>JARQOD010000006.1:287183399-287299744 GCA_033576555.1 Oophaga sylvatica
GGGGTCATCGAGTCCAACCCACTGCTCAATGCAGGATTCACTAAACCATCTAAGAAAGATGTCTGTTCAGCTTCTGTTTGAAGACTTTCATTGAAGGAGAAGTCACCACCTCTCGTGGCAGCCTGTTCCACTCCATGATTGCCCTTATTCAAAAAGTTTTTTCTAACATCTAATCTGCATCTTCTCCCTTTCAGTTTCATTCCACTGCTTCTCGTGTTTCTATGTGCAAATGATAAGGATGATCCCTCTATATTATGATATCCCTTCAGATAATTGTAAACAGTTTATTAAGTCTCATCTTTGCCTTCGTAGGACATATTTTGCAGTCCTCTCACCATCCTGGTAGCTCTTCTCTGAACTTGCTCCAGTTTTTCAATGTTTTTTTTTTTTTTTATGTGGTGCCCAAAACATGACAGAGTATGCCAGATGAGGCCTGACCAAGGAGGAGTAGAGGGGGATAATTATTTTACGTGATCTAGACTTTATGCTTCTCTTAATTTATCCCAAAACTGTGTTTGCCTTTTTTGCTGCTGCATCACACTTTTGACTTGTGTGCAGTCTGTGATCTGTTAGTATATTCTAGTTTTTTTCTCACTGGCTGTTGCTTAGGTCTAATCCTCCCATTCTGTAGATGTAATTTTCATTTTTATTGTCCAGATGTAGAATCTTGCATTTCTCCTGTTAAATATTGTATTAGTCGCTTCCCATTGTCCAAGCTTATCTAGAGCCTCCTGAATTCTTTCTCTGTCTTCTCTAGTGTTATCTATCCCTCCTAGCTTTGCATCATCTGCAAATTTAATTAGTTTACTTTCAGTTCCCTTATCTAGATCATTTATAAAAAACGTTGAACAACATTGTGGCCAGGACAGAGCCTTGTGGTACCCAACTTGAAACACTCTTCGAATTGGATGAGCAACCATTTTTTAACACTCTTTGAGTACGATCACTGAGCAGTTGTGAATTCACCTAACCATTGCCTTGTCAATCCCATACTTGGTCATTTTTTCAATAAAGGATAGTTTGAGATACTTTATGTTTTGACTTTTCTTTTGACATACCCCTAAATCCTTTTTTATTGCTTTTGGTCTCCCTTGCAAGCTTCACTTCATTACTGGCTTTAACTCTTCTGACGCTTACCTTGCATTCCCTGCAGACAGCATTGTAATCTTCTTGAGATACACCCCTCTTTCCTTTTGATATACATTTCTTTTTTCCTTTTTATCAAGTGTTTAAATTCTGTGTTCATCCATCCTGGTCTCTTTAAATACTTTTCAAATATTCCATCTTTTCAGGATTGTTACTGATTGTGCAGTGAGAATTTCATTTAGCAGAAGCTCCCATCCTCATACATTTGTGTCCTTTAGAACATCCAGCCATTAAAGCCTGAGTCCTCGCATGTTTTCCTCCTCTTGTAATCGAAAATTTGAGACAGCATGATCGCTACCTCCTAAATTACAAGCCACCTTTACTTTCTCAACCATTTCCTCACCGGGTGGTAAGGATTAGTTCCAAGATGGCAGATCTTCCTGTTCTCTCTTCTACCTTTTGAAAAATAAAGTGGTCAGCTAGAGAAGATAAAAATTTTCTGGACCCATTACTTTTGCCTTCCCACCAAATATCTGGAAACTTAAAATCTCCCATGATCATTATGTCATACTTTTTTGAGAACAAAGCCATCTGTTATAAAAAGAGTTCATCTGTTATGTTTAGGTAGCTGAGGAGAAATAGCAAAAAACGGTAATACACCAGAGAGGCTGGAACCTATTGGATTGCAGTAACCTGAACTAACCACACAACTAGAGGTAGCCGTGGAGCGTTCCTACTTTGATCCTAGACGCCTCGTCACAGCCTGAGAGATAACTACACCTAAAGGCAGAAAGATGAAAGCTAACTGCCCCGGAGCAGATCCCCAAAGAAAATAGGAAGCCCCCAAACATGTAATAGCGGTTAGACAAGAAGAAAGCAGGGACCCAGACAGAAAATAGAATGAGCAAACGCTGGGGCCCAATCTGTCTAGACAGAAAAGTACAGGAAAGAATTCTGACTGCAATCCAAAAAAAACCCCTAAAAAATACCAACACTTCTGATTGCAAAAAACCTGAGACCACACGATCTCCACCACCTAAATCAGATCTCTGGTGTAAAAAAAACCAAGCCGCAGCCTCTGAAAAAAACAGGAAAAAGCAAATGAATAAATAACAGTGGCTACAGATAAACTGAGAGGAGCACAGGCCCCAGGAGGGGACCTGTCATGTATAGTGTACAGTTCCTATAGCGTCTTGTGCTTGGGTGCGAGGAAAACACAGGAGACATAGGTTGAAATGAAATGACTTGTATTATATACAAGCATGCTGAAAAGTTCACACAGTTTGCAGGAACAGCGACAGGAGACACAGCAGGCCAGAGTAACTTCAAGCACTACAATAAATCTCCAAAGCAGGTTCAGGATCTCTTCTCTGTACCGTAATTCCTCTGCAAACATGGATTCACCAAACAGCAGGTTTCCAGAGTCCAAAAGTGTTCCAAGGTTCCTCAGTAGGGAATAGCTGGAGTACAAGTCCAAGGCTTCCAGGAGTCAGGTCACAGACTGACTGAGGCTTGATTCAGGAGCACTGATTGTTCAGCTGAGGCTGCTTAAGAAGCAAGAGGGAAGAATCAGGGCGGGAACATGAAAACTGGAAACTCCATATTAACTGAGGGCAAGAGCTGCAGAAAGACAGAAAGCAAAATGGCCGACGGAAAACTGAGTTTCAAGGAACATGTCAAACAGAGACAAAGAACCTTACATTACTCCCCCCTTAGGGACAACCTCCGGATGACCTCAGACCAGGCTTGTCAGGGTACCTCTGATGAAACTGGCGGAGCAGGCGAGGAGCATTTACATTATTGACTGGTTCCCATGAGTTGTCTTCCACTGGGTAGCCCTGCCATTTAATCAAATATTGCAACTGATTTCTGTACAACCTGGTATCTAGAATCCTTTCCACCATAAATTCTTCCTGACCATCGACCAGCACTGGGTCAGGGCAAGGAGAAGAACGTCCAGGAAACGTATTGGGTGTTGCAGCCTTTAGTAGAGATACATGAAAGACAGGGTGGATTTTCATAGTTCTGGGTAGTTGAAGACGACAAGCAACAGCACTTATAATCTTATTGATCTTATAAGGTCCAATGTACTTATGTCCCAATTTAGACGATGGAATCTTTAATTTAAGATTTCTGGTTGACAGCCAGACCAAATCTCCTACCTTGAAAGCTGGTGCAGGTTTACGAAATTTATCTGCTGCTTTCTTGTACCTTTCCTGAGCCAATTCTAGATTTTCCTTTAGAAGATCCATATTCTTTTGTAAAGAAGTGATTCTTTCAGCCACTGCCGGCAAGGGCGTATCTATGGTAAATCGAGGAAGAATGTTAGGATGATAACCTAGATTGGAGTAAAAAGGAGACTGCTTAGTGGAGGCGCTCTGAGAGTTGTTATAAGAGAACTCAGCCAGTGGAAGTAGATCCACCCAATCATCCTGTAGGTGGCAGATAAAACAGCGGAGATACTGCTCCAGGGTCTGATTGGTTCGTTCTGTCTGTCCATTAGTCTGGGGATGAAAAGCAGAAGAAAGGTTTACTTTAATGTCCAATGCTGCACAGAAATTTGCCTAAACCTTGAAGTGAATTGCACCCCTCGATCCGAAATGACCTCATCCGGTACTCCATGTAAGCGAAACACATTCTTAATCATCAAGTCTGATGTCTGTTTTGCAGTGGGTAAGCCGACACAAGGGATAAAATGAGCTGCCTTTGTTAGACGGTCAACCACCACTAGAATGGTGTTCTTCCCTTGAGAGGTTGGTAACTCCACAATGAAGTCCATAGAAATGGATCCCACCGGCGGGACGGGGTAGGAAGAGGTTGCAACAGACCAGTTGGTGAGGAGCGAGGTGTTTTGCATCTTGCACAGACTTCACATGAAGTGACATAGTTTAAGACATCTTTCCTGTAAGTGGGCCACCAAAAGAAACGAGAAAGAAATTCTTGTGTCTTTAGAATTCCCCTATGCCCGGCTATCTTGGAATCGTGGATGAGTTGCAATACTCTCAATCTGACTGTTTCAGGTATATACAGACGTTGTCCCTGAATCCACACACCATTCTTAAAGACAAGACTTACGTCCCTTGGGGGTTGAGCCAACAAAGAATCCGCATGGTATGCTTCCTTGATGTCCTTAAGTAGGTCTTGATTATGAATCACTCCCAGGAATCTAGAGTCAGGAAGAATAGTCTTAGGAGGAGTAAGTGGACGTGTCTCTGCTGAATGAATCCTAGAGAGTGCATCAGCCTTTCCATTGCGCGATCCTGGTCTATAAGAAATGACAAAATTAAATTGGTTTAGGAAAAGATTCCAGCGAGCCTGGCGAGGAGTCAGGCACTTAGCCGACCTGATAAATTCAAGGTTACGATGGTCTGTCAGGACGATTATTTGCTGTGCATCTCCCTGAAGAAGGTGTCTCCATTCCTTGAAGGCGGCAATAATGGCCAACAATTCTCTATTGCCCACATCGTAGTTCCTCTCAGCCGAAGACAACTGCTGGGAAAAGAAGGCACAGGGATGCAAGACATTCTTCTCACCTATTCTCTGAGAGAGTATAGCTCCAACGGCACAGTCTGAAGCATCCACCTCTATTATGAAGGCAAGCTCGGGTTGGGATGTACTAAGATAGGTGCGGTGGTAAATTTATCCTTTAAACAGGAAAATGCTTCCTGAGCTTGCGGGGTCCAGGAGAACCTAGACTGTTTCCGGGTAAGTTGGGTGATAGGTGACACTACCTCAGAAAAATTCTTAATGAAACGTCTATAGAAGTTGGCAAACCCGATGAAACGCTGCACCTCCTTCACATTTCTAGGAGTTGGCCAATCCTTGATGGCTTGGGTCTTGCTTCCATCCATACTAATCCCTTGCGTAGATAGTACATACCCCAGAAATTGAATTTCGGTCCTATGGAATTCACATTTTTCAAGTTTGATGTAGAGATGGTTTTGTCTTAGGCGTTCTAAGACCATTCTCACATGTCCATGATGTTCCTCTGTGGAGTTAGAAAAAATTAGAATATCATCCAGATAAATCACCACAAATGTATCTAGGAGATCCCTGAAGATATCATTCACGAAGTGTTGGAAAGTGGCTGGGGCGGTACTCAGACCAAAAGGCATAACTAGATATTCAAAGTGTCCATAGCGTGACCTGAAAGCAGTCTTCCATTCATCCCCAGGTCTGATACGGACCAAGTTATAGGCCCCACGGAGATCCAGTTTAGAGAAAATTTTGGCATGCCGCACTCTCTCCGACAACTCAGGGATTAAAGGCAATGGATAACGGTTTCTAATAGTAACCTTATTGAGTTCCCTATAGTCTATGCAGGGTCTCAGAGATCCATCTTTCTTCTTCACAAAGAAGATGGGTGCACCTGCGGGAGATGAAGAGGGGCGTATGAAGCCCTTGGCTAAATTTTCGTCTATATAATCCTTCAAAGCTTTTAGCTCGGGCCCCGCTAGGGGTAGATCTTACCAAAAGGTATCTCGGCTCCGGGTAATAATTCAATTGGACAATCATATGGACGGTGAGGAGGAAGCTGATCAGCGTTCTTCTTGTCACATAAATCGTCATAGTCCTGGTATACAGCTGGTAGTTCAGGGACTGACATGGTTCCTTTAGGAACAGAGCAAGCTGAAACTCCTTGACTCATCTGTTTCTCCGGAAAGTGTAATTCCTTGGTCTCCCAGTTAATCGTTGGATTCTGCGCTTGCAGCCATGGTAGCCCTAGAATGATGGGAAAGTGGGGAGAAGAGATAAGCAAAAAAGACATTTTCTCCTGATGATCTTTACCCATAAGGACCCTCAAAGGCTCTGTTTCTTGATCCACTGGTCCAGAAGTCAGTAGAGAGCCATCCACAGTCTCCATCTGTACTGGAGTAGCCTTCTTCACTGAACGTATCCCCTGTTTCAGAGCAAAGGAGATATCCATAAAATTTCCACTTGCTCCTGAGTCGATCATAGCAGAGCTAGACACCCAGACTGAGTCAACCCAGAGTTTGATGGAAAGGAAGCAATGAGAATTGTTTCTTTTACAACTCAGCTGGGACACCGCTGAGGAAACTTGAAAAATTGCAGCGTTTATACCGTCATCGTCCCCAGAACTAACAGAGTTTAAGTCCGAGAAATCAAGATCTCTTGCAGCAGATCTCTCTGGAGCCTGAGGCTCGGACATTACAGAGCTCCTCTCGCAACACTCACAGTGAATGACTGCTGCAGTAGTCTTATGAGAACGGCTGGGGCAGTTTATAATGAAGTGCCCTGACTTACCACAGTAGAAACATAGATTTTCCTTTATACGATGTTCTTTGCGTGCATCACTAACCCGTCTTTGTAAAGAGTCCACCTGCATGGGTTCAGGTTCTGGTTCCCTTGTGATCCTACTCAAAGGTTCCTTAGCTGAGGAGGGAGGTAGTAAAAGGTTAGTGCGATTATTTTCGAACCATCTCTCTTGTCTGCGTTCAGTCAGACGAGCATCAATACGGATACAATAGTTAATAAAGTCACCTAACGCAGGGGGAAGGTCGGCACGAGCAAGTTCATCCTTAATCAGTGGAGACAACCCTTTCCGAAAAATAGATTTTTTAGCGGAAGTGTCCCAAGTGGTATCAAGAGCCCATCTCCTGAAATCCAGGGCATATTCGGCTACTGAACGCTTACCTTGGCGCAAAGTTAACATGGCTGCTTCAGCTGTTGCACCTCGATTGGGGTCATCAAACACCTGGCCCATGGCTGAAATAAAAGCATCAAGGTGATTCAAAGAATCATCCTCAGTCTCAATCAGAGGGTTTGCCCACATCAAAGCCTTATTGGTAAGCAACATGATTATAGTAAGCACTTTGGATCGTTCAGTGGGAAATTGTGAAGCATGTGCAGAGAAAAATAAATTGCATTGATTAATAAATCCCCTGAATTTCTCACGTTCACCGCCAAGACGAAAAGGAGGTAATTTGGGGATCCCAGAACTTGGGGTTATGGCAGGAGCCTGGGCTCGTTCCTCTAGAGCCTCAATCCTGGCTCGCAATTCCTGGGTAGTCTGTCCAAACACTTGCAAATTATGATTAGTGAGGTCCTGTAGGCTTGCAAAACGGGTTTTTAAAGTCTGTACATCTGAAAGGATTGTATCAGTCACTCCGCAAAGTTCCTTTATGCGGGCCTCCATCTTCCAGATCTTTTAAGGCAGAGGTGCTGGAAGGAGAAGAGGAAAGGAAAAAAAAAAAAAAAAACAATAGTGTTTACCTGTGGTAACACTCCAGAGTAAAATTTTAAGGGAATGCGCTCACCTGGAATGGTTGTGAGAAGTCACAACCACTGTCATCACATAAGGTATTAAACGGACATCTGATATCCACAGTCACAGCAGACACGGCTTTCCCAGACCCAGCAGACACTAAACATTGGCTCCTGAATCTTGTCATGTATAGTGTACAGTTCCTATAGCGTCTTGTGCTTGGGTGCGAGGAAAACACAGGAGACATAGGTTGAAATGAAATGACTTGTATTACATACAAGCATGCTGAAAAGTTCACACAGTTTGCAGGAACAGCGACAGGAGACACAGCAGGCCAGAGTAACTTCAAGCACTACAATAAATCTCCAAAGCAGGTTCAGGATCTCTTCTCTGTACCGTAATTCCTCTGCAAACATGGATTCACCAAACAGCAGGTTTCCAGAGTCCAAAAGTGTTCCAAGGTTCCTCAGTAATAAATCTCCAAAGCAGGTTCAGGATCTCTTCTCTGTACCGTAATTCCTCTGCAAACATGGATTCACCAAACAGCAGGTTTCCAGAGTCCAAAAGTGTTCCAAGGTTCCTCAGTAGGGAATAGCTGGAGTACAAGTCCAAGGCTTCCAGGAGTCAGGTCACAGACTGACTGAGGCTTGATTCAGGAGCACTGTTGTTCAGCTGAGGCTGCTTAAGAAGCAAGAGGGAAGAATCAGGGCGGGAACATGAAAACTGGAAACTCCATATTAACTGAGGGCAAGAGCTGCAGAAAGACAGAAAGCAAAATGGCCGACGGAAAACTGAGTTTCAAGGAACATGTCAAACAGAGACAAAGAACCTTACAGGACCTGGCTGAACTCCAAAAGTGGAGAAAACAATGCAAAAAGCAAGCACAAAAAGAAAAGCAAAAATATCTTATCTGAAAGCAGCAGACGCAGGTAAGACTCCAGCAAACTTCCAAATGAACCAGGAACCACAATTGAGACAAGAACAATTGATCACCGGCAACCATCATGAGATGGAACCTCCCTTATATCAGTCCAGTCAGTGATCCCAGATTGCCATTCCTCGCTGGAAGGTTCAGTACTGTCTGTAACCACCAGAGGGAGCCTCTGCTCAGAAACCATCCCTAGCACATTCACAACATTCATCCATATCTTCAGTCTGTCCAGGTGACCTTATAGTAAACACCTACAATAGTGTCCTTTCTGATCTTCTCTCCTTGTATTCTTATCCAAACAGTTTCTGCAGAGCTACCATTCTCTGAATCTTGGATCTCTGTGGAGATGTACGCTTTCCTAACATACAATGCAACACCACCTCCCCAGTTGTTAAACCTGTTTCTAATAAATAAGTTGTAGCCTTCAAGGTTTGTATTCCAATCATGTGTATCATCACTCCAAGGTTCAGTGATGCCTATAGCATCATATCCCTCTTCTTGTGTTAGCAGCTCCAATTCTCCTTGTTTGTTTCCCATGCTCTGTGCATTTGTACACACACATTACTTTGTAGATGGTTTCTCTTGATCCTCTATTTTTATTCAGCGTTTTTTTTCTTTATTTCCACTTCTAATAGCAGGGTTCTCAAAATAATTCAGGGGAAGAAAACAGGGTAATAGGGAAAGAAGAGCCAAAGAAAGTAACTTGTAATAGTGAAGGACATTTCAATATTTGAAATACATGGCTTTATTATACTCAGAAACAATGCTCTTTTAAAAATGGATATAAAATCCTTAAAATGTCAGAGTTTAACTCCCACCAGCCCAACTCAAATATTGCCATCTTCATGCCCTGGAAGAAGCTCAGTAAGGTGAAACTTGAGTTGAGCTGTAAGGGTGTTGAACTTTCCCTGTCTGTCAAGGACAGTATAAGAATTTTTTATGCTATTTTAAATCATATTGTTTATACGTTTAATAATACTGTGCGTTTGAAATAAAGAGTCCTCAGAACTTCACTCTTATGTTTGCTTTTTTGTTTTTTTTCCCCTGTTCTTCATCTAGTAGCTCATGTAAGAGGATAGACATAGTGTGTGAGAGTCTAGAGAAGCTGGACTTATAGCTTTCTGTGTGGTTCCTCATGAAAATATCATCTTGCAAACTGGAGTATTGGAAAGACTGTGTACAGAGTCAAGTGTACCATGCTTCCATGTATTTTTCATAACGTTTAAGTTGAAAATATATTTAAATTAAGAATAAGTATAAACTGTTGGGTCTTCTCTTCTGTCTGTGTGTAGGTCGCAGGACGACTTCATATTGAGGTGATGCGGGTTACTGGTGTTGTTCCTGAGTGTTTAGTTGGTGACGACTCATCTGAGAATTCTAGTGAGAGCGGTAGTTTTGAAATCATAGATAACAGTGGAGAAATAATCTACCGGCCAAAAAGGCTGACCTGTCGAGTAAGTATGTTATGCGAGATAAATTCAGTGTTCACAAAAACGGAACAGTTTGAGTATGTAGCAGGTGGGATATTTTTTGGTATAGTATTTTCAGTTACATTTATGAATACTTTTATATAGAGATACTATTCAAACTACTGCAGGTAACTTCAGGCTTTTTTGATTTTGAGAATATTTTAGGTTTGTGTCTGTGAATAAAAAAAGAACTAGCCTAAAACTTAACTTCAGCCTACAACTATCCTTCCTGGGCTTCCATACACATGCAAGCTTCACTGAGGGTTAATTTGTTCTGTATCGGTAGTGATTAGTAAGCTGCTCCTAGACAACATAAAAGGGTTCTTCAAGAATGTAACAAATTGCCCATCACATTTGTTAAACAGTCACATCATGATGGGCTGCAGTCTGAAGAAACAGTGCTCCTGAAACCTGTCTCAGCTGACAGAGGAGCTGTATTGTAAGAACACATACCTCCATGAGCCGAGGGGGAGGACTGTGACCACAGAAGAAATAATCTTCTCCTCCGCTGACTGTGCACTACTGAAGACTGAGGCTGAAAAAAAATGTCTTTGTGCTCAGTCAGCCAAAGAAAAAAAATATTTATTCTGATGTCAAAGCCCTTCTCCTTGAGTCATGAAGGTATGTGTACTTATGATACAGCGTCACTGTTGAGACACAGGTCTCTGGAGCAGTGTTCCTTTAGACTGCTGCCCATGAAAGACAAAGGATCAGGCATGATGAAATCTACTTGCTTGATCAGTAGGCAGAACCTCTCCCCTATACACGTTTGAATGTCTGCCAGTGCTGCCTAGATTAGATAGTTCAGCTGACATTATGTAATGCGTACGGCAACCTTTCTATATTTGGAATTGTCTTTTTTTTTTCTTTTTTTTTTTACTTTTATGCTAGGTTAAAATAAAAGAAGCCACTGGCCTTCCACTGAACCTGTCAAACTTTGTATTCTGTCAATACACCTTCTGGGACCAGCCTGAACCCACAGTAGCACCCCCAATGGTCAATCCAGATATGCCTTCACCAAGAAATAAAGAGGCTCAGTTTACAGTTAAATTTGCACATTCAAAGGTAGTTATCAGTTTTTGTGCTTTACGTAAATAGGATGTAAAATTGTAAATACTTTTTTTTTATTTGTCTAATTGCCCTCACCTTATATGATAAATTTGCCTTGATATATGTATTTTTCCTCCAGGATTATTTGGTCAATATAACAGAAGAGTTTTTGGAGTTCATTTCTGAGGGTGCGCTTGCCATTGAAGTTTGGGGTCACAGATGCGCTGGAAATGGAAGATCTTTGTGGGAGATTGATTCTCTTCATGCAAAATCGAGAACACTGCGAGACAGGTTTGTATGGAAGAAGGCTAGCACCACATAACCCCCACATCATGTTTTTATTTGTCTTTTCTGGGAAACAATTTTTTTAATCATTTTGTATGCAGATGGAATGAAGTGACTCGAAGAATAGAAATGTGGATATCTATATATGAGCTAAATGAGAATGGTGAATACGTGTCGGTGGAGCTGCACCAGGCCAAGGATGTGAACACTGGTGGAGTATTCCAGCTCAGACAGGTTGGCTTGCCTCCTTATTCTTTTACAATGCCATTATTGTTTTGGTACATGTATATAATTAGTATTATTTCTTATCTCAGGGTCATTCTCGGAGAGTCCAGGTGACTGTGAAACCTGTGCAGAATTCTGGTACTTTACCGCTAATGGTTGAAGCCATCCTCTCCATTTCAATTGGCTGCATCACCGCCCGATCCACTAAGCTACAGAGAGGATTGGATAGCTACCAGGTAACTGGTCAATAAATGACCTGTTAGACTTTCAGAAGTTTTTAGAAACTGAAGATGTTTAAGATGCTGCTTTAAGGGAATCTGTCACCATGAAAACTGGCCCTTAATTACTATAATGTGTGAAGTCCCTTTTAATCTCTTCCAGTGAATCAGTAAACGACCTGTGGTCTGTACACTAATGAATTGTCCAGGGGTCCGCTGTACTGCACGTCAGACCTCAGGAGTCCAGGAGATGTATTACAATGCAGGCTGCCAAGTTCACTGATTTTTGTGCACCTAGAGAAAATTCCTTAAAGGTTAGAAGTGTTTGAAGAAAGTGATTTTGTTTTTCTTTATTGAAGGCATTTTAGAAAAAAAAAATATTCTCATGAGTTTGTTATAAACCTAAGCTTGTAATAGCGCCCCTGTCATTTCACTCCTACGCTTTTAACACCTTGCTATGTGTTTGAAGAAGGACACATAATCGACATTGTGGCCTTTGGTTGACTGTTCCTAAGCAGTACTACGGAGGGATCCCCGCTGGTGATGACATTTTATTAGAATCCCATAATCAGCTTCCTGTTTGCATGCTTAAGGGATTCTCTACTAAATCCTTATACTTAATAAGGGGAAGCCAGTCTGAAGACATAAAAAAAAAGACATACTCACGCCTGGTATCCACTCCAGCGTTGCTGACCCAACAGTCTCCGCTGGAGTTGAAGTGATGAGTCCAACCATGATTTCAGGTCACTAGTGGTCATGACATCATTACTTCAGGTCCAGTGGAGACTGTCGGATCAGCAACACTGGGGCCGGGAGCGGATTCCACTGTGAGTTTTCTTTCTGCAGGCTGGCTTAAATAATTTTCAAGGAGAAGATGGCGAGCGTATGCAAAGAAGCTACCAAATAGGCACGATCAGCCCAGACTGTAGGTTGGACAGCATGATCATCATAATAAATCCTAATAGTATAGAAAAAAAAGGAATTGTGGAACAGCAACTGAGTACCATTTCTAATGTCATAGCCCAATCAAGTCTCAGTGTACATAGTGAGGGACAAACCAACAAAATGCATAACACTGAGCTAACATAATGAGGTTCAAGTTACTCTATAATGAACAGGAAAGTAGACATTTTTCATCCATTTTATTAGCAAGTGATAGCTTTGTTCATCTGTAATGGTGGAATTTGCATTGGTTAGATAGGCTACGTGCTGTAAATGCATTTTCCCTCTTTCTGCATAGTTTTGCGATTTGTACTGTATGTAACCTTGTGTTATGGTACTTGCTGATCCTAGTACTTTTTACGATGTGATGAAAGCCTTGCATGTCCTGTTTACATCATGTATTCTCTCCTACCAGAAAGATGATGATGTTGGTGGTGATGATATGGATAGTTACCAGGTATTATTAAAGAGGCTGCTTCCGACCCTGAGGCACGGGACACGGTTCTGCTCTGCGCTACAACATGGAAAGAGGGGGAGAAAATCTGGTGGCGCTGGGGAAGGATAATTTGGGACGAGGGTGGGGAAGGCTCATTAAGCTGGGGCAGGCAAGCTTTAAACAAATCGCTCCTTAATGCCATCACTGAACCATCACGTAAAATGCTTCCAGACTTGATATCATGTATAACGCTGTCTAACATACTGACACATAGTAGGCTTTCTGTAGAGGTGGCAGTGCATATGGAAACATGACCATAATAATATCTGTATATCATATTTCCTTACCGCCATATGTGGCTCAGTCATTGGTGCTGTATTTGCACTTCTGAAGGAACCTAAAGGAGCATGCACAACAAGAATAAGAAAAGGCTTGTGTTTTTAGAACGTGTGAAATAATTGCCTGCCAGTTTATTATCCCCAAGCAAAGTTATGGATCACACAGAATATAACTTGTCCAAAGTGTGCTGTTCCCTGATAGGAGATTCCAAGTGCCCAAACATCTTGGATAGATGTTGGCCAAACGCTCGTTCAGATGACAGCTATGTATTTGACTTTCCTTTACACTTGAATGCTCAGTTCCACTTTGTTCTCAGGGGATTTAAGTTGCTAGCAAAGGAGTCTGGCATCGGTTTATTTCCCTTTCTTCATTTAAACATGTACACGCTTTGCCAAATTGAGCATACACGTGTAATTGGAGTTTGTTAGGAATAGCTGTTAGCTGACATCTATTGAAAATGTATGGCTAGCTTCATTCCAGTGGAGGATAGATGGTACAGTAACTGATAGATCGTGGGTGGTCTGTCCTCTGCAACCTCCATTGATCATCAGAAGGGGGCACTTTAATCCCAGTTAGAATTGAGCTGCAGTGGACATACTCGGCCATGACTCTCTCCCAGGGACTGTTTCACCAACACAATTTGTGCTTTATAAAAATTTCATATAACCTTTATTATTTACTTAGAGTGCCGGAACGGTTGAGCACATGTGCACTGGCAGTAACTTCTAACAGGGATAAAAGGCGATCAGGTGGGGTTCAGTAGTCAGACAGTCACAGATCTATAAGATATCACCTATCCAGTGAATAGGTGCGGATTTCTTCTCCCTGGACAACCCCTTTCACATTTTCGTTAAGTAGTAAATTCCAATGAAAATTAAAATGAAGTCTAAAATAGTTTTGAAACAGTCAGTGTATTGTATCTATCACCAGGGGCGTATCACTTGGTAATCTCTCTAATCAGAATCATGAGCTACGGGCCTCACTTGATTTCAGAATGTTAGGCGATTCTTCCTTGGAAATTCCGATAGTTCGACTAACGAAATTTCCAAGTTGTGGAAAACTGGATCCTAAAAGTATTATTAAGTTACATACATCAGTCATAGTTCTGGAAATCTCCTGTATTGATAAGAAGTTAATTTAGTAACATGTACAACATAACTAATAATACCTCATGAACAAATGCACTAACATATGGCTTACTACATCCCCACCACACACCTGTGAGCACAAGGCATGATGCATGATTGGGTTTAATATGCATGGAACAGGACTTCACACATGGACCTGCTGATAATCTTTCGCAAGCATTGCTGCGCAGAACTAATGGTGGAATTGTATTAATTTTGGTTTCCTTTGATACCTAAAGGAAATAGCCGGCTATACATCACTCCAGGCTTTGGCCATTAAGTAGGTTTTATGTTGCATTGTTACTTGGACTTTATCATTAGATCTGATGTGGCAGCTAAATTAAATGGGTTGTCCACTAACTAGGACAACCCCTTCTTGATCTAAATGTTTGGCCCCGATAAAAAAAAAAGCCTATATTCACCTCTCGTGCTGTTCCTGTTGTGTTGGTACTCGCTCTCCCGGGGCTCCCGTGCTGTTGTTGTGACACGTGACCTTGGTGCCCAATCAGCGCTGGCGTCACTTTTTCCACCTTCTGTCAAATTGAAGTAAAGAGCAGCTGCAGCCCGGACTTCCTCTTCCTGTTCAATTTGATAGAAGACGCCAGCGCTGATTGGGCGCCGGGTTCACGTGTCACAATAACAGCACGGGAACCCCGGCATGGTGAGTTTAAGCTTTTTTACTTTATCTGTGCCAAGCGTGATGTATGACAAGGAGTTGTCCAAGTATTTGACAACTTATTTAATGTGTCAAATTAAATACCAAGAATTATCCATTATTATTATCTTTTTAAACTTTTTTTTCTTAGTTACCTTTTCTTATTTTATTCTATTTTAACTATATATATATTGTTTTTTCTTGGAAAGAAGCAACATAAAACTGTTTAATGGTACCACTTCTTAATGTTCACTTAATTCTCTTGACAGAAGGTTAAGTGGAAAGCTTTAAAGTCAGTGTTGTACTTATATATACACTTTTTGTATCTCTGAAACAGGAGGAGGATTTGAATTGTGTCCGGGAGAGGTGGTCAGATGCACTGATAAAACGAAAAGAGTACCTGGATGAGCATATTCAGAAAATCATCAACAAACAAGGTTTACATGTTTAGAATTTTTTATATATATATTTATGTTGGGTGTTAACAAATTAAAGAGAACCTGACAACTGATACATGCTGCCCTATCCACAGTCAGCATGTATCAGCCACTGACTATGAATAGCCGCTGGGGACTGAGCCGCACTGTACACTAGTCGCGCAGACGATTCCCTGTCGGCTTCTTCCTGCCCACTGCCTTAGAGTGACAGGTTCCTGACTACATGCACGTATAGGCAGAGACCTGTCAATCCAGGTCAGTTGGTAGTAGCCTAACAGCAACTTGGCTCCTTATGAGAACAATCTCACATATTGAAATTTAACATGCCAGATCCTGTTTTTTTATCCTCAACCTGACCTAGACTGTTGTGAATGTTTTGGAAATGAATTCTGAGCAGAAGCTCCCTCTGGTGGTTACAAACAGTACTGAACCATTCAATGAGGATTGGCAATCAGGAATCACAGACTGGCTAGATATAAGGGAGGTTCCCTCCCATCATGGTGGCCGGTGATCAATTGTTCTTGTCTCAACGTTGTTTCCTGGTTCACTTGGAAGCTTGCTGAGTCTTGCCTCTTCTCCTGCTCTCAGATAAGATATTTTCTGTTTTTTGTTTTTGTGCTTACCATATGCATATTTCTCTGCATTTCTGTGAGGTTAGCCAGGTCCCCCCCCCCACGGGGGGCTTGGGCTCCTCTCAGTTCCTCTGGAGCCACTGTTATTTGTTCATTTGCCTTTTCCAGTTTTTTCAGTGGCTGCGACTTAGTTTTGTTACACCAGAGAACTAATGTAGGTGGTAGAGGTCGTGTGATCTCAGGTGTTTTTGCAATTAGTAGCGTTGGCATTTTTTAGGGGTTTTTTTGGATTGCAGTAAGTATCCTTCCTATCCTTTTCTGTCTAGGCAGATTGGGCCCCAACGTTTGCTCATACTATTTTCTTTCTGTGTCTGTATTTCCTCTTGTCTAACCGCCATTACATATTTGGGGGCTTCCTATGTTCTTTGGGGATCTGCTCCGGGGCAGATAGCTTTCCTCTTTCTATCTTTAGGTGTAGTTAACCCCTCAGGCTGTGACGAGGCGTCTAGGACCAACGTAGGAACGCTCCACAGCTGCCTTTAGTTGTGGTGGTTAGTCAGGGTACTGCAATCCAGTAGATTCCAACCTCTCTGGTGTATTGCCGTTTTTGCCTGCTCTCCTCAGCTACCAAATCATAACAGTATCACCGGCCAAACTGAAAATTATATGGTACTCACAGAAGGGAAAAATAGTAAAAAGGAAAAAAAAAAACGGGAGTTGTCAGAATTTTTTTTTTCTCTGTTTGTTGCATTTTTTCCCTCTTTTTCTCTGGGTGCTGAGGAGGATTTTTTTTTTCTCTCAATGGAGTTTGCACAGTTGTCTGGCCGTGTGGATCAGCTTGCCACTGAAGTTCGGAGTATTGCTACCTATCTTGCAGGGTTGCCGGTTGTGGAACCTAGGATCCCCATGCCAGATTTGTTTTTGGGGGATCGAGCTAAATTTCTGAATTTCAAAAATAACTGTAAGTTGTTTTTGCCTTAAAGCCTAAGTCCTCAGGGAACGCAGCACAGCAGGTTCAAATTGTCATCTCTCTCCTGGCGGCGATCTTCAGGATTTGGCTTTTTCCCTGACACCTGGGGACCCTGTTTTGAGTAATGTTGATGCATTTTTTCTGGCTCTGGGGTTATTGTACGATGAACCTAATGTCACTGATCAAGCTGAAAAAACCTTGTTGGCATTAAATTAGGGGCTTGAGGACGCTGAGTTGTACTGTCAGAAATTCCGAAAGTGGGCAGTCCTGACCAAATGGAATGATGATGCTTTGGCAGCCCTTTTTCGGAAGGGTCTGTCAGAGACTGTAAAATATGTTATGGTGGGTTTCCCTGCTCCCTCTGGTCTCAATGATTCTATGTCATTAGCGATTCAAATTGACAGACGTTTGCGTGAGCGTAGAGGTATGCGTGGAATAGTGTTGCCTTGTGAACCAGCTTCTGAACCCATGCAGTGTGATAGAGTGGCTTCTGGGGCACAGCGTCATGAGTTTCGAAAACGCAATGGGTTATGTTTCTACTGTGGTGATGCCTCTCATGCTATTTCAGTCTGCACTAAGCGGGGAAGACGTTTTGCACGCTCAGTTGTCTTGGGTAGTGTTCAGACTAAATTTCTGTTGACTGTTACCCTGATTTGCTCCCTTTCCACATTTTCTGCTCAGGCTTTTGTTGATTCGGGAGCAGCTATTAACCTGATGGATTTTGATTTTGCTAAACGTTGTGGGTTTCCCTTGATACCCCTACGGAAGTCTATTCCCCTACTGGGGATTGATTCTACCCCTTTGGCTGAGAATAAACCCCAGTTCTCTACTCGGGTGATAATGAGGGTTGAACCTGATCATCAGGAGAGTTGCAAATTTTTGGTGCTGTATAATCTGCATGACATTATTGTACTAGGTTTCCCTTGGTTACAGTCTCATAATCCTGTTTTGGATTGGAAATCTGTGTCTGTAACCAGTTGGGGCTGCCAATGTGTTAATGCCAACACTCCTGTTTTTTCTGCCTCTCCCCAGGCTCAGGATGTTCCTGACTTTTTGACAGATTTTTCTGATGTGTTTAGCGAAAGTAAATCTGCATCCTTGCCCCCCATAGGAGCTATGACTGCGCTATTGAATTAGTGCCTGGTAGTAAATTCCCTAAAGGTCGCCTTTTTAACTTGTCTGTACCTGAACATGACGCTATGCGGTCTTATATGAAGGAGTCATTGGAGAAGGGTCATATCAGACCATCCTCTTCACCCTTGGGTGCCGGTTTTTTCTTTGTGGCCAAAAAGGATGGTTCATTAAGGCCGTGTATTGATTATCGTCTCTTGAACAATATCACTGTGAAATATCAATATCCGTTACCCTTGATTTCTGACCTGTTTTCCAGGGTGAAAAGTGCTACTTGGTTTACCAAGCTTGACCTCAGGGGGGCGTATAACCTTTTTCGTATTAAGCACGGGGATGAATGGAAGACGGCGTTTAATACCCCAGAGGGGCATTTTGAGTACCTAGTGATGCCCTTTGGGCTCACTAATGCTCCTTCCGTCTTCCAGTCCTTCATGAATGACATTTTCAGGGATTTTGTGGATAAATTTCTGATTGTTTATTTGGATGATATCTTGATTTTTTCCAATGACTGGGACTCTCATGTGAAACATGTTCGGACTGTGTTCCAGATTTTGAGAGAGAATGCTCTGTATGTGAAGGGATCAAAGTGTCTTTTTGGCGTACGGAGGATCTCATTTCTGGGATTCATTTTGTCCCCATCTGTTATTCAAATGGACCCGGTTCAGGCCATCTGTGATTGGGTCCAACCTACTTCATTAAAGGCTCTTCAGAGATTCTTGGGTTTTGCCAATTTTTATCGTAAATTTATTGGTAATTTCTCTGTTATTGTTAAACCATTGACTGATTTGACCAAAAAGGGTTCTGATGTGGTGAATTGGCCTCCTGAGGCAGTCTCTGTGTTTCAGGAACTTAAGCAGAGATTCACTTCTGCTCCGGCAGCCTGATGTTTCTCTGCCATTTCATGTGGAGGTTGATGCCTATGAAATTGGGGCAGGTGCCGTTTTGTCCCAAAGAGATCCTGAGACCTCTAAAAGTAACCCTTGTGCCTTTTTCTCTCGAAAATTTTCTCCAACTGAACATAATTATGACGTGGGTAATCGGGAGTTATTGGCCATGAAGTGGGCTTTTGAAGAGTGGAGACATTGGCTGGAGGGAGCCAAACATCAGGTGGTGGTCCTCACGGACCATAAGAATCTGGTTTATCTGGAATCAGCCAAGTGACTTAATCCTAGACAGGCCAGGTGGGCCTTGTTTTTCACACGTTTTAATTTTGTGGTTTCCTTTCTTCCTGGCACTAAGAATGTTAAGGCAGATGCCCTCTCGAGGAGTTACCTTGCGGACTCTCCTGAAGTATCTGATCCTGCTGTTATTTTGAAAGAGGGTGTAGTTCTTTCCGCCATCTCGCCCAATTTGAGACTGGCTCTGGAAGGGTGTCAGGAGGATAAACCCGAGCGCTGCCCTATTGGGAAATTGTTTGTCCCAGACCGGTGGAAAAAGATGTGATGTCTGAGATTCATTGTTCCGCGTTGGCCGGTCATCCCGGAATTTTTGGTACCAGAGACTTGGTGAGTCGGTCCTTTTGGTGGCCTACTTTGTCTCGTGACGTCAGGGAATTTGTGCAGTCCTGCGGGACTTGCTCTCGCTCCAAGCCTTGCTCTCGCTCTAGTGGTTTGTTTATGCCATTGCCTGTGCCCAGGAGACCATGGACCCATATCTCTTTGGATTTTATTTCCGACCTCCCTGTTTCTCAAAGAATGACCGTTATCTGGGTGATTTGTGATAGGTTTTCCAAAATGATACATCTTGTGCCATTACCTAAGTTGCCTTCCTCCTCCGAATTGGTGCCTTTGTTCCTTCAGCACGTGGTTCGGTTACACGGCATTCCTGAGAACATTGTGTCTGACAGAGGAGTCCAGTTTGTTTCCAGATTTTGGAGGACTTTTTGTTCTAAACTTGGTGTTCAATTGTCTTTCTCCTCGGCTTTTCATCCTCAGACCAATGTGACAAACTGAGAGAACAAACCAGACATTGGAGACTTATCTGAGATGCTTTGTGTCTGCTGATCAAGATGACTGGGTCTCTTTTTTGCCTTTGGCTGAGTTTGCTCTTAATAATGGGGCTAGCTCTGCCACTTTGATGTCTCCATTTTTCTGCAATTTTGGGTTTCACCCTCGATTTTCTTCGGGACAGATGGAGGCTTCTGTCTGTCCAGGTGTTGACTCTGTTGTGGAGCGTATGCAGCAGATTTGGGACCAGGTAGTGGAGAGGTTGTCCCTCTCTCAGGAGAGGGCCCAGCGGTTTGCCAACCGGCTTAGGACTGATGGTCCTCGGTTTGAAGTGGGGGACTTGGTCTGGTTGTCCTCAAGAAATATCCCTATGAGAGTTGCATCTCCTAAGTTTAAGCCTAGGTTCATTGGACCTTATAAAATCATGGAGATTCTTAATCCTGTTTCCTTTCGTTTACTTCTTCCAGGGACATTTAAGATCCATAACGTGTTCCACAAGTCCTTATTGAAGAGGTTTGTCGAGCCAGTGGTTCCTATGGCTGCGCCTCCTGACCCTGTTTTGGTTGAGGGCAATCTGGAGTATGTGGTTGAGAAAATATTGGATTCTCATTTTTCTAGAAGGAAACTCCAGTATTTGGTTAAGTGGAGAGGTTATGGTCAGGAGGACAATTCTTGGGTGTTTGCTTCGGACATCCATGCTAGGAGACTGATCCGTGCGTATCACAGAGCTCATCCTGACCGACCTGGTTGCACAAATGAGGGTTCGGTGACCCCTCCTCAAGGATGGGGGTACTGTTGTGAATGTTTTGGAAATGAATTCTGAGCAGAAGCTCCCTCTGGTGGTTACAAACAGTACTGAACCATTCAATGAGGATTGGCAATCAGGAATCACAGACTGGCTGGATATAAGGGAGGTTCCATCCCATCATGGTGGCCGCTGATCAATTGTTCTTGTCTCAACGTTGTTTCCTGGTTCACTTGGAAGCTTGCTGAGTCTTGCCTCTTCTCCTGCTCTCAGATAAGATATTTTCTGTTTTTTGTTTTTGTGCTTACCATTTGCATATTTCTCTGCATTTCTGTGAGGTTAGCCAGGTTTCCCCCCCCTCCCCCACGGGGGGCTTGGGCTCCTCTCAGTTCCTCTGGAGCCACTGTTATTTGTTCATTTGCCTTTTCCAGTTTTTTCAGTGGCTGCGGCTTAGTTTTGTTACACCAGAGAACTAATTTAGGTGGTAGAGGTCGTGTAATCTCAGGTGTTTTTGCAATTAGTAGCGTTGGCATTTTTTAGGGTTTTTTTTTGGATTGCAGTAAGTATCCTTCCTATCCTTTTCTGTCTAGGCAGATTGGGCCCCAACGTTTGCTCATACTGTTTTCTGTCTGTGTCTGTATTTCCTCTTGTCTAACCGCCATTACATGTTTGGGGGCTTCCTATGTTCTTTGGGGATCTGCTCCGGGGCAGATAGCTTTCCTCTTTCTATCTTTAGGTGTAGTTAACCCCTCAGGCTGTGACGAGGCGTCTAGGACCAACGTAGGAACGCTCCACGGCTGCCTTTAGTTGTGGTGGTTAGTCAGGGTACTGCAATCCAGTAGATTCCAACCTCTCTGGTGTATTGGCGTTTTTGCCTGCTCTCCTCAGCTACCAAATCATAACACTAGACCAAATGATTTGCTAGTCCCTTTAGAAAAAATTTTTTTGAGGTTGGCAACTTAGGTCGAATGTGTTTGGCCACTTTTGGTGAACATTGAGAATGATGACTAATTTGGATCTGGACATAACTGAACTTCTGATCTACTGATAACTAAGAGATAATATTGTGAAAATCACATTAATGAGGACTTTAGATTGAGGACCTGTTATTTACATTAATATTCAATTGTTTTATCTGGTCTAATTGCTGC
Source organism: Oophaga sylvatica (assembly GCA_033576555.1). Lineage (NCBI taxonomy): Eukaryota > Metazoa > Chordata > Amphibia > Anura > Dendrobatidae > Oophaga > Oophaga sylvatica. The sequence goes on from JARQOD010000006.1 coordinate 287,205,341, forward strand.
TATTCCTCTGAATTTTTGCATGTTTTTGTTCTTTTGTTGTCCTGCTTTTTTCCATTCGTGAGGTATGGTTCACTTTTCTCTGTATGTACATGTTTTCTTGGTAGACAAGAGGTAGCCATAAACTCTTCTCTTTAGGCATCTTCAGGCGGATCACACCCCCTTGGATAACAAGACTAGATTTACATAGATGGAAGCGGGAGAAATATATTGGGAACAAAGAGGCTCAGGAACTAAATAAACAAATATCCTAAACAACCCTTTAAAAGAATTTTGTATATTTTAAGCAGCGCACCATTGATTTGATAACATTAACAATCTTTGACAAAACATGCTGAACAAAAAGTTAAAAAGCCAAATGGGTTTGGCATATGAAAGGTTGATCTCTTTTAGGGTGCATTTAGACGTCTCCTGACCTGAGTGTTGCCAATGGTCCTCCTGTGCATAAATAAAGGTGTTTCTTGCAGAAAAGACCGAGGATGACATTGAGAGGGAAGCACGGCTGGTCGAGCAGTGGGTAGGACTAACAGAAGAGAGGAATGCCGTTCTAGTACCAGCGCCAGGGAGTGGCATTCCCGGAGCCCCAGCAAACTGGTACATTTTCAAATTAAGTTTTGTTATTTTACCTAAAGGTACTGCCACACTAAACAATCCCGCTAGCGATCACAATAACGACGCATACTAATGCGATCGCTAGCGGGATTGTTTCTATATCGCTAAATGCTGCCGCATTTAGCGATATAGTTAACGACGCTATCGCCGTTAGCGATCTTCTTAACGACTTTAGCGGTACAAAAGTACCGCTAAATCGCTAAGAAAAGGTGCCACACAGCGATTAGATACTTACCCAGCGGGAGCGCCGACGAGAAAATAGGGTCCGGAACGATTCCAGGACGAGCGAGATCACAGCAGGAAGCTCGTCGCTGGAAGCTGCCGCACTGAACAACATCGCTAACAGGATCGCTAAATAGTGACGTTTTTTAGCGATCCCGTTAGCGATATTGTTTAGTGTGGCATACCCTTAAGATTGTGTGTGTTATCAGCTTTAATTATTTATTTGTCAGATTACAAGGGACAACTTTTGATATATCAACTCCAAATAATTGCAAGTGAAAATAAGCAGTGTTCTCTAACCACATTCCTTTACTTTTATGATTTGTCGTCAATGTTTTTCACTCCACTGAGGATCTGTACAGTCATAATAATGATGATGATAATATAAACAATGTAAAAAACAACAACAATAAAATCATCATGACTTAATGCATCAAAATCCTTTTCCAGGCATACAGATTATTAAGATATCGTAAAGTATATGTGAATTGAAGAAACTTCATAATTGAGTTGCTATTATAATTCGGCTTGGCTACCGAGCAGTTGTCACACGTGGTGTTGTGCGCCCCACCCAGGTTCTTTCTTTTGGCTGCAGTTCAATCAGAGTACAGAGATTTCCTGTCTGTGCTTTGAAGAATTTGTGACCCGTCAGTCAAGCACAGCCCTGAATGCAGGAGGCAGCACCCAGCCAGTAGCCCCTGAAATGGTGTGCTTTTAGTAGTGATGTCATGAGGGCATTGCCTGTGATCCTTGGCAAGTTTTGAGTGTTTGGGGATGTGTGCAGGGGGAAGAAGAGCAGAAGCCATAGAGGCAGTGCGGGTTCTACAGAGAAGGATAGAGATGGGTTCTCCAGGCTGCTACATTAAATTAGAATAAATGAATGCATTATATCATTCATTGCAACCTCTATAGTACTCTGAGCCTGTGCGGTGCCAGTGTTGGCACCTTTTACAATATTCATTACAGGAAAGTCTGTAGTGAATGGTGGATGATTTTAAGGAGGTAGAAACTGTGGGCAGCGATTTATCCATCTTGAGATTGTATAGAAGTCTCAGGATGGTGCTTTGTAGTTGGAGAGGGAGAGCTCTGAGCATGGGAATGTGTGAACTGTATGGTGGATACAGGTCAGGCAGGGAAGCCAGGGGGCACTGCCTAATGTTAAATGTTATCTAGAGGCACAGAGAGAAAGCTGGTAGGAAGATTAGGTTGTAAACAAGGATGGCTCCAGGGGAGCTGAAAAAGGGAATTAACGATAATGGCTGGGTCTCACATAGCGATACACCAGCGATCCCGACAACGATCAGGATCGCTGGTGTATCGCTACATTATCGCTGCTGAGCTGCCAAACAGGCAGCGATCAGTACAAGCGACACTGCGGGTAACATCGCTTAGTTACCCGCAGTGTACCTTGGATACCAGCGCCCTGATGCAGGGAGCTGGTAACCAAGGTACACATCGGGTTTCCAGGCGCTGCGCGGTGCCTGGAAACCCGCTGTGTACCTTGGTTACCAGCTCCCTGCTTCAGGGAGCTGGTATCCAAGGTGCACAGCGGGTTTCTAGGCACAGCCCCGCGCCTGGAAACCCACTGTGTACCTTGGTTACCAGCGGATCGCTGGTCTCCCGCCTGTCACACGCAGCGATGCGTGCCTGTCAGCGGGAGACCAGCGATCAAAAAAATGTCCTGGCCTTTCAGCGACGATCAGCGATACCCGGCAGGGGGGCTGATCGTCGCTGAATGTCACACACAGCGATATCGCTGGTGAGCTCGCTGCTGCGTCACAAAACTAGTGACTCAGCAGCGATCTCGCTAGCGAAATCGCTGTGTGAGACGGGGGCTTAACAGGTGGGGTTGGGTACTCATTACTGGGACAGCCAAATTGTGTGTGTGTGTGTGTGTGTGTGTGTGTGTGTGTGTGTGTGTGTGTGTGTGTGTTTTATGTCTGAACATTTTTTTTAACTATGTGTGTTTTCTGCACATTTTTATTTTGTTTATGAAGTAGATGCTTTTTTACATACCATGATTGCTTTTGTTATCTGTGCAGGACTCCACCAGCTGGAATGGAGGCACATATTCCAGTCCTCTTCCTGGATCTTAATGGTGAGATAAAGTATTCTGATGCCTCTTCCTTTAGTTGTTTTTTTTCCTTCATTGTTGCATTGTTACCTGTATTCCATTAGGAAATATAAAAATCTTAAAGGAAATCTGTACATACGATCAACCCTCCTAAGCCGTCTATATGGGCATGTAGGTCATACGATGCTGAATAAAATGATACCTTGATATCTGCAATCTGGGATCTTATTCTAGAGAAATCCACATTTTTCTTATATGTAAATGAGCTGTTCCAGGCTATGGACCAGACACACATCTGCATGAAAATCTGTCTCCAGGGCTAATTGTAAATAAAGGTGGGTATTACCAATGTGGGTCGTGTAACTACCTTGTTATCCAAGGGGGTGTGATCCGCCTGAAGATGCCTAAAGAGAAGAGTTTATGGCTACCTCTCCTCTTGTCTACCAAGAAAACATGTACATACAGAGAAAAGTGAACCATACCTCACGAATGGAAAAAAGCAGGACAACAAAAGAACAAAAACATGTATCTTACACAGAACAGGAGAACTGAACTATGTCTCTTTACAAACACATTTACTGCAGCGCTGCTGTATTGCATCACTATTACAACCCTGTCTGCCTGTGAGATGGATGCTGAGGCTGAGAGGAACCTGCAGATGTTAGTTATAATCACACACAGCTCTGCAGGGAGAGCAGAGAGTGGCCATCACATATCACACTGCTAATGCCCCATTTTATTTAAAATAAGCCCTGGAGGGAGATCAGTGTCCAACACTTAGATTTTAATGGCTTATTTACATATAAGAAAAATGTGTATTCCTCTTATAAGAGATCGGATCACCAATATCAAGGTGTCACTTTATTCAGCTTCCTATGACCTGCATGACCGTATAGATGGCTTAGGAGGGTTGATCCTACTGACAGATTCCCTTTAACCCCTTTCTGTCATCGGACGTACTATCCCGTCCATGTGACCTGGGCCAATCTGACCATGGACGGAATAGTACGTCACATGCGATCGGACGCGCTCCGGGGGGAGTGCGGCCGGGTGTCAGCTGAGGGACCCTCCTCCCAGCAGGACCTCGAATCCAAGATGGCCGCGGGGTCCTCCGGGGTATTGCAGGGAGGCGGCTTCCTCAATGCCTGCTGAGAGCAGGCGCTGAGAAAGCCTGCAGCACTGCCTGTGAGATCGCTGGTCTCACAGAGTGCTGTGCACACTGTCAGACCAGCGATCTGACTTTATACAGTAATGTCCCACCCTGGGACAAAGTAAAAAAGTTAAAAAAAAATGAAAATAACGTGTAAAAATAAATTTCAAAATAAAGGAAAAAAAAATATTCCCCAATAAATTCATTTCTTCATGTTAATAAAAGAAACAAAACAATAAAAGTACACATATTTGGTATCGCCGCGTCCATAACAACCCCCCCTATAAAACTGTCCCACTAGTTAACCGTTTAGTGAACCCCTTGGAAAAAAAAAGCAAAAAACAATGCTTTATCATCATACCGCCGAACAAAAAGTGGAATAACACGCGATCAAAAAGACGGATATAAAGAAACATGGTACCGCTGAAAATGTCATCTTGTCCCACAAAAAACAAGCCGCTATACAGCATCATCAGCGAAAAAATAAAAAAGTTATAGCTCGCAGAATAAAGCGATGCAAAAATAATTATTTTTCATATAAAATTGTTTTTATTGTATAAAAAAGCGACAAAACATAAAAAATTGATATAAATGAGGTATCGCCGTAATCGTACTGACCCGATTTTACTACACGCGGAACGGTATAAACGCTCCCCCACAAAAAAGAAATTCATGAATTGCTGGTTTTTGTTCATTCTAACCTCCCAAAAATCGAAATAAAAAGCGATCAAAAAATGTCACATGCCCAAAAATGGTACCAATATATGTAAATGGGCCAAAATATGCAAAAATTATAGCTCTCAAAATGTGGTGATGCAAAAACTATTTTTTGCAATAAAAATCGTCTTTTAGCGTGACAGCTGGCAAACATAAAAACCCGCTATAAATAGTAAATCAAACCCCCCTTTATCACCCGCTTAGTTAGGGAAAAATAATAAAATTAAAAAATTTATTTATTTCCATTTTCCCATTAGGGTTAGGGTTGCGGCTAAAGTTAGGGTTAGGGTTGGGGCTAAAGTTAGGGTTAGGGTTGGGATTAGGGTTAGGGGTGTGTTAGGGTTAGGTTTGTGGTTAGGGTTATGGTTAGGTAGGGACTAGGGTTAGGGGTGTGTTGGGGTTAGAATTGGGGGGTTTCCACTGTTTAGGCACATCAGGGGCTCTCCAAATGTGACATGGCGTCTGATCTCAATTCCAGCCAATTCTGCGTTGAAAAAGTCAAACGGTGTTCCTTCCCTTCTGAGCTCTGCCATGCGCCCAAACAGTAGTTTACCCCCACATATGGGGTATCAGCGTACTCAGGGCAAATTGCACAATAACTCTTGGGGTCCAATTTCTTCTGTTACCCTTGGGAAAATAAAAATTTTGGGGCGAAAATATAATTTTTGTAAAAAAAAAAAGATTTTTTTGTTTTTACGGCTGTACGTTATAAACTTCTGTGAAGCACTTGGGGCTTCATAGCGCTCACCACACATCTAGATAAGTTTGTTGTGGGGTCTATTTTCCAAAATGGGGTCACTTGTGGGGGATTCCACTGTTTAGTCACATCAGGGGCTCTCCAAATGCGACATGACGCCCTCAGACCATTCCATCAAGGTCTGCAATCCAAAACGTCACTACTTCCCTTCCGAGCCCGACGTGTGCCCATACAGTAGTTTTCTCCCACTTATGGGGTATCAGCGTACTCAGGACAAATTGGACAACAACTTTTGGGGTCCAATTTTCCTGTTACCCTTGGGAAAATAAAAAATTGGGGCCGAAAATATCATTTTTGTGGAAAAAAAATTGATTTTTTATTTTTATGGCTCTACCTTATAAACTTCTGTGAAGCATTCGGGGTTCAAAGTGCTCACCACACATCTAGATAAGTTCCTTGGGGGTCTGTTTTCCAAAATGGGGTCACTTGTGGGGGTTTTCCACTGTTTAGGCACATCAGGGGCTCTCCAAACGCGACATGACGCCCGCAGACCACTCCATCAAAGTTAGCAATCCAAAACGTCACTACTTCCATTCCGAGCCCCGACGTGTGCCCATACAGTAGTTTTCTTCTACATATGGGGTATCAGCGTACTCAGCACAAATTGGACAACAACTTTTGGGGTCCAATTTCTCCTGTTACCCTTGGGAAAATAAAAAGTTGGGGACTAAAAGATCATGTTTGTGGAAAAAATGATTTTTTTATTTTCATGCTTGGGCGTTATAAACTTTAGTGAAACACCTAGGGTTCAAGTTCCTTGAGGGGTCTAGTTTCCAAAATAGTGCCATTTGTGGGGGGTTTCCACTGTTTAGGCACATCAGGGGCTCTCTAGCCAATTCTGCGTTGAAAAAGTCAAACGACGCTCCTTCCCTTCCGAGCTCTGCCATGCACTCAAACAGTGGTTTACCACCACATATGGGGTATCGGCGTACTCAGGACAAATTGCACAATAACTTTTGGGGTCTTGTTACCCTTGGGAAAATAAAAATTGGGGTGAAAAAATAATTTTTGTGGAAAAAATGATTTTTTAATTTTACGGCTCTACGTTATAAACTTGTGTGAAGCTCTTGGGGGTTCAAATTGCTCACCACAGATCTAGATAAGTTCCTTAGGGGGTCTAGTTTCCAAAATGGGGTCACTTGTGGGAGGTTTCCACTGTTTAGGCACATCAGGGGCTGTCCAAATGCAACATGGCGTTCAATCTCAATTCCAGGCAATTTTGGTTGGAAAAAGTCAAATGGCGCTCCTTCCATTCCAAGCTCTGCCGTGCGCCCAAACAGTGGTTCCCCCCCATATATGGGGTATCCGCGTACGCAGAACAAATTGGACAACAACTTTTGGGGTCCATTTTCTCCTGTTACCCTTGGGAAAATTAAAAATTGGTGACTAAAAGATAATTTTTGTGGGAAAAAAATAGGAATTATTATTATTATAAACTTGTGTGAAGCACTTGGGGGTTCAAAGTGCTCACCACAGATCTAGATAAGTTCCTTAGGGGGTCTAGTTTCCAAAATGGGGTCACTTGTGGGGGGTTTCCACTGTTTAGGCACATCTGGGTCACTGCAAACGGAACATGACACCCATCAACGTCTGCATTCCAAAATGTTATTACTTCCTTTCCAAGCCCTGTCGTGTGCCCAAACAGTTTCCCCCCCCCCACATATGGGGTATCAGCGTACTCAGGACAAATTGGACAACAACTTTTGGGGTCCAATTTCCTTGAGAAAAATCAAAAATTTGGGACTAAAAAATCATTTTTGTGGAAAATTGTTTTTTTTTTTTTTTCACACCCAGGCATTATAAACTTTTGTGAAACACTTGGGGGTTCAAAGTGCTCACAACAGATCTATATAAGTTCCATAGGGGGTCTAGTTTCCAAAATGGTGTTACTTGTGGTGGGTTTCCACTGTTTAGGCGCATCAGGGGCTCTCCAAACGCGACATGGCGTCCAATCTCAATTCCAGCCAATTTTGGTTTGAGAAAGTCAAACGGCGCTCCTTCCTTTACGAGCTCTGCCGTGTGCCCAAACAGTGGTTTTCCCCCACATATGGAGTATTGGCGTACTCAGGAGAAATTGCACAACAACTTTATCTGCCCATTTTCTCCTTTTACCCTTATGAAAATAAAAAAATTTTTGTAAAAGATAATTTTTGTGACTAAAAAGGTAAGTGTTCATTTTTTCCTTCCACGTTGCTTTAGCTCCTGTGAAGCACCTGAAGGGTTAATAAACTTCTTGAATGTGGTTTTGAGTACCTTGAGGGGTGCAGTTTATAGAATGGTGTCACTTTTGGATATTTTCTGCCATATAGACCCCTCAAAGTGACTTCAAATGTGAGGTGGTCCCTAAAAAAAAATGGCTTTGTAAATTTTGTTGTAAAAATGAGAAATCGCTGGTCAACTTTTAACCCTTATAATTTCCTAACAAAAAAAAATTTTGGTTCCAAAATTGTGCTGATGTAAAGTAGACATGTGGGAAATGTTATTTATTAACTATTTTGTGTAACATATTTCTCTGTTTTAAGGGAATAAAAATTCAAAGTTTGAAAATAGCAAAATTTTCAAAATTTTCGCCATATTTGCATTTTTTTCAATAATAAACGCAGTTATATTGAAGAAATTTTACCACTAACGTGAAGTACAATATGTCACGGGAAAACAATCTCAGAATCGCGAAAATCCGTTGAAGTGTTCCAGAGTTATAACCTCATAAAGAGACAGTGGTCAGAATTGTAAAAATTGGCCCGGTCATTAACGTGCAAACCACCCTTGGGGGTAAAGGGGTTAATGACCATACTTGGGAATCTAAATTTATTAATCTTGTCATGAGTAGCACACTTGACAACTGTTGTGCTTGGCTCCATCTCACATCTGTCCTGGTATCAGTCTTTATTAACAATGCCAAAATAGTTCTCTATTTTATACAGTAAAAGAAAAAAAAACTTAAGGGGGCTGTCCTCCACTGTGATATTAACAAGCTATCCTTAAGATAGGTCAGCGATATCGGATTGGTCTGGTTCCGACACCCCCCCCCCCAGGGAGTGTCCAGTTCTGGCAGAGGCTGGAAGTAAACCATGTTCAGCGCTGAACACTAAAGGAGTCAAAAGTCAAAAACTAAAGGACTGTCACACTGTTTGGTGGCTGCTCCTAGGTGCGGCTGATCCGCTTCGATTTTTTTCAACAGGAGCTGATCTGCAGTACCCAGGTGTGATGGAGCTGTTCCAGCAACAGCTTATTGGTGGGGTGCCGGGTGACAGACCTCCCCAATTTGATCATATATTGATGAGCTATCCCAAGGAGAGCTCCTGTATATCATGGTAGTACACAATCCTTTTACTGAGCCCATTATAGTTCAGTAGAACATGTTAATATCTGATAGTGCCTGTTGCAAAAGTAATTTGCTATGGCTCATGTAAAAATCTAGAATATTTCTTGTATTAACCCTTGATGTCATGGTTTCCTTCTACCTTCCTTAAAGAAGTGTTATTACCATGCAGTTTAATTCTGTGCCTTCTGACTTTTTGAAGCTGATGACTTGAGTGCCAATGAGCAGCTCGTGGGCTCACATGCAGCAGGTGTAAATTCTATATTACCAAAGGAGCACGGGAGCCAGTTTTACTACCTGCCAATTATCAAGCACAGCGATGAAGAGGTAAGCTATACATTTCCTTGGGCACTTTCGAGAATTTTGTGTAAATAAGTAGAACTGTACTGTAATATCTGTGTCTACTATAAGGTGTTTGTGGGGGCAAGATTCAGCTTGTAGGTTGCTCTTTCCAGGAGAAGTGCTGACTTAGGTTATTAGCTAATTCTAATTTATGGTTTGGGGGGATTTTTGTACTAAGTTCTGCCATTTTCATAAATCTATTTATTAGTTGTTAATGGGAACCTGTCAGGACCTTACACTTCACTAAATCATCATTACTGGTTTATAAAAATATTTATAGTCCCTTTGGCTTATGCCAGATCTGTCGCAAGATTTCACAATCTGCATATGTTACTAAATACTGTAGATCTCTTAGACTTGATGGTGTGCTTACTGTGAAAATCAGTTTTAAAATGGTTGTTTATGGCTTTGAAAGTTTAAATTCGGTTTCCTTCCAGCTAGCCAGACTGATAGCTCATCAATGTACCTCCTCCCTTCTGAGATCTCACACTGATCAGTACAAGCTGCAGCTGTTAGATAGGTTGGTTGAGTGGCGATTGAACACTCTTGGACTCATGAGCTTTCTCTCTGTTTGGCTGAATCCTTGCACATTTTAATGTCTGAATTACACAGCCCTTCTGACATGGGTTTACAATGTGAGCCCAGCTGCCCCATCATGTCCAACAGATCTATTTTATAACTTGTGCAGTTTAAATTGTAGAATCTGGAGACAGATCCATTTTTAACTAGAAAATCCAATAGTCAAGTTGACACTTGAGACCTGATGCCAATGTGTCATTGATATGATGTATTTTTTTAGTCCGGTTTTAGTTGTGCTTATGTAGCATTAAAGGGATTTAAGCCCTTCAATGAAAGACTTGGAAATACATTTACCTTAATGGCTTTAAAGGGGCATTCCCATCTCCTATCCCAATAGTAGGTGTAGTAGTAATAATATTAGCAAATTCCTCCAATTAGAAATGTAGTATAGTTCTTCTGATATGTTATGTCGCTTATCCCATCTTCAGAGCATTGCAGTAGGGGCAGCATGGTGGCTCAGTGTTTAGCAATGCAGCACTGGGGTCCTGGGTTCAAATCCCACCAAGGACAACATATATCATGTCCCTAACTTTGATGGGGCTTCGGTGCTGAGCTGGTATCTTTCACCTCACATGTCACTGTCATGGGCCTTTAACCCCTTACTGCCAGCTCACGGAATATTACGTCACCTGGCAGTATCCCCGGCTTTCAGGTGGGCTCCGGCGTGAGCCCACCTCAAAGCCGCGACATGTCACCTGTTCACGTGATCGGGGGTCAGCGATGCGTTGCCATAACAACCTGAGGTCTCCTCGAGACCGACCTCTATGGTTGTTGACGGCCGATTGCTATGAGCGCCACCTTGAAAAAAGTGTTTAAAAATTAAAAAAATAAAAGTTTAAATCACCCCCCTTTCGCCCCAAAAAATCAAACCTACACATAATTGGTGTCACTGCGTTCAGAATTGTCCGATCTATCAATAAAAATGAAAACACCAGAATTACGTTTTTTTTTTGGTCGCCGCGACATTGCATTAAAATTGCACAAAAGTGTTGTCACTAAAAACGTCAGCTCGATATAAGCCCTCATCCGGCCCCAGATCATGAAAAATGCCCAGGAGATGTGGTATGATCAGACTATGTCCCTGTACGGTTAGGCTCGGTTCACATTGCGTTTAACCAGCCCGTTCAACGCATAGCGGTATATATATATGATTCATCTGTGCTAGCGGTGACGGAGCCCAAACACTGCAGGCCGCGTCCGAGGCTCTATCACTGAATGATGGCACATCGGCATGCGTCGCGATTGACAATGGGGGTCAATAGCAGCGTTAACGGACTGCCTAAACGCAATGTGACCCCAGCCTTAGACACTGCCATTACACAGTACACAGCAGGGGCACATTTATAAGATTATCTCGGCACAGGAATATTTTATTTAAACACATCCAATTGTGGAAATCATTATTATTCCAAGATCTATTGAATAAACTGTACTTTGTTCCTGGGGAAACCCCTTTAAGGGAAAGTCCGTGTCTGAGACTTTACAGTCATGGCCAAAAGTTTTGAGAATGACACAAATATTAATTTTTACAAAGTCTACTGCTTCACTTTTTCTAATGGCAATTTGCATATACTCCAGAATGTTATAAAGAGTGATCAGCTTAACAGCAATTACTTGCAAAGTCAATATTTGGCTAGAAAATGAACTTTATCCCCCAAAACACATTTCAACATCATTGCAGCCCTGCCTTAAAAGGACCAGCTAACCTCTTTTCAGTGATTGCTCCATTAACACAGGTGTGGGTGTTGATGAGGACATGGCTGGAGATCAATCTGTCATGATTAAGTAAGAATGACACCACTGGACACTTTAAAAGGAGGCTGGTGCTTGGCATCATTGTTTCTCTTCTGTTAACTATGGTTATCTCTAAAGAAACACGTGCAGTCATCATTGCAATGCACAAAAATGGCCTAACAGGGAAGAGTATCACAGCTAGAAAGATTGCATCTCAGTCAACAATCTATCGCATCATCAAGAACTTCAAGGAGAGAGGTTCCATTGTTACCAAAAAGGCTTCAGGGCGCCCAAGAAAGACCAGCAAGCGCCAGCACCGTCTCTTAAAAGTGTTTCAGCTGCGGGATCGGGCTACCAGCAGTGCAGAGCCTGCTCAGGAATGGCAGCAGGCAGGTGTGAGTGCATCTGCACGCACTGTGAGGCGGAGACTCTTGGAGCAAGGCCTGGTCTCAAGGAGGGCAGCAAAGAAGCCACTTCTCTCCAGAAAAAACATCATTTACAGACTGATAGTCTGCAAAAGGTACAGGCAGTGGACTGCTGAGGACTGAGGTAAAGTTATTTTCTCTGATGAATCCCCTTTTCGATTGTTTGGGACATCAGGAAAACGCCTCATTCGGAGAAGACAAGGTGAGCTCTACCACCAGTCTTGTCTCATGCCAACTGTTAAGCATCCTGAAACCATTCATGTGTGGGGTTGCTTCTCAGCCAAGGGAATCGGCTCTCTCACAGTCTTGCCTAAAAACACAGCCATGAATAAAGAATGGTACCAGAATGTCCTCCAAGAGCAACTTCTCCCAACCCTCCAAGAGCAGTTTGGCGATCAACAATGCCTTTTCCAGCATGATGGAGCACCTTGCCATAAAGCAAAGGTGATAACTAAATGGCTCAGGGAACAAAACATAGAGATTTTGGGTCCATGGCCTGGAAACCCCCCAGATCTTAATCCCATTGAGAACTTGTGGTCAATCATCAAGAGACGGGTGGACAAACAAAAACCTAAAAATTCTGACAAAATGAAAGCATTGATTGTGCAAGAATGGACTGCTATCAGTCAGGATTTGTCCAGAAGTTGATTGAGAGCATGCCAGGGAGAATTGCAGAGGTCCTGAAGAAGAAGGGTCAACACTGCAAATATTGACTTGCTGCATTAACTCATTCTAACTGTCAATATAAGCTTTTGTTACTCATATGTTTGCAATTATTATATTTCTGTCTGTGATAAAAACATCTGTCAAACACACATAAAAACCAGAGGGCAGCAGATCATGTGAAAATATAATATTTGTGTCATTCTCAAAACTTTTGGCCATGACTGTACTATGACAGAATTGAGTGTAGTGTTCTGTAATTTTCAGGTTTCTGCCATTGCTTCTTGGGACTCTGCAATCCATGACTCGGTGCACTTAAACCGAATTACTCCCCAGAATGAGCGCATTTATCTCATTGTGAAGATCACAGTACAGCTGAGTCATCCTGCTGCCATGGAGCTGGTCCTCCGGAAAAGAATTGCAGTTAATGTATATAATAAACAGGTAACTGACATACATAAAAGAGGGTACAGTTATGTATTTTTGACTAAACATCTTTTTTGTAATTGGGTTTCATTAAAAAATGTACACGGTTTGCCATCTACTGTACAGCCTCTGTGTTGCACTTTATATTGCTGACAGCAGAATGAGTTATCTGAGGATCTGTCAGTGAGCTCATTCTGACTGTCCAGTGGAAGAATTTCTAATTATCATACCTGTTTTTTTTTAGCTCTTGTCAACTGATTTACAAGACCTAAAAACCAAACTATGCCAAATTTTTAATGAAACCCAGTAGCAAAAAATGATTTTTAGTCTTAAATGAAAGTATTTAAGTAATAAATAAAAACGGTGGCCAATACTTTTAGCAATGTCAGTCACAAATAATCACTATTTTGGGCTTTAACATTTTTTTTTATACAAAACAGAAACTTGATTCCCAAAGTAGATAACTAGCAGACAACGAAATAAGCAAGACTCCGATGTATTTCTTTACATGCCTGTGTACGAGTAGAAACCCAGCTGTCGGGGGAAATAGCGAGGTTTTGGGAAGTAATCTAGACGCTAGTGAGCTGGGTAACCACAGGACATTGCAGGGTTTCTTATAACTGTGTAAATCCGGAAATCTATTCTTTGTTTTTTCTTGCAGAGCTTTACCCAAAGCTTAAAGCGAAGGATGTCCACGAAGAATATTCTGTACAGCAGCCGAGTTAGCTATGAAATAGTGTCCAACATCCCCAAGGTTATTTTTCACTGCTATTTGTGGGTTAGAATATCTGAGAACTAACATATATTTTATAAGAGGATAAGTTTGGAATTCTGTGTATTCTTTTGTTTTTTGACTATCAGGCAACAGAAGAGGCTGAAGACAGAGAAACCCTAGCTCTGATGGCTGCACGGAGCGAATACGAGGCAACATCTGATGGGGAAACGTACATTGAAAAATATACACGTGGCGTGCTGCAGGTGGAGAACATTCTGAGTCTGGAGAGATTAAGGCAGGCAAGTAGACTTTGGACATTTTTTTATTTTAAAATGTTTTCAGAGTTTTCCAGATGCAGATATTTCGCTTGCAAACATTCCATAAATTGGCTCTTCTCCTTTGTTTCAAGATTTGGACAGCGTGGCTTAGGAGCACAGTAAGGGTAGCTTCACACCAGCGTATTGTTGGTCACCTGCTGTCAGTTGGGGTGTTCAGATGAACGTGTGAACCTGCCCTCAGTCTAAAAGTCTTTTAAATAAGTTCTTGACATATTTTTTGACACTTTGTACTCTTTTATGCTTACTTATTTTTGACACTTTGCACTCTTTTATGCTTATTTATTTTTTGACACTTTGCACTCTTTATGCTTATTTATTTTTTGACACTTTGCACTCTTTTATGCTTATTTATTTTTTGACACTTTGTACTCTTTTATGCTTACTTTGGTTATAAAGGTTCACTTTGTGCACTCACCCAGTGTTTAAAGGGATCTGCCATCTGACCCCTGCTGCATGAACCAGTCTTAGGCCGGGATCACACATGTGAGGAATACAGTCGAGTCTTGCATGTTAATTCCCAGCACTGCCGCCGGCCTCAGGAGCGTAGCGTGCGGCTCCATGTATTGCTATGCGGCTGCACACTCCACCCCCGAGGCCGGCGGCAGTGCCGGGAATTCAAATGCGAGACTCGGCCATATTCCTCGCATGTGTGATCCCGGCCTTACTGCTCTATTGCAGCCGTGTATGTTTTACTCTGAAACACTGCAGTGCTTTTTGGCGCTGCAGCCAGATGTTAGCCAAAAATCAGTACGGAAATATTAGACATGATATGAACAATGTGTCTATTTTTGTTGTGTTTAGTTTTTTTTTGGGAATAGTGATTTTTAAAAAAATAAATAAATTAAACATAGCATGTGTGGGTTTTTTCAGGTCAAAATGTATGAAAAAAAATTTTTAAAATTGTCTGTATAAAAAGAATATTGCCCAAAAAACACTTGTAAATACCAATGCAAAAAATGCTGCATAAAGACTGTCAGGGAAGCCTAAACTTTTCTTTTTTAGTATTATTAATAGCATTTTTGTAATGGCACTATACACTTTTCAATGTAATGTACAGAAATATGGAGAAAATGTTACAAACTGCTGTGAAATTTTGAAAAAAAAACCTAAATTTCACCATTTTTTACATTTTGTGTTTATGGCGTTCAATGTGCGGTAAAAATGACCTCACAACATGATTCTGCAGGTCAGTGCAATTCTGGTGATAAAATTCTGTGCAATTCTGGCAGGCTCACCTGCCTTAATGAGCACACGGAATCCAAATCCATTGATAAGCGAGAAAGTCCAAAATAGAAATCCGGCATCTAAAACATATTCAATGTTATTCAAATTATTTTGCCATAAAAGGATGGTGTGCCAAGTAGACCATGCACGAAAAGGAAAAAAGTCCCTTTACTTTAGTCCATAGTTGTTGATGCGTTTCGAGGTAGACACATCAGCCTAAATGAAAGAAATAATTCAGTAGTTTAAAAATCCCGCCGGAGGATTCACCCTCCGCACACGTGTCATCAAGATCAGATATAACTTACATATAATTCCCAAGAAACAAATACAATGATACAAATCTATATAAATGTATGATATTTAATAATGTGGAATCAAATCAATATGGTTATTCAAGCCCCACAGGTAGGACGTAACTAGCATCAATATCCAGAATGCTGATTTGATTCTGATTTTTTAGAAACTTGAACCTGCTAATACTTGAACCACCATGGGAGCCTTCAACAGACCCACGGCTGCCATAGTGATTGTGACATCCGCCCAGAACTACTCGATTGCGGAGCTGCTCAGTCTTCTAATCAATAGTAGCCTGCCGCCGCCACTTAATCTGTAGAGACAGAGACCCTGATTCCAGAGATGTCACTTACTGGGCTGTTTGCTGTTATTTTGGTAATGTCCTGCTGATAAAGCAGTGCTTTTAATGTTTAATCTGTTTTTATTGAAAAGAAATTTAGAACAATCGAGTAACAAAGGATTCAACAACATAACAATTACTGAGTACAAAAAGAAATCTCATTTACAACTGTATATCAAGACCTGTAGCCAACAAGTCCCAAAATAATAGAACTTTCAGGTCAAAAGTCATTTCCAATCAAGTCCAACAAAATCTGAAAAGAAAAGTAAATCCACGGCGGATGAAGGAATCCCCTATCCAGGGAGACTGTATGACCCTTGGCAAATACATATGAAGTATCCGCTGAAAGAGAGCGACCCAAACAAGAGAAGCTAGGTCACTCCAAATAATAATGGTGTAAACACGAAAGGAAAGAATGAGACGAAGAAGAGGAATAAGGGGGGGAAGAAAGGAGACAGAAAGGAAAAAGAAAGGGGAGGGGGGAGGAACCATAAGTCTGATATAACAGGGGGCAACTTGTACCCCTATAATGACGTCCATCTAACCCGTATTGTTCGATCTATCTTCCTTATGGCTTAGAAAACAGGGATTGAAAATCCTGAGAGTCCATATACAAAATCCAAGGACTCTAAACCTGCAGATATTTCTCCATTGAGCCATTAACCTCAGCGGACAATTCCTCCATACTTTGAAGGCTGGTCATCTTAACCCATTCAGACATATTTGGAGATTGGGAGGATTTCCAATATCTCGGGATCACAGTGGGCGCAGCAGTTAAGCAGAATCTTAAAAGCCCCTTTTTCTGGAACCAAAACGAGCCCGGGAGGATAGATATTAAAGCCACCTGGGGAGAGTTGGTCACCGAATGACCGCTAATTGCTTGATAAGCGGAAAAGACAGAATCCCAAAATGGCTTAATATGATTACATCCCCACCAAATGTGTAGCATGGTACCTCTCTACTCCATAACGCCAGCACCTATCGGAGAAGGAGAGAAAAGCGTTGTGTAAGACATCAGGACAGCGATACCACCTGGTCAGAATTTTGTAATTCTTTTCCTGTGCGGCACAGGCAGTAGAGAATTAATGTGAGTATACGAACGCCTTCCTCCACTCCACCTCCAATATATCAACTCCCAACCCACCCCTCCACCTCTCCACGTACTTGGGGAACTCGTCTTTGGTATTTTGGTTTAAAAGAGCATATATTATGGAGACATGTGCAGGCGGCAACCCCAACAGGAAAAGCTTCTCACACGGCGTAGGAAGGGAGGAGTATGAGCCTGCGCCTTCTGGAGACGAGAAGAAGGATTTTAGTTGGCGGTATTCCAACCAATCAGAAGGGCCCCCCGCCCTCTAACGGCTGCACCGATTCGAAAGCGGGCATGGCCAAAGCCTTGAGGACATGAAAGCATCTAGAATTGTCCCTTCTCTCCCACCCAAGAAAACGATCCCTCTCCACCCCCGGGGGAAACTCCGGATCAAGCAGTGCTTTTATCACTAGAGTACTAGCAAACCTGCTGCTATGTAGACCTCCATATTCATGAGCGCCGTATGACCTTCCCCCACTACTGATTGGTAGGTTTCTGCCTATGCACAATGTACACAGAAAGCTGTCAATCATGCTGATCTCACATGGAGTAGTAAAACTTTGGTGACAGATTCCCTTTATAAGTGCCATCCACACCCAACACCCATCAAAATTGTCATATTGTGAACTGCTGAATAGATTTCTGTGGTTGAACCCATCTGTTAAGCCATATAGTGTTATACGTTAATGTGTCTTTATAATCTCTGCTTCCAGGCAGTTACAGTGAAGGAAGCAATTTCTAATAAAACGAAGCACATTCGCAGAAGCCTCAGCACCCCCAATATGCATAATGTGAGTATGTTTTATTAGTGCTCTTAAAATGGTGTGATATGACCCACGACCCATTATATAACCGCAGAATATATTACCCGTATACAGAGAGGTAATATGGAAAAGTGTCATTCCTGAGATGTCGGTACTGCAATTCTCAATTGTCATCTGATAATGTCACGTGACCGCTGCAGGCAATCAGTGGCCGCAGCCTCCATACTTCAGTCAAATGGAACTGTTATGACTACCTGCCGTGTGACATGACGTTACCTGACTGCCAGTAATCGCAGCGCTGATATCACAGAAGCAGCACTGGTATGGGAGAGAACTGCGTGTCTTTTTATGTTATGTGGGTCACTTAAAGGAGATGTCTAGTGGTGAACAACCCCTCTAATAGGAGTGAATATTCTTTTCTTTTATGGTGTCAGATATATTGTGCCGAGCCCTGTCATGTGCTTATGGCTATGAACGTCATGACCATGAATATTAGTAATATTAGTCGTGAGTTTTTTACATATGAAGAGCAAAACAAAATATATCTAAGAAAAAGATTGTTGTTTTCCATCAGTCTGCATCTTCTGTGTGTGCGCATGCCTTCCTATGTGTTCGAACACTGACACTTTGATATGCCGCACTCCGCTGCCCTTCCTTCTATCTCTTACACTACTTAACTAGGAACCTGATAGGAAAGACTTCAGATGCCCACCCTCTCCTCCACATGTACCTTATTGTGTTACTGTTGGGAAACTTGTACAAGGAACTGAGGCTTGTGAAAATATACAGAAAGCCTCCACGCTGAAAAAGGGGAACTAGAGGCTACTGACAAAGTATAACATATTTACAGAATACTAATTATTACATCAATAGAATATAACAGTAGGCACACAAATTTTCACATACGATATATACGATACAGATTTATATATATAGTAGATGGTGGCCTGATTCTAACGCATTGGGTATTCTAGAATATGTATGTAGTTTATTTATGAAGATTTAAGAATAATGCAATGAATACACAGGATTTTCCGGGTAAAATATATACATTATGAAAGTATTCAGTAAACGTGACAGAAGTACGTCACACTGTGACTGACAGAATGTGTTCAGTAAACGTCAGTGAACTACATCACACTGTGACTGACAGAACTTGTCCAGTAAACGTGACTGAACTACATCACACTGTGACTGACAGAACTTGTTTAGTAAACATGAGTGAACTACGCGGGGCCGGCGCCCACACACATCGTACCATCACGCCGCAATAATTATTTTCCCCTCCATTTGCTCTCTAACACAGGTTCTGTGACAGTCCCTGTGACGTTGCTAAGGCCGCGGTCGGGTATCCAAGGGGCGTGCCCGCACCACTCCCCCAGCAACAACCACATCCAATCCAGAGGCAGCTGATCAGACCAATCAGCGACGCGGGATTTCTGTTACAGACAGACAGAATTAGACAATTATATAGTAGATGTATATGTGTACTTTCTAAAATGGTGCTAAAGAGTAAGCAGAGGCCTTAACAAAAAGTACTATGTTTTGTAAGAAGATATTAAAAGTCCCCTTAATGTTGTGTGACTAGAACAAGATTTTTTTTCTTTAAATTAATAATTCTATGTATGTACTACTATTAGTGATGAGCGAGTGCGCTCTGATAAGGCGTTATCCCAGCATGCTCGTGTGCTAATGGAGTATCTTTGGCGTGCTCAAGTCCCCGCTGCTGCATGTCTCAAGGTGGTTCGACAGTTGCAACACATGCAATTCCCTGTTTGTTAGACAATCCCTGCATGTGTTGTGGCTGTCGAACAACCCCGAGACATGCAGCTGCTGGGACTTGAACATAGTATTCGAGCACGCCGAAGATATCTATTAGCACACGAGCATGCTCCGATAACACATCCGAGCACAGTCGCTCATCACTAATTACTATGACAACTGCATTTTTTATTCATTAGTACAGTGAACTACTTTACTTTTATTTCTAATTTGTAGGCATCATCTAGTCGTTTGGATTTATCAGGCTGCGATGAAGATGACAAGGTACTTTTTTAATTAATTGATATATTTTCAATAATATGAGGAATGCATTTCATATAGGAGAAATTAATAAATCTTCCCAAGGCCTCTTTCACATATCAGTTTTTTGACGTCAGGCACGATCCGGCGCTTTTGTAAAAAAACGGATCAGTTTTTTTAATCCGCCGGATCCGTTTTTTGTCATTGACTATCATTAGCGCCGGATTGCGCTGGAGGTCCTTGCGTTGCGTCCTTTTTTTGCCGGATCGTACATTCCGGCGGCCAGACAAAACGGTCACTGCAACGTTTTTTTTTTTCTGCTGCACCCACCTGATAGCGCCTGAAGCGGCGCATCAGGCGGCCGCAAACAATACAAGTCTATGGTGCCGGATCTCTCTCTATCTCCGGACATGCGTACCAAATGTTTCCAGGTTAAAAAGTTCAGGACGGATCCGGCAAAAAAAAAACCTGATCCATTGCATCAGTTTTTTCAAAATCAGCGCCGGATCCATCCTTTCCGTTTTTGGACGGATTGTGCCTGACGCCAAAAACCTGATGTGTGAAAGAGGCCTAAGACGTAACAGTTTCCTTTTAGATGAAAATGTTATAATCCTCTACCAACATAGAGCTGTATATGAGGGTCATCAAAAGGAGACATTTGCCAAAGCCTTGGGATTATGATAATGGGAGGGGTTCCTATTTTTATCTGACTCCTAATCCTAGGGGGTTCTCCTTTGGATAGTAACTGCTGTGCTCTATGAATGACTGTCCATATTATACATTGCCATAATGTTTGCACTGCTAGACATATACCAGTACATTACAATTAAAGCTTAAAAATTATATCAAATTGAATTTGATAACGTGGCAGCACGGTGGCTCAGTGTTCGAATCCCACCTAGGACAACATCTGTAAGGAGTTTGTATGTTCTCCCCGTGTTTGTGTGGGTTTCCTCCGGTTTCCTCCCACACTCCAAAAACATACTGATATGGAATATAAATTGTGAGCCCCGTAGGGGACAGCGACGATGTGTGCAAACTGTAAAGCGCTGCGGAATATGTTAGCGCTATATAAAAATAAAGATAATTATTATTAATTAAAAATTTCAGTCTAAAGGAAATGATTAAGTCTTAACTAGTAATGAATCTGGTTATCAAAACTAATAACAAAAATAATAGAATAAAAATAGAATAAACAAGATGGAGCTAAAAAAGAATAAAGTAAGATGTAAATATTTAGACTTGTCTTAATTGTACCAAATATGTGTATATGATACACAAGGCGTAATGGCGTAATAAAGAAAAAGAAGATTACATTATTATACGTTTTTACCATTAAAATATATATCTACTAGACACTAACATATTCCCAAAATAGTACCTGAATACAAACAGCTTAAAGGGAACCTGTCACCTGTTTTGGCTGTATTAAGATACGGCCACTGCCTTTCAGGGCTTATCTACTGCATTCTATAATGCTGTAGATAAGCCCCCGATCCGACCTGCAAGATAGGAAAACTAAGTTTTATTATACTCACTCGGGGTGTGGTCCGGTCCGATGGGTGTTGCGGGTCCGGCATCTCCCATCTTCTTGCGACGCCGCCCTTCTGCTTGCTTCGTGGCTCTCCAGCATCACACTCCTGCGCAGGCGTACTTATCTGCAAATTCCGAAGTGCGCAGGCGCTGGGCCTCTCTGACCTTTCCCGGCGCCTGCGCACTGCAGTACTTTGCTCTGCCCTCAACAGGGAATATAGGTACGCCTGCGCAGGAGTGTGATGCTGGAGAGCCATGAAGCAAGCAGAAGGGCAGCATCACAAGAAGATGGGAGACACCGAACCAAGACCTGCGACACCCATCGGACCGGACCGCCTTCCCCCCCAGGTGAGAATAATAAAACTTATTTTTCTTGTCTTACAGGTCAGATCGGGGGCTTACCTACAGCATTATAGAATACTGTAGATAAGCCCTGAAAGGCGATGGCTGCAGCTTATAGCGGCCAAAAGTGATGACAGGTTCCCTTTAAAAAGTGTTGCAACACTAAGTGCCCAAATGACCTGTGTCTAAAAGAATTACTTTGTTCTGACGATATCCAAGAGCACACCTATCATAATGGCCTATGAGGTTTGCCCTCTCTGAAAACATTTATACTTCCCAGTTTTTGTTTTTAAAGGGTTATTCCATCTTCATAAATGGATATTGTTTAATAGTGCGTTTAAAAACAAGCACTTTTGCAATTTACTGCTTATTTAAAATTTCAACCATTTTTGAGATGCAGTATATGCACTTTTCTTTTGATAACTGTTTGTTGCCTTTGGAGACCGACCAACTCTGCTTTCTAGCTCCTAAACATTGCATTGAAGCTGGCTTGGATTAGGATGTAACTGCACACTACAGTGACCCTGTCCAGCTTCAAAACAGTGCTTACAAGCTCAATAGAAATGAGCTTGTAAGCACTGCGCATATTCTGTTGTCTCCAAGGCACCATTTAGTGATTCACCTGTATTGTCCTAGCTTTATATTTGGAGGGTTTGATTTTCTTATGTCTTCACAAGGGATGGTTGGAAAACCAGCTGGATGTCTCTGAATACTCCTCCAGTTACAAAGATGTATCTGGCTATGGAAGTCAGCTCAATGAATCGCCGAGAAGACGAGACAGTGGGGGCGGTAATATTCATTCTTTGTATAATTAATTACTGTTAGATTAATGAGCTTACAAGCCAAAGCACTGCAAACCTTAAAAGAGAGTAGCTACCAGACATATAGTGTTATACTTTAATAGGGCAGGAAATTCGGAGATATATCAGTAAGTGGAATATTTGTCGTCTTCTTTTTTTTTTAGGTGGCGCACCCGAAAGCCCCCAGGCCTTAATATCAAGTCCATTCAAAACATTTTCTCCTCACCCACCAAAATTTTTCAAGCCGTTAATGCCTGTGAGAGAAGAGCACAAAAGAAAGATTCCTATTGAAACCCAGCCATTACTTAGTCAAGAGGTATGCACAGAACACTGTCTTCTTTATACAGTTCTATTAGCCCGGCTGCTCCATTGCCGGTCTGTGCTGCGTGGTTTCCAGTTCTGTGCCGATGCAGGACAACGTTTCTTGTGTTGACTGATTGCTTCCTTTAGTGGCTCAGTCCTGTTTGCTGTCACGTCATCCTCGGTGACATACAAGGGGGCTGGCTTTGCTCAGCCTTGCTTATGCTGTCCTGTGTCAGGAAGATGGAGCAGCTCTCTGACCATAGGGGCACCTGGCTTAGTAGAACTATATTGTGAGTTATATGGCTTACTATTTGAAGGTGATTTATGAAGTAGATTGTAAAAATGCAGAATATTTTTATAATGTGTTGATATTTTCTGTTGTTTTTACAAATTCAGTATTCTCCTAACCAACATACACAAACATCACTGCTTTTCCCCTAAATGTGCTAAGACTATAAAAATGGCACAGATAAAAGCACCAAATCATACTAAGATATTATAATAGAGCGGTATATTGCCTAAGGATAAAGAGGGAAAGTCAGCACTATCTGAGCCTAGTATTAGTAGGAATGACCTGCGAGCGGAAAGACAGACAAAAACTCCCCTTTTTAGAAGGCTGGGCTCCACTGGGCAGCACTCCGTAGTGAACTATGAGGTCAAAGTACAGACCCCCTAGTATGCCGCTGGCGTCACCTCCGAGTAAGAGCCCGGCAGCCAATAAATAGCAAGGATGAGGTGACTAGGCAATCAGGTGCTCCCAAAAGATAAATGCCATTGAGTAAATTACGGGATCGCAACCAATTCTTCTTATGATCGGCAGGTATCCCAGAAGTTAGAGTGCCACCAATCATTGTGTTGTAAGTAGTGATATGTAATAATATTATTAGATGGGATTACCCCTTTAAGGGCCGCCACACTCCATACACAGCGGTAACTGAACCGGCGTCATCTGAAACCCCAGCGCTGCCAGGGGAATAAGGTTAATTTCCTCCTGGCAGCAGGGCTGAAAGTGCAGGAACCGGGCAGGTCCAGAACGCTATTAACCTGCAGACTGACCCCATATCTGCAGGTTAATAGAATTTTTCATGTGACAGGTTCCCTTTAAGAAGTATTGCTAGTTTTCCTTTTATTGTCCTTTACTGTTTACAGTGTGTCCTACATGTTTGCAATGGTTACCGTTTCTATGTAAGGAAGAGTATGTACATAGGTGTAGGGCCTGGGCTAAATGGTGTCGTGGGGTGCATCACTGGTTTCCCACCTCCTCGTCTGTTGCCACTCGAGTCTTTCACCATGGATGCAGGACAGAGATGGCAGAATCTAGGCCTGCCTGCAGCTTTCCTTGGTGATGTCGGCTGTTTGATGGGTGACTTGCTTTTGAGAATTTGTCATCCAGTTAAGGTGTCCTCATCAGTTCTTCACACAATGTTACTGAATGTCATCACCTGTGGTTGCACACAAGGAGGAAGATTTGTGTAGTGTGATCAGATGAATGCATTTCTGAGCTACATTCACACTTGTCTTTGGACATTCCATTCCCTGTTCAGAGTTTGAGAACAAACAGAATTAGGCCATGTTCACACCTTCAGTATTTGGTCAGTATTTTACATCAGTATTTGTCAGCCAAATCCAGGAGAGGAACAGTTAGGGTATGGTTCCACGTTCCGGAACCAATGCGCTTTGGACGGAGCGGAAACCCCGCTCCACCCAAAGCCCCGCCCCCTTCTGAACGCGCGGTGATTCCGAATGTGTTCATTGAACACATCCGGAATCGCCGCACCGCTACATAGGACTCTGGAGCATCGCCGCAAGGTAAATAGACATTCTGTGATCTGAAAAGACGCGCCGCATGTCCGGTTTAGTGGGTATGTCACCCGTGTAATCGGATGCATAGTGGAGACGGGATTTCATAAATCCCCTCCACTATGCTGGAACATCTGGCCGCTGCGGATTAAACGCTGCGGTAGGACGCAGCGTTCAATCCGCAGCTAATCTGGATGGTTTCCGCTACGTGGAAACATACCCTTAGAGGAAGAGTATAATAGAAACACGTCACCACTTCTACATTTATCACCCTCTCCTGATGTAAAATACTAACCAAACACGGAACGTGTGAACATGGACTTAATCTTAATCATGGATCCACTGTATAACTGATGTAAACAAAGGTAGAGGGCCCCATGGTCTGTCTGAGTACCGTTATGTGTCCATTCTTCAGACAGAAATGAAAGTTATCACACAGAATTTTTACTTTCATTCTAAAACCTGACAGATAAAGAAACAGACGTAAAAATCAGTCCGGTTCTTCTGCTTCCAATTTCATCAGTTATGCAGCCGAAGTTTTTATGAATATCTTTTGTTTGTTTCTAAAACCAGAAAAGACAAACAGAATGTTAAAATGCAAGTGTGATCGTAGATTTAGTGAAAATGGCGAAAATTGTTACAAACGTATCAAAATGATGCAGGTGGCATAATGGGTTCCTACTACAACTCCAGTTAGCAATGCTTTTCTGTGTTAGTCACCTTATAGGACTCCTGAACCCTTACACACTGATTAGATGACTGAGGCCGAGCTCGTCTAGTTGGAAAGTAAGCGAAGTGCATACTTGCGCCCTCCTGCTTCCCCCGGCAATACCGGAGAATCCTGGCAGCGCGCACAGCCATATGTGCCGTCATATAGAGTGACTGCTGAATTTTATAAGAGGACCGGCTGGACAGCCTTGAGCATGTACATAAATATGGGGCACGCGGCATTCTCCACTATGACGCCATTTATGTGGTACATTTTCTCTAGTGTAGTTGTAGTTACCATTCATGCCTTTTTTTTTCCCTCCCTGAAACTGATTTTTTTTTCTATTTCAAACTTTGTCACAATTATACCGTACTTTCTGTAGTGATATCTCAATTTTTTTTTAAATTCAGTTATTAGTACTTTACAAAATATCCAGAGAATTCTGGAAATGTAAAACTTCAGTGTTAAAAGTGTAAGTAATTAACCCCAGCTACATAATGCAGAAAATATCAAAGCAAAAGCTATGCGTTTCCATTTTTTTTTTTCCCCAAACGCTGACAATTGCGCCTTCCATAATGAAGCATGATACGTGGCTCTGTTACATCACTGTTTA
Organism: Oophaga sylvatica; assembly: GCA_033576555.1. Classification (NCBI taxonomy): domain Eukaryota; kingdom Metazoa; phylum Chordata; class Amphibia; order Anura; family Dendrobatidae; genus Oophaga; species Oophaga sylvatica. The sequence continues at coordinate 287,231,248 of JARQOD010000006.1, forward strand.
TGTCCTAGACACAGCATGTGTAGTTTTCATGGATTCCTGTCGCCGTTGCATGTGTTATTCACCAGCGTTATTTGCTTATCGTGATGTTTTGTGGTCCATGTGATGTGTTGTGTGTCTTAACCTTTGCAGAGCATGTCGTCACCACTGACAAATAACACTGGCACTGCGGTGCCTTCTGGACCTAATCCCACCTGCATGCCAGTAGAAACCAATAATATTCCTCAAGATGTCAGTGTAAGTTCTTATTTTAGCTTTTGGTGTGTTACGATATTGTATCAGAAATGCCTGTTCCACTGTTTGCCGTTAGACTTGGCGTCAGCTGTCTCCAGGATATTGTCTGTGATGGTAAATTGTGTTCATTAAATGCCTCCTCACCAGAAGGATTATGTAACCCAATTAGCAAACAGATCTGCGGCTGGGAGGAGGATGTGCTTCATGTCATTAGTTTAGCTTCATTACATTTAGTATCTCCACTCCATGCTGTTTAAACACATTCCGCTTGTCATTATGTAACACGCCATTATATAATGCCGCCTAGATTATGTGATATTGTCCCCGCTCTACACACTAACCGTATACTTAGAAGACATATCGCCCCATCATAAAACCTTTTTACCCATTCTTAGAAATCAATGACTGTAAGGAAAAGTAATTTCCCTTTCTCCGACATGCTGCTGTGTACACTGTGCATCATCAGCATGCTGCCAATGAGTGGTGGGGTTACACAGATTAGCTAGACTATCTGACATGCACTACCTAGTCCGGCAGTGATAATTTCCTGCTGATAAAACACCGATTGTATTAAAACTACATTATTTGCTGAGCAAGTGACACATCCCTAAAATCCGTCACCCCCCCAACATTATTTTGCTCTTAGAATAAACAGCTAAAACCTTCTGACATTTTCCTTAATGTTTCTACTCTTTGTAGTCCCCCAGTGTCCATCATACACATGTAATCACAGAGCTTTTTATCTGAATTCCATTAGATCTTAAAATAAAAAAGTCAATTATTTATTTGTTTTTTTTAAAGGAAAAAAGAGGATGTAAAGGTACATCACTCAAACACTGTAATGTGTGTTTTAGTACTAAAATGTTTTAACTAAGGAGGTATTTTGGGAATTGTAAGTTTACACCAGGAGCTATCTCCCCAAATAACAGGACTAAGCATGGAGTAAATAGTAATTTCTATTAATAAAGCTTACTGATCCACTACTAAGTTCACTTTGCTGCTCTCTTATCTTTAGGTCTGAGAAGTGCCAGATACCGTACACAAGGCTTCCAGGAGGTGAATTCAGTATAGTAGCTCTGTACATTGATATCCAAACCTATAGAGCAATTTCTAGGACTTTATTAAACACCTTCCATTATGTCATAATACATAATGGCTACATGTTATCATCCGCACCGTACACACAGGCTGAAACTAATATTCCTACATTACAAGTGCGAGAATGAAGTATGATTGTATACCATATATATTTACATTTATGTATTATATCTATCTGGAGTTTAGGAAAACTAGAATGGGTAAGAAACATTACAAAATGATACTATATAACTATAAAAGATATATATAAAACTGTAGAGCACTGATTAGCTTGAGAACTGTAAGGGTGAGTGCACACGTTGCGGATTCACTTGTGGATTTTTACTGCGGATTTTCTGCGGTTTTTGTGCGGATTTCCCCTTACATACGCTTAAGCTCTTCATAGAAATTTCACAAAGTCGATACTGCTATTTATTCTATAGTTAGGTGGAAAAATGAATCCAGAATAAAACATTTTATTGACTGTGCCAATTATTCTTCTAGGATTCTGAAGACGACGACCTTGAATTTGATGGATCAACCAAAAAAGTAATGCGCTCCTCTGGTTTTGATGATTTCAAGCCTTACGTGCCGGAGGAGTTTGCAGACTTCAGTGTTTACAATGCCAGTCTGGACAGCAGGGACTGGATACATTCTAAAGCTGATTTTGGTTGTTCTCATTCTTTGGATAAAGACGTTTCTCGGAGCCCTACCACCAGCAGTGTTACCAGTGGCTATGTGTCCCATAGTGCTTCTAATATTACTCTCTCTGACATTGTAGTAGCTTGTAGCGAAAGTATGGATCAATTAACTTTCCAAGCAAGAGACTTGGAAAGCCAAGAGCACCAAGAACCTACCGGACAGCAGTCTGTACAAAATTGCAAATCTTGTGCACATAAAGAGTCCGATGACAACAGTTGTCCAAACAACCAGTCAACCTTCACGGAAAAAAGTGCCTTTGATAAAGAGCCACTTTGCACTACTGAAAAAGATGCTGCTGTATTGTGTAGAAGTGTATCGTCTACTTCTATGGACTGTGACAAAGGAAACTTTGTCACCTTTTTACCCTGTGAGGTTGCTGTGGAACATACTTGTGATATTTTGGAAGATCATTCCTTCACAGAATTCATGGGAGTAGATGATGGAAAAGACTTTGAACACCATGAAGATCCACCAATGTACTCTTCTAAAGGAGAAAGCAAAGGAGGAAATGGTATAGATTATGACTCCTTTATTTCCAATGACCCACACAATGCATCTGACCAGAAACTGTCGGAGGAAAAACCGAAGGAAACCACATTGTGCTGCAATTCTCAGCATTGCTCTTATGAAAGCCGTTCATCTGAAAAGATTCATCTTGATCTTTCTGATGATTGTGAAGACCTGCCATCCCATACCGCACCATGCCTTCTGTCCTTAGGTGACGAAGTATGTATTGGCGACAACAAGCTCGGAACAGTGCGATATATAGGCACTGTGGACTTCTCCCGTGGTGTATGGGTTGGCGTTGAACTTCATGTTCAATTAGGTAAGGAATAACATAACACTGGTATTATACTGTCTTTAGACGTTGTGGTACACAAGTATTGTCTAAGGGAACGTTTTTTGAGTTAACCCTCTTTGTTACATATAATATAGATTTCGGAAATGATCTTCTCTTTAAATGGTTAATATCAACTTCGTTCTTCAGGAGCAGTGTACCCCCAATGCTGCTTTATCTCTGCACTCAAGCTTGCCAGTATTGGTAGCTACGAGAGACCTGGCTAGATTCAGAACAGTGACTACAAGCTCTATTGAAAAGAGTTTGTAACCACTGCACATGTTCAACCACTACTGACAGACTGCAGGGTGTCCGGTAACCTGGGCAACAAGCGGTAAGCAAAATTAAAAATCGCTTCTTTCTTGAGATCAAAGAGGATGTTAAATGCAAACTAAATTGCAAAGTTGCTATTTCTTACTCACACTTTGCAGTAGTTCCCTATATCAGAACATGGGAATACCCTTTACACATAAATTAATGGATAGTTTCATAGTCAGTATTTTTCCTTTTAAAAATCAATACAGTAAAAGTATGCCACAGTCAAAGTCTGTTCTGACCCTAAGGGTCCCGTCACACTCTTCAATGTCCCAGCGATCCCACCAACGAATCTACGTGGATAGAATCGCTGGGAAATCGTTGGCTGATCGCTGGTGAGCTGTCACATGGGCAGACTCACCAGCGATCAGGACCAGCGAGCACGCTTGTATCCAATGTACACATCGGGTAACTAAGGGCTGCGCAGCGCCTAGTTACCCGATATGTACCCTAGATACCATCTCCTAGCTTCTGCTGTAGAGCGCTGAGAGCTGGTATCCAATGTACACATCGGGTAACTAAGCACCGCGCGGCACCTAGTTACCCGATATGTACCCTAGATACCGGCTCTCAATGCTCTACAGCAGAAGCTGGGAGCCAGTAACCAGGGTACATATCGGGTAACTAGGTGCCACGCGGTGCTTAGTTACCCGATATGTACATTGGATACCAGCTCGCTGATCGTTTCTCTCCCGCTGTCACACGCAGCGATGCGCGCTGGCCAGTGGGAAACCAACGATGAAAAAATGGTCCAGGACATTCAACGACGATCAGCGATACCCAGCAGAGGGGATGGTCGTCGCTGCGTGTCAGCGAGATCGCTGGCTAGGTCGCTGTTGCGTCACAAAATCGGTGACGCTTCAGCGATCTCGCTGGTGATCTCGCTAGTGTGACGGGGGCTTAACAACTGTGAAGTCAGGAGAACCGCCATGAGCTTATGTAGGTTATACGCCCAGCGGGCCGCCACACATTGCAGTTAGCAATTGGAGTACTTGCTTTGTAAAACTAGTGCCGTATGACCGCTTTAGTCATTGTAAAACCAGCAGAGACATTAAAGGGAATCTATCAGCAGTTTTTGCTACCTCATATGAGAGCAGCATGATGTAGACAAAGAGAAGCTGAATCCAACTATCACTTGGTGTACTGGGTGCAGCTGTTAGTTTTTATATTTAGAATGAAGCAGAGCTGAGAAAGCTAACCCCGCCCCCACCAGGTTCTCCATGCACAAAGTCCATAGACAATGAGGTGCTCATCACAGGAGGGGGGTGTCGGACTAGAAGGCATGTGCTGCTGCATCCAGCAATGATAAGCTACTGATGCTGACAAAATATCATTGCAAGCAAACAAAACCATGGAGCTTGATAAGAGAGGAATCCCTGAAATGTGTTTAAACCCCTACAGCATATGGTCTTCAAATTACATAGCAAAAACCTGCTGACATATTCCCTTTAACTGCAGTCTAGAAGTTATCACCTATCCACATTACTTTGGGTGGGTGATAATCAGACCCCCACCTATTGCCAGAACAGGGCACTTTTGTTTAATGTTGTGCTCATATGCATCTTTGTGTTGTGAATTTGAAAACCACGAGTGGCTGCTACAGTCACATGTGCCACAGTTGGGATGTCACCGCTGCAGCCTGTCACCAAAAACCGTAGTAATTAATAAAAAGTGTAGATATAGTTACACCATTGTCAAATAGTATATAAGGTGATAGTATCTGTACCACTGCTAATCCTTCATTTGGTGTTTAGGCAAGAACAGAACTTTACTATAACCATGGTCATTAACTTCATTTTTCTCGAAGGCAAACACGACGGCACAGTGAAAGGCAAAGAATACTTCCGCTGCAAACCTAAATACGGCGTGTTTGTGCGACCCAACCGGCTAACTAAAGCACTTGGTCCAAGTAAGAGAGACAATGGCAGCACTTTGCGGGCACAGGCATGTAATCCAGACAAGCGGAGGAGTGCTACACTGAAAGGATTCCCATCGCCCAGGACAAAAGATGCAGCACAATATCCATCTGGGAATGAAGCTGCATCAGCTTTTTCCAGAAAGCAAGAAAACAGGAAATCCTGGATTAACTAAGATGCAGTATTTGCACCTACTGCAAGCCCCTGTGTATAAACCCCATGGACGGGTACAGAGAAGCTATTTTTGTACAGCTGTACAGTTTTATTCCTCTCAGATGTTTATTCGGTCTAGTACTGAATATTGTTCTAACCTTTTTAACAAAAGCCTCTTATTTAGTTTGTCTGCCTTGTAGGCAGGTGGTTTGCTGCACAGAAAACACGCGACTAAAGGATAGTATATAGACAGATACATGTATATTCCTATACAATGCCCGGGACTTATATTTTAATTAAATGATAGAAATATTCATAAAAATAAACTGAATATACATACCTGTATAAAAAGGCACTGTAAGATGTTTCCATTTGTTTCCTTTTTTTTTTTACCAAAGAACGTGTTAATTCCTGTTTCACTAGTAGAGGCAGCCATTTTTTGGGTGGGTGAGTGAAGCATATGACCAGCTTGTGACGTCACTGAGTGATATGTGTGATACAGTTGTGTCCTATAATGTCATAGTTGGAAAACTCGTCACAAAGAGAGCAGTCAGCATACATGGGGACAGTCCATTGCAAATACCGCTTTGTGCTTTTTTCCTGGAAAGTTGTTAAATGGCCACATTAACGTAGTCATTAAAATGAAATGAACACCATGTTGCCTTACTTTTCTCCTTTTCTTTACAGCAGGCTCTGGAAAAAAAAGTTGTTATACTGGCCTGGTAGTTTAGTCCCTGTAAAAAGTGAGGACATTTAGTTCTTGCCTACCTCGTATTGTGTCAGCAGAAATGTGTATCTGTGTGTTTCAGATGTAAACTGAGTGATGGAAGAATAAACAGGCATTACGTCTTCCATACGCTTCATTTTTCTACACACTAACCAGAAAGCCGACATATGGTGACTATAAACCCAGTCTTAAAATGAAGAAGCGTTAACACGGTCGGCCCTGCCGGCTTCTGTCTTCTTATTTTTGCTATTTCAGCTGCAGATGGAAGCAAGGGGGACACTTCATTCCTTCTGGGTAGGGCGGAGCCAGATAGTAGGACTAACCTCAGGTTCTAAAAATGGGTGTTGTCCGGCCCCTCCGGCTCTGGCTCCTCCTGCCGTACACTCCAGTTTCGACTTGAAGTCCAAGTAGTAAGGACGGCTGCTAATGCAGCTCCTCAGAAAACACCTCAGAAGAGTTTATTATTTTACTCGGACAGGGTCCTGGACTTTATGTCTAGAGGATCAGGGGTACCGGCGCTGCTGGTCCCCATCCTCTCCCCTGGCAATATGTATTCCCTAAATGGTGGTCATTACATTTTCTTGCCGGCCCGGGGGAAGAGGTGGCTATCCCTGACAGGACGCACACCACGTTCTGGGTCACTGCGTTCCTTGTCCTCATGGGGAAGCAAAGGGCACAGCGTCACATATCCGTGGAGGGTCCCTGTGGCGTTTTGGCTGGTGAGTACTCCATATCTTTATTATATATATGTGAGTGCTTTAGCGTTCTGCTACGGCAGCGCTGTACATTTTTACTATATATCAGTGTGATTTAGCGTTGCTGCAGGCAACGCTATTACCTTGGTGCCTTCAGTGGCTGCTGCGGGCAGCCACTGGTACTTTTTTGTCCGCAGGCAGATGCCCTGCGGGACTTAGGAGATGGAGGGGAGAGTTGCTCCCGCCTTTTTTATTTGAATTTCGCGCCCAGAGCGCGCGCTTTAAGGCAGCCGGCCCGGCACTTTCACTTTCGGTCTCTGCACAGGCTGGATAAGACAGGGGAGCTTCGGCGGCCATTGCTGGCAGAGAGCCGATTATTTCGTTCGTCTCTCCCTCTCTCCTCTCCTCAAAGGCACCGCTCCAGCCGGGTGAGTTCGGCGTTAACCTCTTCGCCGCCGACGCTGCAAAAAAAAAAAACCCTCCAGCACGATTTTTAACAGCTGGGGGTGCGATTCAAATGCAGCTGTGCTGCAGGAATATTTTCTTGTAGCCTTTCACAGGCGTGGGGATTCTGAGACATTAACCCCTTAGCGGTCGATACTGCTCCCTCCAGCACGATTTTAACAGCTGGGGGTGCGATTCTGCAATATTAACGGCCGATACTGCACCCTCCAGCACGATTTTAGCTGAGGGTGCGATCCTGCAAGCTGTGCTGCAGGAATATATATATATATCTTGTACCTCGCCTTAACGGGCGGTAGGGAGGCTGCGGCATTAACCCTTTAGCGGTTAGCCCTGATGGCTGGGGTAACTCCTGCTGTGGGAGTTTTTAACCCTTCAGCGCCTCTTTTTCTTACATGTTGTTATTACATATTTTATTGTAATATATACTGTGTGAGGGCATGTTCAATGATCTGGAACGCATGTATGGCGTCTGCGGATAGAATCCGCACATGACCCTATTTATATCCCTTTCATGTTGAGTTAATATGCTGTGTTTTTTGACGCTTGTGTTATATGAATACGCTGTATTTTACTGCGGCTGCCCTACGTATACACTGTATTTTTCACCTGAAATACGGATGCATTGTGTCCTACGCCTGCGCGTGGGTTGCGTTCTGTATCTTACGCTTGCGCGGTGTATGCACTGTGTCTTGCGCCTATGCATGGAATGCGTTTTGTGTTCTACGCTTGCGCGGTGGATACTTTGTGTCCGGCGTTTGGGTTTGCTTCGGACTGTGTCCGGCACCAATCTGACGCCAGTTGTGGCGGTTGTTTTTTATTTGTCTGGCTAACCTATGGGTTCAGACAATCTAGTATGCGGATCGTATGTTCCGACATAGTCGCTGTAGGTTTTGCCGTCCATGGATAAACTCATGGGGCAGTGGTGAGGTCCTTGTATCCGCGTTTGACGGATTTAATTGGATTCCTTCTCCTGAAGGCGTATCTGCAAGATCCACAAAAAATAAAAAAACAAAAAAAAAACAAAACGGAGTTGGCGGTGAAAGCCATCTATGAAGCTACTAGTAGTCCTAGGGTCCTTGTGTGCTTCTAAAGCTCTCTTGGGCTGGATTGGTCGTCTGCAGACAGCACTGCAGGCTGGACCTTCTTTATCCGATATAAAGTGGAATACAGCCCGACATATATATATATGTGAGGACATCCCTGCGGTACAGATCTCGATCTTCTGCAATCACTGTTTGGAGAGCCGTGTGGCTTAAACAGTGGACTGGGGATGCGGTTGTCCAATCAAAGTTTGCTATCATTTGATTGCTGAAGCTAAGACAAAGGAGTCAGCTTTACCTCAGCGTAGAGCTGTAACGTCTGCATCTGACAGACCCGGTACCAGTGGTAACCGACGTTTTTTTTCGTGGCAGGAGACGAGTCGGTCAATCCTCTTGGAGATCGAGTCGTCCCGCTTTTTCAGGGAAAAAGTCTTCCCAAAAGTCTAACGCTTCTTGGAAACAATACCCGTTCAATGACAAGCGGGAATCTGACAAAAAGCCCGCCAAAACGGACTGACGCCAGAAGTTCACTCGAGGATTCTCGAGTGGGGGGGGCGCCTGCTCCTGTTTCAAGCGGTTTGGGTCTCCCGCGTCTCAGACTCCTGGGTGACACGAATAATGTCGGCAGGCTATTTCATAGAGTTTCTCTCTCGCCCTCCAGAAAGATTCTGTCAGTCTCGCGTTCCGTCAGATCCCGACTTATTGACCGCTCTGCGGCAGGAAGTCGATTCCTTACTACAGAAGGGTGTAGTGGTGTCAGTTCCTCCGGAAGACCGGGGAAGGGGATTTTATTCCAACCTCTTTGTGGTCCCCAAAAAGGAGGGAAAGTTTCGTCCCATTCTGGATCTCAAGAGGTTAAATCGGCATGTTTACACCCAAAAGTTCCGCATGGAGTCGCTTCGCTCAGTGGTGACTGCCCTGTCACAGAACAATTTTCTGGTGTCCATAGATATTCGCGACGCCTCTTTACACGTTCCCATCGGAAGATCTCATCAGCGCTTTCTGCGCTTTGCCATAGGTCAGGACCATTACCAGTTTGTGGCCCTCCCTTTCGGGTTGGCTTCGGCACCCCGAGTTTTTACAAAGGTGCTGGCACCTCTTATGGCAATGCTTCGGAGACAAGGGATCATGATACTTCCTTATCTGGACGATCTTCTGATTGTGGCATCCTCAAAGGAGGAGGCAGTGACGGCTCGCGATTTATCCCTTCAGCTCCTGGAGGATTTCGGGTGGCTGATCAACTGGGAGAAGTCATCCCTGGAGCCTTCTCAGTCAATCCTGTTTTTGGGCATGATTTTCGACACAGCGAAAGTGGTAGTTTTTCTGCCAAAGGACAAGCAAACCAGTATCCATTGTCTGACACAGACTGTGCAGTCCTCAACGACAGTATCCCTTCGAAGATGTATGCGCCTTCTGGGGTTAATGGTCGCTTCGATGGAAGCTCTTCCGTTTGCTCAGTTCCATTGCAGAACGCTTCAAAGCTTCATTTTGAAGAGATGGAATCGTGCACAGGAAACACTGGATTGCAGGGTTTTAATCTCCCGCAAAGTGCGAGAGTCTCTGGACTGGTGGTTACGTCCGGAACGGTTTTTCCTGGGAAAATCTTTTCTTCCCCTGTCATGGTCGTTCTTGACCACCGATGCCAGCCTGACGGGCTGGGGGGGGAGTTTGGAACAATCTCTGGATTCAGGGAGTTTGGTCACCGGAAGAATCGGTGTTACCGATCAACATCCTGGAATTAAGGGCAGTTTTTCTTTGCCTCCAACATTGGACGGTCCCTTTGTGCGGATTACCAGTTCGTGTTCAGACGGACAACGCTACGGCGGTTGCGTATATCAACCATCAAGGCGGGACGAGGAGCTCCAGACTCATGTCGGAGGTATCTCGGATTCTGATATGGGCCGAGGCTCATGTGCCGGCCATTTCTGCGATTCACATACCAGGAGTTCAGTATATCCAGGCAGACTTTCTCAGCCGAGAGAGGATGGATTCAGGAGAGTGGAGTCTTCATCCGGAAATCTTTGCACTTCTGTGCTCCCGATGGGTGACTCCTCAAGTAGACTTGATGGCCTCCAGGATCAATGCCAAGTTACCAACTTTCATGTCCAGATACAGGGATCCGACCGCGGTGGAAGTGGATGCGCTGGTGGTTCCGTGGAGCCAATACCAGCTGGTTTATGTGTTCCCACCGATATCCTTGCTGCCGCTTGTGTTACGTCGGGTCAGGCTGGAGAGGGTTCCGGCTATTCTGATAGCCCCAGATTGGCCGAGAAGGACGTGGTTTTCTACGCTGATGTCGCTTCTGGTGGCGCCTCCTTTTCCTCTGCCTCTTCGACCGGACTTGCTCACTCAGGGTCCGTGTGTCATCCGGGCCTGAGGTCTCTGCGTTTGACGGCTTGGCTCTTGAGACCGAGATTTTAACCCGTCAAGGGTTTTCAGAAAAGGTCATTGCCACTATGAGAGCGTCAAGAAGTCCGGCTACGACTAGGATTTACTACAGGATTTGGGAATCCTTCTTTTCATGGTGTTTGGGTTCTTCCAAGTATCCAAAGAAATTTTCATTACCCAACTTGTTGGTTTTTTTGCAGCACGGGCTGGATAAGGGTTTGGCATTCAGTACCCTGAAGGGTCAGGTGTCTGCCCTGTCGGTGCTTTTTCGTAAAGCTATTGCCTCGCGTAGGGACGTATGTGCCTTTTTTCGCGGAGCAGCCCGTCAGTTTCCTCCAAGGAAAACTCCTGTGTCGCCTTGGCGGCTTAATCTGGTTTTGAAAGCTCTTCAAAGTGCTCCTTTCGAGCCTATGGATGCTATTAATCTTTCTTTGCTTTCTTGGAAGGTTGCCTTCCTAGTGGCGGTCACTTCCTTGAGACGGGTTTCCGAGTTGGCGGCTCTTTCATGTTCGCCACCTTTCTTGGAATTTTTCCCGGATCGCGTTGTTTTTCGCACGCGACATGATTTTCTCCCTAAAGTGGTATCTCAATTCCATGTCAATCAAGATATTGTGTTGCCTTCGCTTTGTTCAGAACCAAAGAATGCGAAGGAGCGGGCCTTGCACTCATTGGATTTAGTGCGGGCATTGAAGTTCTACTTGTCAGTTACGCAGAGTTTCCGGAAGTCGGATTCTCTTTTTGTGATTCCAGCAGGTCGTCGTCGTGGTCTACGGGCTTCTAAAGATACTATAGCTCGTTGGATCCGGTCAGCTATTTTGGAAGCTTACCGTGTTATGGACGAACCTTGCCCGATTAATATTCGGGCTCATTCCATGAGAGCTGTGGGCTCTTCGTGGGCCCTTCATCAAAGGGTTTCGGCAGCCCAGCTCTGTCGAGCAGCGACTTGGCGTTTCTGTTCACACCTTTACAAAGTTTTATAAGGTGGACGTCAGTGCCTCCGCTGATGCGGCCTTAGGACGCAGAGTCCTTCAGGCGGCTGTATTTTGAAAACTTCTAGTTAAGTTTATATTGCGCCTGTTGCGCATGTATCAAGGTGTTGGCTTCTGCCTGTTTAAGGTTTTTTCCCACCCTTGTTTTTTGTACTGCTTTGGGACATCCCAGAAGTAATGAAGTGTCCCCCTTGCTTCCATCTGCAGCTGAAATATGAATTTTGGTAAGAACTTACCTGTAAAATTCTTTTCAGCAAAGGAAGCAAGGGGGACACTTCTCCCTCCCATAAGGCAGAAGGTGTTGTTTCAGATGCAGCGCGGCTCTCTCTGATAAGCGAGTTTCTGAGCTGAGGTCAGCGCTCTACGGCTCTTTCCGGCATCGCCAGCTCATCGCAGTGGTCAGGTTTTGTGAGTGGTACCTGAGCTGTGTGGTATTCATGTTATGTGCATAACCTTGTTCTTTTGAATCCTTTCAATTTGGTTATGGCGCTCCGCTGGTGATTTCTTTCTCCTTAGCTTGTGTACAAAACTGGAGTGTACGGCAGGAGGAGCCAGAGCCGGAGGGGCCGGACAACACCCATTTTTAGAACCTGAGGTTAGTCCTACTATCTGGCTCCGCCCTACCCAGAAGTAATGAAGTGTCCCCCTTGCTTCCTTTGCTGAAAAGAATTTTACAGGTAAGTTCTTACCAAAATTCGTATTTTGTCGCTTTTGACCGATTCATAATACAAAGAATGCCCATTATAGTTGAAATCAAAATTATTCAACCCCCCCAATTTTGTAAGAAACGAATAACATAAAATATAAATAGCCAACACAACTAATATAACAAGTGGTTTCAAATTCAGCACAAAATGCCACTTTAAATGGCTACGTCAGTCTCCGAATTATTCTACACCTTCATGACTAAAGTCTTGTACCCTTGGGTTTGCATGCTGCAGCTTGCTTTTTTCAAATCCTATCAAAGATTTTCTATGAGGTCCAAGTCTGTGACTCTAATTCCAGATTCTTCCAGGACTACTTCTGAAACCAAGCCTTGTCAAACGTTGAGGTATGCATGAGATGTTTGGAAGGTCCAATGAGGCCCAAGCTTCAGCTCCTAATAATTTCTTCTAGTATTTCCTGATGCATGATTGAATACACCCTGTCCTCCACACACTGCAGGTTTCCATTCTAGAAAGAAGCAAAATATGCCCAATCACGGCTAGGTTTCACTCTAGGTACCGCTTTCTTTTCAGCATATGCTTCATTCTTCCTTCACCAGTCGTACCACTGATCGATGGACCCAAAATGTTTGTCATTTCATCACTCCACTGAACATAATCCCAAAAGTTTGGTGGCTTCTTTTTATGGTTGCAAGCATATAAGAGCAGATTTTTTCTTTGTGATATTGGGAGAGTAGAGTTGCACTCCTTGAAGTTTGGGCATGGAGGCCTTCAGAATTTAGTATGCATTTTAGGATGCAAACTAAAATCTCAATGCCTGCTTCCTCCAAATCTTGCAGTAGGTCTACTGCAATCACGCAAGGGTTTTTATCGAACTGCCTCCTCAGGAATCTGGTGGCTGGTGGGGATTAGCCTCTCCTTTCTGACACGTCCGGATAATGTAGCCAGTGTTGACATTTAACATTGGACTATGCTTCTAACTGTATCACTATGAACATTCAATGAGTGCTATGTTTTTGCATCTTTTTCCATTTTTGTACAAAGCAATGACTTCTTAACTTTTTCGATCACTCTTGTGACGTGCAGTCAAAAAACCCGTAGCCACTCCAGGTATTTCATGTCATTTAACTTAAGCACCCCTGATGTAACTAATGAAGCCACTCATTTGTTGCATCAGGTCAGCTTGGGACAACACCTGATTTGCAAATGTTTGCTTTTATGAGGGATTCTATTTAGGGGGTGAATTCTTAAAGGATTTGTCCACTAATTTTATAGTGCTGGCCTATCCTTGGGATAGGTCATCAATATTAGATTGGCCGGGGTGCAACACCAAGCACTCCCTCGAATCAGATGTTGACGGCGCCGTCTGGAAGTGATCTCTTGCTAAACTGCAAAACACAGTTCCGTCAAGTGTATAGTATAGTGTTTGCAGCCGCATATTGCATATCCATCCCTATTCAAATGAAGGAATAGGAGTGGACCTGCAGTTCCCCACTACAGCCAAAATACAGCTGGCGGAACTGTGCTGTGCTTCTCTGCAACTGATCACATCCAGCCGCCATTAGGAGCAGCTAGCTTGTGGGGGTGCCAGTTACCTTATCCCCACCGATCTGATATTGATGACCTATCCTAAGGCTAGACTATGAATATGAGTAGTGGACAACTCATTCAAGACTGCAGTAGTCAGTAAACATGGCATTTTGTGTTGCATTTAGAGAAACCACTTTTCAGCAGCAGAACGGAAGGAAAGGAGACACACTAGTCATAACTAGTGGGTAGGCGGAGCCCAGATGGGATAGACACCTCAGATTAAAAAAGAGTGTTGACCGGCCCCTCCAGCTCGGGCTCCTCCTACTCAGCTCTCCAGTTTTCAGTTTGAGTTCTCAGAGGATGGTCGCTGCTGGAAGCAGCTCCTCAGAAGATTTTATTTTTTATCGGACAAGAGACTTGGATCACCAAATGTGGTCTAGAGGTCTCAGGGGTCTCAGCGCTGCTGGACCCCAACCTCTCCCTTGGCGGATCTGTATTACCCTATATGGTAGTCCCTGCAGAACCCTGCCGGCCCGGGGGGATGAGGATGGCTTCCCTGGCGGGGACTCAAACCGCGCTGCAGGGGTCACTGCGATCCCCGCCCTGGGGGGAAGCATGGGCACGCGCCAGAAACCCCTGGGGGTCCCTGTGGCGCATGGCGGGGTGAGTACTCCACATTTTTATAATGTGTATGAGTGATTCAGCGGCTGCTGCGGCAGCCGCTGTTACAGTAAATGTGGTGACTGTTATATTTTGTCCGCAGGTGGATGCCTGCAGGACGGGGATCGCGGGACCGGAGAATGGAGGAGTCCCGCGCTTTTTTTTTAAAGGCGGGGGCATGGCTTCACGCTTCCCGGACAGGAAGCGCTCACTGAGCGCGATTTTCCTCTGCCTTCTCTTCCGGCTGCCTCCTCAGTGCGGCGGCCATTGCAGCGCTCCGGGCTCCTCACTCTCCGTTCCTCCCGCACAAGATTAAGAAGACAGCACCGCGAAGTTTAACTGTGAGTCGCTTCTGCCTATCAGGGCAGAAGCTTAAAGACTTCTCTCCCCCGCAACGCAGGGCTCTGCCACACTGAACGTCGCTAAAGTTAGCGACGCTTTTTAAGTCGCAGGATTTTTATGAGATGCGAAAAAAGATGCAATATTTAGCGATTTTTTTCGTTTAGTGTGGCATTCCTTGAGGATTTCTGTCAGCACCTGCTTCCTCATAAGAGGCACCTGGGGCTCACACATCTGTCACATTAATACAGGTTGTGGAGAGCTTGTGACTTTAACCCTTATCAGGCGGTTAACCCTTAATGGTGGGACAGCTGGGGTAACCCTTTCTTTAAGAGTTAACCCTTCAGCGTTCGTCTTATTTTTTTCTAGAAACCACACTGTTTCTTGTTACTGTCAGGTTTAACCTGCCATTGTACTGGGTAAGACATGTCAGATCAGAATCAAAGTGCGGACCATATCCCGACTCCGCTACAAGATCGGTCTCGTGTATCTGACACACAGACATCGACCGCGTCAAGCGCAGCGGTCGGAGGACCCAGTGATGTAAAGATGGAGGCTCTCACTCGTTCGATTGATAGCCTATCTAACCTTATAGGTTTTTGGGTGTCAGCCAAACCCCCTCATGGCAGGAAGCGACACAGGCCGGTGACTTCTTTCACATATAGCGACTCAGAGAGTTCTGATATGGAGGGTTCCCCTTTAAGTTCAGGGGGAATATCCGATTCGGATAAAGAAGATCGGCAAAGGCACTCTGCCTCTTTTTCGGGCCGTGTAGAAGCTTTAATTGAAGCTATGAGAGAGGCGTTACAGTTACAGGAGGAAGTAATTACTCGCCCTGGTAAGTCGGCCCGGATGTTTCAGGAGTCGCATAAGTCACTTTCGACTTTGCCATCCCTGAGTGAGTTTAATCAAGCAGTGGAGAAGGAGCGTCTGTGTCCAGACAAACGTTTTCAGGGGACACGTCTATTTGAGTCACTGTATCCGTGTACTACGGAATCGATTGACAATTGGATCCCTTCTCCTGAAGTGGATGTCCCTTTATCTCAGCTTAGCAAATCTTCTTTACTTCCTATTAAAGGGAAGGCGAGTCTACAAGACCCACTGGACAGAAAAGCGGAGTCGGCGGCAAAATCCATTTACGAGGCCGCGGGTCATGGTTTCAGAGCAGTGCTAGGCTCCATGTGTGCTTATAAAGCTTCCCTGGTCTGGTTGGACCGTTTGCGGAGGAAATGTGAACCTCAAGTACCTGAGGTGGACGAACTGTTCGAATTGTTAGAAAGTGCATTCCAATATGGTCATGATGCAAACCTGGATACTGTGTCACTGCTATCCAGGACACAATCCTCGGCGGTCTCAGTCAGGAGAGCTCTGTGGCTTAGACAGTGGACCGGTGATGCGGTTTCCAAGCAAGGTTTGCTATCTTTAGCTTACAAGGGCGGTCAGCTATTTGGATCTGACCTCACGGAGCTGATTGCCAGAGCAAAGGCAAAAGAAGCAGCTTTACCACAGCGAAGAACTGTGACTCCTACGCCTGGCAGACCTGGTGCCAGTAGTGGTCGACGGTCCTTTCGGTCCAGGGGACGATTCGGTCAGCCCTCTTGGGGGTCGGGTCGTCCCTCTTTTTCGGGAAAAAAGACCACTCAGAAATCCCGCACTCCCTGGAAACAAAGTTTCCGTCATGACAAGAGGGAATCTGACAAAAAGCCCGCTAAGGCGGATTGACGCCAGGGTCCCGCTTGAGGGCTCTCGAGTGGGGGGTCGCCTTCTCCAATTCAAATTGACCTGGGTTTCCCGTGTCCCAGACTCCTGGGTGACGCGGGTTGTGTCGGCAGGCTATTTCATAGAGTTTTCTTCCCGACCCCCGAACAGTTATTGCCAATCTCGCATCCCGTCAGAGCCCGAGCTATGTGCCGCTTTACTGCAAGAAGTCGAATTTCTTCTGCAGAAGGGTGTGGTGGTACCGGTTCCACCAGAGGACAGGGGAAGAGGATTTTATTCCAATCTTTTTGTGGTCCCCAAAAAGGAGGACAAGTTTCGCCCCATCCTGGATCTCAAAAGATTGAATCGGCATGTCCACACCCGAAAGTTTCGCATGGAATCGCTTCGTTCCGTGGTGGCAGCCTTGTCGCAGAACGACTTTTTGGTGTCAATCGACATTCGCGACGCCTATTTACACGTTCCAATCGGAAGGGCTCACCAACGTTACCTTCGTTTTGCCATAGGGAAAGATCATTACCAATTTGTGGCCCTGCCTTTCGGTTTGGCCTCAGCGCCCAGAGTTTTTACAAAAATTCTGGCGCCTCTCATGGCGATTCTACGAAGACAGGGAGTCACGATCCTTCCTTATCTGGACGACCTTTTGATTGTGGCGCCCTCAAAGGAGGAGGCGGTGACGGCTCGCGACTTATCACTTCAGCTCCTGGAGGACTTCGGGTGGCTGGTCAATTGGGAGAAGTCGTCTCTGGAACCGTCACAATCAATCCTGTTTTTGGGGATGCATTTCGACACGGTACGAGCAGTGGTGTCCCTGCCTCCAGACAAGCAAGCATGTCTCCTTCGGCATGTACGGGTGATGAAGTCTTCAAAGACAATATCCCTTCGGAGATGTATGCGCCCTTCTGGGGTTGATGGTGGCTTCAATGGAAGCACTTCCGTTTGCCCAATTTCATTCCAGGGCTCTCCAAAAGTTCATTCTGAACCACTGGGATCGGTCCAGACCTCACTGGATTGCAGTGTTATCATCTTTCACAAAGTACGAGAGTCTCTAGGATGGTGGATCCGTCCGAAAGAGTTATCCCTGGGGAAGTCTTTCCTTAGTCCAAAGTGGTCTGTCATAACCACCGATGCCAGCCTGATAGGCTGGGGGGGTGTTTGGAACGATCTCTGGACTCAGGGAGTATGGTCGTCGGAAGAGTCTGTTTTGCCGATCAACATCCTCGAATTGAGGGCGATTTTCCTTTGCCTCCAACACTGGACGGTCCCTTTAAGCGGTCTGCCTGTCCGAGTGCAGACAGACAATGCGACGGCGGTCGCATATATCAATCACCAAGGCGGGACAAGGAGTTCCAGACTCATGGTGGAGGTATCTCGGATCCTGATATGGGCAGAGACCAGAGTACCAGCTATCTCTGCGATCCACATTCCAGGAGTTCAGGATATCACGGCGGACTTTCTAAGTCGCGAGAAGATGGATCCCGGAGAATGGAGTCTTCATCCGGAGATTTTTGCACTGCTGTGCTCCCGTTGGGGAACTCCCCAAGTGGATCTGATGGCATCCAGGTTCAATGCCAAGTTGCCGACATTCATGTCCAGGTACAAGGATCCGAAGACTGTGGCGGTGGATGCTCTGGTGGCTCCGTTGGACCAATTCGAGCTGATCTATGTGTTTCCGCCGATATCCTTACTGCCTCTGGTTCTCCGTCGGATCAGACTGGAGAGAATCTCGGCTATAGTGATAGCCCCAGATTGGCCAAGGAGAACGTGGTTCTCGACTCTGGTGTCACTCTTGGCGGCACCGCCAGTTCCACTTCCTCTTCGCCCGGACCTGTTAACCCAAGGGCCCGTTCGTCATCCGGACCTGAAGTCTCTGCGTTTGACGGCGTGGCTCTTGAGACCGAAATATTGACCCGTCGAGGTTTTTCAGCCGAAGTCATTGCCACTTTACGAGCGGCCAGAGGTCCGGCTACTACTAGAATTTACCTCAAGACTTGGGAAGCCTTCTTTTCGTGGTGTTCGGGTTCCTCAAGGAATCCGAGGATTTTTTCCATTCCCAATTTGTTGGCTTTCCTGCAATTTGGACTGGACAAAGGTTTGGCAGTTAGCACCCTGAGGGGTCAGGTTTCTGCTCTGTCCTTGCTGTTCCGAAAGGCTATCGCCTCGCGTAGGGACGTGCGTTCCTTTTTTCGCGGAGTAACCCGCCAGTTTCCACCGCGTAGGGCGCCTGTGTCTCCTTGGCGTCTCAATCTTGTTTTGGAGGCTCTTCAACATGGGCCTTTTGAGCCTATGGACTCTGTTAGTCTTTCTTTGCTCTCTTGGAAGGTTGCCTTCCTAGTAGCGGTCACTTCTTTGAGAAGGGTTTCTGAGTTGGCGGCTCTTTCTTGCTCGCCTCCCTTCCTGGAGTTTCACCCGGATCGTGTAGTGCTACGCACACGGAGCGACTTCCTACCTAAGGTGGTGTCGCAATTTCATGTTAACCAGGATATTGTGTTGCCTTCTCTTTGTCCGAGTCCAAGGAATGCGAAGGAACGGGCCTTGCACGCATTGGATTTGGTGCGGGCTTTGAAGTTTTATTTGACTGTTACTCAAGGTTTTCAGAAGTCGGACTCTCTGTTTGTGATTCCAGCAGGTCGTCGACGTGGTCAACGAGCTTCCAAGGACTCTATAGCTCGTTGGATCCGGTCAGCCATTTTGGAAGCGTACCGACTTAAGGGCGAACCTTGCCCGATTAAGGTTCGAGCTCACTCCACGAGGGCTGTGGGCTCGTCATGGGCCTTCCATCAAGGGGCCTCGGCAGCTCAGCTCTGCAGGGCGGCTACCTGGCGCTCTGTCCACACTTTTACGAAATTTTATAAGGTGGACGTTAGTGCTTCCGCTGATGCAGCCTTGGGACGTAGAGTCCTACAGGCGGCGGTTGTTTAAAGTTTCCTTTAACCTGTTTTTTAGCGCTAGTTGCGCAGTTTTCTTAGGTTGTTGGGTTCTGCCATTTCTGTTTTTTTTCCCCCTATATTTTTGGACTGCTTTGGGACGTCCCACTAGTTATGACTAGTGTGTCTCCTTTCCTTCCGTTCTGCTGCTGAAAGATGGATTTTGGTAAGAACTTACCTGTAAAATCCTTTTCAGCGAAGGAAGGAAAGGAGACACAGCTCCCTCCCTTGGCAGAAGTGTGTTGTTGTATTACAGATGCGGCGTGACCCTTCTCTGATAGCAGTTATCTGGGTCGAGGTCGACGCGCTACGGCTCTGTTCCAGCATCGCCAGCTCATTGCAGTGGTCAGGTCCAGTGAGTAGTACCTGGAACTGTGTGGTTTTTTACCTAAATGCATGCATAACCTGTACTCTTGTGTTCTTGTCTCTGAAGTCCTTCAGAAGGGGTTATGTTGCTTCCGCTGGTGATATTGCTCTTCCTTAAGCTTGTGTACAACTGGAGAGCTGAGTAGGAGGAGCCCGAGCTGGAGGGGCCGGTCAACACTCTTTTTTAATCTGAGGTGTCTATCCCATCTGGGCTCCGCCTACCCACTAGTTATGACTAGTGTGTCTCCTTTCCTTTCTTCGCTGAAAAGGATTTTACAGGTAAGTTCTTACCAAAATCCGTCTATTATATTATTCTTATTTGATTGGTTTATTGCAAGCCAGCAAAAAGTTTGTACATTTTTCTAATAAACCTAATTTGCAATGGGGGTTGAGTAATTTTTATTTCAATTATATATTTAATAGTGTTAGCTATGGAACCTGATAATGCTGGGTAATAAGCACAAAATTTAAATGATTTTTAGATTTTTCTTTAATTTGTATTGTTCAAACCTGTATTATACATGAGATTTAAGTTTCTACAGTAAGGGCTTGTGCACACTTTGCAGCTTTGGTGCGGTTTTGCCATGCAGATTTGCTAGCAAAACCTGATGCCAGCAAAGTGAATGAGAAACCTGTCACGCACAAGAGTATTTTTGACTTGAAGATTCTCTGTGCATTTTTGCTAGGGTTTTTCATCATTAACCTCACTCAAATCAGTCAAAAAAAAAAACGTGGCAAAAACGCAGAAACAACAGGTTTTTTGCAGCTGCATTTTTCCTTCCAAGAGAGGCAGAAATTTCTGCATCTATTTACTCAACGTGTGCACATACCCTTAGGCTATGTGCACACGTTCAGGATTTTCCGTGGCAAAAACGCTTAAACGCATGCAGTAAGCATCCTATTATTAGAATGCATTCTGCAATTTTTGTGCACATGGTGCGTTTTTTTCGCGCAAAAAAAACGCATTGCAGTAAAAAAACGCAGCATGTTCATTAATTTTGCAGTAAATTTGCGTATTTCTCGCTATATTATTGACCTAGAATGTTCAGGAAAAAATTTCGGTAAAAACACGTAAAAGCCGCGATAAAAACGCATCCGGATTTCCTGGGGAAAAGTCCGGTTTTTCTCAGGAAATTTCTGCAAAGATTCCTGAACGTGTGCACATAGCCTAACAGTTTACGATGGCTGATAATGTACAATTTTTTTAATGTAATTATTGAATTTTACACATTAGAATATTTTATCATGGTGTACATAAAATAAGTGGATTATTACTGAGTTACAGGTTGTTCCATATTGCAGAATACGTAATTCATTGTAATTTGCTGCTTCTGATCTCTCAGATGTCATCTCCCAGATTAGATGTAGTTGAATGTGGCACCATCATAGTTTAGCAGTATGTCAGGTTCAGTAAGTGTAGGATTCTTGCAATGTGTCACTATGACAGATATCCACTGCTAGTGTGTAATTATCACATCACCATGAATTGGAAGCCAGTGATGAATTTCAGTATTACATATTTCAAATAATCTGCATTGCTTAATGTTACCCAGACCATCTGCTTGGGCAATGCATGTGGCTCGCGGCCTCTTTCCTGTGACTCCCTTGCTGTTGATATTTGCAGATACTATTGATCATGCAGTCAGGCTGCACAATTATTACAGAAAGTCGGCCTAGGATGCATGCATATAGGAGTCATGGAAGGTATCACAATGGTGTACATGGCTTGATAAATCACTGTGCACATTTAATACGTTTCCTTAAGCCACCTCCACATGGCCGGCATACACAACGTTATTTGTTTTTCAGCATTTTAAGAACACATCCAATTTAACTACGCAGTAAAACACAGTGCACATGTTTAAGAACTAAAGGGTATGCCACACTAAACAATATCGCTAACGGGA
The DNA here is from genome assembly GCA_033576555.1 of Oophaga sylvatica. Classification (NCBI taxonomy): domain Eukaryota; kingdom Metazoa; phylum Chordata; class Amphibia; order Anura; family Dendrobatidae; genus Oophaga; species Oophaga sylvatica. The sequence continues at coordinate 287,252,894 of JARQOD010000006.1, forward strand.
TCGCTAAAAAACGTCACTATTTAGCGATCCCGTTAGCGATATTGTTCAGTGCGGCAGCTTCCAGGACGAGCTTCCTGCTGTGATCTCGCTCGTCGCTGGAATCGCTCCGGACCCTATTTTCTCGTCGGCGCTCCCGCTGGGTAAGTATCTTATCGCTGTGTGGCACCTTTTCTTAGCGATTTAGCGGTACTTTTGTACCGCTAAAGTCGTTAAGAAGATCGCTAACGGCGATAGCGTCGTTAACTATATCGCTAAATGTGGCAGCATTTAGCGATATAGAAACAATCCCGCTAGCGATCTCATTAGTATGCAACGCTAACGAGATCGCTAGCGGGATAGCTTAGTGTGGCAGTACCTTAAGTCTGTTTACTCCTTAAAGTAAAGCTATCAGCAGGATTGTGCTCAGTAACCTACAGACAGTGTCAGGTCGGCGTCGTTATACTGAATAAAATGATACCTTGGTTGATGAAATCCGTCTTGTTGTTTTCTACCATCTCTGCGTCCCTTGTCTCACGAAAAGTCAGCAAGTGAGCTTCCCTTGTCCAATCCATATTACCTGGTCCAGTGTCCGCTGTGTAAAGTATAGTGTCTAGTGACACGCTGTGCCTTCGAACCCCGACGCGCGTTTCGTGAGTGCTTCTTCCTGGGCGAGTGTTGCCCATCCTGCTTATGGGATTAATGGGCATGGGTAGTATGGTTATCATTTTTATAAGGTATAGAAAATTTACTGGTGACATTAAGAAAACAGTAATCTACATATCAGAAAAAATGCTTAACCTTACAAAACAGTTTTTATTGAACCAAAATAATTTCACATGCAAAATTGAAACCAAAATATGAGCAGAAATTAAAAGTGCTTGACATTAGACTATCGTTGTTACGATTTTTCTGGGTTGTCCCCATGGAGATATTTGTTTTCCTAAGAAGTTTTCTCAGATCCACTTGAAGCTTTTTCAAGATCTCAATTCCTTAATCCTTATCATTTTGAGTTCCTTTAAACACATCATCTCTCATAAGCTCTCTGATCTGAGGACCAACAAATACCCCTTCCTTCAGTTTTGCTGTTGAAATGCTGGAGAATTTCTATGAAATGTACTGGAACCCTTGTGAATTTGTCTTTGCCATGGCTTTCACAAAGTTTGTAATCAATCCCAACTTTATATGTAGTGGAGGAAGAAAGATTTTTGTTGGAGCAACTATAGGATTATGCTGAACATTGTCTCTACCTGGAGCATAAATGTTTCTCTGTCCCCAATCATGACAAACATAATGCTGTACTGTATTTCTAATGTCCCATAAACACAAGAAGCAACAACATTTTGTGAAACCTTGCATTCCCATTAGCAGACCAATCACTTTCAAATCTCCACAGATATTCCATTGATGATGCTTATATTGTATAGCATCCAAAACAACTGACAAATTTTCATAACTTTCCTTTACATGACATGAGTGAGCAGTAGGGATTGATGGTTTCATATTTCCATTGTGAAGCAACACTGCTTTCAAACTTCTCTGGGATGAGTCAAAAAACAATCGCCAATCTGCAACAAAAATACTCTTGATTCAGTTCTTCATAGAGGCCATTCACATTGTTACAGTACACCATTGGTCCATTAACTGTGTTACTTTTGTTTCGGTAATTCCATACTTTGACATCATAATGAAGAAGATTCTTCTGTTTCAACCTAGATGTAAGAAGTTCAGTTTTACCGTTTGACAATGAAAGGTCTCTGATGAGATAATTTAATTCATGTTGAGTAAAGCGTTCTGGCTGCTCGGCTGCTTCATCAGGTGCATACTCATCTTCACTTGAGGTCTCCATGTCTTCGCCAGTAGCTTCAACTCCATAGTATTCGATTCTACTTCATTTTCATCCAATCCAGACAACGGTGGTACAGGAACTGGCCAGGTACCATCATGTGGAACTGGCTTAATCGCAGATTCACGTTCAGGGTAATCAATCTTATGCTTGTTCTTTGTAGAAAAGCCCTTTAGTTTGACAAAACAAAAGTAGCAGTCATCGCTATGATTTGGTTTTTGGGTTCTCTCCAAATCATGGGAACAGCAAATGACATAGCCACTTTCCTCATATTCAACCAGTCATGAAGACCATTTGAACAACTTGAGCATATCACATGAGGGACCCACCTTTTGTCTTGATCACCACGTGGACACTTAAAGTACATCTGGTACATCTTTTTAATATCATGAGTGATTCAACGTACTTGGCCTATTGGTGTAGAAACCATACACATAGCAGAATCTGTTTGGATGATTGATACACTATAGGGGAATTTGTCTCCTTTAAATCAGATCAAACAGTAGAGTAAATTTAGTTAAATGGTGGTGACAAACTCAAAAAAAAATGCGATGAGCCGACCGACTATCTGTAGATATTTCCCCAGACATGACAGAGGCAGCTTGTATTTAGAACTGATTTTACTGGAGGTAATCTGGTAGATAACTATATACAGTTGTGAGGGAAACAGGTCAGCCTATTCCATACAGATGAACATTTGCAGACAGACAGTTTCTCAATGTGATATTGGCTGCTTTCAGGTTCTCTCTCTGTGGAGACCCTCACTCAGTTACACCTCAGTGGCTGAGCTGTTTTCTTCCCTCTGAGGCGACTTGCCCTCCCTGAAATGCAGTGAAAATCCTCTCACAATGGCGGCTGTCCGCTGCCTTCCCTTCGATCTCCCTGTGGCAGGGCTCAGATCCCTGTAAAGGCCTGTCTCCTGTCAGAGTCTCACATACCAGTCCTTGCTGCCATCACCATCCTTTTCTGACTGACTCAAATCCTACTACCTCATAACAGTTAGCTCCTCCCCATAACATGTGACTTTCCGAAACGCAGTCATTGGTTGACTGCACTGCCAATACTCCTTCGCATAAAACTCACTAAAACCTTTACTGGTGTTGTAAAAAAATTCACAATTAAGTAAGTTTTATGGAAGCTAGAATGTTTCAACTCACTGACAGCAATACTTTTGAAAAAGCAGGGAACTGACAAAGTATTTACAAATCTGCATAACTTTGAAGTTTATAATTGACCTGTTGTTACATCATAACCCCTTTCTGGTGAAATCGAGATATGGCAGGCCTACTTTCATGGGCCGATCAGTGAGCAAATGTTCATAAGAATGCTTGTTCACATTAATTGGCCAGTGAAAATTTGCCGATGATTAGCCAACAAACAAGAAAAAAAGTGCAGCTTTGCACATTGTAACGGATATTTGTTGACAAGCTTGGCAATAGCCTCACTGGAATTGGATAATAGGGTTAGCATTGTACAGTCATGGCCAAAAGTTTTGAGAATGACACAAATATTATATTTTCACATGATCTGCTGCCCTCTGGTTTTTATGTGTGTGTTTGACAGATGTTTTATCACAGACAGAAATATAATTGCAAACATATGAGTAACAAAAGCTTATATTGACAGTTAGAATGAGTTAATGCAGCAAGTCAATATTTGCAGTGTTGACCCTTCTTCTTCAGGACCTCTGCAATTCTCCCTGGCATGCTTTCAATCAACTTCTGGACCAAATCCTGACTGATAGCAGTCCATTGCACAATCAATGCTTTCATTTTGTCAGAATTTTTAGGTTTTTGTTTGTCCACCCGTCTCTTGATGATTGACCACAAGTTCTCAATGGGATTAAGATCTGGGGAGTTTCCAGGCCATGGACCCAAAATCTCTATGTTTTGTTCCCTGAGCCATTTAGTTATCACCTTTGCTTTATGGCAAGGTGCTCCATCATGCTGGAAAAGGCATTGTTGATCGCCAAACTGCTCTTGGAGGGTTGGGAGAAGTTGCTCTTGGAGGACATTCTGGTACCATTCTTTATTCATGGCTGTTTTTAGGCAAGACTGTGAGAGAGCCGATTCCCTTGGCTGAGAAGCAACCCCACACATGAATGGTTTCAGGATGCTTAACAGTTGGCATGAGACAAGACTGGTGGTAGCGCTCACCTTGTCTTCTCCGAATGAGGCGTTTTCCTGATGTCCCAAACAATCAAAAAGGGGATTCATCAGAGAAAATAACTTTACCTCAGTCCTCAGCAGTCCACTGCCTGTACCTTTTGCAGAATATCAGTCTGTCCATGATGTTTTTTCTGGAGAGAAGTGGCTTCTTTGCTGCCCTCCTTGAGACCAGGCCTTGCTTCAAGAGTCTCCGCCTCACAGTGCGTGCAGATGCACTCATACCTGCCTGCTGCCATTCCTGAGCAAGCTCTGCACTGCTGGTAGCCCGATCCCACAGCTAAAACACTTTTAAGAGACGATCCTGGCGCTTGCTGGTCTTTCTTGGGCGCCCTGGAGCCTTTTTGGCAACAATGGAACTTCTCTCCTTGAAGTTCTTGATGATGCGATAGATTGTTGATTGAGGTGCAATCTTTCTAGCTGCGATACTCTTCCCTGTTAGGCCATTTTTGTGCATTGCAATGATGACTGCACGTGTTTCTTTAGAGATAACCATGGTTAACAGAAGAGAAACAATGATGCCAAGCACCAGCCTCCTTTTAAAGTGTCCAGTGGTCTCATTCTTACTTAATCATGACAGATTGATCTCCAGCCATGTCCTCATCAACACCCACACCTGTGTTAATGGAGCAATCACTGAAAAGAGGTTAGTTGGTCCTTTTAAGGCAGGGCTGCAATGATGTTGAAATGTGTTTTGGGGGATAAAGTTCATTTTCTAGCCAAATATTGACTTTGCAAGTAATTGCTGTTAAGCTGATCACTGTTGTGAATGTGTTAGAAATGAATTCTGAGCAGAGGCTCCCTCTGGTGGTTACAGACAGTACTGAACCATTCAATGAGGATTGGCAATCAGGAGTTACAGACTGGTCTTATATAAGGGAGGTTCCCTCCCATCATGGTTGCCGGTGATCAATTGTTCTTGTCTCAACTGTGGTTCCTGGTTCACTTGGAAGCTTGCTGAGTCTTGCCTCTTCTCCTGCTCTCAGATAAGATATTTTCTGTTTTTATTTTTGTGCTTGCTTTTTGCATTGTGCCCTGCACTTCTGTGAAGGTCAGCCAGGTCCCCTCCGGGGGCTTGTGCTCCTCTCAGTTTATCTGAGCCACTGTTATTTGTTCATTTGCCTTTTCCATTTTTTCAGTGGCTGCGGCTTAGTTTTGTTACACCAGAGAACTAATTTAGGTGGTAGAGGTCGGGTGATCTCAGGTGTTTTTGCAATTAGTAGAGTTGGTATTTTTTAGGGTTTTTTGGATTGCAGTAAGTGTCCTTCCTATCCTTTTTCTTTCTAGGCAGATTGGGCCCCAACGTTTGCTCTTACTATTTTCTGTCTGTGTCTGTATTTCCTCTTGTCTAACCGCCATTACATGTTTGGGGGCTTCCTATGTTCTTTGGTGATCTGCTCCGGGGCAGATAGCTTTCCTCTTTCTATCTTTAGGTGTAGTTAACCTATCAGGCTGTGACGAGGCGTCTAGGACCAACGTAGGAACACTCCACGGCTGCCTTTAGTTGTGGTGGTTAGTCAGGGTACTGCAATCCCGTAGATTCCAACGTCTCTGGTGTATTGCCGTTTTTGCCTGCTCTCCTCAGCTACCAAATCATAACAGTATCACGGCCAAACTGTAAATTATATGGTACTCAACAGAAGGGAAAAATAGTAAGAGGAAAAAGAAAAAGGGAAGTTGTCAGAAATTTTTTTTTTCTCTGTTTGTTGCATTTTTTCCCTCTTTTTCTCTGGGTGCTGAGGAGGATTTTTTTTTTCTCTCAATGGAGTTTGCACAGTTGTCTGGCCGTGTGGATCAGCTTGCCACTGAAGTTCGGAGTATTGCTACCTATCTTGCAGGGTTGCCGGTTGTGGAACCTAGGATCCCCATGCCAGATTTATTTTTGGGGGATCGAGCTAAATTTCTGAATTTCAAAAATAACTGTAAGTTGTTTTTTGCCTTAAAACCTAAGTCCTCAGTGAACGCAGCACAGCAGGTTCAAATTGTCATCTCTCTCCTGCGCGGCGATCCTCAGGATTGGGCTTTTTCCCTGACACCTGGGGACCCTGTTTTGAGTAATGTTGATGCATTTTTTCTGGCTCTGGGGTTATTGTACGATGAACCTAATGTCACTGATAAAGCTGAAAAAACCTTGTTGGCATTAAATCAGGGGCTTGAGGACGCTGAGTTGTACTGTCAGAAATTCCGAAAGTGGGCAGACCTGACCAAATGGAATGACGATGCTTTGGCAGCCCTTTTTCGGAAGGGTCTGTCAGAGAATGTAAAAGATGTTATGGTGGGTTTCCCTGCTCCCTCTGGTCTCAATGATTCTATGTCATTAGCGATTCAAATTGACAGACGTTTGCGTGAGCGTAGAGGTATGCGTGGAATAGTGTTGCCTTGTGAACCAGCTTCTGAACCCATGCAGTGTGATAGAGTGGCTTCTGGGGCACAGCGTCATGAGTTTCGAAAACGCAATGGGTTATGTTTCTACTGTGGTGACGCCTCTCATGCTATTTCAGTCTGCCCTAGGCGGGGAAGACGTTTTGCACGCTCAGTTGTCTTGGGTAGTGTTCAGACTAAATTTCTGTTGACTGTTACCCTGATTTGCTCCCTGTCCACATTTTCTGCTCAGGCTTTTGTTGATTCGGGAGCAGCTATTAACCTGATGGATTTTGATTTTGCTAAACGTTGTGGGTTTCCCTTGATACCCCTATGGAAGTCTATTCCCCTACTGGGGATTGATTCTACCCCTTTGGCTGAGAATAAACCCCAGTTCTCTACTCAGGTGATAATGAGGGTTGAACCTGATCATCAGGAGAGTTGCAAATTTTTGGTGCTGTATAATCTGCATGACATTATTGTACTAGGTTTCCCTTGGTTACAGTCTCATAATCCTGTTTTGGATTGGAAATCTGTGTCTGTAACCAGTTGGGGATGCCAATGTGTTAATGCCAACACTCCTGTTTTTTTCTGCCTCTCCCCAGTCTCAGGATGTTCCTGACTTTTTGACTGATTTTTCTGATGTGTTTAGCGAAAGTAAATCTGCATCCTTGCTCCCCCATAGGAGCTATGACTGCACTATTGAATTAGTGCCTGGTAGTAAATTCCCTAAAGGTCGCCTTTTTAACTTGTCTGTACCTGAACATGACGCTATGTGGTCTTATATCAAGGAGTCATTGGAGAAGGGTCATATCAGACCATCCTCTTCACCCTTGGGTGCCAGTTTTTTCTTTGTGGCCAAAAAGGATGGTTCATTAAGGCCGTGTATTGATTATCGTCTCTTGAACAATATCACTGTGAAATATCAATATCCGTTACCCTTGATTTCTGACCTGTTTTCCAGGGTGAAAAGTGCTACTTGGTTTACCAAGCTTGACCTCAGGGGGGCGTATAACCTTATTCGCATTAAGCACGGGGATGAATGGAAGACGGCGTTTAATACCCCAGAGGGGCATTTTGAGTACCTAGTGATGCCCTTTGGGCTCACTAATGCTCCTTCCGTCTTCCAGTCCTTCATGAATGACATTTTCAGGGATTTTGTGGATAAATTTCTGATTGTTTATTTGGATGATATCTTGATTTTTTCCAATGACTGGGACTCTCATGTGAAACATGTTCGGACTGTGTTCCAGATTTTGAGAGAGAATGCTCTGTATGTGAAGGGATCAAAGTGTCTTTTTGGCGTACAGAGGATCTCATTTCTGGGATTAATTTTGTCCCCATCTGTTATTGAAATGGACCCGGTCAAGGTTCAGGCCATCTGTGATTGGGTCCAACCTACTTCATTAAAGGCTCTTCAGAGATTCTTGGGTTTTGCCAATTTTTATCGTAAATTTATTGGTAATTTCTCTGTTATTGTTAAACCATTGACTGATTTGACCAAAAAGGGTTCTGATGTGGTGAATTGGCCTCCTGAGGCAGTCTCTGCGTTTCAGGAACTTAAGCAGAGATTCACTTCTGCTCTGTTCTACGGCAGCCTGATGTTTCTCTGCCATTTCAGGTGGAGGTTGATGCCTCTGAAATTGGGGCAGGTGCCGTTTTGTCCCAAAGAGATCCAGAGACCTCTAAAAGTAACCCTTGTGCCTTTTTCTCTCGAAAATTTTCTCCAACTGAACGTAATTATGACGTGGGTAATCGGGAGTTATTGGCCATGAAGTGGGCTTTTGAAGAGTGGAGACATTGGCTGGAGGGAGCCAAACATCAGGTGGTGGTCCTCACGGACCATAAGAATCTGGTTTATCTGGAATCAGCCAAGCGACTTAATCCTAGACAGGCCAGGTGGGCCTTGTTTTTCACACGTTTTAATTTTGTGGTTTCCTTTCTTCCTGGCACTAAGAATGTTAAGGCGGATGCCCTCTCGAGGAGTTTCCTTGCGGACTCTCCTGAGCTATCTGATCCTGCTGTTATTTTGAAAGAGGGTGTAGTTCTTTCCGCCATCTCGCCCAATTTGAGACTGGCTCTGGAAGAGTGTCAGGAGGATAAACCGAGCGCTGCCCTATTGGGAAATTGTTTGTCCCAGACCGGTGGAAAAAGAGTGTGATGTCTGAGATTCATTGTTCCGCGTTGGCCGGTCATCCCAGAATTTTTGGTACCAGAGACTTGGTTAGTCGGTCCTTTTGGTGGCCTACTTTGTCTCGTGACGTCAGGGAATTTGTGCAGTCCTGCGGGACTTGCTCTCGCTCCAAACCTTGCTCTCGCTCTAGTGGTTTGTTGATGCCATTGCCTGTGCCCAAGAGACCATGGACCCATATCTCTATGGATTTTATTTCCGACCTCCCTGTTTCTCAGAGAATGACCGTTATTTGGGTGATTTGTGATAGGTTTTCCAAAATGATACATCTTGTGCCATTACCTAAGTTGCCTTCCTCCTCCGAATTAGTGCCTTTGTTCCTTCAGCACGTGGTTCGGTTACACGGCATTCCTGAGAACATTGTGTCTGACACAGGAGTCCAGTTTGTTTCCAGATTTTGGAGGACTTTTTGTTCTAAACTTGGTGTTCAATTGTCTTTCTCCTCGGCTTTTCATCCTCAGACCAATGGACAAACTGAGAGAACAAACCAGACATTGGAGACTTATCTGAGATGCTTTGTGTCTGCTGATCAAGATGACTGGGTCTCTTTTTTGCCTTTGGCTGAGTTTGCTCTTAATAATAGGGCTAGCTCTGCCACTTTGATGTCTCCATTTTTCTGCAATTTTGGGTTTCACCCTCGATTTTCTTCGGGACAGACGGAGGCTTTTGTCTGTCCAGGTGTTGACTCTGTTGTGGAGCGTATGCAGCAGATTTGGGACCAGGTAGTGGAGAGGTTGTCCCTCTCTCAGGAGAGGGCCCAGCGGTTTGCCAACCGGCATAGGACTGATGGTCCTCGGTTTGAAGTGGGGACTTGGTCTGGTTGTCCTCAAGAAATATCCCTATGAGAGTTGCATCTCCTAAGTTTAAGCCTAGGTTCATTGGACCTTATAAGATTATGGAGATTCTTAATCCTGTTTCCTTTCGTTTACTTCTTCCAGGGACATTTAAGATCCATAACGTGTTCCACAAGTCCTTATTGAAGAGGTTTGTCGAGCCAGTGGTTCCTATGGCTGCGCCTCCTGACCCTGTTTTGGTTGAGGGCAATCTGGAGTATGTGGTTGAGAAAATATTGGATTCTCGTTTTTCTAGACGGAAACTCCAGTATTTGGTTAAGTGGAGAGGTTATGGTCAGGAGGACAATTCTTGGGTGTTTGCTTCAGACATCCATGCTAGGAGACTGATCCGTGCGTATCACAGAGCTCATCCTGACCGACCTGGTTGCCCAAGTGAGGGTTCGGTGACCCCTCCTCAAGGGGGGGTACTGTTGTGAATGTGTTAGAAATGAATTGAGCAGAGGCTCCCTCTGGTGGTTACAGACAGTACTGAACCATTCAATGAGGATTGGCAATCAGGAGTTACAGACTGGTCTTATATAAGGGAGTTTCCCTCCCATCATGGTTGCCGGTGATCAATTGTTCTTGTCTCAACTTTGGTTCCTGGTTCACTTGGAAGCTTGCTGAGTCTTGCCTCTTCTCCTGCTCTCAGATAAGATATTTTCTGTTTTTATTTTTGTGCTTGCTTTTTGCATTGTTCCCTGCACTTCTGTGGAGGTCAGCCAGGTCCCCTCCGGGGGCTTGTGCTCCTCTCAGTTTATCTGAGCCACTGTTATTTGTTCATTTGCCTTTTCCAGTTTTTTCAGTGGCTGCGGCTTAGTTTTGTTACACCAGAGAACTAATTTAGGTGGTAGAGGTTGGGTGATCTCAGGTGTTTTTGCAATTAGTAGAGTTGGTATTTTTTAGGGTTTTTTGGATTGCAGTAAGTGTCCTTCCTATCCTTTTTCTTTTTAGGCAGATTGGGCCCCAACGTTTGCTCTTACTATTTTCTGTCTGTGTCTGTATTACCTCTTGTCTAACCGCCATTACATGTTTGGGGGCTTCCTATGTTCTTTGGGGATCTGCTCGGGGCAGATAGCTTTCCTCTTTCTATCTTTAGGTGTAGTTAACCTCTCAGGCTGTGACGAGGCGTCTAGGACCAACGTAGGAACGCTCCACGGCTGCCTTTGTTGTGGTTAGTCAGGGTACTGCAGTCCAGTAGATTCCAACCTCTCTGGTGTATTGCCGTTTTTGCCTGCTCTCCTCAGCTACCAAATCATAACAGATCACTCTTTATAACATTCTGGAGTTAATGCAAATTGCCATTAGAAAAAGTGAAGCAGTAGACTTTGTAAAAATTAATATTTGTGTCATTCTCAAAACTTTTGGCCATGACTGTACACTTAGTTTCAATCAAGGCACAGCACCATTGACACCAGGTATTTCCAAAGTTCTAACACTGTTGAAACCTATAGAGCACAGCTGGAATCATCAACACTCAGCACACTGGCACTGCATGAAGATCACATAACAAGCATTAATAATGTCAGCACCAGCACAATATCACTGCCACTTGGTATTTTTGTTCAAATCATAATCTAAGTTATTATAGCTCTGCTATAAAAGGGAGGAAAACCTTATATTTTTTTATAGTTTGAGAAAAAAAACTTTACATTTGAATGTGGCTCAAAAAAAAAGTGTTGAGCACCTATACTGCATGAGGTAGGGGCTGAGAGCCTGATTCCAGCGATGTTACTTAATTGTCTGCATGCTGTCATTTTGCTAAAATAACAGTTTTCTCTGCTGCTGATCTACTAGTTCTCTGAATGATGAGCTCTGTATAACCCCGCTCACACCACTGATTGGCAGAAATCTGCTAATATACACAGAAAACTGCCAATGTACAATCAGCATTGGGGGAATGGTTGGACTAGGAGGCATGAGAGACTTAGACCTCTAGTGATAATCTCCTGCTGATTAAAACACTAATTTTATTGAAACAGCAAAACACAGCCCAGTTAGTGTCACATCACTGGAATCAAGTCTCTGCCTCTACATCATGCTGCTCTTAGATTACATAGCAAAACCCTGATGATGGATTCCAATAGCTACTCTCTATTTGCAACGGGTGCAATTTTATTAGGGAACGCAAAATGCAATTCGCCAATATATTTCCAAAAATATTAGTATCTAATCAAAGTGAACGTAATCCTATAAAAAAAAAACAATATGCTAGTAACATAGTGTGGTAAGACGACTCGCTCGGCTCTCCTGAAGGCAGACTCAGGACACACGTTCTCTGGGTTTTCTTTCTGCTGGTTATTGTCAGCCATAAACTCATGCAGGTTTCGCAGGAAAAGTAAACATGACCCCTCTGGGTTAAACGGGAAAACATAAAAAAAAAAACAATAGCTCAGTCCATAGATGAGTGGGTTCCGCCCGCTCTCGGTAGCATAAACTGCACTGCTAAAGTCCTTGTGGAAAGCTCTGCAGCTTCCACTATCCTGTCTGGAGACTTTCCTCTCCAGACCACACCAGAGAAAAAAAAACAGGACTGAGCTTTTATACATTGCTCAGCCACACCCTTTTAACATATAACATGCTGGCAGATAAATAAAGTAGGTCTTAGTTCACACAGGAGAGCATCCTGTGTGACACATACCTCCCCTCACATATAAAACCAGTGACACTGTCACATATTCCCCCCTCTGCCCAAAGCCGGGGGTTTGGGCACCTTCTGACACCAGACAGGGAATCCTAGAGAGGGCATCTGCATCCCCATGTAACTTCCCTGGCCTATGCTCCACGTGAAAGTTAAACTCTTGAAGCTCTAGGAACCATCTAGTTACCCTAGCATTTTTCCCCTCTTTTCCCTCAACCATCTCAACGGGGCATGGTCTGATACTAATTTAAACTTCCGGCCTAGTAGGTAATATTTCAGTGTATCCACGGCCCATTTTATGGCTAAACACTCTTTCTCTACTATGGCGTAGTTCTTCTCGCAGGAGGACAGCTTTCGGCTTAGATAGAGAATGGGATGTTCTTCCCCATTTATTTCTTGGGAGAGTACGGCCCCTAGACCAACCTCTGATGCGTCAGTCTGGACCACAAATTCTTTCTTAAAGTCTGGCGTGACCAGGACAGGCTGCTTGCACAGTGTTAGCTTCAGCTTTTGAAACGCGGTCTCCGTTTCTTCCGTCCATTTCACCATGGTTGATTTGGTGCCTTTTAGAAGATCTGTTAGTGGGGCGGCAATCGTGGGGAAATTCGGGATGAACCGCCGGTAGTATCCCACCATTCCCAGGAATGCTTTCACCTGCTTCTTTGAGAGCGGTTGCGGCCAGGTTTGAATTGCCTCCACTTTCTTGATCTGCGGCTTTATTTCGCCTCTCCCAACAACATAGCCCAGGTACTTGGCCTCCTCTTTTCCGATGGCACACTTTTTCGGATTTATGGTAAATCCTGCTTTCCTTAGCGCGTCCAAAATGGCCTGTAGTTTAGGTAGGTGACTAGCCCAGTCTGAGCTAAAGACCACAATGTCGTCGAGGTAGGCTGCGGTATACTTCTTATGTGGGACTAGAATCCGATCCATAGCCCTCTGGAAAGTGGCTGGGGCCCCCTGTAGTCCGAACGGCATCCGCGTGTATTGAAAACAGCCATCCGGTGTTGAGAAAGCCGTCTTCTCTTTAGCCATCTGGGACATGGGGATCTGCCAGTAGCCCTTCGTCAGGTCAAGAGTGGTGATGTACCTCGCTGGTCCAAGCCTCTCGATGAGTTCGTCGACGCGGGGCATCGGGTACGCGTCACACTTGGATACCTCATTTAGCCGACGGTAGTCATTACAAAACCTCCACTCTCCATTGGGCTTCGGCACGAGGACGATTGGGCTCGACCACCCCCTCTGACTCCTCTATTACCCCGAGGTCTAACATCCTCTTCACCTCAGCCGAGATCACCTCCCGGCGTGCTTCCGGAATCCGATACGGCTTCAAATTCACTCGTACATGCGGTTCTGTCAGCACGTCATGCTCTATCACTTGTGTATGCCCCGGCAACTCTGAGAACAGGTCCCGATTCCGCTGTAGTAATTCTCGACACTGTTGCTTCTGGGCCGGTGATAGAGTCTCTGCAATAGTGACCTCCTCCACCTTGCCTTCTGGTGCAGCTCCCAGGCAAGGAGTTTCCACAGGTTCACGGTCCCGCCACGGCTTGAGCAAGTTTATATGATATATTTGATGTGCCTTCCTTCGGCCAGGCTGGTGGACTTTATAATTAACCTCGCTGACTTTCTCCACCACCTCGTATGGACCTTGCCATTTGGCGAGGAACTTGCTCTCGACGGTAGGGATCAGCACCAAAACACGGTCTCCGGGCTGGAACTGTCTTAGTCTCGCCGACCGGTTATAGACCCTCGCCTGGGCTTCCTGCGCCTGGAGGAGATGTTCCTTTACGATAGGCATCACCTTTGACATTCTCTCCTGTAACTGGGCGACATGTTCGATGATACTCCGGTGTGGCGTGACTTCAGCCTCCCAAGTTTCCTTGGCGATGTCTAGGAGACCTCTTGGATGCCGCCCATATAGGAGCTCAAATGGAGAGAAGCCCGTGGAGGCTTGAGGAACTTCTCTGACCGAGAAAAGCAGAAATGGGAGCAGGTAGTCCCAGTCTCTCCCATCCTTTTCAACGACCTTCTTGAGCATCGCCTTTAAGGTCTTGTTGAAGCGTTCCACTAGGCCGTCCGTTTGTGGATGATAAACCGAGGTCCGCAGCTGAGTTATCTGAAGGACTCTGCAAAGCTCCTTCATCACCTTGCTCATGAAGGGGGTTCCTTGGTCTGTTAGAATCTCTTTTGGTAGACCTGTCCGAGCAAAAATATGGACCAACTCTCGGGCTATACTTTTACTGGACATGTTCCTTAGGGGAACCGCTTCTGGATACCGAGTCGCATAGTCCATGACGACCAGGATATATTGGTGGCCCCGAGCTGATTTGACTATGGGGCCCACGAGGTCCATGGCAATCCTCTCAAAGGGAACCTCTATCACAGGTAGTGGAACTAAGGGGCTACGGAAGTGGGAGGAGGGAGCGGTTATTTGGCAGGTGGGGCAGGACCTACAAAAATTTTGAATTTCTCGATAACACCCTGGCCAATAAAACCTCCTCAGTATCCTCTCCTGAGTTTTCTCGACCCCTAGGTGTCCCCCCAGAAGATGTGAATGGGCCATGTCTAGCACCCGCCATCTGTATGGCCCCGGCACTAACAGCTGTTCCACTATCTCACCGCCCCTCAGTTTGGCCACCCGATATAGCAACTCCCCCTGTACTGCAAAGTGGGGGAATCTGGTGTCGGCCCCCGGCTCTTGGGCAACCCCAATACATACAGTAACCTGGTCGAACGCCCCTTTTAAGGTCAGGTCTCGAACTTGAGCAGTCCCAAAGTTCTCTCTGGACATATCTAACGCAGGTAGGTCGGCCTCCTCGGTCACCGTCTCACCCTCATCACCGACAAGGACGCACAGTGGGAACTCCTCTCTCTGAGACTCTGTCGGGGGTTTCTTCAAGGATCTCGCTTTTCCCCATGCTACTTAGTCCAGTTCCCTTCCCCCACAAGTCCCAGAATAAGGAAAAATCACGGCCCAATATGACGGGATGTATCAGGTCCTTTACCACCCCGACTTCATGGGACTGGGCACCACAGTCTGTCCCCACTGTTACTGTGGCTACGGGATAGTCCTTGGCGTCACCATGGATGCACCGAAAACCCAGGGTTTTGGAAGGGATCAACTGGTGGGGAAGGGATGCTCTGATCAAGGTCACCAGACTTCCGGAGTCCAACAGTCCAAGCACTTTTATTCCATTAATGGATACTGCACACGCCTGCGGTCCCTTGCCGGGTTGACAGTCCAGGCTACAGGCTGGATAGGCATAATAGGAGACCCGTCTGCCTAGGCTGCAGTCCATGGGCTCAGGGGATATTTGACACTTGGCGGCTATATGTCCAGGGTTGTGACATCGCCAGCAAACTATATCTTTCCCACTTGTTCTAAAGGCCCCTTCAATAGGAGTGGGACGCCCCCCAGTGGTGGCTCTAGACCCCTTCCGTGGTGAACCCACCCCCTTTTGGGTATCCCAGTAGGGAGAAATGACTGCATCCGGTTTCCCAAGAGATCTCTCAACTACCTGGTACCTCTCTACCAGGCCGATAAAGTCATCTGCATTCTGGTGATCACCCTGGGCAACCCAGGTCTGTACTGACTTGGGGAGGGAATGCATGAATCTATCAATCACCACCCGCTCAACCATCTGGGCCGGAGTGGAGGACTCCGGTTGTAGCCACTTCTGAACAAGATGCAATAGGTCAAACATCTGCGAACGAGGGGGTTTGTTGCTAGCATACGCCCAGTGATGAACTCGCTGGGCTCTTACTGCCATATTTACTCCCAGACGTGCTAAGATCTCTGTCTTTAGTTTGGGATACTCCTTAGCATCTTGCAGCGCCAAGTCAAAATACGCTTTTTGGGGTTCACCCGATAAATATGGCGCCAGAACCTCTGCCCACTGTGCTGGTGGAAGTCTCTCCCGATCAGCCACCCTCTCAAAAACAGTCAGAAATGCTTCTACATCATCCCCAGGGGTCATCTTCTGCATGGCCCGCCTTACCGCCTTCCTGACGTGAGAATCATCAGTCGGCCCTGGGGTTGGGGTGGCCGCCCGGCTCTGGATGGCGTCCGCCAAAAGCTGTATCTGCTGTTGCGCCTCCTGCTGGTGCTGCTGCGACTTTTGCTGCAACTGGATCTGCTGAAGCAACAGTTTGGTCGTTTCCTGGTGCTGCTGCTGCATGCTCTGCTGGGCCTGCTGTATGCTCTGCTGGCTCTGTAGGTGTTGCTGCTGTATGCTCTGCTGGGCCTGGACCAGGTGCTTAACGAGCTCCTCCATGCTGCCGGACTTTCTAGCTGTCTGGCAGCCTTCACCCAGGATATCCACCGGTCTTTGTGGCAGGTACACGTGTTCCTGGAATCCTGCACGCACTCTCACACCAACTGTGGTAAGACGACTCGCTCGGCTCTCCTGAAGGCAGACTCAGGACACACGTTCTCTGGGTTTTCTTTCTGCTGGTTTATTGTCAGCCATAAACTCATGCAGGTTTCGCAGGAAAAGTAAACATGACCCCTCTGGGTTAAACGGGAAAACATAAAAAAAAAAACAATAGCTCAGTCCATAGATGAGTGGGTTCCGCCCGCTCTCGGTAGCATAAACTGCACTGCTAAAGTCCTTGTGGAAAGCTCTGCAGCTTCCACTATCCTGTCTGGAGACTTTCCTCTCCAGACCACACCAGAGAAAAAAAAACAGGACTGAGCTTTTATACATTGCTCAGCCACACCCTTTTAACATATAACATGCTGGCAGATAAATAAAGTAGGTCTTAGTTCACACAGGAGAGCATCCTGTGTGACACATACCTCCCTCACATATAAAACCAGTGACACTGTCACAATAGTAACATAGTTATTAAGGTTGAAGGAAGACTTTAAGTCCATCTAGTTCAACCCATATCCTATCCTAACCTGCCCTAACATGTTGATCCAGAGGAAGGCAAAACAAACCCTATGTGGCAAACAGTAAGCTTCACATTGGGGAAAAAAATTCCTTCCCGACTCCACATACAGCAATCAGACTAACTCCCTGGATCAACGCAATATCTAGGAAACTAGTGAATATAGCCTGTAATATTATACTTTTGAAGAAAGGCATCCAGTCCCTTCTTAAATTTTAGTAGGGAATCACTCATTACAACATTAGACGGCAGAGAGTTCCATAGTCTCACTGCTCTTACAGTAAAGAATCTGCGTCTGTGATTATGGCTAAACCTTTCCTCCAGACGTAGAGGATGCCCCCTTGTCCCCGTCACAGGTCTAAGAGTAAAAAGATCATTAGTAAGGTCTTTGTACTGTCCCCTCATATATTTATACATTGTAATAAGATCACCCTAAGCCTTCGTTTTTCCAAACTAAATAACCCCAAGTGTAATAACCTGTCTTGGTATTGCAGACCCCCTAGTTCTCTAATAACCTTGGTCGCTCTTCTCTGCACCCGCTCCAGTTCAGCTATGTCTTTCTTATACACCGGAGACCAGAACTGCACACAGTATTCTAAGTGTGGTCGCACCAGTGACTTGTATAGAGGTAAAATTATGTTCTCCTCATGAGCATCTATGCCTCTTTTAATGCATCCCATTATTTTATTTGCCTTGGCAGCAGCTGCCTGACATTGGCCACTAAATGTGAGTTTGTCGTCCACCTATACACCCAGGTCTTTTTCAGTGACAGTTTTGCCCAGTGTTTTACAATTAAGCACATAATTATACATCTTGTTTGTTCTACCCAAGTGTATGACCTTACATTTATCCCATTAAAGCTTATTTGCCATTTATCAACCCAAGCTTCTAGTTTACATAAATCCTCCTGTAATATAAAATTGTCCTCCTCTGTATTGATTACCCTGCAGAGTTTAGTGTCATCTGCAAATATTGAAATACTACTCTGTATGCCCTTACTACAAGGTCATTAATAAATATGTTAAAGAGAAGCGGCCCCAATACTGACCCCTGTGGTACCCCACTGCTAACCGTGACCCAGTCTGAGTGTGCTCCATTAATAACCACCCTTTGTTTTCTATCCATGAGCCAGTTTTTAACCCACTTACACATATTTTCCCCTATCCCCATTGTTCTCATTTTATGTATTAACCTTTTGTGTGGCACCGTATCAAAAACATTTGAGAAGTCCATGAACACCACGTCCACTGCGTTCCCTTGGTCCAGTCCGAAACTTACCCATTTATAAAAGCTTATCAGATTAGTCTGACAAGAACGGTCCCTCGTAAACCCATGCTGATACTGGGTCATGAGGTTATTCAGCCTCAGATACTCCAATATAGTATCCCTTAAAAAACCCTCCAGAATTTACCCACAGTAGATGTTAAGCTCACTGGCCTATAATTTCCAGGTTCAGTTTTTGCCCCCTTTTTGAATATTGGCACCACATTTGCTATACGCCAGTCCTGTGGTACAGACCCCGTTATTATGGAATCTTTAAAGATTAAAAATAATGGTCTATCTATGACTGTACTTAATTCCTGCAGTACTCGGGGGTGTATCCCATCCGGGCCCGGGGATTTATCAATTTTAGTGATTTTTAGACGCCGCCGTACTTCCTGCTGGGTTAAGCAGGTGACATTTAATGGAAATTTTTTTTTATCACTGATCATGTTACCTGTAATGGGATTTTCTTGTGTAAATACAGTTGAAAAAAAGTCATTTAGCATATTGGCTTTTTCCTCATCCTCATCCACCATTTCACCCAGACTATTTTTAAGGGGACCAACACTCATTTTTTAGTTTCTTGTTAGTAGATAAAACCTGAAGACTGGTTCATACAGTTTCTATTGTGCCTGACAGCAGTCGTTAAGTAGTACTTGGCTGAGCACTTATGGATATTACTTTTAACGATTGAGATATATAGTATGTGTTGATTTTAACTAAACTCTATTTTTTTGAAGTAGAACTCCAAGCAAATATATCACAAGTGTCTTCTCGGTGAGAAATATTTAGATAAATAATGTATATATGTACTTACGCTTAGAATCAAAATGCATGCAACAAAACACAAACAATGTAAAATACCTATTGGATGTAGATGATAGTTGCATGTGCGTGTAGCAGATGGTCAAGATCAGGTATAGGATATGGTAGGCCAAGCTATGATGTTGTCCACTCAAAAAGGTGTGCCAATAAATATACAGTTATTTATTTACTGGCACACCTTTTTGAGTGGACATCTCTTAATTTCCAGTACCTCTTATCTACCTCACGGGCACTTAACCATATTTGGAGAAACTACTTTTTATCATCGACCGCTGCTTGGTTATTCTTGCTAGGGGACACTGTCTCAATCTTGACGCACTTTTATCACACAGTGTTAACGCATTGCATTCATATTAACCATCCCCCTCTCTCTCCATTATAGCTCTTCCTACCATATCCTATACCTAATCTTGACCATCAGCTACACGCTCATGCAACTATCATCTACATCCAACAGGTATTTTACATTGTGTTTTGTTGCATGCACTTTGATTCTTAGCGCAAGTACATATATACATTGGTTGTACTTGCAGCTGACTCAAAGTGTGGACACTAGCGCCGCTATATACTACATTTAGAAAAATAGAACATATAAAAGTAACAGCTAGAAGAGCCACAATGCTTTTCCTGGCTTTAGTGTGTGTATGTATATATGTACAGTATGTATATATATATACACTCACACACAAAATATAGTTCTTATTCACTACTGAATTCTCTTCTTTGCACTGTAACTTTCCTGATATAGAAAATAAACCACTTTCCTTACTGTAGTTCTGTCTGCACTAATTTTTACCCACTGAAAGTTTTTGACCCCTGTTGTACTGAAGTATTTGTACAGATACCTGAATTGTATATAACTTACCTATTGCGCTGTTTCTTCTTCTTTTAGGCAAACATTGCAAGAGTCTGCTCTTTGGATCTTTCGAGCTGCTGTTCTATTTCCTTTTGTTTTATGTAACTGGGCAGTGCCACTGTACAGTCATGGCCAAAAGTTTTGAGAATGACACAAATATTATATTTTCACATGATCTGCTGCCCTCTGGTTTTTATGTGTGTTTGACAGATGTTTTTATCACAGACAGAAATATAATAATTGCAAACATATGAGTAACAAAAGCTTATATTGACAGTTAGAATGAGTTAATGCAGCAAGTCAATATTTGCAGTGTTGACCCTTCTTCTTCAGGACCTCTGCGAATCTCCCTGGCATGCTCTCAATCAACTTCTGGACCAAATCCTGACTGATAGCAGTCCATTCTTGCACAATCAATGCTTTCATTTTGTCAGAATTTTTAGGTTTTTGTTTGTCCACCCGTCTCTTGATGATTGACCACAAGTTCTCAATGGGATTAAGATCTGGGGAGTTTCCAGGCCATGGACCCAAAATCTCTATGTTTTGTTCCCTGAGCCATTTAGTTATCACTTTGCTTTATGGCAAGGTGCTACATCATGCTGGAAAAGGCATTGTTGATCGCCAAACTGCTCTTGGAGGGTTGGGAGAAGTTGCTCTTGGAGGACATTCTGGTACCATTCTTTATTCATGGCTGTGTTTTTAGGCAAGACTGTGAGAGAGCCGATTCCCTTGGCTGAGAAGCAACCCCACACATGAATGGTTTCAGGATGCTTAACAATTGGCATGAGACAAGACTGGTGGTAGCACTCACCTTGTCTTCTCCGAATGAGGCGTTTTCCTGATGTCCCAAACAATCGAAAAGGGGATTCATCAGAGAAAATAACTTTACCCCAGTCCTCAGCAGTCCACTGCCTGTACCTTTTGCAGAATATCTGTCTGTCCATGATGTTTTTTCTGGAGAGAAGTGGCTTCTTTGCTGCCCTCCTTGAGACCAGGCCTTGCTCCAAGAGTCTCCGCCTCACAGTGCATGCAGATGCACTCACACCTGCCTGCTGCCATTCCTGAGCAAGCTCTGCACTGCTGGTAGCCCGCAGCTGAAACACTTTTAAGAGACGGTCCTGGCGCTTGCTGGTCTTTCTTTGGCGCCCTGAAGCCTTTTTGGCAACAATGGAACCTCTCTCCTTGAAGTTCTTGATGATGCGATAGATTGTTGACTGAGGTGCAATCTTTCTAGCTGCGATACTCTTCCCTGTTAGGCCATTTTTGTGCATTGCAATGATGACTGCACGTGTTTCTTTAGAGATAACCATGGTTAACAGAAGAGAAACAATGATGCCAAGCACCAGCCTCCTTTTAAAGTGTCCAGTGGTGTCATTCTTACTTAATCATGACAGATTGATCTCCAGCCATGTCCTCATCAACACCCACACCTGTGTTAATGGAGCAATCACTGAAAAGAGGTTAGCTGGTCCTTTTAAGGCAGGGCTGCAATGATGTTGAAATGTGTTTTGGGGGATAAAGTTCATTTTCTAGCCAAATATTGACTTTGCAAGTAATTGCTGTTAAGCTGATCACTCTTTATAACATTCTGGAGTATATGCAAATTGCCATTAGAAAAAGTGAAGCAGTAGACTTTGTAAAAATTAATATTTGTGTCATTCTCAAAACTTTTGGCCATGACTGTAGAATGTTTACTGTATAATATTGTAATGTATACCCTGCAATATTGTTACTGGTACATATATTCTTTGTTTTTTAGAATATAAACAATTTATAATATGTCTACTGTTCTTGTTCTTTTAGTTTTTTTTTTATTCTATGCAAATAACAGCTAGCTAGGAGGACTCCTTCACCATGTATCAAATTGAAGTTATTCTTGTATATATATGTCCTTTACACATACAGTACAGACCAAAAGTTTGGACACCTTCTCATTCAAAGATTTTTCTGTATTTTCATGACTATGAAAATTGTAGAATCACACTGAAGGCATCAAAACTATGAATTAACACATGTGGAATTATACATTACTCTTTACAAAAAAGTGTGAAACAACTGAAAATATGTCTTATATTCTAGGTTCTTCAAAGTAGCCACCTCTTGCATTGATTACTGCTTTGCACGCAGAAAAGGTGAACGGATGGACTCTACATGCCTGGTTCCCACCGTGAAGCATGGAGGAGGTGGTGTGATGGTGTGGGGGTGCTTTGTTGGTGACACCGTTGGGGATTTATTCAAAATTGAAGCGGTGAGCGGTCCAGCTCACCCCAAACCATATCGATTGGGTTCAGGTCTGGTGACTGTGGAGGCCAGGTCATCTGGCGTAGCACCCCATCACTCTCCTTCTTGGTCAAATAGCCCTTACACAGCCTGGAGGTGTGTTTGGGGTCATTTTCCTGTTGAAAAATAAATGATGGTCCAACTAAACGCAAACCGGATGGAATAGCATGCTGCTGCAAGATGCTGTGGTAGCCATGCTGGTTCACTATGCCTTCAATTTTGAATAAATCCCCAACAGTGTCACCAGCAAAGCACCCCCACACCATCACACCTCCTCCTCCATGCTTCACGGTGGGAACTTGGCATGTAGAATCCATCCGTTCTCCTTTTCTGTGTGCAAAGCTGTAATCAAAGCAAAAGGTGGCTACTTTGGAGAACCTAGAATATAAGACATATTTTCAGTTTTCACACTTTTTTGTAAAGTGTAATGTATAATTCCACATGTGATAATTCATAGTTTTGATGCCTTCAGTGTGATTCTACAATTTTCATAGTCATGAAAATACAGAAAATTCTTTGAATGAGAAGGTGTGTCCAAACTTTTGGTCTGTACTGTACACTTTCAATGATATTTAGTAAATGTAATAAAAACAGAAATCAACAAGAGAATAACAAATAATCTGTGACTGTATACTAATAATTAACAAGAAAATCAAACTATTAGCCCTTATGAGATATAGATCCAACATGGAAGCCTGCCATATTTACATTGCCTCGAGTAATTTATTCCTCATTACATGTTTATTGGCTCACCATCTAATTTCCCAATCTAGGGTATGTTTCCACGGGGCGTATTTCTTCAGTATTTGCTGCGGATTGGACGCGTACAGCCGCAGCGTCCAATCTGCAGCGTCCAGATGTTACAGCATAGTGGAGGGGATTTTATGAAATCCCATCTCCGCTATGCATTCAAACACGCAGGTGGCAGTCATGCGTATACGACCATGCGGCGCGTCTTTCTAGACTGCAGCATGTCTAAAGCACCGTCCTATGTATAGGATGCTCTGATTCCGCATGTGTTCAATGAATCACCGTGCGTTCAAAAACCGGCAGCGCTTTGGGCAAAGCTGGTGTCCGCTGCATCCAAAGTGCTTGGAATCCGGCACGTGGAAACATAGCCTTAGATATCCTGTTGGCAGTTTAATCAGAAGTCATTTAACCAGGAAGTTTACTGGACGAGATGAAGTAAGGTATGAACAATAGGGAAGTGGTAAAACCCAATTCTTATTCACACAATTATAGGTGGAGTAAGACAGCATGATACAATTGCTGGCGGGTAAACTTAGAATCATAGAATGGTAAAGTTGGAAGGGACCTCCTGGGTCATCTGGTCCAACCCCCTGCTCAAAGCAGGATTTACTAAATCATCCCAGACAGATGTCTGTCCAGCCTCTGTTTTACCTTTTTTTTAAACTTTTACCGATTGGCAGTCGTTTGAATACCTGTCTATACAGGAAGTCCAAAGTAAACAATGTGCACTAAGCGATCAATACTAGATACCTTGGTGCACATAGGCTGCCATAGTTCTTGGAAGTGCAAGCCCTGTTTACACAGGACAGGATAATCATGATCTTTTATTCTGCATAAAAGATCATTTCACCATATGAACAAATGTTTTGCTCATTCATTGGGTGATCGGGTTATCCTGAGCTCCGATCCCTTCTCATGGGTCCGCTGCCCTCAGTTGTGCTCCACGTTGAGTTTTGCAGGTGGCCCAGAGTGGATCAATAACATCATCCCTCCAGACCTATTTAAGGCCCATATTCACACACTATTGTGTCTTGGGATTTTGACTCGTGCTCCTTGTTTGGTATGCTCCATTGTCTGTATTACTGTGTTTCAACTTGCATCTACCCCTGCTGGGTTCTCCTCATCTGTCTGCTCCTAAATTTCCAGTTAAGGTACTGTCACACTAAGCAAGATCGCTAGCGAGATCGCTAAAGCGTCAGCGATTTTATGACGCAGCAGTGATCTCGTTAGCGACGCAGCTGTGTGTGACATGTAGCATCGATGTGGCCCCTGCTGCGATGTCGCTGATCGTTAATGAACGTTCTGAGCCATTTTTTCGTCGTTGGTGTCCCGCTGGTGAGCCTGAATCGCTGAGTGTGACACCCTTTATGAACGACTTTACCATCGGCGCAGGCGGGACTAGGTTTTCCCAACGACCGCAGAGGTCGTTATACAGATCGCTGATCTCTGATGAGATCTTTGTGTTTGGAAGCTAATTAGCGACCATATAGCGTTCGAACCAACAATCTCGCCAGGTCGTGTCGTCGTGATCGCTGGTGCGATCGCTAAGTGTGACAGTGCCTTTAGTCCTAGTCCCCATAATTCCATGTGTCCTCTGAAAGCTACTCCAACACCTGGGTTCCCTGTGCCCACCCAGACCAGAGGCTTATCTAATCCACCTCACCTGATAAGCCTTTATATCGGAAACCTGAGTACACCGCAAGATAACCATGAAATTAGCATGATTAAGATATCACCAGAAGGAACCATCCTGGCCACCATGGATGTGGAATCTTTGTACTCTAATATCCCACACCAGGATGGATTCAATGCCTGAAAAGTCTTCATGGAAAACACCGGGAATGATGCTGATTCTGTGGTGATACTAACAAAATTCATCCTCACCCACAATTACTTTGAATTTGACGACAAGATCTATCTTCAGGAGACTGGCACAGCTATGGGAAGTAAAATGGCTCCACAGTATGCAAATCTTTTCATGGCCAAGCTTGAAAGCGACTTTTTGTCCTCGTGTCCCATCAGGCCTCGGGCCTACTACCGCAACATTGATGATATCTTAATCATCTGGACGGAGTCTGAGCAACAGCTAAAGACGTTCCACGAACAGTTTAATCAATTTCATCCCACCATCAACTTAGCACTCAACTACTCCAGCACTGAAATTAACTTTTTAGACACCATCATTAAGCTAAACAACAATGAAATAGAGACATCGCTGTATCAGAAGCCAATCGACCGTCCAACATACCTTAAATGGGACAGTTTCCATCCAAAACACATAAAAAACTATTATCTACAGCCAAGCCATCAGATACAACGGTATATGTTCCAACCCATGGATAGAGATGAACACCTTGGTCGCCTCAGAAAGACCTTTTTGAATCAGGGCTACCATCCAAGAACAATTGAAAACCAAATTACAAGAGCCACCAGAATACCAAGGAATCACCTGCTACATTACAAAGCTAAAGATGAAAATAACCGGGTGCCTCTAGTGGTCACCTACAATCCAAATCTGGAAGTGCTAAGAGGAGCTGCGCAGAAACTACAACCTTTGCTACAAAAAGATGCCCGATTACAATCCATATTTCCAGAAACCCCACTACTGTGTTTTAGGCAGCCCCCAAATCTAAGAAGCATCATTGTCAGAAGCTCCCTGTCCTCCCCAACGGCTGCAGGAACCTTTCCTTGCAACCAGAAAAAAATGTAAAACCTGTCCATCTATAATGACCACGGACAAGATAAAGATCCCCAACTCCCATCAGGACTACAAGATCCCAGGTACTTTCAGCTTCATCACATCTAATGTGGTGTACCTAATTATTTGTACTAAATGTCCAACTGGGGGAATGTGCTAGAGATGGTTTCTGAGCAGAGGCTCCCTCTGGTGGTTACAGACAGTACTGAACCTTTCAGCGAGGAATGGCAATCTGGGATCACTGACTGGTCTGATATAAGGGAGGTTCCCTCCCATGATGGTTGCCGGTGATCAATTGTTCTTGTCTCAATTGTGGTTCCTGGTTCATTTGGAAGTTTGCTGAGTCTTGCCTGCATCTTCTGCTTTCAGATAAGATATTTTCTGCTTTTATTTTTGTGCTTGCTTTTTGCATATTCCCTGCACTTCTGTGGAGGTCAGCCGGGTCCCCTCTTGGGGCTTGTGCTCCTCTCAGTTTATCTGAAGCCACTGTTATTTGTTCATTTGCTTTTTCCTGTTTTTTCAGTGGCTGCGGCTTAGTTTACACCAGAGATCTGATTTAGGTGGTAGAGATTGTTTGATCTCAGGTGTTTTTGCAATCAAAAGAGTTGGTATTTTTTAGGGTTTTTTTGGATTGCAGTGAGAATCCTTTCCTGTACTTTTCTGTCTAGACAGATTGGGCCCCAGCGTTTGTTCATTCTATTTTCTGTCTGTGTCCGTGCTTCTTGTCTAACCGCCATTACATGTTTGGGGGTTTCCTATTTTCTTTGGGGATCTGCTTCGGGGCAGATAGCTTTCTTCTTTCTGCCTTTAGGTGTAGTTATCTCTCAGGCTGTGACGAGGCGTCTAGGATCAACGTAGGAACGCTCCACGGCTACCTCTAGTTGTGTGGTTAGTTCAGGTTACTGCAATTCAATAGGTTCCCGCCTCTCTGGTGTATTGCCGTATTTGCTTTTTCTCCTCAGCTACCAAAACACAACAGGGGTCTGTATGTGGGGGAGACCGGGCAAAAACTGAGAACAAGGATGAATTCTCATCGCCACACAATAAGAGATAAAAGAATGGATCTACCTGTGGCCAAACACTTTTTTATCCCGGTCATAGTATGATGGACATGAAATTACTTGTATTAAAAGCTAAATTTAAATCTGAGAGAGACAGAAAAGTTTGGGAATATAAACTTATGACGACCTTTGATACACTCAGTGCTGGAATGAATGTTTCCCATGTATTTATGTCTTTTTACATCAATTGAATGTGCTCCTCAGACCTTCTGAGGTCATCACAACAATACCAGACCCCAATCAGAGGACAATAAAACTTTCACACTCCTTATCTATGAACTGTTCCAATATTTGTTCATCTCTATCTCCCATAATGACAGTTCTGCTTCACGTCACTTGTCTTACCAATTGCATTGTTTCTCTGCTGTGTTGTGTATAAATATGTGATTCTTCAGATTTTGTATTAGTCTTTGCCTGATGAAGAGACCTGAGTAGTCTCGAAAGCTTGCAATTTGTTACCATCTTTTCAGTTAGCTAGTAAAAGGTATCAACCACTGAGAACTCTCAATTCTAAATATTTTTCTATCTACTGGCTAACACGTTACGAAGATACACATCTTTCCTATATAATAATATGCACTTGGCAACATATATCAGCACTTAGCAACCCCACTTTGTTACTGTACGTGATCTGCCACTTTATGGCTAAATTTCTATGGGTCATAAACTCTCCTCCTTTTCAATAACACCGCTCACAGATTATTGTAAATTATTGAGAAAGGAGGAAATTTCAGACTGACTTGTTAAAAAAGCGTTATACTCATACAGTACAGTAGTACACCATGATATCACTGAGCTTTTCAGAACGAGCCTTTATTTAAAGAGTAACCTTTGTTTTAATTTTTTATTCCATAAATCGATCTATCAAAGAAACCTGCTTCTTTCTCCTCGTGACCATTCATTTTCAAAATTCTCAATTCACAGGTAAAATGTATATTTAGTGAAGACAGATTTTTACATTAGCGAGACAGGAAATGGCAGTTGTACATTTTACCTGGAAATTGAAAATTTTGAAAATTAATGTGCAGTCCTCGTGAAAAAAAGCAGATTTCTCTGATGAGATTGTAAAGGGCTGGCCGAGGGTGCACTTACTGGGGGCAGCTGCATTCTTTACTCCGGTTACTTCTATATTCCTGGGGTGTTCTTCACCCTTTGCAGAGTATACGGAATAATTAGAATCAGAGTCCAGTACAACGTCAAACAGTTCTGCTTTATTTTCTTCCAGGCACAACACATCCAAGACACCATTAGCATGTCTTATACGCTACCAGCAGTACATTTTCCACAACTCCGCTTCTTCTCTTCTACTACACCAGAATGGACCACAAAGTATTGATGGGACGAGTAGCCCAGTGAAAACGATACTTCGATCTCTTTCCCTGGAGACACTTCAATCCAGTATAGAAATACACATCTACTAGGTCGTTCACCCCCTTCTGGTTATCCTGCCCCGATACTCGCTGGTGGCCCACTCACTACTACGCTCATGCACGCATACTTCTGCTGAGCGTTCCCACAGTGGATCTTCCACTGACCTCTGCTACGTCAGCCCACAGACTTTGGGCTCACGTTCCCACGGTGAATCCTTCACCGGCTGCTCTCAGGTTGCTGGTACCTTGCACTCTACTTGTCTCTGCTGCAGGGCCCAGGAACGTGGACATCCTTACTCTAGCAAGGTCCACCCCAACTGACTTCCGCTATGAGGATATCTTCCCGACAGACTCCCGTTACGAGGAAATATTTCCCTGACAAAAAGTTCCTAACCATTTGTCCCTACTGGACTGGATGTGCTCAATGCCACCATCTAAAGTCCTACCCAGGTACTGCATTGACTTATTTTATAACTTCCTAACTGGATCTCTAAAATGCCCCCAATTAATGATCCCTCGCAAAACTATATCTATCCCATAAATATATATATACTACACTACTAGTGCCCTCCTCAATTGTCCCCAAGGATGCACTGTCTATCTATATCTATATACATCACTAGTCAGACATAACACACATTAAAGTATAGAACCATTTCAAGGGTTTTAACCCTTGCCCTCCTTACAAGATATATTAACCCCTTCACCCCCAAGGGTGGTTTGCACGTTAATGACCGGGCCAATTTTTACAATTCTGACCACTGTCTCTTTATGAGGTTATAACTCTGGAACGCTTCAACGGATATTCGCGATTCTGAGAATGTTTTCTCGTGACATATTGTACTTCACGTTAGTGGTAAAATTTCTTCCATATACCTTGCGTTTATTTTTGAAAAAAAACGCAAATATGGCGAAAATTTTGAAAATTTGCAATTTTCAAACTTTGAATTTTTATTCCCTTAAAACAGAGAAATATGTCACACAAAATAGTTAAGAAATAACATTTCTAACATGTCTGCTTTACATCAGCACAATTTTGAAAACAAAATTTTTATTTGTTAGGAAGTTATAAGGGTTAAAAGTTGACCAGCGATTTCTCATTTTTCCAACAAAATTTACAAAGCCATTTTTTTTAGGGACCACCTCACATTTGAAGTCACTTTGAGGGATCTATATGGTAGAAAATGCCCAAAAGTGACACCATTCTAAAAACTGCACCCCTCAAGGTACTCAAAACCACAATCAAGAAGATTATTAACCCTTCAGGTGCTTCACAGGAGCTGAAGCAATGTGAAAGGAAAAAATTAACATTTTACTTTTTAGTCACAAAAATGATCTATTACAAACATTTTTTTTATTTTCACAAGGGAAAAAGGAGAAAATGGACTGATAAAGTTGTTGTGCCATTTCTCCTGAGTACGCCAATACCCTATATGTGGGGGAAAACCACTGTTTGGGTGCACGGAAGGGCTTAGAATGGAAGGAGCGCCGTTTGACTTTCCCAAACTAAAATTGGTGGGAATTGAGATTGGACGCCATGTCGCGTTTGGAGATTCCCTGATGTGCCTAAACAGTGGAAACCCCCCACATGTGACCCCATTTTGGAAACTAGACCCCCTAAGGAACTTATCTAGATGTGTGGTGAGCACTTTGAACCCCAAGTGCTTCACGCAAGTTTATAATGTAGAGCCGTGAAGAAAAAAAATCATATTTTTTCCACAAGCATGATGTTTTAGTCCCCAATTTGTTATTTTCCCAAGGGTAAGAGGAGAAATTGGACCACAAAAGTTGTTGCCCAACTTGTCCTGAGTACGCCGATACCCAATATGTGGGGTGAACCACTGTTTGGGCGCACGGCAGGGCTCGAAATGGAAGGAGCGCCATTTGACTTTTCCAAACCAAAATTGGCTGGAATTGAGAAAGGACGCCATGTTGCGTTTGGAGAGCCACTGATGTGCCTAAACAGTGGAAACCCCCCACATGTGACCCCATTTTGGAAACTAGACCCCCTAAGGAACTTATCTAGATGTGTGGTGAGCACTTTGAACCCCAAAATGCTTCACGCAAGTTTATAATGTAGAGCCGTGAAGAAAAAAAATCATATTTTTTCCACAACCATGATGTTTTAGTCCCCAATTTGTTATTTTCCCAAGGGTAAGAGGAGAAATTGGACCACAAAAGTTGTTGTCCAACTTGTCCTGAGTACGCTGATACCCCATATGTGGGGGGGAACCACTGTTTGGGCGCACGGCAGGGCTCGAAATGGAAGGAGCGCCATTTGACTTTTCCAAACCAAAATTGGCTGGAATTGAGAAAGGACGCCATGTTGCGTTTGGAGAGCCACTGATGTGCCTAAACAGTGGAAACCCCCCATATGTGACCCCATTTTGGAAACTAGACCCCCTAAGGAACTTATCTAGATGTGTGGTGAGCACTTTGAACCCCAAAATGCTTCAAGCAAGTTTATAATGTAGAGCCGTGAAGAAAAAAAATCATATTTTTTCCACAACCATGATGTTTTAGTCCCCAATTTGTTATTTTCCCAAGGGTAAGAGGAGAAATTGGACCACAAAAGTTGTTGTCCAACTTGTCCTGAGTACGCTGATACCCCATATGTGGGGGGGGACCACTGTTTGGGCGCACGGCAGGGCTCGAAATGGAAGGAGCGCCATTTGACTTTTCCAAACCAAAATTGGCTGGAATTGAGAAAGGACGCCATGTTGCGTTTGGAGAGCCACTGATGTGCCTAAACAGTGGAAACCCCCCACATGTGACCCCATTTTGGAAACTAGACCCCCTAAAGAACTTATCTAGATGTGTGGTGAGCACTTTGAACCCCCAAGTGCTTCACGCAAGTTTATAATGTAGAGCCGTGAAGAAAAAAAAATCATATTTTTTCCACAACCATGATGTTTTAGTCCCCAATTTGTTATTTTCCCAAGGGTAAGAGGAGAAATTGGACCACAAAAGTTGTTGTCCAACTTGTCCTGAGTACGCTGATACCCCATATGTGGGGGGGAACCACTGTTTGGGCGCACGGCAGGGCTCGAAATGGAAGGAGCGCCATTTGACTTTTCCAAACCAAAATTGGCTGGAATTGAGAACGGACGCCATGTCGCGTTTGTGGAGCCCCTGATGTGCCTAAACAGTGGAAACCCCCACAAGTGACCCCATTTTGGAAACTAGACCCCCTAAGGAACTTATCTAGGTGTGTGGTGAGCATTTTGAACCCCCAAGTGTTTCACTAAAGTTTATAATGCCCTGGCGTGAATAAAAAAAAATAAAAAATTTCCACAAATATGATGTTTTAGTCCCCAATTTTTTATTTTCCCAAGGGTAACAGGAGAACTTGGACCACAAAAGTTGTTGTCCAATTTGTCCTGAGTACGCTGATACCCCATATGTTGGGGGGAACCACTGTTTGGGCGCATGGCAGGGCGCAGAAGGGAAGCAGTGACATTTTGGAATGCAGACTTTGATGGAATGGTCTGCGGGCGTCATGTTCCGTTAGCAGAGCCCCTCATGTGCCTAAACAGTGGAAACCCCCACAAGTGACCCCATTTTGGAAACTAGACCCCCTAATGAACTTATCTAGGTGTGTGGTGAGCATTTTGAACCCCCAAGTGTTTCTCTAAAGTTTATAATGCCCTGGCGTGAATAAAAAAAAAAAAAAAAATTTCCACAAATATGATGTTTTAGTCCCCAATTTTTTATTTTCCCAAGGGTAACAGGAGAACTTGGACCACAAAAGTTGTTGTCCAATTTGTCCTGAGTACGCTGATACCCCATATGTTGGGGGGAACCACTGTTTGGGTGCATGGCAGGGCGCAGAAGGGAAGTAGTGACGTTTTGGAATGCAGACTTTGATGGAATGGTCTGCGGGCGTCATGTTCCGTTAGCAGAGCCCCTCATGTGCCTAAACAGTGGAAACCCCCACAAGTGACCCCATTTTGGAAACTAGACCCCCTAAGGAACTTATCTAGGTGTGTGGTGAGCATTTTGAACCCCAAGTGTTTCACTAAAGTTTATAATGCCCAGGTGTAAAAATAAAAAATCCTACTTTTATCCTCACAAAAATGATGTTTTAGTCCCCAATTTTTTATTTTCCCAAGGGTAAGAGGAGAAATTGGACACCAAAAATTGTTGTCCAATTTGTCCTGAGTACACTGGTGCCCCATATGTGGGAAAAAACTGTTTGGGCACAAGTCGGGGCTCAGAAGGGAAGTCGTGACGTTTTGGAATGCAGACTGATGGAATGGTCTGCGGGCGTCATGTTCCGTTTGCAGAGCTCCTGATGTGCCTAAACAGTAAAAAAAACCCACAAGTGACATAATTTTGGAAAGTAGACTCCCAAGGAACTTTTCTAAATGTGCCCCCCTTCTGGAACTAATCTTTCCTGTAAAGAAATAGTAGTGCATTGAGGTGTGGTACAATTTGAAACAATCCTTCATACACAGGCCAGGTTTTTCGGGGCAGGTGTCGCATTGGTAAGTGGTGTCCTTGCGTATTCCCCTTTTGTAACACACTCGGCACCTTTTTTGCGGCTTACCTTTGCTTCCAGTTGGCGGGACCACCCCCGGGAAATGCTGACCTGGTATGATACGAGCACCTTCAGTTCCAGAAGTACTGGGGCCCGCTCTTTCCTGATCGCCAAACATCAGGGCCTTAACCACTACCTCCTGAAACTGAAGGTACGTCGTATCGCTGTTGCGTGCACATCGTGACAGCAGGAAAGCGTTGAGCATTGCCATTTGGACGATGTGCACGGACAGCTTCTTGTACCACACCTTGGCCTTTCTCAAAGCACTGTACGGTTGGAGGAGTTGATCAGAGAGATCAACACCCCCCATGTATTTATTGTACCCCAGTACACAGTCCGGTTTGCGGACCTGTGTAGAGGTACCCCGTACAGTGCTGAGGGCGCTGCCATCACCATGTATGGTGGTCAAGAGAAGGACATCCCTCTTGTCCTTGTACTTGACCACCAACAGGTGGTCGCTACATTGGGCTCTGCTCTCACCCTTTCTGAGCATCTGCCCAAGTAGCGTCTTCGGGAGGCCTCTCTGATTTTTGCGGACGGTACCGCAAGCTGCGGTACCTCGTGCAGAGAGGGATTTGTAGAGTGGGACGCTGGAATAAAAGTTATCGGTGTAAAGGTGATAACCTTTATCCAGCAGTGGGTGCACCAAATCCCACACAATTTTCCCACTCACTCCCAGGACGGGGGGACACTCAGGGGGTTCAATCCTGGTGTCCTTTCCTTCGTAAACTCTAAAGCTGTGCGTGTACCCTGAGGTACTCTCACACAGCTTGTAGAGTTTAATTCCGTACCTTGCCCTCTTGCTGGGCAGGTACTGGCGGAATCTGAGCCGTCCCTTAAAATGAACCAAGGACTCATCCACGCAGATGTCCCTTTGGGGCACGTACACTTCAGCAAACTTTTTGCTGAAGTGTTCGATGACCGGCCGAACTTTGAACAGACGGTCAAAGTTGGGGTCATTTTGTGGGGGACACTGTGCATTATCATTATAATGCAGGAATTTGTGGATGGCCTCAAAACGCGTCCTGGCCATGACCATTCGGAACAGTGGAGTGTTGTATAAAATATCAACACTCCAATATTGCAGAAGTTCTGGCTTCTTCAGGATCCCCATATGGAGGACCAGGCCCCAAAACTGCATCATTTCACCTGCGTCTACAGGAGACCAGTTGGAAAATGATGACACGGGGTTTTGCGCCAAAAATTGCCGAGCGTACAAATTAGTTTGCTCCACCAGAGGTTAATAAAATCCTCAGAGAAAAAGACTTTGAAAAAGTCTATTTCTCTGAGGCCCGTGGTGTCAAACTTGATTCCTGATTCTGCCACAAAATCAAGAAGCAGTGGCTCGTAATTTTCGGGGGGCGGGGTCCATATGGGGTCCGAAGAGGGGTGCGCTGGTTCATTTTCAGGGGTGGGCGCTGCCTCATCTTCTGTCCTGGGGCGTCTGCGTGGCGGTTCCGCAGGACCCGAGGAGGAAGATGAGGAAGAGGAGGAAGAAGAAGAAGAGGATGAAGAATCTGAAAAGTAAAGAAATGTGGGATCCTCTCCCTCGCTATCAGTGTCGGAGGCAAGGAAAGCGTATGCCTCCTCCACTGAATAGCGCTGTTGGGAAGAACGTGACAAGCGGGACATTTTTTTTGTCAATGTGGTGCTTTGTGTGACCGGTGAACTTATTTAAATGTGTTGGGTGGGATGTTGTGCAACTATGGAAGGAGCTAAGAAGAAGAAAGGGAAAAGTGGAAAAAAAAACAGCAGGCACGAGCTCTGATAAGTGACCGGTGTCACTTATCAAAGTTCCGTGGCTGCCGGATGTGCGCACAGGAGTGGCGGAAAGGGAAGTGAAAAAAAAAAACTGCAGGAACGAGCTCTGATAAGTGACGGTGTCACTTATCAAAGTTCCGCGGCTGCGGATGTGCGCACAGGAGTGCGGAAAGGGAAGTGAAAAAAAAAAAAAAACGGCAGGAACGAGCTCTGATAAGTGACCGGTGTCACTTATCAAAGTTCCGCGGCTGCGATGTGCGCACAGGAGTGGCGGAAAGGGAAGTGAAAAAAAAAACTGCAGGAACGAACTCTGATAAGTGACCGGTGTCACTTATCAAAGTTCCGCGGCTGCTGATGTGCGCACGGAGTGGCGGAAAGGGGGTGAAAAAAAAAAATGCAGGAACGAGCTCTGATAAGTGACTGGTGTCACTTATCAAAGTTCCGCGGCTGCTGGATGTGCGCACAGGAGTGACGGAAAGGGGAGTGAAAAAAAAAAAAACGGCAGGAGCGAGCTCTGATAAGTGACGGTGTCACTTATCAAAGTTCCGCGGCTGCTGAATGTGCGACAGGAGTGGCGGAAAGGGGAGTGAAAAAAAAAAAAAAACGGCAGGAACGAGCTCTGATAAGTGACCGGTGTCACTTATCAAAGTTCCGCGGCTGCTAGATGTGCGCACGGGAGTGGCGGAAAATGGGGTGAAAAAAAAAAAACTGCAGGAACGAGCTCTGATAAGTGACTGGTGTCACTTATCAAAGTTCCGCGGCTGCTAGATGTGCGCACGGGAGTGGCGGAAAGTGGGGTAAAAAAAAAAAAAACTGCAGGAACGAGCTCTGATAAGTGACTGGTGTCACTTATCAAAGTTCCGCGGCTGCTGGAAGTGCGCACAGGAGTGGCGGAAAGGGGAGTGAAAAAAAAAAAAAAACTGCAGGAACGAGCTC
Organism: Oophaga sylvatica; assembly: GCA_033576555.1. Taxonomy (NCBI): domain Eukaryota; kingdom Metazoa; phylum Chordata; class Amphibia; order Anura; family Dendrobatidae; genus Oophaga; species Oophaga sylvatica. The sequence continues at coordinate 287,288,140 of JARQOD010000006.1, forward strand.
TGATAAGTGACTGGTGTCACTTATCAAAGTTCCGCGGCTGCTGGAAGTGCGCACGGAGGGGGGTGCAAAAGAAAAACGAGCACGAGTGTTGATCGGTGAACTGCGTCACCAATCAACGCTCGGCGGCTGCTAAATGTGCGCAAAGGGGGGATAAACAGAGGGGGAAAGGGAAGGGGGAGGGGGGAATGGGGGGATTGGGGTGGATCGGGCAGGGATCGGGGCTCAAAAACTCACGTTTGTAGTCTCTCTTCTTCTCTCTTCTTTCTTCTTCTCTTCTTTCTTTCAGCAGGAGTTGTGGTGTCACAGGCTACTGTGGCACCACAAGGCCCAGCACAGGAGGAGATCTGGCGTGTGACCGCACTGCAGGAATCCTCAGCAAGTGTGAGGACCCCTGCAGTGCGGTCACACAGATCACAGACAGTTTGCAGACAGGTCACAGAGCGGTCACATCGCTGCTGTGACCTGTCATTGGTGGGATCGATGATCACATCGATCCCACCAATCAGAGGAGACCCTTGTTTTGCCGGTTGCTAGGCACCGGCCTAGTAATCGGAGCTCACTGCTCCGATTCCGCAGTCGGCAGGTCAGGAAGCAGGGCACAGAGCGGTCACACCGCTGCTGTGCCCTGTGATTGGCGCGATCGTCGATGACATCGATCGCGCCAATCAGCAGCTGCAGGCCCTACTGGACCTGTCCTAGGCTCCGGCCTAGGATCGGTGCTATTACTGCACCGATCCAGGCAGGTACAGGCAGGGCACAGCGCGGATACACCGCGGCTGTGCCCTGCGATTGGCGCGATCGATGTGATCGGCGATCGCGCCAATCCAGGGGGGGTCTGCTCCTTTCTATGCCCAGGCCTAGGATCGAGTACATCGGTACTCGATTCTAGCCTGGGATCCCACTGTTTCAGCCCATCGGATTGGCTGAAACAGTGAGAAAGGCTGCGATTGGCTGTTCAGAATTGAACAGCCAATCACAGCGATCGGGAGTGAGGGTGGGCGGTGACAGACCCCGGGATGCCGGCGCCATCTCTCCTGAGGTAAGATGGCGTCGGAATTTTAATGCGATCATTGCGACTTAAGTCGCAATGTCGCATTAAAGGGCTGGACGTACTATCCCGTCCCCGGTCATACGGGCCCAGGTACCATGGACGGGATAGTACGTCCGATGGCAGTAAGGGGTTAAAAGTTTTTCAATTTTAAGTGTACTATTGATTTATGTAATAAAAATTAAAATGACGGTGTGAAGGAAACAGGTTCCTCCCACGTCACCAATGTGACGTAACTACACAGTCACAGCTCTCCGGCACCCCCTTTGTCTCTCAGGTCAGTAAGGGAACTGCACCTAGAGCAAATGGCCGCCGGGGAGGATATTTTGTTACCCACTGGGTATTCTAAGATTTTTTAATCAGAGTAAAAGCATCAGCTCAAAATTAATTTTATGGTTTAATTGCCTTAAGGGCGCACTAGATAATTACAGAAATATACACTAAGCTATACAACGGAATTACAGTGGATTTGCAGTCAGAGTAAAATATAACAATAATGGTACAAGGCTTAGAGATATTAAGCTGGAGGTCAATTTTACCAGGTTGTAGGTTGCATGTGGATTCCGGGAGCTCTGCAGTCCACAGGTATAAGAATCTTAGTTGCCGGACAGTCCCCAAAGCACGTGCCACTGCTCTCTTTGCAGATCTGCCCCCTGTTCCTTCTTAGATCATCATCGTCTTGTTCTTCTGTGAGAGTGAGTGTCTCTGCCATGTACTCTCAGTTCTTAAACATGCTGGTTCCTCCCCCCGGTGTCAGAGGGTGGGCTAATAATCTCCACCCTTCAGCTCCCTGCAGAATTTATTCCCAATATTTAAGAATGGGGGTAACTTTCTCCAGGATGATCGGATCAGGACACGAGAGGTACCAGTGAATGCGGTTTGTTTTTCCTGTCGTGTGGAGAGCAAACTTGGCCCCATTGGGTCACTGTGGAGGGCCAATCTCTATATCTCAGGTTCCAGAGTCCTCACCGACTCGGGAGTCGCACTGTCAGATGCGCGATTTCCGCGGGGTCACGCGGATATTTTTTATGAGTCTGTACCTCGAAAGGTGTGCTCATAATCTATAATCCTAGGATGGAGTCGGAGTGGCTGGGAGAGACAATGGATGTGTATTTCTGTGTCCAGCTGACAGGTATAATCTAATTGAAGCCCCCAGGCACCTCCAGGCCCCATGCTGGCGTGGCTCCTTACTCAAGCTTTGAAGTCCTGTTTTGGCCTTATCTCCTTATCATACTAAAAGGCCTTGCTATTCAACATTGGAGCACTTAAGGTACTGCCACACTACACAATCCCGCTAGCGATCTCGTTAGCGTCGCATACTAATGAGATCGCTAGCGGGATTGTTTCTATATCGCTAGTAGCTACCTAATTTAGCGATATCGTTAAGGACGCTATCGCGGTTAGCGATCTCCTTAACGACTTTAGCGGTACAAAAGTACCGCTAAATCGCTAAAAAAGGTGCCACACTCAGCGATTAGATACTTACCAGCGGGACGCCAGCGATGAAAATAGGGTCCGGAACGATCAGGACGACGGACGAGATCACAGCAGGGGCCACGTCGCTGGTAGATGCCGCACACAACAACATCGCTAACGGGATCGCTAAATAGTGACGTTTTTTAGCGATCCCGTTAGCGATGTTGTTTAGTGTGGCATACCCTTAAATCCTGTTTTCTTCAATATGCTAACAGGGATGGGGGGGTAGGAGCAGTTAGCTGCCTGTGACTCTGTGAACTCAGACAAAATGGCACCTGGGACAGGCCAAGCTCAGACATGAGGCGAGCATTATGCCCCATATCCAAGATGGCGGCTGTTCCTTCATCACAGACGGTTACTCTTTAACAAATGTTTGTAAAGGAAGACTGTTTGGCCTTGTGCTGAATTTTATACACTGTTGACAAGGAGTCTGCATGAAAAATCTGAATTGGATTGTGTTGTATACTTGACCAGGATCTATGGTGGTCTCAGTGCTGAGCTATATGTGAGTATCCTACAAGACGAGTTACTTCGTACACTCGTGTACTATGTGTATGAAAAGGATTACATAGTGCTCCAGTAGGGCAATGACCAGAAGCATATGTTGAGATTGAAGAAAAAAAATGGTTCAATGACAATGAAGTAGAGGTGCTGAGTTGGTCACCACAGTCCCCAGAGTGCAACCCAATCCAACACTTGTGTGTAGAGTTGAAGAAAAACTCTGTATACATACCAAAAATAAGCGGACCAGTATGCACCAACTCTGGGAACGTGTAGAAGAGACCTGAGATCAGATTTCCGTTGAGACATGCTTGATTCTGATCGAGAGCATGCCCAGAAGGATTCAGGCAGTGTTGAAAGCCAAAAGTGGATTTACAAAATATTAACTAAATAATAAAAATTAAAGTTTAGATTTTTAGGAGCAAAACAGTAACCATGCAGTGACATGACAAGAATCTGTATAAGATTGCCAAGATGATTGTCTATAAAATGATGGTAGTCTCAAGTTCGAAGCTGTAGTTGGATGGTGTGATATGGAGCCTGAAAATCAAAAGTTCAAAACATTGTTACCCTTTTGATCATCAATGTAAATGGGCAAATAAGGAAGAATAGTTGTCGTTCGTCTGCTGTGTATGGGCATCTTAAAAGAGGAACAAACAGTTACAGCCTTATTTCATAAGAAATGCAATAATCGATTAAAACAAATATGTCAGAGTTGAAAGGTTCTCTTTAACCCTTCTCCACCCTCTTTTAATTAACGACCAGAGGTATTTTTTGTATTTTAATTTTTTGCTCTGCTTCTTCCCAAAGCCATAACTTTTTTTGTCAAAATGGCAATGTGAGGGCTTATTTTCTGCGGTATAAGTTGTACTTTAAAACAACACACTATTAGTTTTAACATACTGTGTACAGTACTGGAAAACGGGTAAAAAATTCCAAGTGAAGTGAAATTGTAAAAAAAAGTGCAATCCCACAGTTGTTTTTTTTCTTTTTTTACCATGTTCACTAAATGCTAAAACTGACTAGATATTATGATTCTCCATGTCATAGAAACCAAACATATCTAGGTTCTTTTTTATTTAAGTGGTGAAAAAAAATCCAAACTTTGATTAAAAAAAGGCGCCATTTTCCGATACCCGGAGCGTCTACATTTTATTGTGATCTCGGGTTGGGTAAGGGCTTATTTTTTGCGTGCCAAGGTGAGGTTTGTAATGATACCATTTTGGTGCAGCTACGATCTTTTGATCGCCCGTTATTGCATTTTAATGCAATGTTGTGGCGACCAAAAAAAACGTAATTCTGACGTTTTGACTTTAATCTCGTTATGCCGTTTAACGATTGGGTTAACTCTTTTTTTTTGATAGGTCAGACATTCTAAACGCGGCGATACCAAATATGTGTATGTTTGATTTTTTTTACTGTTTTATTTGGAATGAGGTGAAAGGGGGGTGATTTGAACTTTTATATGTTTATTTTTTTTATATTTTTAAAAACTTATTTTTTACTTTTTGCATGCTTCAATTTTCTTCATAGAAGACTAGAAGCTGCAGTTGTCTGATCAGCTCTGCTACATACAGGCGACAATCAGATTGCCTGTATGAAGCAGAAATGCTCACTTGCTATGAGCGCCGACCACCGGGTGGCGCTCATAGCAATTTGACTATGACAACCATGGAGGTCTGCTGGAGACATCTGTTTGTCATGCCAACCCATCGGTGACCCGCGATCACGTAACCGGGTCACCGATGGGCGGGATAGCCGCATTTAACGGGTTAACAGCGGCGGGTGGATCACGATTCCACCTGCGGCTGTTGTGGGCACATGTCAGCTGTATAAATCAGTTGTCATGTGCCTGGAAAGGTGCAAGCTCAGCTCCAAAGTCCGCACCAAACGGGGTGTCCGACATAGGTGTACTATTACGCCCGATGTCAGTAAGGGGTTAACACCATAACGCTGAAAGGGTTGTTCCCACAAATCTCCCTGTTCTATTAGAGAAGTGATATATCGGGCACTGACCTGTGTTTGTAACATCACTTGCAAGTACTGAATATTTTAAGTAGACAAAACCCCTCTCAAAGGGTTGGAATAAAAGAGAAATCTGATCCCAGCCATTTAACCTTTCAGATGCCACAGTCAATATCAACCAGCACCTAATTGGTTTTATAAAGGGAGGGGACACCCCTATAAGCCCAAGGACGTCCTCCCAACATGATCATGGTGCAAATACATTGTTGTGTTTTCAGTGGGAATATGTTGTCTGAAAATGACTATTTGTTTAAATCAGATTTTGGTGTTTCATGAAGTTTTTAAACTTTTTTTATATTAAGATATTTATTTAAAAAATACCTACCGTATATACCCATGTATAAGCCGAGATTTTCAGCCCATTTTTTAGGGCTAAAAGTCCCCCTCTCGGCTTATACGCGGGTCATATACGGGGGTCGGCGGGGGAGGGGGAGCGGGGGTGTCGGATCATACTCACCCCTCCGCCGCGCGCGGTCTCTGCAGCCCACCTGCTTCTCTCACGATCTCCGGCTCCTTCCTGCAGCGGTCACATGGCACCGCTCATTAAAGTCATGAATATTCATGACTTTAATGAGCGGTACCACGTGACCGCTGCGGAGACCGCCGGGAGAAGAGGAGAGGCTGCAGGGACGCGCGGCGAAGGGGTGAGTATAGTGATATTTACCTGTCCCTCGGTCCACCGCAGCGCTGCTCCCTCGGTCTGACTCTTCTCTGGCTGTGAATGTTCAGGCAGAGGGCGCGATGACGTCGTTAGTGCGCGCCGCGCCCCCTGCCAGGTCATTCACAGCCAGAGGAGTCGGACGAGGGAGCAGCGCTGCGGTGCAGAGAGGACAGGTAAATATCACAAGTGCCGGGGTCCTGAGCGAGCGGTGACACCGGCACCTGTCCCCCATAGCGCGCCGGTGTCACCGCCTGCTCAGGACACCGACACCTGGCCCCCAGCGACGAGAGGTGAGTATGTCATTTTTTTTTTTTTTTGCAGCAGCAGCAGCATATGAGGCCTATACTATGGGGCATAATTGTGCAGCATATGTGGGCATAATCTGGAGCATATGGGGGCATAAGCTGTGGAACATATGGGGCATAATCTGGAGCATAATATGGAGCATATGGGGGCATAAACTGTGGAACATATGGGGCATAATCTGGAGCATATGGGGGCATAATATGGAGCATATGGGGGCATAAGCTGTGGAACATATGGGGCATAATCTGGAGCATATGGGGGCATAATATGGAGCATATGGGGGCATAAGTGTGGAACATATGGGGCATAATCTGGAGCATATGGGGGCATAATCTGTGGAACATATGGGGGCATAATATGGAGCATATGGGGGCATAATCTGTGGAACATATGGGGCATAATCTGGAGCTATTCTGTGGATCATATGGGGGCATAATCTGTGGAATATATGGGGGCATAATCTGGAGCATATGGGGGCATAATCTGTGGAGCACATTGGGCATAATCTGTGGAGCATATGGGGGCATAATCTGTGGAGCATCATATGGGGGCATAATCATTTTTCACCCTAGGCTTATACGCGAGTCAATAAGTTTTCCCAGTTTTTTGTGGCAAAATTAGGGGGGTCGGCTTATACACGGGTCGGCTTATACATGAGTATATACGGTATGTAGAAATTTGCAAGGCTCAAAATCAATAAAAAATATAATCTTTATTGGATAACATAATAATTAAAAACATAAAGGAAGACATACAAAAGTCAAACACATAAAATACTAAAGGTAGGTAAATGATCATAACTAAACTACATTGTTTGAATACTACAAATCAATACAGGGTTAGATTGTATGAAATCACAGTATTGAGGATACTCAAAAGGTGCAAGCCAAAATAGCCAGTGCTGTGTAATTTAAGGTACATACAAGTAAACAAGAAGCGAGTAATATCACATGAAAGTTCACATAATGATAATAATGCACAGTGGCATGGAGTACACTTTACCTATCAAAGAAAACACACCCGACACGCATTTCGAATGAAGCTTTGTTATGTGGACTTTCATGTGATATTACTCTCTCCTTATTTACTTGTGTGAACTTTAGCCTAGTGGACTGTGCCACTTTGTACGTTAATGACCAAGTCTCATTTTTTAAAGCTGAAAAGTGTAACTTTATGAGGTAATAATTCTGGAACACTTGACCGGGTTCACCTGATTCTGAGACCGTTTTTTTGTGACATGTTGTACTTAATGATAGCATACCTCCCAACTTTTGAAGATGGGAAAGAGGGATAAAGGTTGCGGCGCGCGCAGCACGCCGTGGCAAATTGTAGGCCACGCCCGCCCCCGACCACACCCATTTCACAGCTAGCCACACCCATGTCCACGCCCCGACCACAAACATTTAGCACTGGTGATCACACTGGCTGGTACTGAGGGCACACTGGTACTGAGTAAAAGAAAGAACAGAGAGAGAGAAAAAAACAGAAAGAAAGGAGATAGAGAAAGAAAGAAAGAAGGGGGAAAGCAACAAAGAACAGAGAGAAAGTAGAGAGAGAAAGAAATAAAGAAAGGGAAGAGAAAGAACAGAGAGAAAAAAACAGAGGGGAAAGAAAGAAAGAAAGAGGGGAAAGAAAGAACAGAGAGAAAGAATGAAAGAGGGGAAAGAAAGAACAGGAGAGAAGAAGAAAGAAAGAAAGAGAGAGGAAAGAAAGAACAGAGAAAGAAAGAGGGGACAGAAAAAAAGAACAGAGAAAACAAAGAAAGAGGAGAAAGAAAGAACAGAGAGGGAGAGAGAAAGAAAGAGGGGAAAGAAAGAACAGAGGGGGAGAGAAAGAAAGAGGGGTAAGAAAGAATAGAGAGAGAAAGACAGAGGGGAAAGAAAGAAAGAGAAGAAAGAAGAAACAGAGAGAAAGAAAGAACAGAGAGGGAGAGAAAGAAAGAACAGAGAGGGAGAGAGAAAGAGGGGAAAGAAAGAACAGACAGAAAAAGAAAGAATAGAGAGAGAAAGAAAGAGGGGACAGAGAACAGAGAGAGAAAGAAAGAAAGGGGAAAGGAAGAACAGAGAGAGAGAAAGAAAGAAAGAGGGGAAAGAAAGAAAGAACAGAGAGAGAGAAGAAAGAAAGAAAGAAAGGGGAAAGAACAGAGAGAGAAAAAGAAAGAGGGGAAAGAAAGAACAGAGAGAAAGAAAGAACAGAGGGAGAGAGGAAGAAAGAGGGGAAATAAAGAACAGAGAAAGACAGAGGGGGAAAGAAAGAACAGAGAGAAATAAAGAAAGAGAAAGAGGAGAAAGAAAGAACAGAGAGAGAAAGAAAAAAGAACAGAAGAAAGAAAGAAAGAGGGGAAAGAACAGAGAGAGAGAGAAAGAAACAGAGAGCGAAAGAAAGAGGGGACAGAAAAAAGAACAGAGAGAAAAAAAGAAAGAGGGGAAATAAAGAACAGAGAGAGAGAAAGAAAGAGGGGAAAGAAAGAACAGAGGGAGAGAGAAAGAAAGAGGGGTAAGAAAGACCAGAGAGAGAGACAGAGGGGAAAGAAAGAAGAAAGAAAGAGAGGAAAGAAAGAACAGAGAGAGAAAGAAAGAACAGAGGGAGAGAGAAGAAAGAACAGAGAGGGAGAGAGAACGAGGGGAAAGAAAGAACAGAGAAAGAAAGACAGAGGGGGAAAGAAAGAACAGACAGAAAAAGAAAGAATAGAGAGAGAAAGAAAGAGGGGACAGAGAACAGAGAGAGAAAGAAAGAAAGGGGAAAGGAAGAACAGAGAGAGAGAAAGAATAAAGAAAGAAAGAAAGAGGGGAAAGAAAGAAAGAACAGAGAGAGAGAGAAAGAACAGAGAGAAAGAAAGAAGAGAGAGGAAAGAACAGAGAGAGAAAAATAAAGAGGGAAAGAAAGAACAGAGAGGGAGAGAGAAAGAAAGAGAGGAAATAAAGAACAGAGAAGACAGAGGGAGGAAAGAAAGAACAGAGAGAAAAAGAAAGAAAGAATAGAGAGAGAAAGAAGAGGGAAAGCAAGAACAGAGAGAAAGAAAGAACAGAGAGAGAAAGAAAAAAGAAAGAGAGAAAGAGGGGAAAGAACAGAGAGAAAGAAAGAAAGAAACAGAGCGAAAGAAAGAAGGGACAGAAAAAAGAACAGAGAGAAAAAAAGAAAGAGGGAAAGAAAGAACAGAGAGGAGAGAGAAAGAAAGAGGGAAAGAAAGAACAGAGGGAGAGAGAAAGAAAGAGGGGTAAGAAAGACCAGAGAGAGAAGACAGAGGGAAAGAAAGAAGAGAGAGGAAAGAAAGAACAGAGAGAGAAAGAAAGAACAGAGAGGGAGAGAGAAAGAAAGAGGGGAAAGAAAGAAAGAGGGGTAAGAAAGACCAGAGAGAGAAAAGACAGAGGGGAAAGAAAGAACAAAGAAAGAACGAGGGGAAAGAAAGAACAGAGAAAGAAAGACAGAGGGGGGAAAGAAAGAACAGACAGAAAAAGAAAGAATAGAGAGAGAAAGAAAGAGGGGACAGAGAACAGATAGAGAAAGAAAGAAAGGGGAAAGGAAGAACAGGAGAGAAAGAAAGAAAGAACAGAGAAAGAAAGAGGGGAAAGAACAGAGAGAGAAAAATAAAGAGGGGAAAGAAAGAACAGAGAGAGAAGAAGAGAGAAAGAAAGAGAAGACAGGGGAAAAAAGAACAGAGAGAAAGAAGAGGGGGAAAGAAAGAGAAGAAAGAGAGAGAAAGAAAGAGGGGAAAGAAAGAACAGAGAGAAAGAAAAGAAAGATGGGGAAAGAAAGAACAGAGAGAGAAAGAAAAAAGAACAGAGAGAGAAAAGAAAAGGAAGAACAGAGAGAGAGAAGAAAGAAACAAGAGACGAGAAGAAAGAGGGGACAGAAAAAAAGAACAGAGAGAAAAAAAGAAAGAGGGTTAAGAAAGAAACAACAGAGGGAGAGAGAGAAAGAAGGGAAAGAAAGAACAGAGAAATAGAGAGAAAGAAAGATGGGAAAGAAAGAACAGAGAGAGAAAGAAAGAACAGAGAGAGAGAAAAAGAAAGAGAAAGAAAGAAAGAACAGAGAGAGAGAAAGAAATAAAGATTCTATAAAGATACTATAACAGCCCAGCTCCCATTGTAGTGCCCACCTGAGCCTCCCGGTGCAGGACATATCATGATCCGCTCACACGGCCGACATCCCCGATTCCAAGGCGAGGACACGGTGATGGATCTGTAGCATTCCCTGAAGTGCCTCCATGGTTCCGTCACAATCTCCTCCCGAAATTACCTAATTTCCGGTCATCTTCCAGCATGTCACTTCTGGTGGAACATCACGTGCGAGTTTTAAAGTGCTCTTCGGGGCTCCGGCATGTACTCCTGTGTCCACGGGAAAAGCTCCCAGCCGGGACAGCGGGGCAGACTCTCAAAATCGGGAGTGTCCCGCTGAATTCAGGATGGTTGGGAGGTATGAATGCTCCCCACCACACTCCTTGTACATGCACGGCCCTGCACACCTCACACACACACGGTTCCGCTTTGTATGCCTCGTACACACACGGCTCCGCTCCATCCACCTCGCACACACAAGGCTCCACTCCGTACACCTTGTACACACGCAGCCACGCTTTGTACACCTTGTACACACACGACTCCACTCCGTAAACCTTGTACACATGCGGCTTTGCAGCATACACCTCGTACACAAGCGGTTCTGTTCCGTACACACGCGGCTCCGCTACATACACACGCGGCTCCATCCATACACAACGGCTCAAGCACGGAGCCCTGTGTGTACGGAGCTGAGCGACTCAGCTCCGTACAATTCACACACAGGGCTCCGTTTCGTACACACACAGCACTGCTACATCCACCTCGTACACACGGCTCCGCTCCGTGCACCTCGTACACGCGCAGCTCCGCTCACCTTGTACATGTGCGGCTTAGCTCGTACACACACGGCTCCGCTCCGTACACCTCGTACACACACGGCTCCGCTCCGTGCACCTCGTACACACACGGCTCCGCTCCGTGCACATCGTACACACACGGCTCCGCTCCGTGCACATCGTACACACACGGCTCCGCTCCGAACACCTCGTACACACGGCTCTGCTCCGTACACCTCGTACACACACGGCTCCGCTCCGTACACCTCGTACACACACGGCTCCGCTCCGTACACCTCGTACACACACGGCTCCGCTCCGTACACCTCGCACACACACGGCTCCGCTCCGTACACCTCGTACACACACGGCTCCGCTCCGAACACCTCGTATACACACGGCTCCGCTCCGTACACCTCGTACACACACATCTCCGCTCCGTACACCTCGTACACACACGTCTCCGCTCCGTACACCTCGTACACACACGGCTCCGCTCCGTACACCTCGTACACACACGGCTCCGCTCCGTACACCTCGTACACACACGTCTCCGCTCCGTACACCTCGTACACACACGTCTCCGCTCCGTACACCTGGTACACATACATCTCCGCTCCATACACCTGGTACACACACGGCTCCGCTCCGTACACCTCGTACACACACGTCTCCGCTCCGTACACCTCTTACACACACGGCTCCGCTACGTACACCTCATACACACACGTCTCCGCTCCGTACACCTCAT
>JARQOD010000006.1:287299844-287378718 GCA_033576555.1 Oophaga sylvatica
ACCCATCTTCTTTGTGAAGAAGAAAGATGGATCTCTGAGACCCTGCATAGACTATAGGGAACTCAATAAGGTTACTATTAGAAACCGTTATCCATTGCCTTTAATCCCTGAATTGTTGGAGAGAGTGCGGCATGCCAAAATTTTCTCTAAACTGGATCTCCGTGGGGCCTATAACTTGGTCCGTATTAGACCTGGGGATGAATGGAAGACTGCTTTCAGGTCACGCTATGGACACGTTGAATATCTAGTTATGCCTTTTGGTCTGAGTACCGCCCCAGCCACTTTCCAACACTTCGTGAATGATATCTTCAGGGATCTCCTAGATACATTTGTGGTGATTTATCTGGATGATATTCTAATTTTTTCTAACTCCACAGAGGAACATCATGGACATGTGAGAATGGTCTTAGAACGCCTAAGACAAAACCATCTCTACATCAAACTTGAAAAATGTGAATTCCATAGGACCGAAATTCAATTTCTGGGGTATGTACTATCTACGCAAGGGATTAGTATGGATGGAAGCAAGACCCAAGCCATCAAGGATTGGCCAATTCCTAGAAATGTGAAGGAGGTGCAGCGTTTCATCGGGTTTGCCAACTTCTATAGACGTTTGATTAAGAATTTTTCTGAGGTAGTGTCACCTATCACCCAACTTACCCGGAAACAGTCTAGGTTCTCCTGGACCCCGCAAGCTCAGGAAGCATTTTCCTGTTTAAAGGATAAATTTACCACCGCACCTATCTTAGTACATCCCAACCCCGAGCTTGCCTTCATAATAGAGGTGGATGCTTCAGACTGTGCCGTTGGAGCTATACTCTCTCAGAGAACAGGTGAGAAGAATGTCTTGCATCCCTGTGCCTTCTTTTCCCAGCAGTTGTCTTCGGCTGAGAGGAACTACGATGTGGGCAATAGAGAATTGTTGGCCATTATTGCCGCCTTCAAGGAATGGAGACACCTTCTTCAGGGAGCTGCACAGCAAATAGTCGTCCTGACAGACCATCGTAACCTTGAATTTATCAGGTCGGCTAAGTGCCTGACTCCTCGCCAGGCTCGCTGGAATCTTTTCCTAAACCAATTTAATTTTGTCATTTCTTATAGACCAGGATCGCGCAATGGAAAGGCTGATGCACTCTCTAGGATTCATTCAGCAGAGACACGTCCACTTACTCCTCCTAAGACTATACTTCCTGACTCTAGATTCCTGGGAGTGATTCATAATCAAGACCTACTTAAGGACATCAAGGAAGCATACCATGCGGATTCTTTGTTGGCTCAACCCCCAAGGGACGTAAGTCTTGTCTTTAAGAATGGTGTGTGGATTCAGGGACAACGTCTGTATATACCTGAAACAGTCAGATTGAGAGTATTGCAACTCATCCACGATTCCAAGATAGCCGGGCATAGGGGAATTCTAAAGACACAAGAATTTCTTTCTCGTTTCTTTTGGTGGCCCACTTACAGGAAAGATGTCTTAAACTATGTCACTTCATGTGAAGTCTGTGCAAGATGCAAAACACCTCGCTCCTCACCAACTGGTCTGTTGCAACCTCTTCCCACCCCGTCCCGCCCGTGGGGATCCATTTCTATGGACTTCATTGTGGAGTTACCAACCTCTCAAGGGAAGAACACCATTCTAGTGGTGGTTGACCGTCTAACAAAGGCAGCTCATTTTATCCCTTGTGTCGGCTTACCCACTGCAAAACAGACATCAGACTTGATGATTAAGAATGTGTTTCGCTTACATGGAGTACCGGATGAGGTCATTTCGGATCGAGGGGTGCAATTCACTTCAAGGTTTTGGCAAAATTTCTGTGCAGCATTGGACATTAAAGTAAACCTTTCTTCTGCTTTTCATCCCCAGACTAATGGACAGACAGAACGAACCAATCAGACCCTGGAGCAGTATCTCCGCTGTTTTATCTGCCACCTACAGGATGATTGGGTGGATCTACTTCCACTGGCTGAGTTCTCTTATAACAACTCTCAGAGCGCCTCCACTAAGCAGTCTCCTTTTTATTCCAATCTAGGTTATCATCCTAACATTCTTCCTCGATTTCCCATAGATACGCCCTTGCCGGCAGTGGCTGAAAGAATCACTTCTTTACAAAAGAATATGGATCTTCTAAAGGAAAATCTAGAATTGGCTCAGGAAAGGTACAAGAAAGCAGCAGATAAATTTCGTAAACCTGCACCAGCTTTCAAGGTAGGAGATTTGGTCTGGCTGTCAACCAGAAATCTTAAATTAAAGATTCCATCGTCTAAATTGGGACATAAGTACATTGGACCTTATAAGATCAATAAGATTATAAGTGCTGTTGCTTGTCGTCTTCAACTGCCCAGAACTATGAGAATCCACCCTGTCTTTCATGTATCCCTACTAAAGGCTGCAACACCCAATACGTTTCCTGGACGTTCTTCTCCTTGCCCTGACCCAGTGCTGGTCGATGGTCAGGAAGAATTTATGGTGGAAAGGATTCTAGATTCCAGGTTGTACAGAAATCAGTTGCAATATTTGATTAAATGGCAGGGCTACCCAGTGGAGGACAACTCATGGGAACCAGTCAATAATGTAAATGCTCCTCGCCTGCTCCGCCAGTTTCATCAGAGGTACCCTGACAAGCCTGGTCTGAGGTCATCCGGAGGTTGTCCCTAAGGGGGGAGTAATGTAAGGTTCTTTGTCTCTGTTGACATGTTCCTTGAAACTCAGTTTTCCGTCGGCCATTTTGCTTTCTGTCTTTCTGCAGCTCTTGCCCTCAGTTAATATGGAGTTTCCAGTTTTCATGTTCCCGCCCTGATTCTTCCCTCTTGCTTCTTAAGCAGCCTCAGCTGAACAATCAGTGCTCCTGAATCAAGCTCAGTCAGTCTGTGACCTGACTCCTGGAAGCCTTGGACTTGTACTCCAGCTATTCCCTACTGAGGAACCTTGGAACACTTTTGGACTCTGGAAGCCTGCTGTTTGGTGAATCCATGTTTGCAGAGGAATGACGGTACAGAGAAGAGATCCTGAACCTGCTTTGGAGATTTATTGTAGTGCTTGAAGTTACTCTGGCCTGCTGTGTCTCCTGTCGCTGTTCCTGCAAACTGTGTGAACTTTTCAGCATGCTTGTATGAAGTAATACAAGTCATTTCATTTCAACCTATGTCTCCTGTGTTTTCCTCGCACCCAAGCACAAGACGCTATAGGAACTGTACACTATACATGACAAACTTAAGAAGAGATTCACTTCTGCTCCTGTTCTACGGCAGCCTGATGTTTCTCTGCCATTTCAGGTGGAGGTTGATGCCTCTGAAATTGGGGCAGGTGCCGTTTTGTCCCAAAGAGATCCTGAGACCTCTAAAAGTAACCCTTGTGCCTTTTTCGCTCGAAAATTTTCTCCAACTAAACGTAATTATGACGTGGGTAATTGGAAGTTATTGGCCATAAAGTGGACTTTTGAAGAGTGGAGACATTGGCTGGAGGGAGCCAAACATCAGGTGGTGGTCCTCACGGACCATAAGAATCTGGTTTATCTGGAATCAGCCAAGCGACTTAATCCTAGACAGGCCAGGTGGGCCTTGTTTTTCACACGTTTTAATTTTGTGGTTTCCTTTCTTCCTGGCACTAAGAATGTTAAGGCGGATGCCCTCTCAAGGAGTTTCCTTGCGGACTCTCCTGAGTTATCTGATCCTGCTGTTATTTTGAAAGAGGGTGTAGTTCTTTCCGCCATCTCGCCCAATTTGAGACTGGCTCTGGAAGGGTGTCAGGAGGATAAACCCGAGCGCTGCCCTATTGGGAAATTGTTTGTCCCAGTCCGGTGGAAAAAGAGTGTGATGTCTGAGATTCATTGTTCCGCGTTGGCCGGAACATCCCGGAATTTTTGGTACCAGAGACTTGGTGAGTCGGTCCTTTTGGTGGCCTACTTTGTCTCGTGACATCAGGGAGTTTGTGCAGTCCTGTGGGACTTGCTCTCGCTCTAGTGGTTTGTTGATGCCATTGCCTGTGCCCAAGAGACCATGGACCCATATCGCTATGGATTTTATTTCCGACTTCCCTGTTTCTCAGAGAATGACCGTTATCTGGGTGATTTGTGATAGGTTTTCAAGATGATACATCTTGTGCCATTACCTAAGTTGCCTTCCTCCTCCGAATTGGTGCCTTTGTTCCTTCAGCACGTGGTTCGGTTACACGGCATTCCTGAGAACATTGTGTCTGACAGAGGAGTCCAGTTTGTTTCCAGATTTTGGAGGACTTTTTGTTCTAAACTTGGTGTTCAATTGTCTTTCTCCTCGGCTTTTCATCCTCAGACCAATGGACAAACTGAGAGAACAAACCAGACATTGGAGACTTATCTGAGATGCTTTGTGTCTGCTGATCAAGATGACTGGGTCTCTTTTTTGCCTTTGGCTGAGTTTGCTCTTAATAATAGGGCTAGCTCTGCCACTTTGATGTCTCCATTTTTTTGCAATTTTGGGTTTCACCCTCGATTTTCTTCGGGACAGACGGAGGCTTCTGTCTGTCCGGGTGTTGACTCTGTTGTGGAGCGTATGCAGCAGATTTGGGACCAGGTAGTGGAGAGGTTGTCCCTCTCTCAGGAGAAGGCCCAGCGGTTTGCCAGCCGGCATAGGACTGATTGTCCTCGTTTTAAAGTGGGTGAGTTGGTCTGGTTGTCCTCAAGAAATATCCCTATGAGAGTTGCATCTCCTAAGTTTAAGCCTAGGTTCACTGGACCTTATAAGATCATGGAGATTCTTAATCCTGTTTCCTTTCGTTTACGTCTTCCAGGGACATTTAAGATACATAACGTGTTCCACAAGTCCTTATTGAAGAGGTTTGTCGAGCCAGTGGTTCCTATGGCTGTGCCTCCTGACCCTGTTTTGGTTGAGGGCAATCTGGAGTATGTGGTTGAGAAAATATTGGATTCTCGTTTTTCTAGACGGAAACTCCAGTATTTGGTTAAGTGGAGAGGTTATGGTCAGGAGGACAATTCTTGGGTGTTTGCTTCTGACATCCATGCTAGGAGACTGATCCGTGCGTATCACCGAGCTCATCCTGACCGACCTGGTTGCACAAATGAGGTTCGGTGACCCCTCCTCAAGGAGGGGGTACTGTTGTGAATGTTTTGGAAATGAATTCTGAGCAGAAGCTCCCTGTGGTGGTTACAAACAGTGCTGAACCATTCAATGAGGATTGGCAATCAGGATTCACAGACTGGCTTGATATAAGGGAGGTTCCCTCCCATCATGGTTGCCGGTGATCAACTGTTCTTGTCTCATCTGTGGTTCCTGGTTCACTTGGAAGCTTGCTGAGTCTTGCCTCTTCTTCTGCTTTCAGATAAGATATTTTCTGTTTTTGTTTTTGTGCTTACCATTTGCATATTTCTCTGCATTTCTGTGAGGTTAGCCAGGTTCCCCCCCCCCCCCCCGGGGGGCTTGGGCTCCTCTCGGTTCCTCTGGAGCCACTGTTGTTTGTTCATTTGCCTTTTCCAGTTTTTTCAGTGGCTGCGGCTTAGTTTTGTTACACCAGAGAACTGATTTAGGTGGTAGAGGTCGTGTGATCTCAGGTGTTTTTGCAATTAGTAGCGTTGGCATTTTTTAGGGTTTTTTTGGTTTGCAGTGAGTATCCTTTCTATCCTTTTCTGTCTAGGCAGATTGGGCCCCACCGTTTGCTCATACTATTTTCTGTCTGTGTCTGTATTACCTCTTGTCTAACCGCCATTACATGTTTGGGGGCTTCCTATGTTCTTTGGGGATCTGCTCCGGGGCAGATAGCTTTCCTCTTTCTATCTTTAGGTGTAGTTAATCTCTCAGGCTGTGACGAGGCATCTAGGAACAACGTAGGAACGCTCCACGGCTGCCTTTAGTTGTGGTGGTTAGTCAGGGTACTGCAATCCAATAGATTCCAACCTCTCTGGTGTATTGCCGTTTTTGCCTGCTCTCCTCAGCTACCAAAACATAACAGGATGCTGGCTTATTCCAGCAGGGAACACAGGTTACATCAATCTTAGTGTGTTTTTTATTACAGATTTACATGCTCACCAGTTTCAGGTGCATAAATCTCTCCCTGGAAAGCAGAGGCATAGCTGGGGATTTGGTTCAGGGGGGCGAAACTTCTGAGTGGGCCCCTAACCAGGTTAGCTTGATTACAACTGGGTGACGCACAATAATAGTAGATGTAGGAGAACATCAGCAGATGATCGCGCTGTTACTGAAAATAATCTCTATATAATGACCAACATGGATATTACCGCCATATGGTCAGTGGTAGATACCAGTCCTACGCAATATAGAAGTTATTACATTACAGTTAAAGATGGTGACTTACCGCCGACGTTCTTTCTGTTGGAATTGTTCAGTTTTCCCTTTTTTTCCATCTGGCCCAGACCGACACATCAGCTTCTTCCAGCCAGGATTAGGCTACAAAGAATACAACAAAGACACATTTCACGTCTCATATTTTCAGCATTGTCCACATATATTCCCAACCTGCACAAACTCCTCATCCTGCTGATACCCCAATGCTGAGCTGCTGCCGTATGCGTCCCCATTACTCCACCTACTGTGTGGTTCTCTGTGCCCTCTAAATTCTAAATCAGTCCTCTAGAACAGGGGTCCTCAACCGCCGGTCCGTGGCCCATGACTGGGCCGTTGCAGTTCTGATGCCGGGCCGCGGAGCCACGGCACAGAACGCTGGTCACACATGGAGCCGGCGGCTGTAGCACTGTACTGACAGCTACAGCCACCGGCTTCAAGACTCAATACTCACCGTGGCGTCCATATTCATGATCTCAATGAGCGGTATAACGTCACCGCTGCGCACAGGAGGAAGCTGCTGCGGCCGACAGGGACACAGGGAAGTTCAGCGACGGAGCGAGGAGGGTAAGTATGGGGGAGGACGGGGGAGCGGAGCCATGTATATCAGTGTGGGAGTGGAGCCATATACCAGGGTGGAGCGGAGCCATGTATACCAGTGTGGGAGCGGAGCCATGTATACCAAGGTGGGAGCGGAGCCATGTATACCAGTGTGGGAGCGGAGCCATATACCAGGGTGGGAGCGGAGCCATGTATACCAGTGTGGGAGCGGAGCCATGTATACCAGTGTGGGAGAGGAGCCATATACCAGGGTGGGAGCGGAGCCATGTATACCAGTGTAGGAGCGGAGCCATGTATACCAGTGTGGGAGCGGAGCCATATACCAGGGTGGGAGCGGAGCCATGTACAGTCATGGCCAAAAGTTTTGAGAATGACACAAATATTAATTTTTACAAAGTCTACTGCTTCACTTTTTCTAATGGCAATTTGCATATACTCCAGAATGTTATAAAGAGTGATCAGCTTAACAGAAATTACTTGCAAAGTCAATATTTGGCTAGAAAATGAACTTTATCCCCCAAAACACATTTCAACATCATTGCAGCCCTGCCTTAAAAGGACCAGCTAACCTCTTTTCAGTGATTGCTCCATTAACACAGGTGTGGGTGTTGATGAGGACATGGCTGGAGATCAATCTGTCATGATTAAGTAAGAATGACACCACTGGACACTTTAAAAGGAGGCTGGTGCTTGGCATCATTGTTTCTCTTCTATTAACCATGGTTATCTCTAAAGAAACACGTGCAGTCATCATTGCAATGCACAAAAATGGCCTAACAGGGAAGAGTATCGCAGCTAGAAAGATTGCACCTCAGTCAACAATCTATCGCATCATCAAGAACTTCAAGGAGAGAGGTTCCATTGTTGCCAAAAAGGCTTCAGGGCGCCCAAGAAAGACCAGCAAGCGCCAGGACCATCTCTTAAAAGTGTTTCAGCTGCGGGATCGGGCTACCAGCAGTGCAGAGCTTGCTCAGGAATGGCAGCAGGCAGGTGTGAGTGCATCTGCACGCACTGTGAGGCAGAGACTCTTGGAGCAAGGCCTGGTCTCAAGGAGGGCAGCAAAGAAGCCACTTCTCTCCAGAAAAAAACATCATGGACAGACTGATATTCTGCAAAAGGTACAGGCAGTGGACTGCTGAGGACTGGGGTAAAGTTATTTTCTCTGATGAATTCCCTTTTCGATTGTTTGGGACATCAGAAAAACGCCTCATTCGGAGAAGACAAGGTGAGCACTACCACCAGTCTTGTCTCATGCCAACTGTTAAGCATCCTGAAACCATTCATGTGTGGGGTTGCTTCTCAGCCAAGGGAATCGGCTCTCTCACAGTCTTGCCTAAAAACACAGCCATGAATAAAGAATGGTACCAGAATGTCCTCCAATAGCAACTTCTCCCAACCCTCCAAGAGCAGTTTGGCGATCAACAATGCCTTTTCCAGCATGATGGAGCACCTTGCCATAAAGCAAAGGTGATAACTAAATGGCTCAGGGAACAAAACATAGAGATTTTGGGTCCATGGCCTGGAAACTCCCCAGATCTTAATCCCATTGAGAACTTGTGGTCAATCATCAAGAGACGGGTGGACAAACAAAAACCTAAAAATTCTGACAAAATGAAAGCATTGATTGTGCAAGAATGGACTGCTATCAGTCAGGATTTGGTCCAGAAGTTGATTGAGAGCATGCCAGGGAGAATTTCAGAGGTCCTGAAGAAGAAGGGTCAACACTGCAAATATTGACTTGTTGCATTAACTCATTCTAACTGTCAATATAAGCTTTTGTTACTCATATGTTTGCAATTATTATATTTCTGTCTGTTATAAAAACATCTGTCAAACACACATAAAAACCAGAGGGCAGCAGATCATGTGAAAATATAATATTTGTGCCATTCTCAAAACTTTTGGCCATGACTGTATACTAGTGTGGGAGCGGAGCCATGTATACCAGGGTGGGAGCGGAGCCATGTATACGAGGGTGGGAGCGGAGCCATGCATACAAGGGTGGGAGCGGAGCCTTCCATACAAGGGTGGGAGCGGAACCTTGCATACCAGGGTGGGAGTGGAGCCATGCATACAAGGGTGGGAGCGTAGCCATGCATACAAGGGTGGGAGCGGAGCCTTCCATACAAGGGTGGGAGCGGAGCCTTGCATACAAGGGTGGGAGTGGAGTCTTGCATACAAGGGTGGGAGCGGAGCCATGCATACAAGGGTGGGTGCGGAGCCTTCCATACAAGGGTGGGAGCGGAGCCTTGCATACGCATACAAGGGTGGGAGCGGAGCCTTGCATACAAGGGTGGGAGCGGAGCCTTGCATACAGGGGTGGGAGCAGAGACTTGCATACAAGGGTGGGAGCGGAGCCTTCCATACCAGGGTGGGAGCGGAACCTTGCATACAAGGGTGGGAGCGGAGCCTTGCATACAAAGGTGGTAGCGGAGCCTTGCATACAAGGGTGAGAGCGGAGCCTTGCATACAAGGGTATACAACCCGTCCATAGCCCCGCCCCCTTATGACCAAAGCCCCACCCCTGCCACACCTTCATCCCCACCCTGCCGGGCCATGGAAGAAATGGACTTGCTTGAAGCCGGTCCCTGGTGCAAAAAAGGTTGGGGACCACTGCTCTAGAATATAGTAATACCTGGTGCAAGTTCCCTAGAAAAGAAAGCCCATGTTTTGTCTCCTAGAAAGTAACAGTGCCCTGTGTGCACCTTTGACAGTCACAGTAACCTGAGTTCCCCTATAAAAATAAGTGCCAACTTTACATTTAATAATGTCCTGAGTCTCCCCCTTATACAGTTCCCCTATACACAGTATGATGTCTCCTCACTGTATAGTACCACTCACACAGTATACTGACCTCTTAGTATCCTTCAAACTGTTTGATGGCTTCAACACTGTATGATGGCCTCCTCACTGTAATCTCCACACTGTATGATGGCCCCCTAGATAGTCCTTAATATAGTATAATGAACTCCCCACAGGCCTCCATATAGTATAATGCACTCCCCATAGGCCTCCATATTGTATAATGCTCTCCTCATAGGTAGACTCTATATAGTATAATGCATATCCCCATAGGCAGACTCTATATAGTATAATACATTCCCCATAGTCAAACTCCATATAGTATTATGCACTCCCCATGGACAGACTCTATATAGTATAATGCACTCCCCATAGGCAGACTCTATATAGTATAATGCACCCCCCATAGACAGACTCTATATAGTATAATGCACTCCCCCTTGGCAGACTCTATATAGTATAATGCAACCCCTATAGGCAGACTCTATACTATATAGTATAATGCACCCCATAGGCAGACTCTATATTGTATAATGCAATCCCCATAGGCAGACTCTATATAGTATAATGCACCCCCCATACAGGGCCGGCTCCAGGTTTTTATGGGCCCCGGGCGAAAGAGCCTCAGTGGGCCCCTTTAACACAGACCACGATTCATGATGCACAGATACAGCAGAGAAATATAGGTACAGTACAATGGCAAATACTTCACTTCTTCCATTACATGAGTGATATCTATTGTAAATTGTACAATAGCTCAAAAAACGCCAAATCCTCACAGCGCACAGAACAGACCGGACAGTACAGTCCTCCATACAATATTATGGGCACCACAGTCTCCCCCTCATCACCCATATAATACCCCATGCAGGATGTCACCCCCCATTTAATGCTCCATACAGAATACTGGACCCAAAATAATGCTCCATACAGAATACTGGACCCAATATAATGCTCCATACAGGATACTGGTCCCCATATAATGCTCCATACAGGATACTGGTCCCCATATAATGCTCCATACAAAATATGGAGCTCTCCTCTGCGCTGTACTGCGTTCTGCACTGTTACGGCTCAGGAAAGGGCGCTGTGGAAAGACTCCCCATTATCATCATGATTGTCTCCCCATCATCATCATTGCCTCCTTATCATCATCAATGCCTCCCCATTATCAGCAATGCCTGCCCATCATCATCTCCTCCCCATCATCATCAATGCCTGCCCATCATCATCTTCTCCCCATCATCAATGCCTGCCCATTATCAGCAATGCCTGCCCATTATCATCTCCTCCCCATCATCATCAATGCCTGCCCATCATCATCTTCTCCCCATCATCAATGCCTGCCCATTATCATCAATGCCTGCCCATTATCATCATCTTCTCCCCATCATCATCAATGCCTCCCCATTATCAGCAATGCCTGCCCATCATCATCTTCTCCCCATCATCAATGCCTGCCGATTATCATCAATGCCTGCCCATTATCATCATCTTCTCCCCATCATCATCATCAATGCCTCCCCATTATCAGCAATGCCTGCCCATCATCACACACAGACAGCACACAAGTACTCTCTCACATACATACACATACACACATACATACACACACAAAGCACCGCACTACATACACACAGAGATACACACAGAGACACACACAGAGACACACACACACACGTCTTACCTGTCCGGCGTCCCCGCGCTCTGTGCCACAGCCGGCCGCTGAATGATGACGTCATTCAGCGGCCGGCTGTGAGAGGAAGCGCCGGCGCCCCCTGGAGCCCGGAGCTGTGGCAGATGAGGCACGGGAGAGGTAAGTATTGTGCCAGCTGATGCCGGGGCCCTGAGCAAGCGGGGGGGGCCCAGTGGCGGCGCTGACACCGCTCTCCTCTGCTAAAGTGCGCGGGGGTGCCAGACTGCGAGTGGGCCCCCCCGCCTGCTCAGGGCCCCGGCACTTGCCCGGGTGTGCCGGGTGCTGACGCCGGCCCTGCCCCCATAGACAGACTCTATATAGTATAATGCACTCCCACTAGGCAGACTCTATATGGTATAATGCAACCCCTATAGGCAGACTCTATATAGTACAATGCACCCCCATAGGCAGACTCTATATAGCATAATGTAATACCCATAGTCAAACTCTATATGGAATAATGCACCCCCCATAGGCAGACTCCATATAGCATAATGTATTCCCCATAGTCAAACTCTATATGCCATAATGCACCACTATAGGCAGACTCTATAGTATAATGCAGCCCCCATAGGCAGACTCTATAGTATTATGTAGCCCCTCATAAGGAGACTCTTATATAAAGCAGCCCCCATAGACAGACTCTAATATAATGCAGACCCCCATAGGCAGACTAATATAATGCAACCCCCCATAGGCAGACTGTAATATAGTTCAGCTCCCCATAAGCAGACTAATATAATGCAACCCCCCATAGGCAGACTATAATATAATGCAACCACCAAAGGCAAATTGTAATATAATGCAGCCCCCATGGGCAGACTGTAATATAATGCAGCCCCCCATAGGCAGACTGTAATATAATGCAGCCCCCCCATAGGCAGACTGTAATATAATGCAGCCCCCCATAGGCAAACTAATATAATGCAGCCCCCATAGGCAGACTGTAATATAATGCAGCCCCCATAGGCAGACTATAATATAATGCAACCCCCATAGGCAAACTGTAATATAATGCAGCCCCCCATAGGCAGACTGTAATATAATGCAGCTCCTCGTAGGCAGACTGTAATATAATGCAGCCACCCATAGGCAGACTGTAATATAATGCAACCCCCATAGGCAAACTGTAATATAATGCAGTACCCGCATAGGCAGAGTGTAATATAATGCAGCTCCCCATAGGCAGACTAATATAATGCAGCCCCCCTTAGGCAGACTGTAATATAATACAACCCCCCATAGGCAAACTGTAATATAATGCAGCCCCCCATAGGCAAACTGTAATATAATTCAGCCCCACATAGGCAGACTATAATATAATGCAGCCCCCCCAATAGGCAAACTGTAATATAATGCAGCCCCCTAATAAGCAAACTGTAATATAATGCAGCCCCACATAGGCAGACTGTAATATAATGCAGCCCCCAATAGGCAAACTGTAATATAATGCAGCCCCCCATAGGCAGACTGTAATATAATAAAGCCCCCCATAGGCAGACTCTAATATAATGCAACCCCCCATAGGCAAACTGTAATATAATGCAGCCCCCATAGGCAGACTGTAATATAATGCAGCCCCCCATAGGCAGACTGTAATATAACGCAACTCCCATAGGCAAACTGTAATATAATGCAGCCCCCCAATAGGCAAACTGTAATATAATGCAGCTCCTCGTAGGCAGACTGTAATATAATGCAGTTCCAAAAAAAAAATCCAATACTCACCTCTCTTCCTCCTGGTTCCTCCACTGCTCTGAGCTCCCACACATCTAAGGACCTCAGGCGTGGAGTAGTGACATCATTGCGCCCGCTGTCAGTGTCTGCCTCAGTGACGTCAGACGCTGACAGGGGATGATGGGAGAGGAAGCGTAACGCTCCTTCTCTCATCAATGTGGTCAGCTGTATTGACATCCAGAAAATACAGTTGAACTTGCGATGATGGTCGGGGGGCCCACTGCTGACACTGGGCCCCCTAGCCCGCTCAGGGGCTCCATAGCAGCTGAGTGGCAGAGTAGGGAGATCGATTTTGCCTGTTCTGCCACAGAATGTAACTACATCTGCCTAACTCCAGGTGGGTCCCCTCAGAGCGTGGGGCCCGGGGCGATGGCTCTCTCTGCCCCTCCCGGTAGCTACGCTACTGCTGGAAAGTGTTCAGCCTCAGGAATCGATGTTTCCATGCAGTGCTAGTAAGCAGAGGGTGAAGTGCGGGTTGCAAGTTATGTATTCATAAGTACCGATTGGTAATCAGGTAAAGAAATCATTTGATTACTCTTGTTATTGTATCAGTGGCCTCAATTGAGGCATTGTTTCATAGGAGCCTGTAAGTAGACGCTTGTTGTATGTTAATTTGTGAAAGGCTGCTGATTACATATTGAATCAGCCCACTGTAGTTAACTAACCTACACAACTTAGGACAAATATACAGGTTAATTTAACAATCGAACAATAAATGATCACCTTCCCTTAATCCTGTGGAAGAATGTCCTCAATGGGAGCGGTGGGAATGAAGTGTCTGGCTCTCTCTACAGAGACTCTCAGGAAAAGCCCAAGGGAACTATGGCTCCATCTGGTGGCATGCAGATCTGCTCTAATGCCCATAATTGAACCCAGAAAGAGGTAAAAGGCTAGCACACGACTTCAGGATTAATGGTGCTGGTGAACGGGATGAATGATCCCACCAATCATAATGCCAAAGCAACACCGCACTCATTGAAAATATGCTTCAAGTGAAAGTTTTATTTGTATCATACAGAAGAAGCGACAAGTAAGATACAAATAAAACTTTCACTTGAAGCATATTTTCAATAAGTGTGTTGTTGCTTTGACATCATAATTGGACCCAGGTTGGAACAATCAGGTCACCTGGCGATAAACCTGACCGTGCCCAGTCAGCCTCCTAAGCTTGCCGCTACCTCTTCTCTATGGGTAATAAATCCCAAAAAAAGGCTAAATACCAAAAACCTCATCCATTTTATGAATAGATAACCGAAAAAAGAACCAATGGACATAGAGTAATAAAAAATAGTAAGCTTTATTTATACAAGATAAATTAATAACAATTAAATAACAACGAGAGCAATAAATACCATATAATCATAAGGGAATCGGCAACATCCAGATACCATCTCCTAAAATAGGAGGGTCATATTACACATATAAAGTCTTCATATTGAAAAAATGTTTCTACCATTGAAACATACTTAGCAAATGCTATAAAGATGGTCACAAAGCCAACCAACTTATGAATATATATGCAGGATCCCTTAATATGTAAGGTGCAGAAAAAAAAGGGAATAAACCAATTTTAAAGTGCAGAGTACATAAAAAAAGTGGTCTTATAACGACCTACTTATTCCACAAATAGAGGAATATCAGCACCCACAGATCCCAAAATATATCAATATATATCAAATTGTACCAATTTTTAAAGTGCAAGGTGCATAGAGGGTGGTCTGAAAACGACCTACCTATTCCACGAATGGATAAATACCAGCACCTAAAGATAACAATGTATACTGATATATAATTCACTCAGAAAAAATACATTTAGAACGGATGACCTTATAAATAGAAGTGGCAGCAATGTATATAATGAGGGCAATACCATGAAGACAAAAAAATGCAGACAGACCAAACTCAGTAATAAATAAAGACCAAAGTGTCAATGTTATAACCAACCTATTAGGAGTATGGAGAGGAACCTTGCTTCTTCGGGGGGCGTATTGCCTGAGTCTATATGGCAGGTTTTTATATGCACATACCCGGAAGTCCTCCTGACGCGAGAGATACATGGCGCTGCATGAGATGCGGCCAGGGACCGGAAGCCACGGAATCAGCGTCCAACGTCACGAGCACACGCCCACCACCATGACATCATGGGGCGGGCCCGAAACTCGCAGCGTCAAAAGGACGCCTATCCATGGAAACGGACCCAGCCGAATCGCAGGGAGCGCACCTCGCTCAGAGAGAGATCAAAGTTAAAAACAAAATAAGGGAAAATGAGATCGCGCTGTCAGCCACACCAAGGATAGAAAGACTGCACAGAACACGTCTGTACCATATAAGAGAAAAAAATAACAGTAATGATGGAGGCAAAACTGAAATTATCTATGCACCCACAAAGAGTTAAATACATCATAATAACAGTGACTTTAATAGTGAAATAAAGTGCACATACCTGAAAGGAAAGAGTGAACCCCAGTGAAGGAAGTAAAGAAGAAAAAGAAAATAGATTCTACGAAAGAAAAAGAAATAATAAGTATAAATATATATATATATAAAACCACAGACACATCTTTACTATAATATAAAGTCAATAATGTAAATATCACCCAATATATCAAGAGCTAATAATAATGATGTAAAGTAAAGTTATTATATAAATAAATGTATATATAAATATACATGTGAACCGCTCCTCCAAGCGTAAATTATGAAAAATGTGCATAGTAAATTCATAATTTATAAAAAATGAGCATAATAAATTCATATACAAATGTAAACATATAAAAAAAATAATATGATCATTCCGTGAAATGTACCGAAAAAATCCTCCAATTCCAACATCTTGAAAAAGCTTGAAAAGATAAATAGTTAAAGTCAGATGACAGCAATCCAATCCAATCTAAGATAAAACCTGCATAAAAAAGAATGAAATAAAAAGTGAGAATTAAAATATATACATAACAAACAGACAAAACAAAACAACAATATTTACAGAAAAGGAACAAAGCTGAGCATTTCGTTAAGTCCCTTGGGTCGTACGCAGTCAATTTTAAATATCCACTGCTATGAATGTGCTAGAGATGGTTTCTGAGCAGAGGCTCCCTCTGGTGGTTACAGACAGTACTGAACATTTCAGAAAGGAATGGCAATCTGGGATCAAGGACTGGTCTGATATAAGGGAGGTTCCCTCCCATGATGGTTGTCGGTGATCAATTGTTCTTGTCTCAATTGTGGTTCCTAGTTCATTTGGAAGTTTGCTGAGTCTTGCCTGCATCTTCTGCTATCAGATAAGATATTTTCTGCTTTTATTTTTGTGCTTGCTATTTGCATTGTTTTCTGCACATTTGTGGAGGACAGCCGGGTCCCCTCCTGGGGCCTGAGCTCCTCACAGTTTGTCTGTAGTCTCTGTTGTTTTTTCATTTGCTTTTTCCTGCTTTTTCAGCGGCTGCAGCTTGGTTTTGTTCACACTGAGATCTGATTTAGTGGGTGGCGAGATCGTGTGATCTCAGTATTTTTGTAATCAGAATTGTTGGATTTTTGTAGGGTTTTCTGGGTTGCAGAAAGTAAATCTCTCCTGTCCTTTCCTATTTAGTCATCTTGTGGCCCCAGCGTTTGCTCAATCTGTTTTCTGCCTGCGTTTGTGTTTTCATCTTGTCTAACCGCCATTAAATGTTTGGGGGCTGCCTATTCCTTTGGGGCTCTACTCCGGGCAGTTAGCTTTCCTGTTTCTATCTTTAGCTATTGCTAGCTCTCAGGCTGTGACGAGGCGTCTAGGATCAACGTAGGAACGCTCCACGGCTATCTCTAGTTGTGTGGTTAGTTCAGGTTTCTGCAACCCATTAGTTACCAACATCTCAGGTGTTCGGCTGCCCTGCTGTTGTTCCTGTCCTCCTCAGCTACTGTACATAACAATCCACTGTGCCTCAAGTTGGGCTAACTTCTTCCTAATATCACCTCCACGTTTATCATCCGCGATGTGATCAATCCCACGAACCCTTAAAAGGTTACTATTGCAGACGTGTGATGCCTTGAAATGTCGTGGTATCGGTTTTAGTTGTTCAATTGCCTGACAGTTAGAGGCATTTTGTATATCGCAAACGTGTTCTCTGATTCTCACACGTAATTGCCGTGAGGTCAAACCCACATAAACAAGGCCACAAGGGCAAGTCGCGTAGTATATCACGTTTTCAGTTGAACAGGTAATGTGGTGAGTGATTTTGTACTCCCTAGTACCATCACTGGACTTAAATATGGAGGAGCGTTCCAAATTTTTGCATGCCATACAATTCATGCATGGAAAAAAAAAACATCTGAGACCCTTAGACCCAAAAGGGCATTTTCTTTCTTCACCCTTGTAATAGCTATGGCTCAAAACATCCTTCAAAGTTTTGTTTCTCCTATATGTAACAGAAGGTACCTCAGTAATATTTTCAGACAAAATTTTATCATGCCTGATTAATGGCCAGTATTTTTCCAAGGTTTTTTTTCACAGAAAAAGAATTGTTAGAAAATGTGGAGATAAATCTCACCTGTTGTGGGGGGTTAATTCTCCTTCCACTTTTCAGAAGATCTTCCCTCTCAACATGAGATGCCCTCTTTCTACACTCAGAGATGACCCGTCCAGAATATCCTCTCTCTTTGAATCTTCTTCCAAGATCATCAGCCTGCTTCAGGTAAGTAGCTTCTTCAGAACAGATGCGCTTGGCCCTTAAAAACTGGCCGTAAGGAATATTTCTCTTCAAATGGCCTGGATGAGCCGAAGAGGCGTGTAACAGGCTATTGACCGAAGTGTCTTTGCGGAAAAGGTCAGTCTGTAAAAAGCCATTATCACCTCTGTAAATCCGTAAGTCCAAAAATTCCAAACTTTCTTGGCTGTGATGACAGGTAAGTTTGATATTATTTTCATTTTGATTGAATTGTTCAACAAATTTCAGAAGATCAGGTCCTGTACCCTGCCAAATAGCAAATACATCGTCAATGTATCTTGTCCACATCAAAATCTGGGAGGCAGATGGAGTAGGATCAGTAAAGAAAATTTTTCTCTCCCACAGCCCCAAGAATAGACACGCGTAGGACGGTGCAAAGGCCGCCCCCATTGCTGTCCCCTGGAGATGTAGGTAGAGATCTCCCTTAAAGATAAAATAATTGTGCGTAAGCGCAAATTCCAAGAGGGTGAGTAGAAGGCGAACAAAATGATCATCAAAATCCGAGTTACCCAAAAATAAGCTGACAGCTTCTAATCCATCAAAATGTCTGATAGAGGTGTAAAGAGATTCTACATCTAATGTTATTAACCACATATCAGGTTCCAAATAAATGTTGGTAATTTTGGCTAACAGGTCGCCGGTGTCCCTCAAAAAAGAGGGAAGATTTTCAACTAGCGGTTTCACTATTATAGTCACTGTTATTATTATGTATTTAAATCTTTGTGGGTGCATAGATACTGTTATTTTTTGCTCATATATGGTACAAACGTGTTCTGTGCCATCTTTCTATCCTTGGTGTGGCTGACAGCGCGATCTCATTTTACCTTATTTTGTTTTTAACTTTGATCTCCCTCTGAGCGAGGTGCGCTCCCTGCGATTCAGCTAGGTCCGTTTCCATAGATAGGCGTCCCTTTGACGCTGCGAGTTTCGGGCCCGCCCCATGATGTCATGGTGGTGTGTGTGTGCTCGTGACGTTGGACGCCGATTCCGTGGCTTCCGTCCCTGGCCGCATCTCATGCAGCGCCATGTATATCTCGCGTCAAGAGGACTTCCGGGTATGTGCATATAAAAACCTGCCATATTGACTCAGGCAATATGCCCCCCGAAGAAGCAAGGTGCGAAACGCGCGTTGGGGTTCCTCTCCATACTCCTAATAGGTTGGTTATAACATTAACACTTTGGTCTTTATTTATTACTGAGTTTGGTCTGTCTGCATTTTTTTGTCAGTATAATAATATTTATAACTCCGGCACTCATGAAGAAATAGAAATCATGCAAAAAGGCTTCTGTGATCAAATTTATTTGTGCAAAAAACACTCCAAGTGCAAATATATGCTCATAATGTAGACAGATAACTTTTTCAACGTTTCGGCTATTAAGCCTTTCTCAAGAAAATGATCTGTTTCTGTAGAAAATACAAGAATAACAAAAGATGACAATAAACAAAATTAAAGAGCAAATAAAGAGAAAATAACATTCCAACAGGAACAATGTATGTACAAATGACTCTCAAGTCTATATAATTATCACACAAAAGAAAGAAAAAAAAATTTTTTTTTCAAGTCAATACAAAAGAAAGACTCAAGCATGCCAAGAAAAGTCCTATAATGAAAATTTTTTTTTTTAGCACATAAAAGAGTTTTGTTTATCAGGACTCCGTAAAGAATCTGCAGAAGGTGACCATATATATGGTGCACAAGACATAAGGTATGTCAGTGTATAGTTTTATACATATACAAAATATATGTGTTGAGAAGGACATAATAAATGTCAATAAGTAAAGTTGTATTATATATATATATGTACATATACAGAACAGATATATAGAGTATATATGTGGTAAAAGAAACTGAGGGAATTCCTTCCTTTTAGATTAGATATGGAAAAAGACAATATATAACAAGGATATATACATTACTTGTTGCATGTATTTGAGCTTGTTCTAATAAGAGAGGACGTGCAAACACCCTGAAAAAAGAAAGAGAAGAAAGGTCTATAGTACCAGCGCTAAACTGCTCAAAGACCATAACGCCCAGAGATTTTTACCTTCAGAGGAATAAACCGGGAGAGACAGGTAAGTCCAGGTAAGTGTCCTGTTCGTGAAGAAACGTCCGGTATGATGGGTGAGCGTCTGTGAAGTGCGGGGAGGATAGCGTGATGTGAGAGTTTTATATGCATCCGGGCTCTCATAACAATTACTTCCAGGTGTATGCCAGAAAGGGTAACGACACAGTGTGCATGTGTGGACCGGAAAAGACCGAGTGGAGCCGAAAGAAACATGAATAGAGGGCGAAATAGTGGCGCATGCACTGTGGGTTGCTGCGATAGAAAAAAACTTAATTTCTGTTCCGATATTCCCTGTATGAAAGAGAAAAAGAAATATTCATATTGATAATGTCCACTATGCACAAGGGAGGGTGTTATGATTTGGTAGCTGAGGAGAGCAGGCAAAAACGGCAATACACCAGAGAGGTTGGAATCTACTGGATTGCAGTACCCTGACTAACCACCACAACTAAAGGCAGCCGTGGCGTACCTACGTTGGTCCTAGACGCCTTGTCACAGCCTGAGAGGCTAACTACACCTAAAGATAGAAAGAGGAAAGCTATCTGCCCCGGAGCAGATCCCCAAAGAACATAGGAAGCCCCCAAACATGTAATGGCGGTTAGACAAGAGGTAATACAGACACAGACAGAAAATAGTATGAGCAAACGTTGGGGCCCAATCTTCCTAGAAAGAAAAGGATAGGAAGGACACTTACTGCAATCCAAAAAACCCTAAAAAAATACCAACTCTAGTAATTGCAAAACACCTGAGATCACACGACCTCTACCACCTAAATTAGTTCTCTGGTGTAACAAAACTAAGCCGCAGCCACTGAAAAAACTGGAAAAGACAAATGAACAAATAACAGTGGCTAAGATAAACTGAGAGGAGCACAAGCCCCCGGAGGGGACCTGGCTGACCTCTACAAGAGTGCAGGAAACAATGCAAAAAACAAGCACAAAAATAAAAACAGAAAATATCTTATCTGTTAGCAGAAGATGCAGGCAAAGACTCAGCAAGCTTCCAAGTAAACCAGGAACCAAAGTTGAGACAAGAACAATTGATCACCGGCAACCCTGATGGGAGGGAACCTCCCTTATATAAGACCAGTCTGTAACTCCTGATTGCCAATCTTCACAATCTTCATTGAATGGTTCAGTACTGTTTGTAACCACCAGATGGAGCTTCTGCTCAGAATTCATTTCTAACACATTCACAACAGTAACCCCCCTTGAGGAGGGGTCACCGAACCCTCATTTGGGCAACCAGGTCGGTCAGGATGAGCTCTGTGATATGCACGGATCAGTCTCCTAGCATGGATGTCAGAAGCAAACACCCAAGAATTGTCCTCCTGACCATAACCTCTCCACTTAACCAAATACTGGAGTTTCCGTCTAGAAAAACGAGAATCCAATATTTTCTCAACCACATACTCCAGATTGCCCTCAACCAAAACAGGGTCAGGAGGCGCAGCCATAGGAACCACTGGCTCGACAAACCTCTTCAATAAGGACTTGTGGAACACGTTAAGGATCTTAAATGTCCCTGGAAAAAGTAAACGAAAGGAAACAGGATTAAGAATCTCCATGATCTTATAAGGTCCAATGAACCTAGGCTTAAACTTAGGAGATGCAACTCTCATAGGGATATTTCTTGAAGACAACCAGACCAAGTCCCCCACTTCAAACCGAGGACCATCAGTCCTATGCCGGTTGGCAAACCGCTGGGCCCTCTCCTGAGAGAGGGACAACCTCTCCACTACCTGGTCCCAAATCTGCTGCATACGCTCCACAACAAAGTCAACACCTGGACAGACAGAAGCCTCCGTCTGTCCCGAAGAAAATCGAGGGTGAAACCCAAAATTGCAGAAAAATGGAGACATCAAAGTGGCAGAGCTAGCCCTATTATTAAGAGCAAACTCAGCCAACGGCAAAAAAGAGACCCAGTCATCTTGATCAGCAGACACAAAGCATCTTAGATAAGTCTCCAATGTCTGGTTTGTTCTCTCAGTTTGTCCATTGGTCTGAGGATGAAAAGCCGAGGAGAAAGACAATTGAACACCAAGTTTAGAACAAAAAGTCCTCCAAAATCTGGAAACAAACTGGACTCCTCTGTCAGACACAATGTTCTCAGGAATGCCGTGTAACCGAACCACGTGCTGAAGGAACAAAGGCACCAATTCGGAGGAGGAAGGCAACTTAGGTAATGGCACAAGATGTATCATTTTGGAAAACTATCACAAATCACCCAGATAACGGTCATTCTCTGAGAAACAGGGAGGTCGGAAATTAAATCCATAGAGATATGGGTCCATGGTCTCTTGGGCACAGGCAATGGCATCAACAAACCACTAGAGCGAGAGCAAGGCTTGGAGCGAGAGCAAGTCCCACAGGACTGCACAAATTCCCTGACGTCACGAGACAAAGTAGGCCACCAAAAGGACCGACTAACCAAGTCTCTGGTACCAAAAATTCCGGGATGACCGGCCAACGCGGAACAATGAATCTCAGACATCACACTCTTTTTCCACCGGTCTGGGACAAACAATTTCCCAATAGGGCAGCGCTCGGGTTTATCCTCCTGACACCCTTCCAGAGCCAGTCTCAAATTGGGTGAGATGGCGGAAAGAACTACACCCTCTTTCAAAATAACAGCAGGATCAGATAACTCAGGAGAGTCCGCAAGGAAACTCCTCGAGAGGGCATCCGCCTTAACATTCTTAGTGCCAGGAAGAAAGGAAACCACAAAATTAAAACGTGTGAAAAACAAGGCCCACCTGGCCTGTCTAGGATTAAGTCGCTTGGCTGATTCCAGATAAACCATATTCTTATGGTCCGTGGGGACCACCACCTGATGTTTGGCTCCCTCCAGCCAATGTCTCCACTCTTCAAAAGCCTACTTCATGGCCAATAACTCCCGATTACCCACGTCATAATTACGTTCAGTTGGAGAAAATTTTCGAGAGAAAAAGGCACAAGGGTTACTTTTAGAGGTCTCTGGATCTCTTTGGGACAAAACGGCACCTGCCCCAATTTCAGAGGCATCAACCTCCACCTGAAATGGCAGAGAAACATCAGGCTGCCGTAGAACAGGAGCAGAAGTGAATCTCTGCTTAAGTTTCTGAAACGCAGAGACTGCCTCAGGAGGCCAATTAACCACATCAGAGCCCTTTTTGGTCAAATCAGTCAATGGTTTAACAATAACAGAGAAATTACCAATAAATTTACGATAAAAATTGGCAAAACCCAAGAATCTCTGAAGAGCCTTCAATGAAGTAGGTTGGACCCAATCACAGATGGCCTGAACCTTGACCGGGTCCATTTCAATAACAGATGGGGACAAAATGAATCCCAGAAATGAGATCCTCTGTACGCCAAAAAGACACTTTGATCCCTTCACATACAGAGCATTCTCTCTCAAAATCTGGAACACAGTCCGAACATGTTTCATATGAGAGTCCCAGTCATTGGAAAAAATCAAGATATCATCCAAATAAACAATCAGAAATTTATCCACAAATTCCCTAAAAATGTCATTCATGAAGGACTGGAAGACGGAAGGAGCATTAGTGAGCCCAAAGGGCATCACTAGGTACTCAAAATGCCCCTCTGGGGTATTAAATGCTGTCTTCCATTCATCCCCGTGCTTAATGCGAATAAGGTTATACGCCCCCCTGAGTTCAAGCTTGGTAAACCAAGTAGCACTTTTCACCCTGGAAAACAGGTCAGAAATCAAGGGTAACGGATATTGATATTTCACAGTGATATTGTTCAAGAGACGATAATCAATACACGGCCTTAATGAACCATCCTTTTTGGCCACAAAGAAAAAACCGGCACCCAAGGGTGAAGAGGATGGTCTGATATGACCCTTCTCCAATGACTCCCTGATATAAGACCGCATAGCGTCATGTTCAGGTACAGACAAGTTAAAAAGGCGACCTTTAGGAAATTTACCACCAGGCACTAATTCAATAGCGCAATCATAGCTCCTATGGGGGGGCAAGGATGCAGATTTACTTTCGCTAAACACATCAGAAAAATCAGTCAAGAAGTCAGGAACATCCTGAGCCTGGGGAGAGGCAGAAAAAACAGGAGTGCTGGCACCAACACATTGGCAGCCCCAACTGGTTACAGACACAGATTTCCAATCCAAAACAGGATTATGAGACTGTAACCAAGGGAAACCTAGTACAATAATGTCATGCAGATTATACAGCACCAAAAATTTGCAACTCTCCTGATGATCAGGTTCAACCCTCATTATCACCTGAGTAGAGAACTGGGGTTTATTCTCAGCCAAAGGGGTAGAATCAATCCCCAGTAGGGGAATAGACTTCCGTAGGGGTATCAAGGGAAACCCACAACGTTTAGCAAAATCAAAATCCATCAGGTTAATAGCTGCTCCCGAATCAACAAAACCTGAGCAGAAAATGTGGACAGGGAGAAAATCAGGGTAACAGTCAACAGAAATTTAGTCTGAACACTACCCAAGACAACTGAGCGTGCAAAACGTCTTCCCCACTTAGGGCAGACTGAAATAGCATGAGAAGCGTCACCACAGTAGAAACATAACCCATTGCGTTTTCGAAACTCATGACGCTGTGCCCCAGAAGCCTACTCTATCACACTGCATGGGTTCAGAAGCTGGTTCACAAGGCAACACTATTCCACGCATACCTCTATGCTCACGCAAACGTCTGTCAATTTGAATCGCTAATGACATAGAATCATTGAGACCAGAGGGAGCAGGGAAACCCACCATAACATCTTTTACATTCTCTGACAGACCCTTCCGAAAAAGGGCTGCCAAAGCATCATCATTCCATTTGGTCAGGACTGCCCACTTTCGGAATTTCTGACAGTATAACTCAGCGTCCTCAAGCCCCTGATTTAATGCCAACAAGGTTTTTTCAGCTTGATCAGTGACATTAGGTTCATCGTACAATAACCCCAGAGCCAGAAAAAATGCATCAACATTACTCAAAACAGGGTCCCCAGGTGTCAGGGAAAAAGCCCAATCCTGAGGATCGCCACGCAGGAGAGAGATGACAATTTGAACCTGCTGTGCTGCGTTCCCTGAGGACTTAGGTTTTAAGGCAAAAAACAACTTACAGTTATTTTTGAAATTCAGAAATTTAGCTCGATCCCCTAAAAACAAATCTGGCATGGGGATCCTAGGTTCCACAACCGGCAACCCTGCAAGATAGGTAGCAATACTCCGAACTTCAGTGGCAAGCTGATCCACACGGCCAGACAACTGTGCAAACTCCATTGAGAGAAAAAAAAAAATCCTCAGCACCCAGAGAAATAGAGGGAAAAAAAAAATGCAACAAACAGAAAAAAAAAAATCTCTGACAACTCTGACTTTTTTTTTTTTTTTTCACACTATTTTTCCCTTCTGTGAGTACCATATAATTTTCAGTTTGGCAGGTGATACTGTTATGATTTGGTAGCTGAGGAGAGCAGGCAAAAACGGCAATACACCAGAGACGTTGGAATCTACTGGATTGCAGTACCCTGACTAACCACCACAACTAAAGGCAGCCGTGGAGCGTACCTACGTTGGTCCTAGACGCCTCGTCACAGCCTGAGAGGCTAACTACACCTAAAGATAGAAAAAGGAAAGCTATCTGCCCCGGAGCAGATCCCCAAAGAACATAGGAAGCCCCCAAACATGTAATGGCGGTTAGACAAGAGGTAATACAGACACAGACAGAAAATAGTATGAGCAAACGTTGGGGCCCAATCTTCCTAGAAAGAAAAGGATAGGAAGGACACTTACTGCAGTCCAAAAAACCCTAAAAAAATACCAACTCTAGTAATTGCAAAAACACCTGAGATCACACGACCTCTACCACCTAAATTAGTTCTCTGGAGTAACAAAACTAAGCCGCAGCCACTGAAAAAACTGGAAAAGGCAAATGAACAAATAACAGTGGCTAAGATAAACTGAGAGGAGCACAAGCCCCCGGAGGGGACCTGGCTGACCTCCACAGAAGTGCAGGAAAAAATGCAAAAAGCAAGCACAAAAATAAAAGCAGAAAATATCTTATCTGTTAGCAGAAGATGCAGGCAAGACTCAGCAAGCTTCCAAGTGAACCAGGAACCAAAGTTGAGACAAGAACAATTGATCACCGGCAACCCTGATGGGAGGGAACCTCCCTTATATAAGACCAGTCTGTAACTCCTGATTGCCAATCTTCACAATCTTCATTGAATGGTTCAGTACTGTTTGTAACCACCAGATGGAGCTTCTGCTCAGAATTCATTTCTAACACATTCACAACAGGAGGGAGGAAAGAGAGAAAGAAGGAAGGAGGTGAAAAAAGGGGAAAAAAAAAGGGAAAAAAGATACAATGGTTATATATGCATATCCATATCTAATACTAACATGATAAAAATATATATGCACAGAGATGTGGAAAATAAAAATTAGAGCTGTCCAAAAAAATGTTTACCTAAAGGAGAAATACATATTCAATGAAAATGTGATTATTATGATACTGAGCTATGAGATCTCATATTCTTTATTAAGTCCTAGCGGTGCAAGGGTTTGTAATGTGTGAATCCAAAATGATTCACGTTCCTTCAAAATTTTAATCCTATCACCACCTCTTCTGGGAACTGGGACATGGTCTATGACTTGAAATTTTAATTGAGCCACATTATGATGGTGTTGTATAAAGTGTGCCGGAATAGGGAGATGTACACGTCCACATCGTATTGTGGACTTGTGTTGGGAAATACGGTCACGTATATGTTGTGTGGTCTCACCTACATAACCCAAGCCACATGGGCATTTTATAAAGTAAACAACATATGATGAATCACACGTGAAATATCCATTTATAGGAAATTTTCGACCTGAGCGAGGGTGGGTAAAAAAATCACCTTTGCTTATATTAGAACATTGGAGGCATCCCAGGCATGAAAAAGTACCCTTATGGGGGGTTGAAAGAAAACTCTGAGACACATTTTTCTTTAGGGACCCTATATCCGCTCTAACAAGATAATTTTTAACATTTGAACTCCTTTTGTTGCAAATCATTAGTTCATTATCGAACTCTGGAACATTTGGGTATGCACTGCGGAGGATACCCCAGTATTTAAAAAGACATTTATTGATCTGATAGTTAAAAGGATGAAAAGTCCTCACGAATGGAAGTCGACTACCAGTACTAGTTCTAACGGGTCTCCTTTGTGTTTGGTCTCGTTGGTTAGATAGAGTAGAGGGATAACCCCTATTTTTAAATTTACTTTCCATTTCTTGATGCCTGAGTATGCAAGTGTCAGGATTTGACACTATCCTATCAATTCTGCAATGTTGGGATTTGGGTAGAGCACTTTTGATATGGAGTGGGTGACAACTAGAGTATGTAAGAAGACTGTTTCTGTCAGTTGGTTTTACAAATAAATCCGTTTCAATTACTCCTCCACTCTGAACCCTAATAGTGGTGTCTAAGAAATTAATGGATTTGTCGTTATGTTGTATTGAGAAATTCAGACCTGGTATGTAGGTATTAAGATCATTATAGAAGAGAGAAGACTTTCTACATCGCCAGTCCATATAAAGAAAATATCGTCGATGAACCGTTTCCAGTATATGATATGTGAATCATAACCGGGATGTGGATAGACGTATGTGTTCTCAAAATCTCCCATATATATGTTAGCATATGGGGGTGCCATATTAGATACCATGGCTGTCCCCTTCCTCTGCAAGAAAAATTGATCTCCAAATAAAAAGAAATTTTTGGTCAAAATAATAGTCATAATATCCCTGCAGAAGTCTATCTGATTATCCGAAAAATCTGTGCGGCTTCTCAGAAACCTCACCACTGAATTTATGCCATCCTGATGATCAATGCTGGTTAATAAACTGTTCAAAAAACTGATCGGCACATCCAAACATAGATCCAGTGTGAACAGGTGCTAAACCCAGAGTCACCAACTCATGCACATACAAGAAAAAAAGGGTAGCACACTGTAGCGCTATAGCTTGCAAACACGAAATATGAAAAATGAATTGCATCACTGCCTTAGAAATATGAAAAATTGAGAAGTCTTAGCGCATAAGATGGCCAAATTATGTGTGCCTGATAGCCACGTCAAGGCTCTTCTCGTATATCAGGTCCTAACTAATGCCAATCCTTGCTTTAGAAAAGTCTGTCTGCATGGGAACATATGAATCCTCTCTTAAGACTAAAATCTACATCTCTGTGAGGGGTAATGAACCTGGTGTAATTAAAAAGCCTGTGACCAACAGGTGGAGTGCTCAGGTAGAAGGTAAATGAATACATATCAAAAAACTGACCGGCACATCCAAACATAGATCCAGTGTGAACAGGTGCTAAACCCAGAGTCACCAACTCATGCACATACAAGAAAAAAAGGGTAGCACACTGTAGCGCTATAGCTTGCAAACACGAAATATGAAAAATGAATTGCATCACTGCCTTAGAAATATGAAAAATTGAGAAGTCTTAGCGCATAAGATGGCCAAATTATGTGTGCCTGATAGCCACGTCAAGGCTCTTCTCGTATATCAGGTCCTAACTAATGCCAATCCTTGCTTTAGAAAAGTCTGTCTGCATGGGAACATATGAATCCTCTCTTAAGACTAAAATCTACATCTCTGTGGAGGGGTAATGAACCTGGTGTAATTAAAAAGCCTGTGACCAACAGGTGGAGTGCTCAGGTAGAAGGTAAATGAATACATATCAAAAAACTGACCGGCACATCCAAACATAGATCCAGTGTGAACAGGTGCTAAACCCAGAGTCACCAACTCATGCACATACAAGAAAAAAAGGGTAGCACACTGTAGCGCTATAGCTTGCAAACACGAAATATGAAAAATGAATTGCATCACTGCCTTAGAAATATGAAAAATTGAGAAGTCTTAGCGCATAAGATGGCCAAATTATGTGTGCCTGATAGCCACGTCAAGGCTCTTCTCGTATATCAGGTCCTAACTAATGCCAATCCTTGCTTTAGAAAAGTCTGTCTGCATGGGAACATATGAATCCTCTCTTAAGACTAAAATCTACATCTCTGTGGAGGGGTAATGAACCTGGTGTAATTAAAAAGCCTGTGACCAACAGGTGGAGTGCTCAGGTAGAAGGTAAATGAATACATATCAAAAAACTGACCGGCACATCCAAACATAGATCCAGTGTGAACAGGTGCTAAACCCAGAGTCACCAACTCATGCACATACAAGAAAAAAAGGGTAGCACACTGTAGCGCTATAGCTTGCAAACACGAAATATGAAAAATGAATTGCATCACTGCCTTAGAAATATGAAAAATTGAGAAGTCTTAGCGCATAAGATGGCCAAATTATGTGTGCCTGATAGCCACGTCAAGGCTCTTCTCGTATATCAGGTCCTAACTAATGCCAATCCTCGCTTTAGAAAAGTCTGTCTGCATGAGTTGGTGACTCTGGGTTTAGCACCTGTTCACACGGGATCTATGTTTGGATGTGCCGGTCAGTTTTTTGATATGTATTCATTTACCTTCTACCTGAGCACTCCACCTGTTGGTCACAGGCTTTTTAATTACACCAGGTTCATTACCCCTCCACAGAGATGTAGATTTTAGTCTTAAGAGAGGATTCATATGTTCCCATGCAGACAGACTTTTCTAAAGCGAGGATTGGCATTAGTTAGGACCTGATATACGAGAAGAGCCTTGACGTGGCTATCAGGCACACATAATTTGGCCATCTTATGCGCTAAGACTTCTCAATTTTTCATATTTCTAAGGCAGGATGCAATTCTTTTTCATATTCGTGTTTGCAGCTATAGCGTACAGTGTGCTACCCTTTTTTTGTATGTGATAGTTGGTGATCTAGTTTGCACCTGTTCACACTGATCTATGTTGGTGTGCGGTCAGTTTTTTGAATGTATTCATTTACCTTCTACCTGAGCACTCCACCTGTTGGTCACAGCTTTTTAATTACACCAGGTTCATTACCCTCCACAGGATGTAGATTTTTAGTCTTAAGAGAGGATTCATATGTTCCCATGCGACAGACTTTTCTAAACGAGGATTGCATTAGTTAGGACTGATATACGAGAAGCCTTGACGTGGTTCAGGACACATATTTGGCCATCTATGCGCTAAGACTTCTCAATTTTCATATTTCTAAGGCAGTGATGCAATTCATTTTCATATTTCGTGTTTGCAGCTATAGCTCAGTGTGCTACCTTTTTTTCTTGTATGTGCATGAGTTGGTGACTCTGTTTGCACCTTTCACACTGGATATGTTTGATGTGCGTCAGTTTTTTGATATGTATTCATTTACCTTCTACTGAGCACTCCACCTGTGGACAGGTTTTATACCAGTATCCTCCAGAATTAGATTTTAGCTAAGAGGATTATGTCGGACGACTTCAGGAGGATGCATTTTAGGACTGAGAGAGGCCTGACGGTCAGGCACACTAATTGGCATCTAAATCTCATTTTTCTTTTAAGCAGGAGCATTCTTTTATATTCGTGTTTGCAAGCATCGCTACAGTGGCTACTTTTTCTTGTATGGCAGAGTGGTGACTCTGGTAGACTGTCCACTGATATGTTGGATGTGCCGGTCAGTTTTTTGATATGTATTCATTTACCTTCTACCTGAGCACTCCACCTGTTGGTCACAGGCTTTTTAATTACACCAGGTTCATTACCCCTCCACAGAGATGTAGATTTTAGTCTTAAGAGAGGATTCATATGTTCCCATGCAGACAGACTTTTCTAAGCGAGGATTGGCATTAGTTAGGACCTGATATACGAGAAGAGCCTTGACGTGGCTATCAGGCACACATAATTGGCCATCTTATGCGCTAAGACTTCTCAATTTTTCATATTTCTAAGGCAGTGATGCAATTCATTTTTCATATTTCGTGTTTGCAAGCTATAGCGCTACAGTGTGCTACCCTTTTTTCTTGTATGTGCATGAGTTGGTGACTCTGGTTAGCACCTGTTCACACTGGATCTATGTTGGATGTGCCGGTCAGTTTTTTGATATGTATTCATTTACCTTCTACCTGAGCACTCCACCTGTTGGTCACAGGCTTTTTAATTACACCAGGTTCATTACCCCTCCACAGAGATGTAGATTTTAGTCTTAAGAGAGGATTCATATGTTCCCATGCAGACAGACTTTTCTAAGCGAGGATTGGCATTAGTTAGGACCTGATATACGAGAAGAGCCTTGACGTGGCTATCAGCACACATAATTTGGCCATCTTATGCGCTAAGACTTCTCAATTTTTCATATTCTAAGGCAGTGATGCAATTCATTTTCATATTCGTGTTGCAAGCTATAGCGCTACAGTGTGCTACC
This sequence comes from Oophaga sylvatica, assembly GCA_033576555.1. Classification (NCBI taxonomy): domain Eukaryota; kingdom Metazoa; phylum Chordata; class Amphibia; order Anura; family Dendrobatidae; genus Oophaga; species Oophaga sylvatica. The sequence goes on from JARQOD010000006.1 coordinate 287,331,015, forward strand.
TTTTTTTCTTGTATGTGCATGAGTTGGTGACTCTGGGTTTAGCACTGTTCACACTGGGGGGGGGGGGGGGGGGGGGGGGGGGGGGGGGGGGGGGGGGGGGGGGGGGGGGGGGGGGGGGGGGGGGGGGGGGGGGGGGGGGGGGGGGGGGGGGGGGGGGGGGGGGGGGGGGGGGGGGGGGGGGGGGGGGGGGGGGGGGGGGGGGGGGGGGGGGGGGGGGGGGGGGGGGGGGGGGGGGGGGGGCGGTCAGTTTTTTGATATGTATTCATTTACCTTCTACCTGAGCACATCCACCTGTTGGTCACAGGCTTTTTAATTACACCAGGTTCATTACCCCTCCACAGAGATGTAGATTTTAGTCTTAAGAGAGGATTCATATGTTCCCATGCAGACAGACTTTTCTAAAGCGAGGATTGGCATTAGTTAGGACCTGATATACGAGAAGAGCCTTGACGTGGCTATCAGCACACATAATTTGGCCATCTTATGCGCTAAGACTTCTCAATTTTTCATATTTCTAAGGCAGTGATGCAATTCATTTTTCATATTTCGTGTTTGCAAGCTATAGCGCTACAGTGTGCTACCCTTTTTTTCTTGTATGTGCATGAGTTGGTGACTCTGGGTTTAGCACCTGTTCACACTGATCTATGTTTGGATGTGCCGGTCAGTTTTTTGATATGTATTCATTTACCTTCTACCTGAGCACTCCACCTGTTGGTCACAGGCTTTTTAATTACACCAGGTTCATTACCCCTCCACAGAGATGTAGATTTTAGTCTTAAGAGAGGATTCATATGTTCCCATGCAGACAGACTTTTCTAAAGCGAGGATTGGCATTAGTTAGGACCTGATATACGAGAAGAGCCTTGACGTGGCTATCAGGCACACATAATTTGGCCATCTTATGCGCTAAGACTTCTCAATTTTTCATATTTCTAAGGCAGTGATGCAATTCATTTTTCATATTTCGTGTTTGCAAGCTATAGCGCTACAGTGTGCTACCCTTTTTTTCTTGTAGGTTAATAAACTGTTGACATCCATAATAACTAGCAATGAATTTATGGGTAAATTGCCTATAGTTTTTAAGGAAGTCAAAAAAAATGTGTTGTGTCTTTCAAAAAGGATTGGATACTCGGTACCAGAGGGGATAAGATTTTTTCTAGCGTGATGGCCAATGGAGATAAAATTGAATTGGTAGAGGCTACTATTGGTCTGCCCGGAGGTTTAAGTAGGTTTTTGTGGATTTTTGGGAGTGTATAAAACACAGGAACAACGGGATGTGAATTACATAAGAATTCACCGATTTTATCGTCAATAGTGCCTATATCTTTATAATGGTTGATAACCTTCTTAATAGCCCTAGCAATATCAAAGGTGGGATTGTGAGATATAGGGATATATGTGTTAGTATCACGCAACTGCGATTGAATTTTATCCAAATAATAAGAACGATCCATTACCACTATTGAGCCCCCTTTATCTGCCGGTTTAATAACCAAATTTTGGTTGGATTTCAAAGACATTATAGATCTATGTTCTTCAACAGTTAGATTGTTTTTAATACGCATATGACCTTTATCTATATTGTTTAAAACAGATTTAATATCTCAGCGTGCTAGAGCAATATATGTTTCAACAGGGTGGTATACATGTGGTGGTTGAAAACAACTCGGGATCCTAAGACCCAAAGATCTTAATGAAAACTGAGAATCTGTCGGTATGTGAGAACCAGTCTCAATAGATGGATGATTGTGGAAATGGGCTTTAAGCCTCAATGTCCTGAAGAAACGAGATAGTTCCTGATCCAGGAGGAATGTGTTAAATCTTGGGACAGGACAAAATGTTAGTCCTTTTTGTAATAGTGACATTTCTGCAGGGGAAAGACACTGTGATGAAATGTTGTACACAATGTTCATGGTTTCTGTACCTGAGAGCGAGTGGTCATCTTGTGAGGATCCATGTTGGTGCTGAAACCGCTTGCCCCTCCCCCGCCTCGTCTTCCTCTGTAAGGTCGGGTCTGACGTTGTTCTAAAAAAGAAGAAGAACGGGTGGGGCCAAAATCGCTGTCCGAGTTGGTGGACATAGGACTGTATCCTCGTCTCTGAAAGCGGCGGTTTCTGTAAATTCCAGTATTGTGCCATCGGTACACTTGATTGTTCTTGTAGTCCTCCGTATCACGTAGGAATTTGTTCCTTTTTTTTGTTTCTAGATTTCCTCGTAAAAATCTCTGGGCGTTATGGTCTTTGAGTAGTTTAGCGCTGGTACTATAGACCTTTCTTCGCTTTCTTTTTTCAGGGTGTTTGCACGTCCTCTCTTATTAGAACAAGCTCAAATACATGCAACAAGTAATGTATATATCCTTGTTATATATTGTCTCTTTCCATATCTAATCTAAAAGGAAGGAATTTCCTCAGGTTCTTTTACCACATATATACTCTATATATCTGGTCTGTATATGTACATATATATATATATATAAATACAACTTTACTCATTGACATTTATTATGTCCTTCTCAACACATATATTTTGTATATGTATAAAACTATACACTGACATACCTTATGTCCTGTGCACCATATATATGGTCACCTTCTGCAGATTCTTTACGGAGTCCTGATAAACAAAACTCTTTTATGTGCTAAAAAATTTTTTTTCATTATAGGACTTTTCTTGGCATGCTTGAGTCTTTCTTTTGTATTGACTTTAAAAAAAAAAAATTTTTTTCTTTCTTTTGTGTGCTAATTATATAGACTTAGTCTTAAGACTTGAGAGTCATTTGTACATACATTGTTCCTGTTGGAATGTTATTTTCTCTTTATTTGCTCTTTAATTTTGTTTATTGTCATTTTTTGTTATTCTTGTATTTTCTACAGAAACAGATCATTTTCTTGAGAAAGGCTTAATAGCCGAAACGTTGAAAAAGTTATCTGTCTACATTATGAGCATATATTTGCACTTGGAGTGTTTTTTGCACAAATAAATTTGATCACAGAAGCCTTTTTGCATGATTTCTATTTCTTCATGAGTGCCGGAGTTATAAATATTATTATACTGACTTGGATTTTTCTCCTGGGCACCGAGTTCTCTATATTAGTGAGCACCCCCTATTCATCTATGCATTTTTTTGTCTTCATGGTATTGCCCTCATTATATACATTGCTGCAACTTCTATTTATAAGGTCATCCGTTCTAAATGTATTTTTTCTGGTATTTATCCATTCATGGAATAGGTAGGTCGTTTTCAGACCACCCTTTATGCACCTTGCACTTTAAAAATTGGTACAATTTGATATATATTGATACATTTTGGGATCTGTGGGTGCTGATATTCCTCTATTTGTGGAATAAGTAGGTCGTTACAAGACCACTTTTTTATGTACTCTGCACTTTAAAATTGGTTTATTCGATTTTTTTTCTGCACCTTACATATTAAGGATCCTGCATATATATTCATAAGTAGATTGGCTTTGTGACCATCTTTATAGCATTTGCTAAGTATGTTTCAATGGTAGAAATTTTTTTTCAATATGAAGACTTTATATGTGTGATATGACCCTCCTATTTTAGGAGATGGTATCTGGATGTTGCTGATTCCCTTATGATTATATGGCATTTATTGCTCTCGTTGTTATTTAATTGTTACTAATTTATCTTGTATAAATAAAGTTTACTATTTTTTATTATTTTATGTCCATTGGTTCTTTTTTAGGTTATCTCCTCTCTATGGGTGCCTGCCAAAGCGCGGTGCTACTGGTTGGGGTAGTGGGCTCTGCATTCCCCGAAGTCACAGAGCTTCTAATCCTCAGAGAGGCAGCGGAAGAATGAGACTCTGACATTTGCAATATTTTGTGTACTTGCTGGAAGTGTACTATATGTTGTCGCTGGATATACGTGCTATAGTCGTGGTATCTGTCGCCTGGATTTGAGGACCAGCCTAGGTCATTATTACAACCCACAACCTCAGATCTTCACACCGCTCTATTCTGCTGCCAGGGAATCCTGCATATTTAGCACTTGTAGCTGAGATAATTTTCACACATTCACACAAAACCTGAATTATAAAATTACATTTATAAAAGAACACTACACTCATTTTCTAAGAGGAGACACCAAACATATCCAGTGCTGTATTCATGAAATATTAGCACAAAATCTAAACTAAAAGTTGTGCAGAATTTACCGTATATTTGCAACTTGTACCAATGTTTAACTGGTGCGAATTTTTGGCACAAAGTTACCCAACTACGATAATAGGTGCTGTAAACATAAGACAGTCTATGCACAAGCATTAACCATTGTGATTTATTTATTCATTATGCATACTGTAAGATAGCTCTTACTGTTTGTGTTGGGGGACACTGGCTTGGCAACGGGATTAAAGCGCACAGGACAGGTTTTCTCACATAGAACAGTCTACACTGTGTTCCAAATTATTATGCAAATAATATTTTTCTCAGATTTTCCAAATTACCTATATGAATTGCAGTCATTGTAATTTTCCAGTCAAATAACTATTAGAGTACAATTGAAAGATTTTTGTACAAACTGCCTATGATAACAGTATATTTTTTAAAAAATAAAACACTCAAACTGAACTCAAAATACATGTTCCAAATTATTATGTACAGCAGAGTTTTCAACCTTTTCGGTTTAATAAAGAACAGAAAAATCACTTTTGAAATTATAAGAATTAGCAGTTATTACAAACTGAAATCAAACAGTTTTCAACTCAAAACTTTATTTTAGGTGATGTTACATTTGCACATAGAACCCCTTGTTCGAAAGGAGCTTCTGAACTCTCTCGTCCATTGAATTTGTCAGGTTTTGGATGGTTTCTGCTTCAATTGTTTTGCATGAGGACAGAATACCCTCCCAGAGCTGTTGGTTAGAAGTGAACTGCCTCCCGCCATCATAGACACTCCTTTTGATGATGCTCCAGAGGTTCTCAATGGGGTTGAGGTCAGGGGAGCATGGGGCCACACCATAAGTTTGTCCCCTTTTATGCCCATAGCAGTCAAAGATGCAGATGTGTTATGTGCAGCATGAGACGGTGCATTATCATGCATGAAAATGATCTTGCTGCGGAATGCACGGTTCTTCTTCTTGAACCATGGCAGGAAGTGCTGTTTGAGAAACTCAACATACAGTCATGGCCAAAAGTTTTGAGAATGACACAAATATTATATTTTCACATGATCTGCTGCCCTCTGGTTTTTATGTGTGTTTGACAGATGTTTTTATCACAGACAGAAATATAATTGAAAACATATGAGTAACAAAAGCTTATATTGACAGTTAGAATGAGTTAATGCAGCAAGTCAATATTTGCAGTGTTGACCATTCTTCTTCAGGACCTCTGCAATTCTCCCTGTCATGCTCTCAATCAACTTCTGGACCAAATCCTGACTGATAGCTTCCATTCTTGCACAATCAATGCTTTCATTATGTCAGAATTTTTAGGTTTTTGTTTGTCCACCCGTCTCTTGATGATTGACCACAAGTTCTCAATGAGATTAAGATCTGGGGAGTTTCCAGGCCATGGACCCAAAATCTCTATGTTTTGTTCCCTGAGCTATTTAGTTATCATCTTTGCTTTATGACAAGGTGCTCCATCATGCTGGAAAAGGCATTGTTGATCGCCAAACTGCTCTTGGAGGGTTGGGAGAAGTTGCTCTTGGAGGACATTCTGGTACCATTCTTTATTCATGGCTGTGTTTTTAGGCAAGACTGTGAGTGAGCCGATTCCCTTGGCTGAGAAGCAACCCCACACATGAATGGTTTCAGGATGCTTAACAGTTGGCATGAGACAAGACTGGTGGTAGCGCTCACCTTGTCTTCTCCGAATGAGGCGTTTTCCTGATGTCCCAAACAATCGAAAAGGGGATTCATCAGAGAAAATAACTTTACCCCAGTCCTCAGCAGTCCACTGCCTGTACCTTTTGCAGAATATCAGTCTGTCCATGATGTTTTTTCTGGAGAGAAGTGGCTTCTTTGCTGCCCTCCTTGAGACCAGGCCTTGCTCTAAGAGTCTCCGCCTCACAGCGCGTGCAGATGCACTCACACCTGCCTGCTGCCATTCCCGAGCAAGCTCTGCACTGCTGGTAGCCCGATCCCGCAGCTGAAACACTTTTAAGAGATGGTCCTGGTGCTTGCTGGTCTTTCTTGGGCGCCCTGGAGCCTTTTTGGCAACAATGGAACCTCTCTCCTTGAAGTTCTTGATGATGCAATAGATTGTTGACTGAGGTGCAATCATTCTAGCTGCGATACTCTTCCCTGTTAGGCCATTTTTGTGCATTGCAATGATGACTGCACGTGTTTCTTTAGAGATAACCATGGTTAACAGAAGAGAAACAATGATGCCAAGCACCAGCCTCCTTTTAAAGTGTCCAGTGGTGTCATTCTTACTTAATCATGACAGATTGATCTCCAGCCTTGTCCTCATCAACACCCACACCTGTGTTAATGGAGCAATCACTGAAAAGATGTTAGCTGGTCCTTTTAAGGCAGGGCTGCAATGATGTTGAAATGTGTTTTGGGGATAAAGTTCATTTTCAAGCCAAATATTGACTTTGCAAGTAATTGCTGTTAAGCTGATCACTCTTTATAACATTCTGGAGTATATGCAAATTGCCATTAGAAAAAGTGAAGCAGTAGACTTTGTAAAAATTAATATTTGTCATTCTCAAAACTTTTGTCCATGACTGTACACTATGGAGTTCATCTTTACCCCCTTCAGGGATCCTAAAGGGGCCAACAATCTCTCTCCCCATGATTCCAGCCCAAAACATTACTCCACCTCCTCCTTGTTGGCACCGTAGCTGTGTTTGCATGGGGTGTCCATCAACCAGCCATCCTCCACTCCATCCATTTGGACCATCGAGCGTTGCACGGCACTAATCGGTGAACAAAACAGTTTTGAAGTCTGTCTTCATGTATTGTTTGGCCCACTGGAGCCGTTTCTGCTTGTGTGCAGTGGATAGAGGAGGTCGACAGGATGGCTTACGCACAGCTGCAAACCTCTGAAGGACCCTGCATCTTGTTGTTCGGGGGACGTTGGAGGCACCAGCAGCTTCAAAAACTTGTCTGCTGCTATGACAAGGCTTTTTTGCCGCTGCTCTTTTAACCTGACGTAATTGCCTGTAGGAAAGAGTCCTCAATTTTCCCTTATCAGCAAGCACACGTGTGTACTGTGAATCAGTTACATACTTCTTGATTGTGAGATGATCACGATGAAGTGTCTTGGCAATGTTGATTGTAGTCATGCCTTGACCTAAACACTCCACAATTTGTTGCTTCTCAGCAGCCGACACATCCTTTTTCTTTCCCATTTTGGCAGAAAATGTAGGCTGCTTAATAATGTGGGACAGCCTTCTTAAGTAGTCTTGCCTTTCATTGGACACACCTGCCAAACTAATTAGCACAGGTGTCTGCAATTGCTTACAGTGATATAAAGAGCCCTGACACACATCACCATCAATGAGTTTAACTGACAAACAAAAAAATTCTTACCTTATCACTCCTAAACAATTTTTGCATAATAATTTGGAACACAGTGTATTTCGGTTTATTCAGACATCATAAACCATACCGTAGGCCATGTTACACATCACAGACTTCTCATAGTCCATAGCACTCCATAATACACGACACTATATTGCAGTCTCTAAACACGCCGGACTTCTCACTTCGCCCAGTTACCGTGGGTGACCGCACGCCGAACAGTTCAGTAACATCCACAGAACATCAAAAGCACCAACAGTCTGTGGAGTTACCTTACAGGAGCTCCTGCTCCTCACGCTGACTCCTCATCAGACCTAGGTTCCTGGGGAAGCTGCCTCATTGTGATCATCGTCCTTGCTCACCAGTCCACCCGACAGTCCAGACCCTCAGAAGGACGTTAGCTCCCCAACGCAGTGCCGCACAGACTCTGCACACACATGGCCTCTCCGTGTTCTATTCAGGACGTCCATTCCCTCCCGGGACCGCCCAACACACAGGTCTCCAGGTCTATGGCCTCTCCATGTGCTCCAGGAATCCGATTCTACTCCCAGGATCTTCCAACACAGGCCATCCAGGACCTTACACACTGACCATTCAGGCCCATCATTTAGATCATGTAACCCAAACCATGGTCATATTAAGTGGCTTAACCACCCCCCCAAGTGGGCGGTGTATGTGTTGTTAGTCAGTCTGGCCCAGCTCTCCGACTAACCCTGTAAGCTCCCTTTACAAAATTACCAAAGCTGCACAAACACTTGTGGAACTACAAGCCTCAGCACAACCACATTATGGGCTTACAGCGCAGAATTCCTCTGCGACATATAGCGGCCATTTACAATGATGCCGGTCACTATCTCACCATCACAGTCACGCCTCCATAAATATCCTGAAGAGCGACATCATATTCCACAGCGCTTTACAGATATATTATAATCTCTGTCCCTATTGGGGCTCAGAATCTAAATTCCCTATCAGTATGTCTTTGGAGTGTGGGAGGAACATACAAACTCCTTACAGAAATAAACAAAACTACAAAAAAACTGAACCCCTAAAAAATAACTTTTAATTGTTCAGTTAAAACTCTTAGGACATCCTAAAAATTATATAAGGTGTGTACCGAAATTTATTCAAAATCTGTAAGGGTCGCAAAAAGATTCACAGAATATGGTAAAAAGGGGCTATCACACCCTAATACTCCATAAGGCAGTGGCGGCGAACATATGGCAAGTGTGCCACAGGGGGCAGGCAGAGACCTGCCAGTGGGTACTCGTGCCATCTCCTCAAGACTAGAAGACAGAGGAGGAGCGGCAGAGCAGCGGGTCACAGGAGGCAGGAGCCGGCTGCTGCGGCTAACTCCTGTGCCCACTGCACTTCACTGGCAGTGGGTATTCATTTCTCTTACAGCACGCACAGTTTCAGCCGCAGCCACCAGTGTTGTGAATGTGTTGGAAATGAATTCTGAGCAGAAGCTCCCTCTGGGTGGTTACAAACAGTACTGAACCATTCAATGAAGATTGTGAAGATTGGCGATCAGGAGTTACAGACTGGTCTTATATAAGGGAGGTTCCCTCCCATCAGGGTTGCCGGTGATCAATTATTTTTGTCTCAACTGTGGTTCCTGGTTCACTTGGAAGCTTGCTGAATCTTGCCTCTTCTCCTGCTCTCAGATAAGACATTTTCTGTTTTTATTTTTGTGCTTGCTTTTTGCATTGTTTCCTGCACTTCTGTGGAGGTCAGCCGGGTCCCCTCCGGGGGCTTGTGCTCCTCTCAGTTAGTCTGAGCTACTGTTGTTTGTTCATTTGCCTTTTCCAGTTTTTCTTCAGTGTTTGCGGCTTAGTTTTGTTACACCAGAGAACTAATTTAGGTGGTAGAGGTCGTGTGATCTCTGGTGTTTTTGTAATTAGTAGAGTTGGTACTTTTTAGGGTTTTTTGGGATTGCAGTAAGTGTCCTTCCTATCCTTTTCTGTCTAGGAAGATTGGGCCCCAACGTTTGCTCATACTATTTTCTGTCTGTGTCTGTATTACCTCTTGTCTAACCGCCATTACATGTTTGGGGGCTTCCTATGTTCTTTGGGGATCTGCTCCGGGGCAGATAGCTTTTCCTCTTTCTACCCTTAGGTGTAGTTAACCTCTCAGGCTGTGACGAGGCGTCTAGGACCAACGTAGGTACGCTCCACGGCTGCCTTTAGTTGTGGTGGTTAGTCAGGGTACTGCAATCCAGTAGATTCCAACCTCTCTGGTATATTGCTGTTTTTGCTTGCTCTCCTCAGCTACCAAATCATAACAGTATCACCGGCCAAATTGAAAATTATATGGTACTCAACAGAAGGGAAAAATAGTAAAAGAAAAAAAAAAGGAAGTTGTCAGACATATATATATATATTTTTTTTCTCTGTTGCATTTCCCTCTTTTTCTCTGGGTGCTGAGGATTTTTTTTTTTTTTTCTCAATGGAGTTTGCACAGTTGTCTGGCCGTGTGGATCAGCTTGCCACTGAAGTTCGGAGTATTGCTACCTATTTTGCAGGGTTGCCTGTTGTGGAACCCAGGATCCCCATGCCAGATTTATTTTTGGGGGATCGAGCTAAATTTCTGAATTTCAAAAATAACTGTAAGTTGTTTTTTGCCTTAAAACCTAAGTCCTCAGGGAACGCAGCACAGCAGGTTCAAATTGTCATCTCTCTCCTGCGCGGCGATCCTCAGGATTGGGCTTTTTCCCTGACACCTGGGGACCCTGTTTTGAGTAATGTTGATGCATTTTTTCTGGCTCTGGGGTTATTGTACGATGAACCTAATGTCACTGATCAAGCTGAAAAAACCTTGTTGGCATTAAATCAGGGGCTTGAGGACGCTGAGTTATACTGTCAGAAATTCCGAAAGTGGGCAGTCCTGACCAAATGGAATGATGATGCTTTGGCAGCCCTTTTTCGGAAGGGTCTGTCAGAGAATGTAAAAGATGTTATGGTGGGTTTCCCTGCTCCCTCTGGTCTCAATGATTCTATGTCATTAGCGATTCAAATTGACAGACGTTTGCGTGAGCGTAGAGGTATGCGTGGAATAGTGTTGCCTTGTGAACCAGCTTCTGAACCCATGCAGTGTGATAGAGTGGCTTCTGGAGCACAGCGTCATGAGTTTCGAAGGCGCAATGGGTTATGTTTCTACTGTGGTGACGCCTTTCATGCTATTTCAGTCTGCCCTAAGCGGGAAGACGTTTTGCACGCTCAGTTGTACTGGGTAGTGTTCAGACTAAATTTCTGTTGACTGTTACCCTGATTTGCTCCCTGTCCACATTTTCTGCTCAGGCTTTTGTTGATTCGGGAGCAGCTATTAACCTGATGGATTTTGATTTTGCTAAACGTTGTGGGTTTCCCTTGATACCCCTACGGAAGTCTATTCCCCTACTGGGGATTGATTCTACCCCTTTGGCTGAGAATAAACCCCAGTTCTCTACTTAGGTGATAATGAGGGTTGAACCTGATCATCAGGAGAGTTGCAAATTTTTGGTGCTGTATAATCTGCATGACATTATTGTACTGGGTTTCCCTTGGTTACAGTCTCATAATCCTGTTTTGGATTGGAAATCTGTGTCTGTAACCAGTTGGGGCTGCCAATGTGTTAATGCCAACACTCCTGTTTTTTCTGCCTCTCCCAGGATCAGGATGTTCCTGACTTTTTGACTGATTTTTCTGATGTGTTTAGCGAAAGTAAATCTGCATCCTTGCCCCCCATAGGAGCTATGACTGGCCTATTGAATTAGTGCCTGGTAGTAAATTCCCTAAAGGTCGCCTTTTTAACTTGTCTGTACCTGAACATGATGCTATGCGGTCTTATATCAAGGACTCATTGGAGAAGGGTCATATCAGACCATCCTCTTCACCCTTGAGTGCCGGTTTTTTCTTTGTGGCCAAAACGGATGGTTCATTAAGGCCTTGTATTGATTATCGTCTCTTGAACAATATCACTGTGAAATATCAATATCCGTTACCCTTGATTTCTGACCTGTTTTCCAGGGTGAAAAGTGCTACTTGGTTTACCAAGCTTGACCTCAGGGGGGCGTATAACCTTATTCGCATTAAGCACGGGGATGAATGGAAGACGGCATTTAATACCCCAGAGGGGCATTTTGAGTACCTAGTGATGCCCTTTGGGCTCACTAATGCTCCTTCTGTCTTCCAGTCCTTCATGAATGACATTTTCAGGGATTTTGTGGATAAATTTCTGATTGTTTATTTGGATGATATCTTGATTTTTTCCAATGACTGGGACTCTCATGTGAAACATGTTCGGACTGTGTTCCAGATTTTGAGAGAGAATGCTCTGTATGTGAAGGGATCAAAGTGTCTTTTTGGCGTACAGAGGATCTCATTTCTGGGATTCATTTTGTCCCCATCTGTTATTGAAATGGACCCGGTCAAGGTTCAGGCCATCTGTGATTGGGTCCAACCTACTTCATTAAAGGCTCTTCAGAGATTCTTGGGTTTTGCCAATTTTTATCGTAAATTTATTGGTAATTTCTCTGTTATGTTAAACCATTGACTGATTTGACCAAAAATGGTTCTGATGTGGTGAATTGGCCTCCTGAGGCAGTCTCTGCGTTTCAGGAACTTAAGCAGAGATTCACTTCTGCTCCTGTTCTATACGGCATCCTGAATGTTTCTCTGCCATTTCAGGTGGAGGTTGATGCCTCTGAAATTGGGGCAGGTGCCGTTTTGTCCCAAAGAGATCCAGAGACCTCTAAAAGTAACCCTTGTGCCTTTTTCTCTCGAAAATTTTCTCCAACTGAACGTAATTATGACGTGGGTAATCGGGAGTTATTGGCCATGAAGTGGGCTTTTGAAGAGTGGAGACATTGGCTGGAGGGAGCCAAACATCAGGTGGTGGTCCTCACAGACCATAAGAATCTGGTTTATCTGGAATCAGCCAAGCGACTTAATCCTAGACAGGCCAGGTGGGCCTTGTTTTTCACACGTTTTAATTTTGTGGTTTCCTTTCTTCCTGGCACTAAGAATGTTAAGGCGGATGCCCTCTCGAGGAGTTTCCTTGCGGGCTCTACTGAGTTATCTGATCCTGCTGTTATTTTGAAAGAGGGTGTAGTTCTTTCCGCCATCTCACCCAATTTGAGACTGGCTCTGGAAGGGTGTCAGGAGGATAAACCTGAGCGCTGCCCTATTGGGAAATTGTTTGTCCCAGACCGGTGGAAAAAGAGTGTGATGTCTGAAATTCATTGTTCCGCGTTGGCCGGTCATCCCGGAATTTTAGGTACCAGAGACTTGGTTAGTCGGTCCTTTTGGTGGCCTACTTTGTCTCGTGACGTCAGGGAATTTGTGCAGTCCTGCGGGACTTGCTCTCGCTCCAAGCCTTGCTCTCGCTCTAGTGGTTTGTTGATGCCATTGCCTGTGCCCAAGAGACCATGGACCCATATCTCTATGGATTTAATTTCCGACCTCCCTGTTTCTCAGAGAATGACCGTTATCTGGGTGATTTGTGATAGGTTTTCCAAAATGATACATCTTGTGCCATTACCTAAGTTGCCTTCCTCCTCCGAATTGGTGCCTTTGTTCCTTCAGCACGTGGTTCGGTTACATGGCATTCCTGAGAACATTGTGTCTGACAGAGGAGTCCAGTTTGTTTCCAGATTTTGGAGGACTTTTTGTTCTAAACTTGGTGTTCAATTGTCTTTCTCCTCGGCTTTTCATCCTCAGACCAATGGACAAACTGAGAGAACAAACCAGACATTGGAGACTTATCTGAGATGCTTTGTGTCTGCTGATCAAGATGACTGGGTCTCTTTTTTGCCGTTGGCTGAGTTTGCTCTTAATAATAGGGCTAGCTCTGCCACTTTGATGTCTCCATTTTTCTGCAATTTTGGGTTTCACCCTCGATTTTCTTCGGGACAGACGGAGGCTTCTGTCTGTCCGGGTGTTGACTCTGTTGTGGAGCGTATGCAGCAGATTTGGGACCAGGTAGTGGAGAGGTTGTCCCTCTCTCGGGAGAGGGCCCAGCGGTTTGCATAGGATTGATGGTCCTCGGTTTGAAGTGGGGGACTTGGTCTGGTTGTCCTCGAGAAATATCCCTATGAGAGTTGCATCTCCTAAGTTTAAGCCTAGGTTCATTGGACCTTATAAGATCACGGAGATTCTTAATCCTGTTTCCTTTCGTTTACTTCTTCCAGGGACATTTAAGATCCATAACGGGTTCCACAAGTCCTTATTGAAGAGGTTTGTCGAGCCAGTGGTTCCTATGGCTGCGCCTCCTGACCCTGTTTTGGTTGAGGGCAATCTGGAGTATGTGGTTGAGAAAATATTGGATTCTCGTTTTTCTAGACGGAAACTCCAGTATTTGGTTAAGTGGAGAGGTTATGGTCAGGAGGACAATTCTTGGGTGTTTGCTTCGGACATCCATGCTAGGAGACTGATCCGTGCGTATCACAGAGCTCATCCTGACCGACCTGGTTGCCCAAATGAGGGTTCGGTGACCCCTCCTCAAGGGGGGGTACTGTTGTGAATGTGTTGGAAATGAATTCTGAGCAGAAGCTCCCTCTGGTGGTTACAAACAGTACTGAACCATTCAATGAAGATTGTGAAGATTGGCGATCAGGAGTTACAGACTGGTCTTATATAAAGGAGGTTCCCTCCCATCAGGGTTGCCGGTGATCAATTGTTTTTGTCTCAACTGTGGTTCCTGGTTCACTTGGAAGCTTGCTGAATCTTGCCTCTTCTCCTGCTCTCAGATAAGACATTTTCTGTTTTTATTTTTGTGCTTGCTTTTTGCATTGTTTCCTGCACTTCTGTGGAGGTCAGCCGGGTCCCCTCCGGGGGCTTGTGCTCCTCTCAGTTTGTCTGAGCCACTGTTGTTTGTTCATTTGCCTTTTCCAGTTTTTCTTCAGTGTTTGCGGCTTAGTTTTGTTACACCAGAGAACTAATTTAGGTGGTAGAGGTCGTGTGATCTCAGGTGTTTTTGCAATTAGTAGAGTTGGTACTTTTTAGGGTTTCTTGGGATTGCAGTAAGTGTCCTTCCTATCCTTTTCTGTCTAGGAAGATTGGGCCCCAACGTTTGCTCATACTATTTTCTGTCTGTGTCTGTATTACCTCTTGTCTAACCGCCATTACATGTTTGGGGGCTTCCTATGTTCTTTGGGGATCTGCTCCGGGCAGATAGCTTTTCCTCTTTCTATTTTTAGGTGTAGTTAACCTCTCAGGCTGTGACGAGGCGTCTAGGACCAACGTAGGTACGCTCCACGGCTGCCTTTAGTTGTGGTGGTTAGTCAGGGTACTGCAATCCAGTAGATTCCAACCTCTCTGGTGTATTGCCGTTTTTGCTTGCTCTCCTCAGCTACCAAATCATAACACACCAGCTTCCAGCAGGTGCCGAGCTATCACGGGTGCCCGCTCATTAGGGTAATGAATATTCAACTCTCTCCACTCACATAGGCATGGAGAAAGGTGAATATTCATTACCTTAATGAGCGGGGACACATGGGAGCTGCTGGCACAGGAACAAGACGCTGCAAGGGTGCACAGGGTAAGTATAATGTTTTTTTCTTAATGCTTTTCTCATGGGGGCCATGCATACAAGGATAGGGATGAGGAACCATGCATGCAAGGATAGGGATGAGGAACCATGCATAAAAGGATGAGGATAAGGAGCCATGCATACCAGGATGGAGATGAGGAGCCATGCAGATAGGGATGTGGATAAGGAGCCATGCATACCAGGATGAGAATGAGAAACCATGCATACCAGAATAGGGATTAGGGGACAGGCTTATACTCGAGTCAATAAGTTATCCAGTTTTTTGTGTCAAAATTAGGTGCCTCGGCTTATACTCGGTCGGCTTATAAAAGTATCTACGGTATTTATTTTTTTTAATGTGAGGCCATTAAACTGTATGGAGCACTATATGGAAATATTATACAGTGTGAAACACTATGTGGGGCCATTATACAGTATGGAGCATTGTGTGGGGCCATTATACAGTATGGAGCATCATGTAGGGCCATTATACAGTATGAAGCACTATGTGAGGCTATTATACAGTATGGAGCACTATGTGGTGCCATTTTATAGTATGGAGCATCATGTAGGGTCATTATACTTCATGGAGCACTATGTGGGGCTTATTATACTTTATGTATGCAGGACTATGTGGAGGACTATGTGATGTGGAGAAATTACACTTTATGGAGAGCTATGTGGAGCCATTGTACTGTACGGAGGACTTTATGTGCCCGTTATACTGTATGGAGGGCTGTGTGGGCATTACAGTTGAAGAATCATACTGTGATAGGGTCACCATTCTTTGTTGGGGGAACTGAGGGAGTGAGTACAGTAGGGTCATCATACTTTGCGTGTGGTGGAGTTCACTGTGGGGGTATCATACTGTTTGGGAGCACTTTTACACCATATTTTATCTGTTTTATTCACTTGTTTATCCTTTGTTATTACATATTTAAATTAGGCCATATGCTTTTTACTGCTGTTATATAGCATATTATATTATTCCACTATAATTCCAAAAGTTAATAGTTTTATTTGATAAGGAAAACCTTCCCAAATTGTAGACATTTTTTTACCAAATATCAAGGGTGGCCTGTAACTTTCTGCAAGCTTTTAACTTTGGCCATCTGTGTATTTGAGTTTGATATCCCAGCCTTAGGCTGGTTTCACACGTCCTGATATTTCTGATACCGGAAAAAAATGGTACCGGAGATATCAGTCAGTATCCGTGTGTGTACTACGTGCGGCACACTTGTGGCATCCATGTACCACCCGTGTGCCGCATCAGGACCACATGGACGGCCGCCGGGTAAGAGCACTACTGTAAGCGCTGTCCCCCGGCGGTTGGTGCTAAAGCCGGCTTTCATTCAGCAGAGCAGGGGAGAATAATGACAGGCGCATTCAGCACCAGCCGCCAGGGGACAGCGGCTTACAGTAGCGCTACTTCCCCGGCGGCCTTCTGTGCACACGGAGGACAGTGTGCACTGTTCTCCGTGTGCACGTGTGCGGCACGTTTTGCGGTCCATGTCTCTATGTGGAAACGGACATGTCTGTGTGTTTTGCCCATGCACACATGGTCCGTGAAAACACGCTGACATGTGCATAGACCCATTCATTTGAATGGGTCTATGTGTGTCAGTGTCTCCGGTATGTGAGAAAACTGTCACCACACGTACCGCAGTCACTGATGTGTGAAAGGGGCCTTAAAGGGTTTGTTCTCATCATGATAAAGGGTTACAATTGCAAAGAGGTTGTAAAACACTTCACTACAATTGGTGGCTAGTATCTTAGGCTTGGTGTGCAGCGCTTAGAAGCTCTTTGATATTGACTCTATAGTTGTCACGCTGTATAGCAGATATATATATGTGATGACAGTAATCTATATCAAAAGGGCAACATACTATATAACATGCGCATAGATAGATGATAACATAGAATTACCTGACAGAATGTCCAGTGGGTCACTACGGAATCCGTTATACGCTGTCTCCGGCTAGAGGGTTACTGGGGTCTATGCTGACCCTAAACTGGGGTCCTAACTAATCCCTCTACCTGGAGGTACTGTTAAAGGTACAGAGGTCCAGGCCACCAGCGTAAACCCTGTCTCCTATCAATCCCTGCCAACTGTAATCTAGTCCTAAGAAGGACCCTGATTACCACCAAAGGGAATGAACAGGTAACGGTTAATGAACAGAAAGACATACAAGAAAGACAAGAAATAAAGTAAATAAAGTCTTACATACAACACTCACACACAGTAGGAACACCTAAGGTCTCAGAGATAAACTATAAGCTATAAGAGTAAAAACAACTAATGAACTCTTAGCTTAAATATTCTCAGAACCGATCCAGTCTGCTAGACTACATGAATGCTTTCACCGGCATCTAACCAGCAGACTGGCAGCTATATAAAGGAAACTAATTAGAACATAATCAAAAGCAGCCGGGCGAGGCTGGACCTAGTCTTAGCAAAGAGCTAGGTAAAATTAACTCCCTCACCACCAAACACAAAGTAACAGCAACTCAGCTGCGAGAAGTCAGAATGTGCAATCGCGACGATCCTCGTGGCGATGCACCCATGACAGTACCCCCCCTTCTACGAGGGGCCTCCGGACCCTCAGGGCCAGGTCTGCCCGGGTGAGTTGTGTGAAAGGTCCGAACCAATCGATCTGCGTTAACATCAGACGCAGGGACCCACGTCCTCTCCTCAGGACCATACCCCCTCCAATGAACCAAGTACTGAAGGGATCGGCGACTGAGACGTGAGTCAATGATTTTCGACCCATGAAATTCCACGTTATCATTGACCACCACTGAAGGAGAAGGTAGAGGTGACGGTATGACTGGTGCCACATACCTTTTAAGTAATGACTTGTGAAACACATTATGAATTTTAAACGTAGGAGGGAGGTCCAGACGAAATGCCACAGGATTAATTATGGAACTGATCCTGTACGGCCCGATGAATCTGGGACCCAACCTCCAGGAGGAGACTTTAAATTTTATATTCCTGGTAGACAACCAAACCAGATCGTTCACCTTCAGATCTAGACCAGAAACTCTCTCCCTATCAGCCACCCGTTTGTAACGGTTCCCCGTAACCTTCAGTCTTAACCGATCTGGAACTATCATACTCCCTGGAAGTCCCACAGGGGCGTCCCCCTGAGCCCCCAATACCTCCCCCTCAAGCTCAGAGCATACAGCTGACACTACAACTCCCTCCTGAGGAATAGGAACCGGATCATCCGTCTTCCCGGCCCCTGGGAAAGTACGAGATAAGGCATCAAGAAGCAACTTTATTGAGCAGTCATATGCGCGATGAGGAGGTAACTCTTTACACCCCTCCTCTGAGAACATCTCCCCAAAGTCCTCCAGAAAAGGAGACAAAGTCCTAGGCACAACCGCACCGATGACCGTTTTCATGCAGTTATTCTTGCAAAATTCACCCCACTGGCTTATCTTTCTGGATTGCCAATCAATCACTGGGTTATGTTTAGCCAACCAAGGAAGTCCCAACACAATAGGAGTAGGTAGACCCTCCAACACATAACAAGACAATTGCTCTTTATGTATTGCCCCTACACGAAGATCTATGTTATGAACAGCTTGTACCAAGCTACCTTGACCGAGAGGTCTAGAATCAATAGAGACTATAGGGACCGGTTTGGCCAATACACTCAGTTGCATACCATGCACCTGGGCAAACCGAGCGTCCACCAGATTAGCCCCGGACCCACTATCAAGAAAAACAGAAATCCTCTCAGTTCTAGTACCAATCACCACCTCCGCAGGCACGAGAAACTGAGAGGGATTTGGGACGAAATACACACTCCAGGTTAACTCCTTTGCTCAAAGAGGCCCGGGATGGACACCCCCCAACAAAATGTCCCTCTCTCCCGCAAAAGAAACACCTTCTAGTCTTGCGGTGCACCGCCGATTCCCTCCTACAAAAAGATGTCCCTCCCAACTGCATGGGTTCCTCAGAACAGACCAGGGGAACCTCAGTAAAAGGGACTTTAGTAGTAGGTGGAGTCATCACGGGAGGCGGAGTTACCTCGCGTCTTCCCGAATTCGTCTATCAATGCGAATAGCGAGGGCCATAGCAGCCTCCAGTGATGGAGGAGAATCATACTGAGCCAACACATCTTTTAATTTGTCAGACAACCCTTGACAAAACTGGCTCCTAAGAGCTGGATCATTCCACTGAGTATCTGTTGCCCATCTACGGAACTCAGAAGAATATTCCTCCGCTGGACGATTTCCTTGCCGTATTTTACGTAACTTTGTTTCAGCAAGGGAAACTCGATCCGGATCATCATATACCAGACCCAGGGCAGTAAAAAATCGATCCACTGACTGGAGATCTGGGGAGCCTGGAGGAATAGAGAACGCCCAAGATTGAGGGTCCCCTTGTAAGAGCGAGATAACAATTCCCACCCTCTGCTCTTCACTCCCAGATGACCGAGGCCGCAGCCGAAAGTACAATTTACATGCCTCCGGAAAGTAAAAAATTTGTCCCGCCCACCAGTGAACCTGTCCGGGAGAGCAACCTTAGGTTCAGATCCGGTTTGCTCCGGGGGGGACAAAACCTTGGACTTAATGTCTGCCAACTCCATGGACAACCCCTGCAACTGCCGGGCCAGCTGGGCTACTGGATTCATGACAGCTGGGGAGAAACTTTAGTATGGGCCGGTGAAAATGTCACGCTGTATAGCAGATATATATATGTGATGACAGTAATCTATATCAAAAGGGCAACATACTATATAACATGCGCATAGATAGATGATAACATAGAATTACCTGACAGAATGTCCAGTGGGTCACTACGGAATCCGTTATACGCTGTCTCCGGCTAGAGGGTTACTGGGGTCTATGCTGACCCTAAACTGGGGTCCTAACTAATCCCTCTACCTGGAGGTACTGTTAAAGGTACAGAGGTCCAGGCACCAGCGTAAACCCTGTCTCCTATCAATCCCTGCCAACTGTAATCTAGTCCTAAGAAGGACCCTGATTACCACCAAAGGGAATGAACAGGTAACGGTTAATGAACAGAAAGACATACAAGAAAGACAAGAAATAAAGTAAATAAAGTCTTACATACAACACTCACACACAGTAGGAACACCTAAGGTCTCAGAGATAAACTATAAGCTATAAGAGTAAAAACAACTAATGAACTCTTAGCTTAAGTATTCTCAGAACCGATCCAGTCTGCTAGACTACATGAATGCTTTCACCGGCATCTAACCAGCAGACTGGCAGCTATATAAAGGAAACTAATTAGAACATAATCAAAAGCAGCCGGGCGAGGCTGGACCTAGTCTTAGCAAAGAGCTAGGTAAAATTAACTCCCTCACCACCAAACACAAAGTAACAGCAACTCAGCTGCGAGAAGTCAGAATGTGCAATCGCGACGATCCTCGTGGCGATGCACCCATGACAATAGTGCGCTAATGTACAAGTTGTCTTTCTAATCTAAAACCTAAGTATTCAGGGCACTTTGCTAAAAATAAATTAGTTTTGGATTGCAGTTTGGACACTCATTCTCTAAAAGGTTCGCCATCATTGCCCTAAGGTATCCCTACATGTCAGAGGAGGTTAGTACCCTAATATATATACGATATGGCGCCCAGCTCCAAGTCGAATATCCCTCAAGACCCTATTATGTACTTAATACTAAAGTGCAGAACAGGCAGTAAAAAATACAAATACAAATCCTGTATATAGATCAATGTCAACCATATATCAGGTGATAGCTGCCCATATTTAAATAACAAAAATGATATAAAGTAATATACACACATCAAAAAAAACCTCAATCCCTGACACCATTATTAAGTTTGCAAGTGATAAAGGATGATCAGGAAATATATATAAAAGGGCACTATTATATGTTAAATCCACGATACATTATTCATAGTTATTGTAACACCTCCAGGAGGTGAGCTATAAGAGTGGACCCTCTGGGCCGTGGCACAGATAGCCATGGGGCGAGCTGACCTAGTGATGACCGACCCCTACACAGGGATCGTCAGGGACAAGCCCAGGGATCTCTAATACCACGGTAGCCGATACCAAGAGGGGCGGCTCAGATAGCGGAAAAGACATGGAATAAGAGGGAAACGTAGAAGACTGACAAACACCAGAGCACAAGGAACGGACATACAGAACTGAGCGCAAGAGTATGGAAGTGCAGAGCAGTGTGCAGGGTACGGATAAGCAGAGCAGGATACAGGAGTACAGACATGTAGAGCAGGGCAAAGGAGTACGGACGCGCAGGATAGCGCACAAGGTATGGGCATGCAGAGCAAGACACAGGAGCACAGATGTGCATTGCAGGGTACAGGAGTACAGATGCGCAGGATAGCGCACACAGAGAATAGACATGGGCCTGGGTCGCAGGAGCTTGAACAATAACCAGGCGCCACTGATAAGAGGAAGCAGGTTCATATACCCGACACCTTACCCGGATTGGCTGCTGGGATTTCCGGGTTAGGACATCAGAGAGCATAAAGGACCTGAGAGGGGGCGTGGACACCCAGGTCAGGAGACCTGAGAACATACAGGACCTTGGAGGGGGCGTGACCCTCCTTACAACTCCTCCTTCTCCGGCTGGAGAGGAACCTGTTTAGAATACAGGGTGCATCTATGTTCTCTAATGGCTCCCAGGACCTCTCCTCTGGACCGAAACCTTTCCAGTCAATTAAGAAAAAAGTTCTTCCACGAACCTTTTTCATATCTAGAATATCTCTTACTTCAAAGATGTTCTCAGCACTAACAGGTTGTGAAGTAGAACCAGAGGCAGAATGGAAGCGATTAAAAACCGCAGGTTTCAGAAGTGACACATGGAAGGTGTTGGGAATAAGGAGCGAGGCAGGCAACGTCAACTTGTAGGCAACATCGTTGATTCGTCTCAGAATCTCGAAGGGACCAAAGTAGCGCAGACCCAATTTGTAAGATGGCATCTTGAGTCTGATATATCTCAAGGAAAGCCAGACTTTGTCGCCCGGATTGAAAGGAGGAGAGTCAAGGCGCCTCTTGTCGGCATGCTTCTTCATCATTCCTGACGCTTTGTCGAGTAACTTTTTAACATCCGCCCAGATCTTAGAAAACTCCTGAGACCGGGAGTCAGCCGCTGGTACCCCCGAGGCAGATGACAATGGAAGATTCATGCCCGGATGTTGCCCAAAAACAATGAAAAAGGGAGTCTTGGCTGAGGACTCGCTGGAGTGATTATTAAAGGCAAACTCTGCCCAAGGAAGCAGACCTACCCAGTCATCTTGGTGAGCGTTGGTAAAGTGTCGAAGGTAGATAGCCAAAACTTGATTAGTCCATTCTACCTGACATTTGGACTGTGGATTGTAGGCCGAAGAGAAATTCAGTGACACCCTCATGAGTCCGCACAGCGCCCTCCAAAAGCGAGAAGTAAATTGAACTCCCCTGTCAGATATGATGTGCCGAGAAAATCCGTGGAGTCTGAAGATGTGCTCAGTAAAAATTTTTGCCAACTCAGGAGCTGAAGGTAGACCAGACAGGGGGACAAAATGAACCATCTTCGAGAACTGATCCACTACCACAAGGATAACAGTGCAACCAGAAGAACTCAGAAGGTCGGTAATGAAATCCATGGCAATATGTTGCCAAGGAGCAGACGGAACAGGAAGCGGAAGGAGGGTACCATGAGGTAAATGTCGAGGAACTTTGTTTTTGGCACAGGAAGGGCATGAGTCGATGAAGTCCTTAATATCCAGGCGCAGGGTGGGCCAGCAGTAGTAGCGAGCGATGAGAAGGAAAGTCTTTTTCACTCCGGCGTGCCCCGCCAACTTGGAAGAATGTCCCCAGAGTAATACTTTCTTCCTGTTGCTCTCCGCTACAAAGGTCTTACCGTGCGGCTGGATGGTCACTTTTAAAGGAGCCACAGTGATGACTTAAAACGGATCCACAATGTACGCCAGTTCCTCCTCCACAATCCCTGGCTGAAATGACCTAGAAAGTGCGTCCGCCTTGGCATTCCTGTCGCCTGGCCGGAAGCGAAGCTCAAAGTCAAACCGAGCGAAGAACAGGGACCACCTGGCCTGACGAGGCTTAAGTCTCTGTGCAGATTGGAGATAGGCCAGATTCTTGTGGTCTGTAAAGATTACAAACGGATGTACGGAACCCTCGAGGAGATATTGCCACTCCTCCAGTGCAAGTTTAATGGCCAACAGCTCGTGGTCACCGATGGTATAGTTGCGTTCTGCTGCCGAAAACGCTTTGGAGAAGAAGCCACAAGGAACTATGTGACCCTCAGAAGTCCTCTGCGAGAGCACAGCTCCGACACCCATAGAAGAAGCGTCCACTTCCAGAATGAAGGTTTATTAGACTCGGGACGATGTAATACAGGAGCTATGGAAAAAGATTGCTTTAAGAGAAGGAAGGCGTCCTCTGCTTCCGGAGTCCAAACCTTGGAGCAGGTACCTTTGCGGGTGAGAGATGAGATAGGCTTGGTTACGGAGGAGAAATGAGCAATTAACTGCCTGTAGTAATTTGCGAAGCCAAGAAATCACTGGATGGCCTTCACCCCTCAAGGTCGGGGCCAGTTGAGGACAGAAGACACCTTCTCGGGATCCATCCTTAGCCCTGTATCAGAGATAATGTAACCCAGGAAAGGTAAGGATGTTTGCTAAAAGATACATTTTTCGACTTTAGCATAGAGGTTATTCTCCCTCAGACGCTGGAGAACCAGGCAAACATTCCTTCTGTGAGACGGTAGATCAGATGAGAAGACAAGGATGTCAACCAGGTACACCACTACACAGGAATATAGGAGATCCCGGAAAATGTCATTGAAAAATTCTTGGAATACTGCTGGGGCGTTGCAGAGGCCAAACGGCATAACTAGATACTCATAGTGGCCGTCTCGGGTATTAAAGCCAGTCTTCCACTCGTCCCCGAAGCGGATATGAATCAAGTTATAGGCGCCCCGAAGGTCGATAGTGAAGATACGAGCCCCTCTGAGCCAGTCAAAGAGCTCCGGGATATGAGATAGTGGATACCTGTTCTTGATTGTGATGTTATTCCGTCCCCTGTAGTGAATGCAAGGTTGGAGAGAACCGTCCTTCTTCCTGACGAAGAAAAATCTCGCTCCGGCAGGAGAGGATGATTTCCGGATGAACCCTCTGTACTAGTTCTCCTGAATATACTTCGACATGGCCTGAGTCTCTGCCGGGGACAACGGGTAGATCCTTCCCCTGGGCGGCGAGGAACCGAGAACAAGCTCGATCGGGCAATCATACGGGCAGTGCGGAGGAAGAACCTCAGCCTCCTTCTTATTGAAGACGTCAGCATAGCCCCAATAAGCCGAAGGGAGACCTGCGGGGGCAGAGGTGGACTGTGGGAAATTAACAGGATGAATTGGCTGCAGACACTGCCTATGGCAGGAGGATCCCCAACGGAGCACATCACCCGAGCACCAATCAAGGATAGGTTCATTGGACCTGAGCCAAAGCAACCCAAGCAGCAGTGCATGTGAAAGGTTCGGTAGTACGTACAGGGCAATGCTCTCCCAATGAAGGGTCCCAATCTGTAGTACTATTTCTTCGGTCACCATGGTGACGGGCTCTTGCAGAGGTCTTCCATCCACCGATGCAATCAAACGTGGTCTGTCAAGGGAAATAACAGGAATCCGAAGTCTCCTGACAGTCTCGAGACTAAAGAAGTTGCCTGTCGCACCCGAATCCACATAGGCCACCTCGGAGTAACGTCTCTGCTCCAGGTAAATCAAAACTGACAAAGCCAAGGGGGATCGGAACTCCTAAGAAGGCCTCTCCTACCTGTCCTAGGGGAAGAAATAGACCAGCCTCTCTGGAAGCCTCACGGGATTGTTCCTGGAAACGCAAATCTATGCTTGTGGCCAGGGAGATTAGATCCTCGAAGGAAGTTGGAGTATCTCGCCCTGCGAGCTCATCCTTAATCCGGCCTGACAGCCTATGCTAGAAAGCACCAACCAGAGCCTCATTATTCCATCCTAATTCGGAGGCTAGGATGCGGAAGCGGATGGAGCTATGAGCTACTGACAGGGAACCTTGGCGAAGGTTGAAAAGGGACCCAGTCATGGAGGCCAGCCGTCCTGGCTCATCGAAGACCCTGCAAAAAGTCTCCAAAAAAGTTGCCAATTGGGAGACAATGGGGTCATCCTGCTCCCACATAGGATTTACCCAAGCCAAGGCCTCTCCCTCTAGAAGAGATACAATGAAAGCCACCTTTGCCCGGTTGGTGGGATACTGCAGGGGCAAATGGATGCTGCACTGAGTCAAAAATCCCCTGCACAGTTTGGGATCCCCAGAAAACTTATGTGGCTTGCACGGATGAGACGGGAAATGTGGCAAGGACACAGAGCCAGAGTCACGGGATGCTACCTGAACGGAAGCCGCAGAAAACATGGTACCAGCGGGGTCCGTGGCCTTTTTATTCTGTAATGCCTCCAGGAGGCGAGCTATAAGAGTGGACCTCTGGGTCGTGGCACAGAAAGCCATGGCGCGAGCTGACCTAGTGATGACCGACCCTATACAGGGATCGTCAGGGACAAGCCCAGGGATCTCTAATACCACGGTAGCCGATACCAAGAGGGGCAGCTCAGATAGCGGAAGAGACATGGAATAAGAGGGAAACTGTTACACTCAGTCCCCGTGCTGGCTCTGCACTCCGTCCTGGTCACTCACCTTCTGCTCTTCAAGCTGTCCCTTTGCAGCAGCCTGTGCACTGGCTGGAGTCTCCTACTCCCTCTGCTTCCCAGCGTCCTGCTTCCTCCCCTAGTTCCTGGCAGGCTGCCAGCAGGCCTCCAGGAAGAATGCTTAGGACTGCACCATCTCTCTTAAAGGGACAGCGTGCTTTTTTTTAAATGTCAATCAACCAATGGAAGAGCACTGATTACTATATCTGGCCACTGCACATAAGGGGAGTGCTGGAGCAACGTGTTTCTACCATTGCTACATCCGGTTCTGACTCTGATCTGTCTGCGCTGCGTTAGCAGTCTCTGTGCTTCGCTCATTCTATTTGTCTCCACAGATCATTGGTATCCTGTACCCGGCTATCCCTGACAAACTCTGCTGCCACTTGTGCAAGTGTCATCCCGTTCCGCCATCAGCCATCCGAATCCGTGGACTGTGACAAGGTTACTGGAGCTAGCCTGCTACTGTGTGGCCCAGCTGCGCTTGGTACACATGTTCCCAGGAGTATGCACAAAAAGGTAATTGCAAACCTGATATTCATTCACAACACTCACACTTCCCAACATTACCACTAGAGGGAATCTTAGACTATTTAAGGGTGAGTTAGGTAGCAGAAGCAGGTCAATTCAAGAGAGCAGGAGATCAGTTCCTGTCAGAGCTCAGTGAGAGCTGAAGTGATTCCTGTCACAGACAGAAGGAGAGAGATTGAGCTGTTACTCAGAACAGACAGACTGCTAGTATCCCATGAATGTGGAAAGTGACTCTCGGAGCAAGCGTGTATTCAGTCTGACGAAATGTCCTGAGAGCTGCTCTGGACAGAGTCTTTGAAGGAAAGAAGGAAGGGGACTACAGTTTGCAGAACATCGAGTTAACTGAGAACAGTCAGTGAGCTGGAGAGAAAGAAAGCTGACAACTACACCTACTGCTACCCGTGCTTATGTTAAGGGTAAGAGTGAGGCGACGGGCGAGTGGTGACAAAGGAAGGAGTGACTTCGGTGACAGATCACCTTCACTCGACTAACCGGACACCGGGGTCCGAAGTATTGCTAGAACCTTTACGGCTAGTGAGAGAAACACCGGAATCCTTGCTGGACTTCAAGTCACAGAAGGTAGCCCTAAGTGTCGATACGTAACAGGAGTCAGGGGGAACAGGACGGAGTCAGCCTGATCAGCCACAACGGCTTAGTTCTTTCCAACATCTGGTCACCAGAGATAGAAAAGGCTCCACCACAATGTCGACCGGGCGTAGCTGTTATACATAGAGTTGAACTTCGCTTCACGCAGGTTGGAAACTCACACATTAAAGGGAAAGGAGGCCTTAAACTCACTCAGCGATTACCTGAATGTGCATTCTCCACCCTGACCAGCTTCCCGGGAAATACCTGCAACCTTCAACAGTAAAGGTATGAAAAGAGACCAGCTTGTGTGTGTTTGACTTATTACCTGAACCTTGCATCACCATAGACTTTGAGGGACCAGTCCCACCTGTGGGGACTTAACATCTAGCTGCCTAATAACATCCCCTCAGAAGATTAACCCTGCAGCGCTGGTCATATTGATCAGAAACCACAGGTGGCGTCACGAACAATTATTTCAATCCTCTGTAAATATTCCCCTTTGTATGAGCGCCCAGGGCAACGGACCGAGCTGTGCTACTTGTGACATTCCCCATAGACTTCAATGGGCTCGGTGCCGAGTACCCCATAACCCTGGTACCACGAGCGACTCATCACCATCTACCCTGAACCAGGACCTTCCTCACCAGCGTCTACCTCTTCACGGTTTCTGCTATCATATCTGTTACCCCCTTTTGGTCCCTCTGGGACAGCTGCCACGTGTCCGGGGTCTAACTGGAGGTAGCACCTGTGTCCTCCGGGTATTCCATTCCGGTCCTGTTCGAGGGCCTTACTATGGGTACCCGGGGCTCACTAGTTACGCCTCCTTCGGAGCTCCCCGGACCGCGGTCTCGAGGTTCCACTTCAAAAATAAAAGACGAATGTGAACTTCACCATCTCTGCCTCCACTTCTATTCGTTACAGATTGCTCCGGCCATGGAACCCGCTGGATCCCAGAGACCTCCGACCATGGAACTGTGCCAGGAGGTGGCCCGTTTAGGAGTCCAACAGGACAAGATCATGACGTATCTGCGCAGCTTGTCTACCTGCATGGATTCCCTGGCGCCCTCGTCTGCACCTGACTCATCTACCAGCACTCAGGTACCAGCCCCCATGGCAAGTAAAGGTCCTTGCCTGGCGCCTCCTACCCGCTTCCAGGGTGATCCTACTCAGTGTCGGGGTTTTCTCAATCAGTGCACTCTACACTTTGAAATCTTGGGGCATTGTCAGGGACACCGCACTGCACATGTCCTGAGTAAACAAACTGTGCCCAACGATACCTGTATAGTAGAACCGCAGCAGAGAATACGTGTGTTTCTGAGGACACAGGACCTTCCGCACCATGTGACTGCCAAGGGGCGGAGCCAGCCACACGTCTCTCAGAGCAGTATCAGGTAGTGAATGTTTCAGGCCGAAGGACCTGCAGGCACGTGACTGCCTAGGGGCGTGGCCTAAGCTCCAGAGATCTAGGAGGTAAAGGAAAACTCCTAGAAGGGTAACTACGAAATAAAGTTACCAAGGGGCATAGACAGAATGGATGGTCAGGATAGCCAGGTCATACACATAGAGGGCGACGAAGTACAAAAGGAGTAGGCAGAGAATAACCAGAACACAGCCAAGGGGTCATACACAGACAGAGCAACGCAGTACAAAAGGGACAGGCAAAACTCGTAACAGGGGACACAGCCAAATCGGAACCAGACAGACAAAACGAAGCACAGGCACAACGCACTGGCACAAGCACAGGGTCAGACACACTCAGCCAAAGGTCAGAGTATAAAGGACAAAGGCTGGCTTCACAGTGAGGCTATAAAAAGCCTCCCAGGACTCAGAAAGAGGCCAACCAAGTTAACCCCGCGACTACCTGATCCAAGAACCCAGTAAACCATGACAGTACCCCCTTCTTAATGGGGCCCTCTGACCCCAGTTTCCAGGATTCCGAGCATGGAATGCCCGAACCAGACGGTCAGCGTGTACCGATCTGGCCGGCACCCAAGACCGGTCCTCTGGACCGTACCCCCTCCAATGCACCAGGTACTGTAAGGACCCCCGAGACCGCCGGGAGTCTACACTATACATCCCCTCTTTTCCATGTGGAAGCTGGCCAAACATCTCTACGTTGCTCCATCTCCAGCCCATTACTCAAACCAACCTTCAGATTGCCTTAAAATGCGTCAACGCCGTTTGGTAAATCCACTTTCTGTTTTTATCTTTTTCATTCCTTTGTTTTACCTCAATCTCCTGTGAATCTTGCAGAAAGGATAAGAATATAAGTATAAACGACAAAGGCTGGCTTCACAGTGAGGCTATAAAAAGCCTCCCAGGACCCAGAAAGAGGCCAACCAAGTTAACCCCGCGACTACCTGATCCAAGAACCCAGTAAACCATGACAGGCATATGTTTGCTTCTGACCGAGCCAAGGTGGGCTTCATCATGTCACATCTGGGAGGTGAGGCCCTCGCCTGGCTAAACCCGCTATGGGAGAGAGGGGATCCGCTGGTTAATGATCTTCAATCTTTCCTAGAGGCTTTTCGCAGGACCTTCGATGAACCTGGTCGCATCACTTAGACCGCTTCAGCCTTGCTTCGCTTGCGCCAAGGAACTCTCACGGTGGCTCAGTATGCTGTTAGGTTCCGCACCCTCTCGTCTGAGTTGTCTTGGAACAATGAGGCCTTGGTATCTAACTTTTGGAAAGGCCTATTAGGAAGAATCAAGGATGAGCTGGCGGGACGGGACAGACCTACCACCTTGGAAGAGCTAATATCCTTGGCAACCCGAATTGACCTGCGTTTTCAGGAGCATTCCATGGAGATCAAGCGGGACAAAAGTCCTATCACCTGGACTCTAGCTTTTTCAAAACGGTTACCTCGCCTTCCTCTCCTGAGGCCATGGAGGTAGACCATGTAAGTTTGGCCACCCGCCGCCGGGAGGCGAGTCGCAAGGAAGGAAGTTGTTTCTACTGCGGTAGTTCTGAGCATCTGATCCATTCCTGTCCTAAGAAATCAGGAAACTCCAGTGCCTAGGTCCGGTAGGAGAGGCCACCCTAGGTAGAGAACAGTCCTCTCCCTCATTGCAAATCTCGGTCTCCGTGTCCTGCGGAGCAATAAAATTCTCCGAACATTGTTTACTGGATTCTGGAGCTGCAGGGAACTTCATCCAGCAGGCGGTTGTGGATCGTTACCGCTTACCAGTCCAGCGTCTTCCTGATCCATTACGGGTGACCGCCGTAGATGGCAAATCACTGACCGAGCCCTTCCAGTTTCAGACCGAGCAGGTGGAACTCCGGGTAGGTCTAATGCATGCTGAAATAATCCGTTTTTATGTATATCCCGGTTTGTCTCATCCCTTGCTTTTAGCTTTACCTTGGCTCCAGATGCATGAACTGGTCCTAAATTGGAGAACTGGAGAGGTTCTGCGTTGGGGAGATACCTGCATGAATCGATGCCTAACCCGGATTCAACCTGTTTCGCCTCCAGTCCAGCCTGATACCCTGCCAGGGTTGCCGTCCTCCTATTAGTCCTTCTCTGATGTCTTTGGGAAAAAGGAGGCTGAGAGGCTACCTCCACACAGGTCGTATGACTGTCAGATAGAGCTTCTCCCTGGAACATCTCCTCCTCGCGGGAGAGTTTATCCCTGTCTCAGGCAGAGACTCAGGCTATGTCAGACTACATCCAAGAAAACCTGGCCAGAGGATTTATCCGAAAGTCATCTTCACCAGCAGGAGCAGGATTCTTCTTTGTGAAGAAGAAGGATGGATCCCTGCGGCCCTGTATCGACTACTGGGGTCTAAACCAGATCACGGTAAAAAACAGGTATCCACTACCTCTTATTTCAGAGCTGTTTGATCGTCTCCGAGGGGCCAAGATCTTCACCAAATTGGATCTCAGAGGGGCCTACAACCTGATCCGAATCAGAGAGGGAGACAAATGGAAAACAGCCTTCAACACCTGCGATGGCCACTACGAATACCTAGTAATGCCGTTTGGCCTAAGCAATGCACCTGCAGTCTTTCAGGAATTTGTTAATGACATTTTCAGGGACCTGCTCTATACTTGTGTCGTTGTCTAAAGCGTCTAAAGCGAGGATAGGCATTAGTTAGGGACCTGATATACGAGAAGAGCCTTGACGTGGCTATCAGGCTCACATAATTTGGCCATCTTATGCGCTAAGACTTCTCAATTTTTCATATTTCTAAGGTAATGATGTAATTCATTTTCATATTTTTCATATTTCGTGTTTGCAAGCTATAGCGCTACAGTGTGCTACCTTTTCTTCTTGTATGTATATGAGTTGGTGACTCTAGGTTTAGCACCTGTTCACACTGAATCTAAGTTTGGATGTGCCGGTCAGTTTTTTGATATGTATTCATTTACCTTCTGCCTGAGCACTCCACCTGGTGGTCACAGGCCTTTTAATTACAGCAGGTTCATCACCCCTCCACAGAGATGTAGATTTTAGTCTGAAAAGAGGATTCATAGGTTCCCATGCAGACAGACTTTTCTAAAGCGAGGATAGGCATTAGTTAGGGACCTGATATACGAGAAGAGCCTTGACGTGGCTATCAGGCTCACATAATTTGGCCATCTTATGCGCTAAGACTTCTCAATTTTCATATTTCAAGGTAATGATGTATTCATTTTTCATATTTTCATATTTCTGTTTGCAAGCTATAGCCGCTACAGTGTGCTACCTTTTCTTCTTATGTAAGAGTTGGTGACCTAGGTTTAGACACCGTTCACACTCGAATCTAAGTTTGGATTGCCGTCATTTATTTGATATGTATTCATTTACCTTCTTAAGCATGCCACCTGGTGTCCAGTGCCTTTTAATACAGCAGCTTCATCACCCCTCTCACAGAGATGTAGATTTTAGTCTGAAAGAGGTTCATAGTTCCCATTCAACAACTTTTCTAAAGCGGGATAGGTTAGTTATGGACTCTGATTCAAGAAGAGCCTTGACTGGCTCAGTGCTCACATTAATTTGGCCATCTATGCGCTAAGACTTCTCACATTTTCATATTTCTAAGAATGATGTAATTCATTTTTCATATTTTTCATATTTCGTGTTTGCAAGCATAGCTACAGGTGTGCTTAACCTTTTCTCTTAGTATCATGAGTGTACTTATTTGCACCTGTTCACACTGAATCAAGTTGCATGTGCCGGTCATTTTTTGATATGTATCATTTACCTTCTCCTGAATCCACCTGGTGGCACAGGCCTTTTAATTTCAGCATTTCATCACCTCTCAAGTGTAATTTTAGTCTAAAGAGGATTCATAGTTTCCATGAGACAGACTTTTCTAAGCGAGATAGGCATAGTGCCTGATATACAGAAAGCCTTGACGTGGCTATCAGTCACTAATTTGGCCACTATCGCTAAGACTTTCAATTTTATATTTCTAAGGTAATTGTAATTCATTTTCATTTTTCATATTCGTGTTGCAACTATAGGCTACTGCAAAGTACTTTTTCTTGTATGTTATAAGTTGGTGACTCTGTTAGCACCTTTCAAACTGAGACTAGTTTGGAGTGCCGTCGTTTGATAGTACATTTACCTCTGCCTGACATCCACTGGTTCACACTTTTAATTACAGCAGTTCATCACCCCTCCACAGAGATGTAATTTTAGTCTGAAAGAGGATTCATAGGTTCCCATGCAGACAGACTTTTCTAAAGCGAGGATAGGCATTAGTTAGGGACCTGATATACGAGAAGAGCCTTGACGTGCTATCAGGCTCACATAATTTGGCCATCTTATGCGCTAAGACTTCTCAATTTTTCATATTCTAAGGTAATGATGTAATTCATTTTCATATTTTTCATATTTCGTGTTTGCAAGCTATAGCGCACAGTGTGCTACCTTTCTTCTGTATGTATATGAGTTGTGACTCTAGGTTTAGCCCTGTTCACACTGAATCTAAGTTTGGATGTGCCGGTCAGTTTTGATATGTATTCATTTACCTTCTGCTAGCACTCCACCTGGTGGTCACAGGCCTTTTAATTACAGCAGGTTCATCACCCCTCCACAGAGATGTAGATTTTAGTCTGAAAAGAGGATTCATAGTTCCATGCAGACGACTTTCTAAAGCGAGGATAGGCATTAGTTAGGGACCTGATATACGAGAAGAGCCTTGACGTGGCTATCAGGCTCACATAATTTGGCCATCTTATGCGCTAAGACTTCTCAATTTCATATTCTAAGTAATGATGTAATTCATTTTTCATATTTTTCATATTTCGTGTTGCAAGCTATAGCGCTACAGTGTGCTACCTTTTTTCTGTATGTATATGAGTTGGTGACCTAGTTTAGCACCTGTTCACACTGAATCTAAGTTTGGATGTGCCGGTCAGTTTTTTGATATGTATTCATTACCTTCTGCCTGAGCACTCCACCTGTGGTCACAGGCCTTTTAATTACAGCAGGTTCATCACCCCCCACAGAGATGTAGATTTAGTCTGAAAAGAGATTCATAGGTTCCCATCAGACAACTTTCTAAAGCGGGATAGGCATTAGTTAGGGACCTGATATACGAAAGAGCCTTGACGTGGCTATCAGGCTCACATAATTTGGCCATCTTATGCGCAAGACTTCTCAATTTTTCATATTTCTAAGTAATGATGTAATTCATTTTTCATATTTCATATTCGTGTTTGCAAGCTATAGCCTACAGTGTGCTACCTTTTCTTCTTGTATGTATATGAGTTGTGACTCTAGTTAGCACCTGTTCACACTGAACTAAGTTTGATGTGCCGTCATTTTGATATGTTTCTTACCTTTGCCTGAGACTTTTCACCGGGTCAAGCCTGTATTACAGCAGGTTCATCACCCCTCCACAAGAATGTAGATTTTGTCTGAAAGAGGATTATATTCCCATGCAGACAGACTTTCTAACGAGGATAGGCATTAGGTTGGGACTGATAACGAGAAAGCCTGGTGCTATCAGGCTCACCTATTTGGCCATCTATCGCTAAACTCTCAAGTTTCATATTTCTAAGGTAATGATTAATTCTTTTCATCATATTTCGTGTTTGCAAGCTATAGCGCTACAGTGTGCTACCTTTTCTTCTTGTATGTATATGAGTTGGTGACTCTAGGTTTAGCACCTGTTCACACTGAATCTAAGTTTGGATGTGCCGGTCAGTTTTTTATATGTATTCATTTACCTTCTGCCTGAGCACTCCACCTGGTGGTCACAGGCCTTTTAATTACAGCAGGTTCATCACCCCTCCACAGAGATGTAGATTTTAGTCTGAAAAGAGGATTCATAGGTTCCCATGCAGACAGACTTTTCTAAAGCGAGGATAGGCATTAGTTAGGACCTGATATACGAGAAGAGCCTTGACGTGGCTATCAGGCTCACATAATTTGGCCATCTTATGCGCTAAGACTTCTCAATTTTTCATATTTCTAAGGTAATGATGTAATTCATTTTTCATATTTTTCATATTTCGTGTTTGCAAGCTATAGCGCTACAGTGTGCTACCTTTTCTTCTTGTATGTATATGAGTTGGTGACTCTAGGTTTAGCACCTGTTCACACTGAATCTAAGTTTGGATGTGCCGGTCAGTTTTTTGATATGTTGTCTAAATGGACGACATTTTGATTTTCTCTGCAGACTTGGTCTCACACCGGAGGCAAGTACGCATGGTCTTACAAAGACTGAGAGAGAACAGGCTATATGCCAAATATGAGAAATGCCTCTTTGAGCAATCCTCTTTGCCTTTCCTTGGGTACATTGTATCTTCCACAGGATTAAAGATGGACCCGGAGAAGTTGTCTGCCATTCTCAAGTGGCCTTGTCCGTCTGGGCTAAAAGTTATACAACGGTTCCTGGGGTTCAGCAACTACTACCGGCAATTCATTCCACAGTTTTCCACCCGAGTGGCTCCCCTCACAGCTTTAACCCTGAAAGGTGTAAACTCCAAGGAATGGTCCTCTGAGGCAGAAGAGGCTTTTGTTTCTCTCAAAAAAGCCTTCGCTTCTGCACCTGTTCTCCATCGTCCAAATTCTAATGAGCAATTTTTTCTTGAGGTACACGCTTCTTCCATAGGTGCAGGAGCAGTTCTCACCCAGAAGTCATCTACCTGTCGGATGATCTCTTGTGGGTTTTTTTTTCCAAGGTTTTTTCTCCTGCAGAAAGGAACTACTCCGTGGGAGATCGGGAACTGTTGGCTATCAAATTGGCTCTGCAAGAATAGAGACATCTTCTTGAGGGAGCTCATCGCCAGGTAGTCATATTCACCGATCATAAAAACCTTGCCTACATCCAATCTGCTCTAAGGTTGAATCCCCGTCAGACCCGGTGGGCGTTGTTTTTTGCTCGTTTTAATTTTGTCCTTCATTTCCGCGCAGCTGACAAGAACATCAAGGCAGATGCACTCTCCAGAGCCTTTTTGCCTCCTGAACTGGAGGAAGAACCTCAGCACATTATTGAACCTTCAAGGTTAGTCTCTGTTGCCTCCATTGATCTTGCCTGGCTTCCCCCAGGGAAGACTCTCGTGACCGCTTCTGAATGTAATCGTGTCCTGCGGTGGGGTCATTCTTCTAAGTTGGCTGGCTATGCCGGTCAGAAAAAGACTCAGCAACTCATCACCCGTTACTACTGGTGGCCTACCATGGGTAAGGATATCCAGGAGTACATCGCAGCCTGTCCTTCATGTGCCCGTAACAAGACTGATAAACATCATGTGCCCGTCCGCTCCCTGGCAGCACATCGCGATGGGTTTCATCACGGATCTTCCCATTTCTTCTGGCTGCTCAGTGGTATGGGTTGTGGTGGACCGCTTCTCTAAAATGGCTCACTTCGTTCTGCTATCTGGTCTCCCGTCTGCTCCAGAACTGGCCGCTCACTTCATTCAGCACATCTTCCGTCTACATGGATTTCCTCTCCACATCGTGTCCGACAGGGGCGTCCAGTTCACCTCTAAGTTCTGGAGAGCAGTCTGCAAACTGGTAAAAATAGAACTAGATTTTTCCTCGGCATACCATCTCCAGTCCAATGGGCAAGTGGAGAGGATCAGTCAAATCCTGGCTGGATTCGTCAACGCTCATCATAACGACTGGGTAGAATTACTGCACTGGGCGAAATTCTCCTACAACAACCAAGTAAGTGAATCTTCTGGAAAATCTCCCTGTCAGATTGTGTTTGGACTTCAACCCGGAATTCCTCTTCCTTTCTCTGGACCGTCTGGTGTTCCGGCAGCCGATACTTTTACCAGAGATTTCCCGAACATTTGGGTACCACTCCAGCTCCAGTCTCTGAGGATGATGTTTTTGAGGTAAAACATATCTTGGCCACTAAGAAAGTAAGAGGTAGGACCTATTACCTGGTGGACTGGAAGGGTTTTGGTCCTGAGGAGAGGTCTTGGGAGCCTAAAGAAATCATCCAGGCTCCTCTTCTTCTTAAAAAAATTCACGCAGGCTTGAAAAAGAGGGGGTGTAAAGAGGGGGATACTGTTATGTTTCGGTAGCTGAGGAGTGCAGGTAAAAAAGGCAATACACCAGAGCAGTTGGAATCTATGAGATTGCAGTACCCTGACTAACCACCACAACTAGAGGCAGCCGTGGAGCGTTCCTACGTTGGTCCTAGACGCCTCGTCACAGCCTGAGAAACTAACTACACCTAAATATAGAAATAGGAAAGCTATCTGCCCCGGAGCAGAACCCCAAAGATAATAGAAAGCCCCCAAACAAGTAATGGCGGTTAGACAAGAAGAAATACTGACACTGAAAGAAAATAGTATGAGCAAACGCTGGGGCCCAAACTAACTAAATAGAAAAGGATAGGAAGGGTACTTACTGCAATCCCAGAAAACCCTGAAAAGCACCAACTCTACTAATTTCAAAATCACCTGAGATCACACGACCTCTACCACCTAAATTAGTTCTCTGGTGTAACAAAATCAAAACAGCAGCCACTGAAAAAACTGGAAAAAGCAAAAGTACAAACATCAGTGGCTGAACTAAACTGAGAGGGCAAAAGCCCCCGGAGGGGACCCAGAAGGCCCCCACAAGTGCAGGACAAAATGCAAAAATATAGCACAAAAACAAAAAGAAGAAAATGTCTTATCTGTTAGCAGGAGATGCAGACAGACATGACACAGCAGGCTACAAGGGAAACAGGAATGAAGGATTCAGACCAGAACAATTGATCACCGGCAACCCTGATGGGAAGGTGACTCCCTTATATAAGACCAGTCAGTAACACCTGATTCCCAGTCCTCACAATCTTCACTGAACAGACCAGTACCGCTTGTAACCACCAGAGGGAGTCTCTGCTCAGAACTCATCTCAAACCCATTCACAACAGGATACTGTTACACTTGGTCCCCGTGCTGGCTCTGCACTCCGTCCTGGTCACTCACCTTCTGCTCTTCAAGCTGTCCCTTTGCAGCAGCCTGTGCACTGGCTGGAGTCTCCTACTCCCTCTGCTTCCCAGCATCCTGCTTTCTCCCCCAGTTCCTGGCACACTGCCAGCAGGCCTCCAGGAAGAATGCTTAGGACGCGAGGCCGCCCTCACCGTCTCTCTTAAAGGGACAGCGTGCATTTTTTTAAAATGTCAATCAACCAATGGCAGCGCACTGATTACTATATCTGGCCACTCCACCATAGGGGGAGTGTCGGAGCAACGTGTTTCTACCATTGCTACATCCGGTTCTGACTCTGTTCTGTCTGCGCTGCGTTAGCAGTCTCTGTGCTTCGCTCATTCTATTTGTCTCCACAGATCATTGGTATCCTGTACACGGCTATCCCTGACAAACTCTGCTACCACTTGTGCAAGTGTCATCCCATTCCGCCATCAGCCATCCGAATCTGTGGACTGTGACAAGGTTACTGGAGCCAGCCTGCTACCATCTACCCTGAACCAGGACCTTCCTCACCTGCGTCTACCTCTTCACGGTTTCTGCTATCATATCTGTTACCCCCTTTTGGTCCCTCTGGGACAGCTGCCACGTTTCTGGGGTCTAACTGGAGGTAGCACCTGTGTCCTCTGGGTATTCCATTCCGGTCCTGTTCGAGGTGCCTTACTACGGGTACCCGGGGCTCACTAGTTACGCCCCCTTTGGAGCCCCCGGACCTCGGTCTCGAGGTTCCACTTCAAAAATAAAAGACGAATGTGAACTTCATCATCTCTGCCTCCGCTTCCATTCGTTACAGAAATGTAGAAGACTGACAAACGCCACAGCACAAGGGACGGACACACAGAACTGAGCGCAGGAGTATGGAAGTGCAGGGTACGGATAAGCAGAGCACGATACAGGAGTACAGACATGCAGAGCAGGGCAAAAGAGTATGGACGCGCAGGATAGCGCACAAGGTATGGGCATGCAGAGCAAGACACAGGAGCACAGATGTGCATTGCAGGGTACAAGAGTACAGATGCGCAGGATAGCGCACACAGAGAATAGACGCGGGCCTGGGTCGCAGAAGCTTGAACAATAACCAGGCGCCACTGATAAGAGAAAGCAGGTTCATATAACCCACACCTTACCCAGATTGGGTGCTGGGATTTCCGGTTAGGACATCAGAGAGCATAAAGGACCTGGGAGGGAGCGTGGCCACCCAGGTCAGGAGACCTGAGAACATACAGGACCTTGGAGGGGGCGTGACCGCTCTGCGAGAGTACCAGGGCGCATGTGCCTGATCCTGGAGCCTCTTGTAGTGCGGGGAGCACGGCAGGACCAAAGAACAAGACCGGAGGAGCGGACAGCAGCGGGCACGGCAGCGACAGCAGCGGAGGCACGGCCAGCAGCGGTGGTAACACTTATCTTATACAGATAATGAGCCTTGTAGCCAAAGAATCCATGTCTCATATTCCATATTGCCTTGTACCATATCCTGTCAATCATTTTGTGACCTTCACAGATTTTGAATACATTTGGGTACACACCTTATGTAAGTTTTAGGTTGTATTGACAGTTTTAACTGAACAATTAAAAGTTTTTAGGGGTCCATTTTAGGGGTCCAGTTTTTTGTGGTTTTGTAATTGATTAAGACCTTATCCTATATCTTTTTTTTTCTGTTTTCTTAGATATGAACCCAGGACTCCAGCACTGCAAAGCAACAGTGCTAACTATTGAGCCACCGTGCTGCCCTATAGTGATACATTTGGAACACTTTGACTCTCTAATCTCAAGTTTACACTTTAAATTTACCCCATAGTGTAATGTATACCAGTCTGTGAACAAAGTTCTGAAAAATTAAGGTTATTTTAGTCTTTCAAAATAACAATACATAACAATATACCCCTTAACGAGGACCTTTTATCAATATTTTCATGTTGAACTGGACGCAGGATGCATTGTTTCTATTATGGAGTGTTTTCTTCTTTCCTTTCAGTGTTACTGCCTGCTTATGATTGGTCAACATCATGGAGGGGGAAGATGTACACAACACCACTGAAAAATGTGATAACACCCACTTGTACTTAACTTTTTTCATATTATTAGGTGTAAAAAAACTCTGATTGCTAATATTTCCACAACAGATAAGTGAAATAAAAAAAAAATTTTTTTTCTTCTCTGCAGCCACTCTTATATTGTGTGTCCAGTTCAACATGAAAATTTTGGTGAAATAGCCTTTTTAATTACTGTCCATTTCGGCAGCCAAAACTTTATTTATTCACTACACTGTCTTATTGAGGAACATTTTTAGCAACACAAATATTGAAAAATAGAATTAAAGTTACTGGTAATTCGGTCTCTAGGAACCCTCCACAACAGGAATCACAAAGAGGTTAAGAAGCCTGGAGAACCTTTCTCCCAAAGGCTAAATCTTTAGTGGACATTAAGTCTAATCTATAATGTTTTAAAAAGGTAAGGACCAAAGACCAGGTGGCAGATCTGCTCGATGGAAGCACTGGCCCTTTCAGCCCAGAAGACCACTACAACTCTTGTGGAGTGAGCTATGTTCTTCTGGAAGCTATAAATTTTGGATCCCATATGCTTCACAAAACATTTTTTTAATACAGTTTGTAATAGTACTCTTTGAGGTTTTTCTTCCTCTCTTCTGTCTGCTATTCTGTTCTGATAAACAAAAGAAATTTTGATCTCTTCTCCATGATTCTGATTGTTGAAGATAGTGAATAATAGTTCTATACACATTGAAATTCTTTTTCTCGGTCATTCACTGGGTTTTGAAAAAAGGAAGGGAGAATAATGATCTCTTGAGACCTGTGTAATTTTGATGTCACTTTGGGCAAAAATGATGAAACTAGACGGAACACAATCCTATCTTCTAGTATTTTTAGATAAGGTCATCAGATAGAGAGCTTGTTGTTCACTGACTTTTCAAGCAGTTGTGATGGCTACTAGAAAGGCTGTTTTCCAAGATAGTCTGTACAATTCCACTGAGGCTATAGGCTCGAATAGAGGTAGAGTAAAGGTACTGTCACACTAAGCGATCGCACCAGCGATCACGACGACGCGACCTGGCGAGATTGTTGGTGTGATCGCTATATGGTCAATAGTTAGCTTCCAAACAGGAAGAACTCATAAACGACACATCAGCGATCAGCGATCTGTATAACGACCTCGGCGGTCGTTGGGACCTGTCACACAGCATGTATTGTTAAAGATCCCGACCTCGATAGGCATGACTGAGCGCAACCTTTTCCACGCCCCTCAGCACAGATTGGTGGTCACTGTATGTCATATGTCACAGCTCTCGCTTAGTGATTGGACATCCGCGTCATAAAAGACGACGCAAGTGGTTCATACGAATTTCCAGCATCGTTCCATACTGCGTCCTGCTAGCCTTCTGCTTTGCAGCTACTGCGATCCAGTCTGTGCCGCTATTGCGTTTGCCCCAGATTAATTTTTTCAGGATCCCAAAAATGTCTTGTATAAATGGCAAAGATGAAGCGCTGTAGCGACTCTGACAGGATCGCAAAACCCCACACACAATAGTATCCTCACAACAACGCACAAAAGGACTAGATGTTGTGGCCACCAATCGGAGCTGAGGGGCGTTAAAACCTAGTCCAGCCTTCGCCGCTGACATGAGTCGCCAACGAGATCGCTCGTCGTTCATAAAGGGTCTCAAACTCAGCGATTCAGGCTCACCAGGGGGACGCCAATACGCAATTAAAAAAACCGGTAGCAGAACGTTCGTTAGCACGATCAGCGACCATCGCAGCAGGGGCCACATCGCTGCTACATGTGTAATGTATGTGGTAACAGTTCATATAGCGTCTTGTGCTTGGGTGCGATGAAAATACTGAGACACAGGTTGATAAGAAAGTCCTGTATTGCTTCATACAAATTGGCAAAAATAACACACAGGTTGCAAACACAGAAGCAGGAGACACAGCAGGCCAGAGTAATCTAAGCTCAGCAATAACTCTCCACAACAGATTCAGATCTTCTTCTCTGTTACCGCAAGTCCATGCAAACGTGAGGCTCTCAAGAGCAGAGTTCAGAGTCCACAAGTGCTTCAGAGTTCCTCAGTAGGAATGCTGGAGTACAAGGTCCAAGGCTTCAGGAGTCAGAACACAGGTTCACTGCAGGCTAGATTCTGAAGCACTGATTGCTCAGCTGTGGCTGTTTAAGAAGCAAACGGAGAGAATCAGGGCGGGAACATGCAAGCTGGAAAACTCCATTTTGACTGAGGGCAAGATAGCTTCAGCAAAACAGAAAGCAAAATGGCCGACGAACAAACTGAGTTTCAGAACAGATACACAGAACCTTACATTACTCCCCCCTTAGGACAACCTCCGGATGACCTCAGACCAGGCTTGTGTGGGTACCTCTGATGAAACTGACGGAGCAAGCGAGGAGCATTAACGTTATTGACTGGCTCCCATGAGTTGTCCTCCACTGGGTAGCCCTGCCATTTAATCAGATATTGTAACTGATTTCTATACAACCTGGAATCTAAAATCCTTTCCACCACAAATTCCTCCTGACCATCGACTAGCACTGGGTCAGGGCAAGGAGAAGAACGTCCAGGAAACGTATTGGGTGTCGCAGCCTTTAGTAGGGATACATGAAAGACAGGGT
Organism: Oophaga sylvatica; assembly: GCA_033576555.1. Classification (NCBI taxonomy): domain Eukaryota; kingdom Metazoa; phylum Chordata; class Amphibia; order Anura; family Dendrobatidae; genus Oophaga; species Oophaga sylvatica. The sequence goes on from JARQOD010000006.1 coordinate 287,372,835, forward strand.
GGATTCTCATAGTTCTGGGCAATTGAAGACGACAAGCAACGGCACTTATAATTTTACTGATTTTATAGGGTCCAATGTACTTATGTCCCAACTTAGACGATGGAATCCTTAACTTAAGATTTCTGGTTGACAGCCAGACCAGGTCTCCTACCTTAAAAGCTGGTGCAGGTTTACGAAATTTATCTGCTGCTTCTTGTACCTTTCCTGAGCCGATTCCAGATTCTCCTTTAGAAGATCCATATTCTTCTGTAAAGTCGTGATCTTTCAGCCACTGCTGGCAAAGGCGTCTCTATGGAAAATCGTGGTAGAATGTTAGGATGATAACCTAGATTAGAGTAAAAAGGAGACTGTTTAGTGGAGGCACTCTGAGAGTTGTTGTAAGAGAACTCAGCTAATGGAAGTAGATCCACCCAATCATCCTGTAGGTGGCAGATAAAGCAGCGGAGATACTGCTCCAGGGTTTGATTGGTTCGTTCGGTTTGTCCATTAGTCTGGGGATGAAAAGCAGAAGAAAGGTTTACTTTAATGTCCAATGCTGCACAGAAATTTTGCCAAAACCTAGAAGTGAATTGCACCCCTCGATCCGAAATAACCTCATCCGGTACTCCATGTAAGCGAAACACATCTTTAATCATCAAATCTGATGTCTGTTTTGCAGTGGGTAAGCCGACACAAGGGATAAAATGAGCTGCCTTTGTTAGACGGTCAACCACCACTAGAATAGTGTTCTTCCTTGAGAGGTTGGTAATTCCACAATGAAGTCCATAGAAATGGATCCCCACGGGCGGGACGGGGTGGGAAGAGGCTGTAACAGACCAGTTGGTGAAGAGCGAGGTGTTTTGCATCTTGCACAAACCTCACACGAAGTGACATAGTCCAAAACATCCTTCCTACAAGTGGGCCACCAAAAGAAACGAGAAAGAAATTCCTGTGTCTTTAGAATTCCTCTATGCCCGCTATTTTGGAATCGTGAATGAGTTGCAATACTCTCAATCTGACTGTTTCAGGTATATACAGACGTTGTCCCAGAATCCACACACCATTCTTAAAGACAAGACTTACGTCCCTTGGGGGTTGAGCCAAAAAAGAATCCGCATGGTATGCTTCCTTGATGTCTTTAATTAGGTCTTGATGATGAATCACTCCTAGGAATCTAGAGTCAGGAAGAATAGTCTTAGGAGGAGTAATTGGACGTGTCTCTGCTGAGTAAATCCTAGAGAGTGCATCAGCCTTTCCATTGCGCGATCCTGGTCTATAAGAAATAATAAAATTAAATTGGTTTAAGAAAAGATTCCAGCGAGCCTGGCGAGGAGTCAGGCACTTAGCCGACCTGATAAACTCAAGATTACGATGGTCTGTCAGAACGACTATTTGCTGTGCAGCTCCTTGAAGAAGGTGTCTCCATTCTTTGAAGGTGGCAATAATGGCCAACAACTCTCTATTGCCCACATCGTAGTTCTTCTCAGCCGAAGACAACTGCTGGGAAAAGAAGGCACAGGGATGCAAGACATTCTTCTCACCTGTTCTCTGAGAGAGTATAGCTCCCACGGCACAGTCTGAAGCATCCACCTCTATTATGAAGGCAAGCTCTGGGTTGGGATGTACTAGGATAGGTGCAGTGGTAAATTTATCTTTTAGACGGGAAAATGCTTCCTGGGCTTGGGGAGTCCAGGAGAACTTAGACTCTTTCCGGGTAAGTTGGGTGATAGGTGACACTACCTCAGAGAAATTTCTAATGAAACGTCTATAGAAGTTTGCAAACCCGATGAAGCGCTGTACCTCCTTCACATTTCTAGGACTTGGCCAATCATTGATGGCTTGGGTTTTACTTCCATCCATACTAATTCCTTGTGTAGACAGCACATACCCCAGAAATTGAATTTCGGTCTTATGGAATTCACACTTTTCAAGTTTGATGTAAAGATGATTTTGTCTTAGACGTTCCAGGACCATTCTCACATGTCCATGATGTTCCTCTGTGGAGTTAGAAAAAATTAAAATATCATCCAAATAAATTACCACGAATGTATCCAGGAGATCCCTGAAGATGTCATTCACCAAGTGTTGGAAAGTGGCTGGGGCGGTACTCAGACCAAAAGGCATAACTAGATATTCAAAGTGTCCATAGCGTGACCTGAATGCAGTCTTCCATTCATCCCCAGGTCTAATACGGACTAAGTTATAGGCCCCACGAAGATCTAGTTTAGAAAAAATTTTGGCATGTCGCACTCTCTCCAATAACTCAGGGATTAAAGGCAATGGATAACGGTTTCTAATAGTAACCTTATTGAGTTCCCTATAGTCTACGCATGGTCTCAGGGATCCATCTTTCTTCTTTACAAAGAATATGGGTGCCCCTGCAGGAGATGAAGAGGGGCGTATGAAGCCCTTGGCTAGATTTTCGTCTATGTACTCTTTAAAGCCTTCAGCTCGGGCCCCGCCAGGGGGTAGATCTTACCAAAAGGTATCTCTGCTCCAGGCAATAATTCAATTGGACAATCATATGGACGGTGAGGAGGAAGCTGGTCAGCGTTCTTCTTGTCACATAAATCCACATAGTCCTGGTATACAGCTGGTAGTTCAGGGACTGACATGGTTCCTTTAGGAACAGAGCAAGCTGAAATTTTTGGACTCATCTGTTTCTCTGGAAAGTGTAATTCCTTGGTCTCCCAGTTAATGGTAGGATTCTGAGCCTGCAGCCATGGTAGCCCTAGAATAATGGGAAAGTGAGGAGAAGAGATAAGCATAAAGGACAGTTTCTCTTGATGATCTTTACCCATAAGAACCTTTAAAGGCTCTGTTTCCTGATCCACTGGTCCAGAGGTCAGCAGGGAGCCATCCACAGTTTCCATCTGTACTGGAGTAGCCTTCTTCACTGAACGTATTCCCTGTTTCAGAGCAAAGGAGACATCCATAAAATTTCCACTTGCACCTGAGTCGATCATAGCAGAGCTAGACACCCAGCTGAGTCAACCCAGAGTTTGATGGAAAGAAAACAGTGAGAATTGTTTTTTTTACAACTCAGCTGGGACACCGCTGAGGAAACTTGAAAAGATGGCAGCATTTACACAGTCAACGTCCTCAGAGGTAACGGAGTTTAAGTCCGAGAAATCAAGATCTGTTGCTGCAGATCTCTCTGGAGCCTGAGGCTCGGACCTGACAGATCCCCTCTCGCAACACTCACAATGAATGAGTGCTGCAGTAGTCTTACGAAAGGCTGGGGCAGTTTATAATGAAGTGCCCTGACTTACCACAATAGAAACATAGATTCCCCTTTAAAACGATGTTCCTTGCGTGCATCACTAACCCGTCGTTGTAAAGAGTCTACCTGCATGGGTTTCAGGTTCAGGTTCCCGGTAATCCTACTCAAAGGTTCCTTAGCTGGAGAGGAAGGTAGGAAAAGGTTAGTACGATTGCTTTCGAACCATCTCTCTTGCCTGCGTTCAGTCAGAACGAGTATCAATCGGATGCAGTAGTTAATAAAGTCACCTAACGCAGTGGGAGGGTCGGCACGAGCAAGTTCATCCTTAATCATTGGGATAACCCCTTTCGAAAAATAATTTTTTGGCGGAACTGTCCCAGGGGGTTTATCAAGGGCCCATCTCCTGAAATCCAAGGCATATTCAGCTACCGGAGTGCTTACCTTGGCGCAAGCTAACATGGCTGCTTCAGCTGTTGCACCTCGATTGGGGTCATCAAACACCTGCCCCATGGCTGAAATAAAATTCATCAAGGTGATTAAAAACAATCATCCTCAGTCTCAATCAGAGGGTTTGCCCACATTTAAAGCCTTGTTGGTAAGCAACATAATTTTTAGTAAGCACCTTAGATCGTTCAGTAGGGAAATTGTGAACATGTGCAGAAAAAAAAAAGATTGCATTGATTAAAAATCCCCTGAATTTCTCACGTTCACCGCAAAAACGAAAAGGGGGCAACTTGGGATCCCAGCACTCGGGGCTACGGCAGGAGCCTGGACTCGCCCCTCTAGAACCTCAATCCTGGCTCGCAAATCCTGGGTAGTCTGTCCAACCACTGCAAATTGTGATTATGAGGTCCTTGTAGATTTGTAAAACGGGTCTTTATATTCTGCAATCTGCAAGGATATTATCAGTCACTCCGCAAAGTTCCTTTATGCGGGCCTCCATTTTCCAGTTCTTTTAAGACAGGATTACTGGAAGAAGAGGAGAAAAAAAAACAAATAGTGTTCACCTGTGGCAACACTGCAGAGAAAAAAAAAAATTAAGGGAAACTGCTCACCGGGAAATGGTTGTGAGAAGTCACAACCACTATCATCACAGAAAGTTTCAACCAGACATTGATATCCAGAGTTACAGCAGACAAAAAGAGAAGAAAGAAAAAAAAAAAAAACAATAGTGTTTACCTGGGTAACACTGCAAAAAAAAAAACTTAAGGGAATTGCTCACCTGGAATGGTTGTGAGAAGTCACAACCACTGTCATCACAGAAAGTAAAACCCGGACGTCTGATATCCACATTACAGCAGACAAGCCTTCCAGACCCAGCAGACACTAACTTTTTGGCTTCAGAATCTTGTAATGTATGTGTACGGTTTCATATAGCGTCTTGTGCTTGGGTGCGATGAAAACACGGAGTCACAGGTTTGATATAGAAAAGTCCTGTATTTCTTCATACAAGTTGGCAGAAATAATCAAAACAGTTTGCAGACACAGAAACAGAGACACAGCAGGCCAGAGTAATCAAGCTCAGCAATCACTCTCCCAATACAGATTCAGGATCTTCTTCTCTGTTACCGTAAGTCCATGCAAACGTGGGTCTTTCAAGAGCAGGTTCAGAGTCCCAAGTGCTTCAGAGTTCCTCAGTAGGAATGCTGGAGTACAAGGTCAAGGCTTACAGGAGTCAAAGTCACAGGTTCACTGCAGGCTAGATTCTGAAGCACTGATTGCTCAGCTGTGGCTGCTTAAGAAGCAAAGGAGAGAATCAGGGCGGGAACATGCAAGCTGGAAACTCCATTTTGCTGAGGGCAAGATAGCTGCAGCAAGACAGAAAGTAAAATGGCTGACGAACAAACTGAGTTTTCAGGATATATACATAGAACCTTACAGCATTTTTAAGCCTGTTACCAGACATCCGTAAAAAAAACAAATTTCAGCAATGTCAGGATGGACCAACGATCAAAAAGAAAAAACATGATCATAAAGCTATTTATCAAATGTATAAATTTTATTCGCCTTTTAAAATCACATACCAAATATTTGCAGAAAAAATGGGGGAAAGGAAAATAAAACTGCCTGCAGGTCAGTAGCAACGCACCCACATAGGTTGGGAAATTTTTTAAAATGATACAAATCAATACCTGCAATAAACACTGCCGATTTAATACTATCTCCCTTCTCTGAAATAAATGGCCCCCAACTATCAAAAATATCTGCATATTATCTGTAAAACCCCCACAATTTTTGCCAAGAAAGTTGCATAAAACACCCTAAAACTGGCCATCCAAATTGTCTAATATAAGGCACTCCCCCATTTGGGTATTTCCGGGGTATGTGAGGAAGCGGCAATCCACCTGGTGAGCGCGTCCCCCGCTGCTACAGACCTGCCCGGTGCGATTTTTTTTTTCCCTTTTTCCCCTTTTTTTTTTAAATATTTTGGGTTTGTTTTTAAAAGGCCAATAAAATTTTATACATTTTTTTAAAAAAGTTTTTCATCGTTTTTTCTTTGATCGGGGGGGTTTTGTTATGATAAGCAATAAATTTTTTATGTTTTTTGGGAGCTGGGGTGCAGTAAAAAAAAGGAAAAAAACCAGAGCGTTAAAATTGAGTTTTTAGACCCTGACTAACCCCCAATAGAGGACCGGGGGCGTTCCTCGGTTCCCCGGCCTCGTCACAGCCGGGGGAAAATAA
>JARQOD010000006.1:287378818-287402071 GCA_033576555.1 Oophaga sylvatica
GGTCCCAACTTAACTTAAATTGAATACCCGACCACTCTGACAAGGGAGAGATGTTGGAGACTGTTTTGGACGCAGAGTCCGCTTTCCGTTTTCTGAGCCATAATGCCCTTCTGATTGTAATGGCATTCGCTGCTGACAGCGCCGCATTAGTCGCATCAAAAGAGGCGTGGACCATAGTCTCCTGCTCGAGAGAATTGATTGGCTAGTTGTGCTGCCTGCGCAGTTGTATCCAGCAGGTCAGGATAAACCGTCTCTTGCGGTCACTGCTGTCTTTGGATGGTGCAGAGTTAAGGTGATGAACCCTCGATCCAAAATCCCCTTAACATGGCGGTGGAGAGGGACCGTCCACCACCTTGCATCATCCGCTAAACAGTGGTGATGCTGTGGGGGATGCTCGGATGCCAAAAGGAGGGTGCCTCTTTATATCCATGGAGTTCAAGCCCCTGTGTGGACAGGGCTAGTTGTCTGGCAATGGCCTGGCCGCAGAAGAGGATACATAGAGGCGATGTGCTCGTCTGTTGATGGTGTGGGGAGATCGGAACCTTGAAAGGATCCGTCGCCCCTGTCATCCGATGAAAAACAATGAGAAACGAAAAAGGATTTTGAACTGAAAACCAGACCCGGCATGGCATCCCACGTAGCAGGGGTGGATACATGGAGGCGACACTCCACATGCATGCCTGTTGCGTGAAAAAGAATACCGCCGTTCAGGAGGTTTCTGCTGAGTGAGTCCCTTATTCGGATGCTACCATTCGGGTGAATGCAAATGTACCATGAGGGAGTTTAGTCGTTTTGAAGGACATTGCGTGATCCGGAATTCTCGTCAACCTACATAGATTGGTTGACGGCCTCAATAAATGAATTCACCGTTTTATGGAAAACTGTCAAAACCAGATCCAGTAAACCTCCAAATCATACTCAGAATGATGTTCGCTACACCCCTCTGGTGAGAGAGAGAGCAGCAGTGCTCGCGGAAACCAAGGCATGATAGCTCAGTAGTTTTCTAGACTGGCAGTTGACGTACTACGGATCCGTTTTGTAGAGGATGATCCGTTCTGGGGAGATCGGATTCAAGGAAACATCCTATTCATACTCAGAACTTTGATCGCTACAGATCCCAGGTGAGGGAGAGCGACAGACTGCGCCCAAGGACGCCAACGGATGCATTCAGGGGGACTAGGTACCCTGGGCTCGGCGGCAGAAGGGGGTACGTGGAGGCGACACTCCGCGTTTCCGCCTGTTTTAGGTTTGGGGAGAGCCGAGCCCTTAAGGGATCCGTCGCCCCTGTGTAATCTAGAGCGGATAAATCCTCCCAGGCGGTTGGCGACAGTCCCAGCCGATAGATGAGGGACTGTATCGCTTTGGTCAGTGGTGCCGTGGACTGCAACGGCAACGAAGCCCGCTCAGAGGGGCTACATACACTTGATTCGGTAGTGACGGAAGGCTCCTGCGCAAAAAGGGTTCCATTCTTATCACCTGGGCCTCTGTAGCCGGCCGGGTGGACCAAGATGGTCGCCGGGAGTTGCAGGGGCTGCGAAGTCTCGCAGTAAGCGAGAAGCGCCATATCAGGGGGCGGGGCCACTGCCGCAATGTCATGCAGTGGGTGGAATTTCATGGACTGTTCCATGAATAGGCCCAAGCCGGGACCTTAACTTCTGCGGCCCGCGGGAGCGTTAACCGGGGGAGGGGGAACGCCGCGCTGAAGCGCCGAAAACCCTGCTGCAGGAGCCCATAGCCGACCTCCTTACCAGCGGTGTGTGTCCCGGCATGGAACCGCCGCCACAGATGATCAGGCTGTAGGGTGGAGGGTTATGCCATCTATCCACTCTTGAGGTCATAGAAGAGGGGGAAAGACCGTCCAGCCTTCCTGCCAACGCCGCTGTACATCAGGGACGATGGGGAGGGAGCCGCATGGGCGCAGAGTTCAGATTTTCTGCCGGTGCCATGTGGACGGTGCAGTAAGCCCTCCATCCACCATCCCCTTGTCAGGGAGGTGGAGAGGACCCGTCCGCCTCCATCACCGCTGTTTTATCAGTGATGGTGCAGTGGGGACCACATGGAAGGCATGGATGCCTCTGTACATCCCAGGGGTTCACTGCCCTAGGATAGGGACATGGCTGATGTCCAGCTGTAGCATGGCTTCAGAAGGGGTTACATGGAAGTGACACTCCATGTTCCCGTTTGTTGCTGGTGCGGGGAGAACGGTGCGCTGAAGGGACCCGTTGCCCCTAAAAGAAAGCTCAGGCATGGCTTGCACGTTGTTAGGAGAGGATACGTGGAGGCGACACTCCACGTGCTTGCCGGTTGTTAGTTTGGGGAGATCGGACCCTTAAAAGGATCCGTCACCCCTGTCATCCTTGGAAAAAGTAGTAAAAAATAGAATAAAAAATTATAGTCTGAAGACCAGACCATTGTGCCTCCTACGGACACTAAGCAAGAACTGGATTTCTGGGAGCTAGCATGAGAGTGTATACTGCAGAGGAGGAGCTAACTTTCTTTGTATTACTTAGTCTCAGCCTCCTGGTGGCAGCAGCATACACCCATGGTCTGTGTCCCCCAATGAGGCGAAGGAGAAACCTCAAACACCTTACCAACGTTGTTATAAATAAACTTGGCACTCAACGAATGGGAGCAATTCGAAAGTTTCTTTATTTGCATCCAGACAAACAGAAGTCCATTTTTAAACGTTTTCGATCCTATATGGGACCTTCCTCAGAAAATTGGTTCCATACAGATATGCTAAAGTGACACCTATGGGGATAATGATACCCATCTCACGAGCGTTGGTCCCAGCATCCACGGTAATCAGCTTCAGCGTGACATTGTAACACGGGGATCAGCATCCCCATAGGTGTCACTTTAGTATCTTCCAATTTACACGATACCACTGGGCATTTACCACGGGCGGTATACACAGTGCCGGGTTGTAATTAACTGCTGTAGTGTTCATAATTCTATCTCTAGCACATCCAGTATCACAGGAGATTTTCCAATAATCCTTGTTTTTCTAAGCAGGGGCGTATTCTCAGAGCCCTTCACCAGCAAATCTGTATGGAACCAATTTTCTGAGGAAGCTCCCATATAGGACCAAAAACGTTTAAAAATGGACTTCTGCTTGTCTGGATGCAAAGAAACTTTCGAATTGCTCCATTTGTTGAGTGCCAAGTTTATTTATAACATTGTACGTTTGGTTGGATACCTGACTTGTGCACCGCCTACTCGTTTCCATTGAGTGCCATGTTTTCTATTATAGTACCTTACCAACATTGGACGTCCAATGTTGGCTGCCTGTGTATGGCCTGTGACTCAAGAGCTGTGTTAAACACTCGCCATCTTTCAGCAATAGCAACAGTCGGCAGATGAGCTCCGTTTGCACCAGTCATCCCTTTAAATGGCCCTGTCAATCTGACAGTAATAAAGGAGATAGCGGATTTTCTGTGCTTCTGGTGTGCAACAGCAGCTGGAACCTTAATTAATACTATAATAAAGTTGTGTCTCACACAACCCTATCAGGTGAGCGGGACCGCCACATGATCATCACGTTATCATAATTGAATGTGTGTGTGTGTGTGTGTATCATCAACCAATCACGAAGTATCTTTAATTTCACCAGAGCTGTTTAAAAGAAGCTGAGCTGTGATTGGTTGCTATGAGCAACAGTTTTCTCACTCCACAACAACACCTCAGCAGACAGTGACTGGGTGGTTCTGACCCCAGGGTCTCTTAAAGGGATCATTGGTATGGAAGTTAGGGCAATTCCATTAAACTCTCTGGTTCTGACCCCAGGCCTGCCCCTCTTAAAAGGATCCCCAGTACAGAAGTGAGGGCAAATCCACTCTGCGCTTTGGTATTGACCCCAGGCCTCTCTTAAAGGGATCTCCGGTATGGAAGTTAGGGCAAATCCACTCTGCGCTTTGGTACTGACCCCAGGCCTCTCTTAAAGGAATCATTGGTATGGAAGTTAGGACCGTTCCACTCAGCGCTGTGGTTCTGACCCCAGGGCCTCTTAAAGGGATCATTGGTATGGAAGTTAGGGCAATTTCACTCAGAACTCTGGTTCTGACCCCAGGCCCCTCTTAAAGGGATCCCCGGTATGGAAGTGAGGGCAAATCCACTCTGCGCTTTGATACTGAACCCAGGCCTCTCTTAAAGGGATCTCGGGTATGGAAGTTGGGGCAATTCCACTCAGCGTTCTGGTTCTGACCCCAGGCTTTCTTAAAGGGATCCCGGGTATGGAAGTCAGGGCAATTACCTTCAAATGCTCTGGGACTGACCCCAGGCCTTTATTAAAGTGATCATTAGTATCGAAGTCAGGGCAAATCCATCCAGCGCTTTGGTTTTGACCCCAGGCCTCTCTAAAAGGGATCCCCAGTATGTAAGTTAGGACCGTTCCACTCAGCGTTGTGGTTCTGACCCCAGGGCCTCTTAAAGGGATTATTGGTATGGAAGTTAGGGCAACTTCACTCCGCGCTTTGGTACTGAACCCAGGCCTCTCTTAAAGGGATCTCCGGTATGGAAGTTAGGGTAAATCCCTCAGAGCTCTGATTCTCACCCCAGACTTATATTAAAGGGATCATTGGTATGGAAGTCAGGGTAAATCTACTCAGTGCTCTGGTTCTGATGCCAAGCCTCTCTTAAAGGGATCCCCGGTATGGAAATTAGGGCCATTCCACTCAGCACTCTGGTTCTGACCCAGGCTGACGGGATGATGTGGGATATTAGGGGTAGTAGTCCAGTGGCTCTGGCTGACGGGATGATATAGGATATTAGGGGGAGTAATCTAGTGGCTATGGCTGACGGGATGATGTGGGATATTAGTGGTAGTAGTCCGGTAGCTCTGGGTGACGGGATGGTGTATGGTATTAGGGGTAGTAGTCCAGTGGGATGGCTTTGACGGGATGATGTGGGATATTAGGGGTAGTAGTCTGGTTGTTCTGCCTGATGGGACGATGTGGGATATTAGGGGTAGTAGTCGGTAGCTCTGGCTGACGGGATTGTGTGGGATATTATAGTGAATGTGGCTATACACAGCTAGTATTGGATAAAAACGCTATTGCGCTTTTCTTGTTCCCTGATTATTTTCCTAATCACTTGACAGCAGCATTTATGGAGCTCGGTTTTGATAGCCGCTGTTCCATGCCATTCCTCTCCAACCAAAAGGACCTGATAGATTGAAATGGAAGTCAGATGCCTGCAGAAGGCCCTGTGCCTGTCATATCAGTTCTCTTCTGAAACCCAGTTTTTTTTTTGATGCTGGATCCGCATTCCACGCTTTGAGCCAAAGGACCCGGCGAATTGCGAGGATATTGCCGTTTGCTCTTGCGGAGTAGGCAGCGGCATCCAGGGAGGCATTGAGGTATTTGCTTGCGTGGGCGATTAGGTCCGTCAAATCTGAAAGGTCCTCCGGGGGCGCCTCCGCGGCAATGCCACGGCAGAGGGTTCTGGCCCAGGCCGATATGGCTTTCGCCACCCAGGTGGAGGCGAAGTTAAAGCAGGGTGAGGCGCCTGACGTCTCAAAGGCCGATTTTGTCAGAGCCTCAGTTTGTCTATCTGTGGCGTCCTTGAGCGACGTGGCATCAGGGATGGACAGGACAGTATGCGCGGACAAGCGGGAGATAGTTGGGTCCACCTTAGGGGAATCAGACCATTTGGATACTAGGTCTGAGCTAAAGGGGACGTCGAGTCGTCTCCTTCCTGGGAATCGTTTCCTGTGATTATCCCAGTGACGAGCGGTAGTTGCCTCAAACTCCCTGTGATTGAGAAACTCTTGGGGGGCGTTTTACCCATTTGAATGAAACGGAGTCATCCTCTTTGATTTCGAGGGTCTGTACAATGCCCGACATGAGACTATCTACCATGTCCTGCGTCCCCGAGGTCTGATCGTCATCCGAGTCAGACTCTGACTGAGAAGCTACGTCTGACCCGACGTCCGTCTCCGAGGAGGGGGAACGGGTGGAGCGTGGTAAGCTGGAAGCTGCCGATGGCCCGGGTGAACTAGATGTGGGACTGGAAGGAGTTCGCTTTCTGGTTCTTTTCCTTGGCCTGTCTCTGTGAGTCTCATGGCCGGGTGCAAGCGAATCGCTGTGGGGGGCGTTCGTAGCACTGGTGGTGGCAGTTAGCTGCGGCATATGTTCCAGGACCTGTACGAGGGACTGCGATATTTTTGTCAGGTCTGAGGTTGACTGAGCCATAGCAACAGCCCATTCCGGTGGGGTGGGTGTGCTCTCCTCCCTGGCATTAGTGGTTTCCTGCTGGGCAGACATGGTGGCAGGGCTGCTGGACAAGCAGGTGGGGGACGGCTGGCCTGAAGCCCGCTTTTTCTTGCGAAGGCCACAAGAGTAATGGGTTACCGTGGGGTTCTGACCGGAGGCAGTGGGATTGGGCATAGGTAGGGCCTGAGTGGTGATATTCAGCGGTAATACTACTGAGGAGGGTAATACTGCTCAGGAGTATGCAGTGAGGATGGGGCTATAGAGGGGTGGTAGAGTCTGTGTGAGCGCAGAATCTAATGGTGCCCCTGCTTACCAGTGCCTAGCGGTCGGAAGCGGCGGCCGTCTGGAGCCGGTAGCAGTGTCCCCTGTGAGGATTGCTGGCGGCGGGAGCTGATGGCGTTTGTGGAGCCATGTGTTGTGGGATGGCGTGCTGTATGCCTGTCGACCACACGCTGCAGAGCCAGGCGGTGGGCAGGGTTATGGCCTGAGAGAGAGCCCCTGCCATTGGTCCTAGCAGCCGGCAGGTGGGCGTGACCGGATGTGTGCCAGGGATGGAAGAGCTGCGCTCATAGGGCAGCTTGGCTTGTGGGCGTGTGCAGCCCGTGGGCAGGGCAGAGCCAGCGGTGCTAAGGAGAGCCCGGCGAGGGGGCGTGCCCTAGTCAGGAGGCTGACGTCGGCGTCCACGTAAGCGATCCAGGAGGGGCGCTTCCGTGGGGAGGGGGGGATGGCCTGTGCACGAGAGAATCCCTCCCCTAATGGCGGCGCCGCGCGCTCTTTGTGTACAAAAAGGCGCAAATTTTAAAAGGGGGGGGCGCATCTGCGACCGCTGTGTGCTGCGACCGACCGGCCCTCTAGGTAGCTGAGGGGGTCCGCAGGATAACCGTTAGCGGCTGCGCAGTCTGGGCGTCGTTGTGTGCTGCCCGGACCTATGAGGCACCCAGGGTGGATGCGAGAACAGCGGGCACGGGCTGGGGCATGGGGCGGTGCAGAAGACGGCGTCGACCCCTGTGAAGGAAGGGGGGAAGGTCACCGCTGGTGACCGCCATCTTCCTCTCAGCCCTCTCCTAGGAGAGGGGTGAGGAGGGGAGAGGCAAGGACTAGCTGCTCAGGGTCCTCTGAAGCACCCGTGAGGGTGACAGAGGACCAAGTCCTGCCAGCGGGTCCGAGAGTGGGCAGTGTGGATTATTCGCACGCTGCTCTCTCGGTCGCTAAGGTGTGGGTAAAACAGGGTGAGTAATCTGCACCCTGTTACCCAAAAAGATGAATCTGGAAAACAAAGGGAAAACGTTAATAACACAACACAAAACCTGTAAAGGAAAAATCTGCGGATCTGGTGTTAGATCCAGGTCCGCCTCCTACAGACACTAAGCAAAAACGGAGTTGCTTCGTGCCTGCCAGGGGGTGTATACTGCTGGGGAGGAGCCACCTTTTTCCTTATTTGCACAGTGTCAGCCTCCTAGTGACAGCATCTTACACCCATGGTAACTGTGTCCCCCAATGAAGCGATAAAGAAAAAATTTTAACCACCTCCATTTTGCACCCTTAAACATTAAGAAAAATAAACACATGATAGCTACTGTACATCCATACAGTCTGATCTGTAAAAATGCACAATTAACCTGTACAGTAAAAGCTGTAAAAAAGGAAAGCAATTGAAACACCAGAATTGCGGTTTTATTCCGATTTATCACAATGTCACAAAAAAATGCAGCAGAAAGCAATCAAATGTTGTAAGCACCCCAAAATGATACCGATCAAAAACAGCAACTCGTCATTTAAAACAAACAAACCCTGCCAAAGCTCCGTTGACAGAAATGTGAAAATGTTAGAGGTTTCAGAAAATGTCAACAACTTTATTTTTTGGTTTGTTTTCAAAATTGATTTTCACCACTTGGCAGAAAACAAGAACATCATAAGTTTGGTATTGCTGTAATTCTATGAATTTTGTTTCTAGTTCATTATTACTGCACAATTACAGCCAAGCATTTACCTGATATGGAGTGCTGCTGACCCTTGATTTATGTACAGATGCCGCACCGCCATAAGTAGTTTTTCCTGGATAGAAAGGAGAATCCCCAAGTTGACGGGATTTTAAGACTGATGAGTTTCCGAGAGACTGCATTAAAAAAGTTACAAAGTTACTAAACCACAATTTTTAATATGCATGATTAATAAGCAATTAAGACAAGTAACTTAAAAGGTCAATAACTGGCTATAATTGGAATATACAGTACAGACCAAAAGTTTGGACACACCTCATTTAAAGATTTTTCTGTATTTTCATGACTATGAAAATTGTAAATTCACATTGAAGGCATCAAAACTATGAATTAACACATGTGGAAATACATATTTTTACAAAAAAGTGTGTAACAACTGAAATTATGTCTTATACTCTAAGTTTTTCAAAGTAGCCACCTTTTGCTTTAATGACTGCTTTGCACACTCTTGGCATTCTCTTGATGAGCTTCAAGAGGTAGTCACCGGAAATGGTTTTCACTTCACAGGTGTGCCCTGTCAGGTTTAATAAGTGAGATTTCTAGCCTTATAAATGGTGTTGGGACCATCAGTTGTGTTGTGCAGAAGTCTGGATGGATACACAGCTGATAGTCCTACTGAATAGACTGTTAGAATTTGTATTATAGCAAGAAAAAAGCAGCTAAGTAAAGAAAAAAAGAGTGGCCATCATTACTTTAAAAAATGAAGGTCAGTCAGTCCGAAAAATTGGGAAAACTTTGAAAGTGTCCCCAAGTGCAGATGCAAAAACCATCAAGCGCTACAAAGAAACTGTCTCACATGAGGACCGCCCCAGGAAAGGAAGACCAAGAGTCACCTCTGCTTCTGAGGATAGGTTTATCCGAGTCACCAGCCTCAGGTTTACAGCAGCTCAGATTAGAGACCAGGTCAATGCCACACAGAGTTCTAGCAGCAGACACATCTCTACAACAACTGTTAAGAGGAGACTTTGTGCATCAGGCTTTCATGGTTAAATAGCTGCTAGGAAACCACTGCTAAGGACAGGCAACAAGCAGAAGAGACTTGTTTGGGATAAAGAACACAAGGAATGGACATTAGACCAGTAGAAATATGTGCTTTGGTCTGAGGAGTCCAAATTTGAGATCTTTGGTTCCAACCACCGTGTCTTTGTGCGATGCAGAAAAGGTGAACGGATGGACTCTACGTGCCTGGTTCCCACTGTGAAGCATGGAGGAGGAGGTGTGATGATGTGGGGGTGCTTTGCTGGTGACAGTGTTGGGGATTTATTCAAAATTGAAGGCATACTGAACCAGCATCGCTACCACAGCATCTTGTAGCGGCATGCTATTCCATCCAGTTTGCATTTAGTTGGACCATCATTTATTTTTCAACAGGACAATGACCCCAAACACACCTCCAGGCTGTGTAAGGGCTATTTGACCAAGAAGGAGTGCTACGCCAGATGACCTGGCCTCCACAGTCACCAGACCTGAACCCAATCGAGAAGGTTTGGGGTGAGCTGAACCGCAGAGTGAAGGCAAAAGGGCCAACAAGTGCTAAGCATCTCTGGGAACTCCTTCAAGATTGTTGGAAGACCATTTGCGGTGACTACCTCTTGAAGCTCATCAAGAGAATGCCAAGAGTGTGCAAAGCAGTCATCAAAGCAAAAGGTGGCTACTTTGAAGAACTTAGAATATAAGACATATTTTCAGTTGTTTCACACTTTTTTTAAGTATATAATTCCACGTGTGTTAATTCGTAGTGTTGATGCCTTCAGTGTGAATGTACAATTTTCATAGTCATGAAAATACAGAAAAATCTTTAAATGAGAAGGTGTGTCCAAACTTTTGGTCTGTACTGTACATCAACATACTCATCTAATGGACTAATATAGCACATGGCAAAAGTCAGAAAATCCCACAAATGGTGCCTCACACTACCTGTATGCCCCTTAAAGTGTATCTTCAGTAAGAGACCAAGCACTAGTCTGTCAACATTAGTTCTAAGATGGGACATCTGTTAGCTAGAAGAGAAGGGGATCCAGCGTAAAGATAAGTAGAGAGTGGTACTCAACAAATATTCTTTGGGATAAACAGCAGTAAGGATCATGAGTCAAAGGCTGTTTCACCTATAGCTATGCTTCCCCTGGCCTCACGACCCAGCTTTCTCTACTGCTTAAGTCCAGATCATAAAAATTAACAAGACAAATTCTCAATCTGTGTTTCTGTCCTTTTCATAGGGTCATAGTGGTGACTTTTGGAACAGCCATAAAATGTGAAAAGACCAGAACAGCCACAATCGAAAACCATTACCCTAAATTTTTCAGCATAGTGATGCTTTTTTAAGCCTGCAGATTAATTAAAAAAAAAAAAAAAAAAGATTTTAACTGGCGAGTTCTGCTTTCTGTTCATCTTCAACCTGGACTACTGCATAAACAGTTACTTTTCGTAGGATATGGTGGTGTTCCCTCAAGTACCCGATTTGCTCCTATAGGGATGTAATGACCACGTCAGTGCCATCAGTGATTTCTGTGATGTTGAATAGAAGGGCAAACAGACACGGCACTTAGATATAGAGTCAAGTCCCCTTTAAAAGACCACACAAATGATCTAAAGCGCCTAAAACTAAAGGTATACATGGGTAACTTTTTACAAACCGCAAAAAATTTTAAATCTATAAATTATGCTGATTGCTGAAAAACAGAAAAAGAAAATGGAATGCACCCCTGAGTAGAGTTGAACGAAATTGTTCGGATTCGGTTGCCGAATCTGAATTTGCCATATTCGCGCAATATGGGTACCCTATTCGTGCCGAATGTATGTTTAATGATCGGTTCCGAACATTGACTCAATTGACGTGATGTGTTCGACGAATATTGAAAAAACAATATTCGCTGCCGATAGTATTCGGAACTGAATCCGAACAAATTCACTCAACTCTACCCCTGAGCACATCATCATTCCCTTGCTAACTGGATTAATGCAGTCGTGGCTATGGCTGTATTCTAACATTTCAGTAGAGGTTAGAATTTTATTTACTTGCTATATGTGTTACTCAAAGTTTTGCAGAGCACAACTGAATCCCTCAGAAATCCAGACGAAAACAGTCATGTTATTATAATATATACAGAAGGATATCAGGGGAATAAATGGAGGATATCAGCACATACCGATGACAAACAGCCAAACGTAGACAGGTTAAATGTTGGTTTCCTAGAGGTCATTGACGAGTTATGTGAAACATGTGAACGATCTGCTTCAGGAGACCATAGAGGGGGTGCATTCAGATTTTTTGTGACAGCAATGTCTGACAAAAGAAATAAAAAGGTCTTAAAATACATAAATTTCATAACCCAACTAAACACAACATATAGTCACATTTACCTTTATCAGATGCCCTGGAGGAAAAACCACTGGTTGTAGAAATGTTATCATCATCGTGCTGAGAGGTAGAGTCCTTAATTTCCTTCACCAGTGAAAAATTAGAAGTGCCAATAGGATAGGTAGAAGATGTTGAAGGTTGGCAATTAAGTGCAGGAGAATCCAACATGTTGAAGTTTAGGCTAGCTCTATGTAGAGATGGCCGGGTTAACACTTCAGGCAGGTTTAATGCCAATCGACTTGTTGAGTGATCTGCAATGTTAGATTTATAGCATCAAAATCAATAGTTGACATTCAAAAAAATAAACAAACAATAAATAATACATTTGTTACTGGAAACATTTTTACTTATAGTAGCTAGAAGAAACACCAATTTAATCAAAAATAAATGCACAAAATGTAAATTGATATAAAAGATGTACAGGCTGTGACATGTCTCACAGGCTCAGAAACCTGCTCTAAAGCTATGTTAGGGGATTGAATGTTGCAGGCTGCTTATGCTTGGTCAATCTCATTTGGGGCGTGATAGAACACATCCCCTTGAAAACTGTCTGATTATACCCACTTGGACTGAAAGTGTTAACTCATGAAGCGCCATATCCTTTGCTTGCTAATCTCTCCGTAACAGAGAGAAAATAAAATAAAACCCACGTTTAACTCTGCTCTTCCATTACAACATGTAAAATTTGACGAAGGGTCCTCCTTAAAGTGTACCTCTTTCAAAATAATTTTAGAGCATCTTTTCTTATAACTGTTGTATAACTTGCACCTTCCTGTTATTCCTGCAATGGGGATTACCATTTGAGGGGGTGTGTCCACACACTTCAACAGTGTAATTGGTGGCAGCCAGCACGGACACACTCCTTTGAATAAGGATGGTTACGGCCGGTTGTTAATTTACTCCCATTCTAGGAGGAGTAACTGATGAAAAGAGCACTACACAGCTTCATTAAAAGATGCAGTATAATTCTTACATGGGAAATAAGGTATTTACTAAGAAAGACATGCAAGATGTGACAGGTACTCTTTAAATGGAGATTGCCTACCTTCCTGGGTCCTAACATGCTCGAGAGTGATTCTGTCATCTGCAGTTACAGGCAGGTCTTCCTCAACATAGGTGTGACTTTGTTCTTCATTTTGTCTATCATCAGAATGGTCTTCAGCGTGAATCAAGTTTGAGGATCTGCCAGGTACCTCGTCTTCTTTTTTAAAATATTTCTGCAGCCAAGCTGGAACGATGCTCTTTACAGTATCTGTGACACGACTGATGATACCCTGTGGGTGATGGAAAAGAGAACATCTTAAAAGAGGATCTGTCACCAGAAGTAATCTGGATTTATCATGAAATAGATCACCTATTCCTAATGATCCATTCCAGAATGACTAAGGACTCTTTCACATATGTTTTTTGACTTCAGGCACGATCCGGCGTGTTGTTAAAAAAAACGATCCGGTACCGGATGCGTTTTTTTTAGCATTGACTTTCATTAGTGCCGGATCGCGCCTGATGTCATTGCGTTGCATCCGTTTTTGTCCGGATCCGGCGGAAATGTACATTCCGGCAGCCAGACAAAACGGTCACTGCAACGCTTTTTTTTTCCCGGAGTCGCTTGATAGTGCCTGAAGCGGCGCATCAGGCAGCCGGAAATAACCGGACCAGTCTTTTGTGGAAATCTCTCTCTCTCTCCATGCGTACCTGCATTTTCTGGCTGCAAAACTTCTAAATCCGGGTTCAAAAGTTCAGGTCGGATCCAGCAAAAAAAACCTGATCCGTTCCATCAGTTTTTTCATTTCAGCACCGGATCCGTCCCTTCAGGCATTCGACGGATTATGCCTGACAAAAAACGGATGTGTGAAAGAGGCCTAACCGTTCCTGAAAGCTCAGCAATTTAGGAGTCCAACAATATACCCAAAGTGTATTCAGACTGCAAACTTTCTCTGTTACCTAGCTAAATTGACAAGCTCCTCTCACTACAGTCCTCCCTGCTCCTGATTCCTCAGCCTACAGTAAGGAATCATGTGACCGTCTACCTGTAACATGTTGAGTGTGTCATCATTTCTAACATCTGCAAAGTTTGACTAGGGTAACTGTGTGTGTACATTATATCTATGGAAGATTTCCCAAACATCAGGAAGGTCTTGGCTGTCAGTCACAGTGCTGGGGGTGGGAGGGACAAGATGAAACTGAATATTGATGAACCGCACCATTAACATTAATTCCTGGGAAAAGGGGAATAAATGGATTTAAAAGGACAGAGGAAGCGAAGAAGGAAGAAACCTTACAAGAAGCTGGGAGTGGTGTTTAATGAAATGGACACATTGGTGATATTAGATGAGCAGTGACAGATCAGTGTTAACTATCTACAAATAATAAAGCCCCCGTCACACTAAGCGAGATCGCTGAAGAGTCACCGATTTTGTGACGCAACAGCGACCTAGCCAGCAATCTCGCTTAGTGTGACACACAGCGAAGACCAGCCCCCCTGCTGGGTATCGCTGACGTTGTCGAATGGCCTGGACCATTTTTCATCGCTGGTGTCCCGCTGGCCAGCGCGCATCGCTGCGTGTGACAGCAGGAGACCAACGATCAGCGAGCTGGTATCCAATGTATACATCGGGTAACTAAGGGCTGCGCGGCGCCTAGTTACCGGATATATACCCTGAATCCCGGCTCCCAGCTTCTGCTGTATAGCGCTGGGAGGTGGTATCCAGGGTACATATCGGGTAACAAGGTGCCGCCCTTAGTTACCTGATGTGTACATTGGATACCAGCGTTCTCGCTGGTGAGTCTGCCCATGTGACAGCTCACCAGCGATCAGCTAACGATGTCCCGGCGATCCCATCCAGGTCGGATCGTTGGTGGGATCGCTGGGACATTGAAGAGTGTGACGGGACCCTAAAGTCACAAAATGTAATCAGTAACTGAGTATACAGTACTGTTAGCTATGTAAATTTAGCTAATCCTTTCCATAAAACGCTGCCTACCTTGACACTCCTTGTAATCTAAATCCCCCTGATGTCATGTGAACCAATGCCCTGGCTTATGAAACAATAATCCCTTCTAGACACAGGAGTACTAAAGGTACTGCCACACTAAACAATCCCGCTAGCGATCACGATAACGACGCATACTAATGCGATCGCTAGCGGGATTGTTTCTATATCGCTAAGTGCGGCCACATTTAGCGATATAGTTAACGACGCTATCGCCGTTAGCGATCTTCTTAACGACTTTAGCGGTACAAAAGTACCGCTAAATCGCTAAGAAAAGGTGCCACACTAGCGATATATACTTACCCAGCGGGAGCGCCGACGAGAAAATAGGGTCCGGAACGATTCCAGCGACGAGCGAGATCACAGCAGGAAGCTCGTCGCTGGCAGATGCCGCACTGAACAACATCGCTAACGGGATCGCTAAATAGTGACGTTTTTTAGCGATCCCGTTAGCGATATTGTTCAGTGTGGCATACCCTTAAGAAAAAAAGCTACACATCAATACAATAACATTGTCTGAATAAGGAGAAGTGGCTTTCACACATAAACACACCAATAAATTGATGTCTGAGTATATTGGGTCAAAAGTGAAAAAAAAAAAAGAAAAGAAAGAACTGACACCACATTGAACAAAATTACTGATCAACCATACTGTTCTGTAGCAGTTTACACAAGAGGACTCAAGTAAATTGACAAAAGCATACAAAAAAAAAAAAAAAAAAAGAAATATAATGGTCTATCTATAACTCATCAGCCTGGCACCTTTTCTTCCAACCAAATCTGCTCCCTGTTCATACTTTGTTCTATTCCTGGAGCTGGTTGGTCTTTACCCTAAATTTGACAAAAGTTCACATTATCTGATCCAGAAAAATTTAACAGCTCTATACCTTCACCAAAAATGGAGACAAGTTAAGCCCCCGTCACACACAGCAATCTCGCTAGCGAGATCACAGCTGAGTCACTAGTTTTGTGACGCAACAGTGATCTCGCTGTGTGACATTCAGCGACGATCAGCCCTCCTGCAGGGTATCGCTGATCGTTGCTGAACGTCCTGGATGTTTTTTTGATCGTTGGTCTCCCGCTGGCCAGCACGCATCGCTGCGTGTGGCAGGCAGGAGACCAGCGATCAGCTGGTAACCAAGGTACACATCGGGTTTCCAGGTGCCGCAATGCGCCTGGAAACCCGATGTGTACCTTGGTTACCAGCTCCCTGCACCAGCGGGCTGGTATCCAACGTACACTGCGGGTAACTAAGCGACGTTACCTGCAGTGTCGCTGTCCTAATCGCTGCCTGTTTGGCAGCTCACCAGTGATCATGTAGCGACACACCAGCGATCCTGACAAGTGCATATAGTTGTCGGGATCGCTGGTGTGTCGCTATGTGTGACGGGGCCCTTAGGGTAGGTGCACACGATCAGTAAACACTGTGGGTTGGATGCTGCGTATTTGCGCAGCGTCCAGATGTTACAGCATAGTGGATGGGATTTCAAGAAATCCCATGCCCACTATGCGTGCACAGACACACACGGCTCATCTGCGGAGACGGACATGTGGCACGTCTTTCCAGACTGCAGCAAGTCTATCATAGAGATGCCAGTCTCCCCAAGATAAATTTCACCCATACAATGCACTGGACGCAGTGATTCCACACGGTTCAGTGAACACATGCCGATTCACCTGCGTTCAATAGCCGGAAGCTTTTTGGACGCAGCAGACATGTGCTGCGTCAAAAGCGCTGCCGATTCCTGAACGTGTGCATATACCCCGTGCTGAAGCCCATGAGGTTGAGAAAAGAAGGTTTTTTTGTTTTTTTTTCAAAAACTGTAGCTGGGGGAGAGGGAAATCCTTTTAATGCCCATGACAATGGTTTTCCTGGCCAGGGATACTTTTCAGCAGGCACTAGCCAGGCAAATCCTAACAGTGTATTGTACACACATTGTGTACATACATGTGTATATAGATGTGTGTGTATATATAGATGTGTGTGTGTATATATATATATTATATATATATACACACATATATATATATATATATATGTATATATATATGTATGTGTATATATCGATGTATATATATATGTGTGTGTGTGTATGGTGCGGTTGGCCCTGGGTTCCTCCTAATGCAGGACAATGCCAGACTTCATGCGGCTGGAGTGTGTCAGCAATTCCTGCAAGATGAAGGCATTGAAGCAATGGACTGGCCCGCCCGTTTCCCAGACCTGAATCAGATTGAGCACATCTGGGACATCATGTCTCGCTCCATCCACCAACGTCATGTTGCACCACAGACTGTCCTGGAGTTGACGGATGCTTTAGTCCAGGTCGGGGAGGAGATCCCTCAGAAGACCATCCGCCGCCTCATCAGGAGCATGCCCAGGTATTGTAGGGAGGTCATACAGGCACAGGGAGGTCCATACAGGCACGTGGAGGCCACACACACTACTGAGCATCATTTTGACTTGTTTAAGGACATTACATTCCACTTTAATTTTGTGGGCGACTCCAAATCCAGGCCTCCATTGGTTAATAAATTTGATTTCCATTGATGATTTTTGTGTGATTTTGATGTTAGTACATTAAACTTTGTACAGAAGAAAGTATTCAATGAGAATATTTCATTCAGATCTAGGATGTGTTATTTGAGTGTTCCCTTTTATTTTTTTTTGAGCAGTGTACTTTGTGTTTTGCTACTTGTGCACAAAATATATTTAATTCTCTCTAAATAGAGCTATACAAGAGCTTGTTTTTTGCAGGACAAAATGCAGTTTTTACTTGCACCATTTTTGGGTACCTACAATATTTTAATCACTTTTTAATTCTTGTTTTTTGTAAGAGGCATGAACAGAAAAAAATACGGAATTGTTTTTTCATTTTATTTTTTAATGGAGTACACAGTGATGTATAATTGACTTGTTAACGTCATTCTGTGGGTCCATATGATTATAATAGTAACATTTTTTAGGTTTTACTACTATTGTACAAGGAAATCAATTAAATATTGATGAGACATTGTAAGAGCCCTAACATTATTTTGGCTTAGCGCTCACAGTGTAGGATAAACAGTATAGGCCGACTGGTCATTTCAGCAGCTAAAGTCAGCCCCCTCCAACCATTATAGAGCAGGGGCTGGCTTAGCTATTGAAATGGGAAGTCAGACCTCTGCAGACACAGAAGAGCTTATCTGACAGAGGTGCTGCTGAACTTGGAAACACCAAGTTCTTTAATAGTGCCAGATGGTTAGGTAAGTTATAAAACACTTTTTTATGCACATTTATGTAGATTTTTTTTTTAACCTTGAGCTGAGTGTGCTATGAAAATAAATCGCACATACTCACCTACCAGTCTCCTCTCTCTTCTGGCATTGTTAACATTTCCAATGCGGCAACCCTCTTAAAGGGTTTGTCTGATACTTTAATATTGATGGCCTACTAGGTCAGTGGTGGTGTATAGAGATGAGTGAATTTGTTTTTTTGTCCCTGAATCCGATTGACATATTCGTGCCGAATGTGTGTCTTATGTTCTGTTCCGAACTTACTGGGTAATTTCTACTCCCATTGACTCTAATGACATTCGGCTGTGTTCGACGAATATTGCAAAAACAACATTCAATGCTGATCATATTCAGAACCGAATCCGAACAAATTTGTTCAACTCTAGTGGTGTGCCACCCCCAATGCTGGATGTAATGAACTGCGGATCTGCGCAGCATAGCTCCGTGAACTGC
The DNA here is from genome assembly GCA_033576555.1 of Oophaga sylvatica. Classification (NCBI taxonomy): domain Eukaryota; kingdom Metazoa; phylum Chordata; class Amphibia; order Anura; family Dendrobatidae; genus Oophaga; species Oophaga sylvatica. Next base: position 287,397,108 of record JARQOD010000006.1, read on the forward strand.
GTAGTGACCGCCAATGGGAACTGGTAATCATTTAAACAGAGGAAAATGTGCAGTACCCAACCTTGGTCACCATGCAGTTTACAGAGCTGTGCTTTTTCGCTTCACAACTAAACACCGGGAATAGCAGATCAGCTGCGGTGCGACAACCGGCAACCAGCTGTTCCGGTTGTCATCTGGAACTGCTCAGTTACTGTACAGAGGCTGGTCCAGATACTGACCATCCATCCCTTGATTTGAGCAGGTGATGAATGTGCAGTACCCGGGGACGTGACCGCTACAGTTGAAGTAGTTGTGCTGTGCAGCGCTATAACTGAACAGTTCGAGACAACACAGGGAACTGCTGATCGGCGGATACCGGATGTCACACCCCCACAGATAAAACATTGATGACGTATCCTAAAGGTACTGCCACACTTAGCGATCTCGATAACGACGCAAGCTAACGAGATCGTTGGTGTGATCGCTTTTAGGTCGCTAGTAGCTGCCAAACAGGAGATCTCATAAACGACACATCAGCGGTCAGCGATCTCTTTAACGACTTTGGCGGTCGTTAGGATCTGTCATTAGCATGTACTGAGCGCTTCTGATTCATAGGAATTTCCAGCATCGCTCCTGCTCTCTGCGTCCTGCTTTGCAACTTCTGTGATCCTCTCTGTGACGCTAAAGAGAACCTACAGATATTGCGATCCACTCCGTGACGCTAAAAAAAAACCTAGTCCCGCCTGCGCCGCTGTCATATGCGTCACAAACGAGGTCGCTCGTTGTTCGCAAAAGGTGCCAAACACAGCGATATAGGCTCACCAGCGGGACGCCAACGATCAAAAAACGGTCCAGAACGCTAGTGAACGATCAGCGACATCACAGCAGGGGCCACATCGTTGCTACATGCCACACACAACGACGTCGCTAACGAGATCGCTAAATAGTGACGTTTTAGCGATCTCGTTAGCGATCTCGCTTAGTGTGGCATACCCTTAAGGATAGACCATCAATGTTAAAGTCCCAGACGAACCCTTTTAATGTCTGCAGTGACAATAAGACAAGGTGGGCAGTGGAATCTGGGGAGGAGTAAGATGAGTAAAGGGTATGCCACACTAAGCGAGATTGCTAACAAGATCGCTAACGACATCGCTACTACGTCACTATTTAGCGATCTCGTTAGCGACGTCGCTGTGTGTGGCATGTAGCAGCGATGTGGCCCCTGCTGTCATGTCGCTGATCGTTCACGAACGTTCTGGACCGTTTTTTGATTGTTGGCATCCCGCTGGTGAGCCTATATCGCTGAGTTTGACACCTTTTGCGAACGACCTCGTTGGTGACGCATATGACAGCGGCGCAGGCGGGACTAGGTTTTTTTTAGCGTCACAGAGTGGATCGCAGTAGCTGCAGAAGCAGGCAGGCGGGACTAGGTTCTCTTTTGCGTCAGAGTGGATCGCAGTAGCTGCAAAGCAGGCTAGCAGGACGCAGAGAGCAGGAGCGATGCTGGAAATTCCTATGAATCAGAAGCGCTCGAGAACAATGAAAGGGAGCGCTATACGTCGTCTTTCATGACGCGGTCAAAACATAAATTATAACACATATATAATTATAAAACATATACAGTGACCACCAATCTGTGCTGAGGAGCGTGTAAAAGGTTGCGCTCAGTACATGCTAATGACAGATCCTAACGACCGCCAAAGTCGTTAAACAGATCGCTGACCGCTGATGGGTCGTTTATGAGATCTCCTGTTTGGCAGCTACTAGCGACCTTAAAGCGATCACACCAACGATCTCGTTAGCTTGCGTCGTTATCGTGATCGCTAGTGTTGATCGCTTAGTGTGGCAGTACCTTAAGGCAAAGTTTGTTTTAAAAACAACCAGCAGCGAGGGGTAAAGATCCCTTAAAGACTTTAGCAGCAGATACTTGGTAATTTCACATGTGTAGCGGGAAAAAGCCTCAGTGTCAACCAGGCAGCAGTAATGGTGGACTATCCAGCGGAGTATCACACACCACATAGCAGTGAGGGAGCACCGGTGTGTAACGGACGCCATGGTTACTGCAGTAATGGTGGACTATCCAGCGGAGCATCACACACCACAGCAGTGAGGAAACCCCGGTGTTACTGCAGTAATGGTGGACTATCCAGCAGGGTATCACACTCCACACAGCAGTGAGGGAGCACCGGTGTTACTGCAGTAATGGTGGACTATCCAGCGAAGTATCACACTCCCACAGCAGTGAGGGATCCCCGGTGTTACTGCAGTAATGGTGGACTATCCAGCGGAGCATCACACACCACAGCAGTGAGGGATCCCCGGTGTTACTGCAGTAATGGTGGACTATCCAGCAGGGTATCACACTCTACACAGCAGTGAGGAAACCCTGGTGTTACTGCAGTAATGGTGGACTATCCAGCAGGGTATCACACTCCACACAGCAGTGAGGGAGCACCGGTGTTACTGCAGTAATGGTGGACTATCCAGCGAAGTATCACACTCCACACAGCAGTGAGGGATCCCCGGTGTTACTGCAGTAATGGTGGACTATCCAGCAGGGTATCACACTCCACATAGCAGTGAGGGATCCCCGGTGTTACTGCAGTAATGGTGGACTATCCAGCAAAGTATCACACTCCACACAGCAGTGAGGGATCCCCGGTGTTACTGCAGTAATGGTGGACTATCCAGCAGGGTATCACACTCCACACAGCAGTGAGGGATCCCCGGTGTTACTGCAGTAATGGTGGACTATCCAGCAAAGTATCACACTCCACACAGCAGTGAGGGATCCCCGGTGTTACTGCAGTAATGGTGGACTATCAGCAGAGTATCACACTCGACACAGCAGTGAGGGATCCCCGGTGTTACTGCAGTAATGGTAGACTATCAGCAGAGTATCACACTCCACACAGCAGTGAGGGATCCCCGGTGTTACTGCAAAAATGGTGGACTATCAGCAGAGTATCACACTCGACACAGCGAGGGATCCCCGGTGTTACTGCAGTAATGGTGGACTATCAGCAGAGTATCACACTCCACACAGCGAGGGATCCCCGGTGTTACTGCAGTAATGGTGGACTATCAGCAGAGTATCACACTCCACACAGCAGTGAGGGATCCCCGGTGTTACTGCAGTAATGGTGGACTATCCAGCAGAGTATCACACTCCACACAGCAGTGAGGGATCCCCGGTGTTACTGCAGTAATGGTGGACTATCCAGCAGGGTATCACACTCCACACAGCAGTGAGGGATCCCCGGTGTTACTGCAGTAATGGTGGACTATCCAGCAGGGTATCATACTCCACACAGCAGTGAGGGATCCCCGGTGTTACTGCAGTAAAGGTGGACTATCCAGCAGAGTATCACACTCCACACAGCAGTGAGGGATCCCCGGTGTTACTGCAGTAATGGTGGACTATCCAGCGGAGTATCACACTCCACACAGCAGTGAGGGATCCCCGGTGTTACTGCAGTAATGGTGGACTATCCAGCAGGGTATCACACTCCCACAGCAGTGAGGGATCCCCGGTGTTACTGCAGTAATGGTGGACTATCCAGCGAGTATCACACTCCACAAGCAGTGAGGGATCCCCGGTGTTACTGCAGTAATGGTGGACTATCCCGCGAGTATCACACTCGACACAGCGAGGGATCCCCGGTGTTACTGCAGTAAAGGTGGACTATCCAGCAGAGTATCACACTCCACACAGCAGTGAGGGATCCCCGGTGTTACTGCAGTAATGGTGGACTATCCAGCAGGTATCACACTCCACACAGCAGTGAGGGATCCCCGGTGTTACTGCAGTAAAGGTGGACTATCCAGCAGAGTATCACACTCCACACAGCAGTGAGGGATCCCCGGTGTTACTGCAGTAATGGTGGACTATCCAGCGGAGTATCACACTTCACACAGCAGTGAGGGATCCCCGGTGTTACTGCAGTAATGGTGGACTATCCAGCAGGTATCACACTGACACAGCGAGTGGGATCCCCGGTGTTACTGCAGTAAAGGTGGACTATCCAGCAGAGTATCACACTCCACACAGCAGTGAGGGATCCCCGGTGTTACTGCAGTAATGGTGGACTATCCAGCAGGTATCACACTCCACACAGCAGTGAGGGATCCCCGGTGTTACTGCAGTAAAGGTGGACTATCCAGCAGAGTATCACACTCCACACAGCAGTGAGGGATCCCCGGTGTTACTGCATAATGGTGGACTATCCAGCGGATTATCACACTCCACACAGCAGTGAGGAATCCCCGGTGTTACTGCAGTAAATGGTGGACTATCAGCAGAGTATCACACTCCACACAGCGAGGGATCCCCGGTGTTACTGCAGTAATGGTGGACTATCAGCAGAGTATCACACTCCACACAGTGAGGGATCCCCGGTGTTACTGCAGTAATGGTGGACTATCAGCAGAGTATCACACTCCACACAGCGAGGGATCCCCGGTGTTACTGCAGTAATGGTGGACTATCAGCAGAGTATCACACTCCACACAGCAGTGAGGGATCCCGGTGTTACTGCAGTAATGGTGGACTATCAGCAGTCAAAACTCCACACAGCGAGGGATCCCCGGTGTTACTTTCAGTAATGGTGGATATCAGCAGAGTATCCACCCACACAGTGAGGGATCCCCGGGGTTACTGCAGTAATGGTGGACTATCAGCAGGTATCACACTCGACACAGTGAGGGATCCCCGGTGTTAAATGCAGTAATGGTGGACTATCAGCAGAGTATCACACCCCACACGGAGGGATCCCCGGTGTTACTGCAGTAATGGTGGACTATCAGCAGAGTATCACACTCCACACAGGAGGGACCCGGTGGCCAAAGGCAGCAAAACCCCACCCACACAGGAATCCCGACCAAAAATTTTGGGTTCTGGGGGTTCCCCCCCTTTTTGGGCGGGGGTTTCCCCCAATGGGTATCCCGGGTTCACTTTCCCCAGGGGGTTTCCCCCCTTTTCCCCC
>JARQOD010000006.1:287402171-287625950 GCA_033576555.1 Oophaga sylvatica
TGCGTCGTTATCGTGATCGCTAGCGGGATTGTTTAGTGTGGCAGTACCTTTAGTACTCCTGTGTCTAGAAGGGATTATTGTTTTCATAAGCCAGGGCATTGGTTCACATGACATCAGGGGATTTAGATTACAAGGAGTGTCAAGGTAGGCAGCGTTTTATGGAAAGGATTAGCTAAATTTACATAGCTAACAGTACTGTATACTCAGTTACTGATTACATTTTGTGACTTTAGGGTCCCGTCACACTCTTCAATGTCCCAGCGATCCCACCAACGATCCGACCTGGATGGGATCGCCGGGACATCGTTAGCTGATCGCTGGTGAGCTGTCACATGGGCAGACTCACCAGCGAGAACGCTGGTATCCAATGTACACATCAGGTAACTAAGGGCGGCACCTTGTTACCCGATATGTACCCTGGATACCACCTCCCAGCGCTATACAGCAGAAGCTGGGAGCCGGGATTCAGGGTATATATCCGGTAACTAGGCGCCGCGCAGCCCTTAGTTACCCGATGTATACATTGGATACCAGCTCGCTGATCGTTGGTCTCCTGCTGTCACACGCAGCGATGCGCGCTGGCCAGCGGGACACCAGCGATGAAAAATGGTCCAGGCCATTCGACAACGTCAGCGATACCCAGCAGGGGGGCTGGTCTTCGCTGTGTGTCACACTAAGCGAGATTGCTGGCTAGGTCGCTGTTGCGTCACAAAATCGGTGACTCTTCAGCGATCTCGCTTAGTGTGACGGGGCTTTATTATTTGTAGATAGTTAACACTGATCTGTCACTGCTCATCTAATATCACCAATGTGTCCATTTCATTAAACACCACTCCCAGCTTCTTGTAAGGTTTCTTCCTTCTTCGCTTCCTCTGTCCTTTTAAATCCATTTATTCCCCTTTTCCCAGGAATTAATGTTAATGGTGCGGTTCATCAATATTCAGTTTCATCTTGTCCCTCCCACCCCCAGCACTGTGACTGACAGCCAAGACCTTCCTGATGTTTGGGAAATCTTCCATAGATATAATGTACACACACAGTTACCCTAGTCAAACTTTGCAGATGTTAGAAATGATGACACACTCAACATGTTACAGGTAGACGGTCACATGATTCCTTACTGTAGGCTGAGGAATCAGGAGCAGGGAGGACTGTAGTGAGAGGAGCTTGTCAATTTAGCTAGGTAACAGAGAAAGTTTGCAGTCTGAATACACTTTGGGTATATTGTTGGACTCCTAAATTGCTGAGCTTTCAGGAACGGTTAGGCCTCTTTCACACATCCGTTTTTTGTCAGGCATAATCCGTCGAATGCCTGAAGGGACGGATCCGGTGCTGAAATGAAAAAACTGATGGAACGGATCAGGTTTTTTTTGCTGGATCCGACCTGAACTTTTGAACCCGGATTTAGAAGTTTTGCAGCCAGAAAATGCAGGTACGCATGGAGAGAGAGAGAGATTTCCACAAAAGACTGGTCCGGTTATTTCCGGCTGCCTGATGCGCCGCTTCAGGCACTATCAAGCGACTCCGGGAAAAAAAAAGCGTTGCAGTGACCGTTTTGTCTGGCTGCCGGAATGTACATTTCCGCCGGATCCGGACAAAAACGGATGCAACGCAATGACATCAGGCGCGATCCGGCACTAATGAAAGTCAATGCTAAAAAAAAACGCATCCGGTACCGGATCGTTTTTTTTAACAACACGCCGGATCGTGCCTGAAGTCAAAAAACATATGTGAAAGAGTCCTTAGTCATTCTGGAATGGATCATTAGGAATAGGTGATCTATTTCATGATAAATCCAGATTACTTCTGGTGACAGATCCTCTTTAAGATGTTCTCTTTTCCATCACCCACAGGGTATCATCAGTCGTGTCACAGATACTGTAAAGAGCATCGTTCCAGCTTGGCTGCAGAAATATTTTAAAAAAGAAGACGAGGTACCTGGCAGATCCTCAAACTTGATTCACGCTGAAGACCATTCTGATGATAGACAAAATGAAGAACAAAGTCACACCTATGTTGAGGAAGACCTGCCTGTAACTGCAGATGACAGAATCACTCTCGAGCATGTTAGGACCCAGGAAGGTAGGCAATCTCCATTTAAAGAGTACCTGTCACATCTTGCATGTCTTTCTTAGTAAATACCTTATTTCCCATGTAAGAATTATACTGCATCTTTTAATGAAGCTGTGTAGTGCTCTTTTCATCAGTTACTCCTCCTAGAATGGGAGTAAATTAACAACCGGCCGTAACCATCCTTATTCAAAGGAGTGTGTCCGTGCTGGCTGCCACCAATTACACTGTTGAAGTGTGTGGACACACCCCCTCAAATGGTAATCCCCATTGCAGGAATAACAGGAAGGTGCAAGTTATACAACAGTTATAAGAAAAGATGCTCTAAAATTATTTTGAAAGAGGTACACTTTAAGGAGGACCCTTCGTCAAATTTTACATGTTGTAATGGAAGAGCAGAGTTAAACGTGGGTTTTATTTTATTTTCTCTCTGTTACGGAGAGATTAGCAAGCAAAGGATATGGCGCTTCATGAGTTAACACTTTCAGTCCAAGTGGGTATAATCAGACAGTTTTCAAGGGGATGTGTTCTATCACGCCCCAAATGAGATTGACCAAGCATAAGCAGCCTGCAACATTCAATCCCCTAACATAGCTTTAGAGCAGGTTTCTGAGCCTGTGAGACATGTCACAGCCTGTACATCTTTTATATCAATTTACATTTTGTGCATTTATTTTTGATTAAATTGGTGTTTCTTCTAGCTACTATAAGTAAAAATGTTTCCAGTAACAAATGTATTATTTATTGTTTGTTTATTTTTTTGAATGTCAACTATTGATTTTGATGCTATAAATCTAACATTGCAGATCACTCAACAAGTCGATTGGCATTAAACCTGCCTGAAGTGTTAACCCGGCCATCTCTACATAGAGCTAGCCTAAACTTCAACATGTTGGATTCTCCTGCACTTAATTGCCAACCTTCAACATCTTCTACCTATCCTATTGGCACTTCTAATTTTTCACTGGTGAAGGAAATTAAGGACTCTACCTCTCAGCACGATGATGATAACATTTCTACAACCAGTGGTTTTTCCTCCAGGGCATCTGATAAAGGTAAATGTGACTATATGTTGTGTTTAGTTGGGTTATGAAATTTATGTATTTTAAGACCTTTTTATTTCTTTTGTCAGACATTGCTGTCACAAAAAATCTGAATGCACCCCCTCTATGGTCTCCTGAAGCAGATCGTTCACATGTTTCACATAACTCGTCAATGACCTCTAGGAAACCAACATTTAACCTGTCTACGTTTGGCTGTTTGTCATCGGTATGTGCTGATATCCTCCATTTATTCCCCTGATATCCTTCTGTATATATTATAATAACATGACTGTTTTCGTCTGGATTTCTGAGGGATTCAGTTGTGCTCTGCAAAACTTTGAGTAACACATATAGCAAGTAAATAAAATTCTAACCTCTACTGAAATGTTAGAATACAGCCATAGCCACGACTGCATTAATCCAGTTAGCAAGGGAATGATGATGTGCTCAGGGGTAGAGTTGAGTGAATTTGTTCGGATTCAGTTCCGAATACTATCGGCAGCGAATATTGTTTTTTCAATATTCGTCGAACACATCACGTCAATTGAGTCAATGTTCGGAACCGATCATTAAACATACATTCGGCACGAATAGGGTACCCATATTGCGCGAATATGGCAAATTCAGATTCGGCAACCGAATCCGAACAATTTCGTTCAACTCTACTCAGGGGTGCATTCCATTTTCTTTTTCTGTTTTTCAGCAATCAGCATAATTTATAGATTTAAAATTTTTTGCGGTTTGTAAAAAGTTACCCATGTATACCTTTAGTTTTAGGCGCTTTAGATCATTTGTGTGGTCTTTTAAAGGGGACTTGACTCTATATCTAAGTGCCGTGTCTGTTTGCCCTTCTATTCAACATCACAGAAATCACTGATGGCACTGACGTGGTCATTACATCCCTATAGGAGCAAATCGGGTACTTGAGGGAACACCACCATATCCTACGAAAAGTAACTGTTTATGCAGTAGTCCAGGTTGAAGATGAACAGAAAGCAGAACTCGCCAGTTAAAATCTTTTTTTTTTTTTTTTTTTTAATTAATCTGCAGGCTTAAAAAAGCATCACTATGCTGAAAAATTTAGGGTAATGGTTTTCGATTGTGGCTGTTCTGGTCTTTTCACATTTTATGGCTGTTCCAAAAGTCACCACTATGACCCTATGAAAAGGACAGAAACACAGATTGAGAATTTGTCTTGTTAATTTTTATGATCTGGACTTAAGCAGTAGAGAAAGCTGGGTCGTGAGGCCAGGGGAAGCATAGCTATAGGTGAAACAGCCTTTGACTCATGATCCTTACTGCTGTTTATCCCAAAGAATATTTGTTGAGTACCACTCTCTACTTATCTTTACGCTGGATCCCCTTCTCTTCTAGCTAACAGATGTCCCATCTTAGAACTAATGTTGACAGACTAGTGCTTGGTCTCTTACTGAAGATACACTTTAAGGGGCATACAGGTAGTGTGAGGCACCATTTGTGGGATTTTCTGACTTTTGCCATGTGCTATATTAGTCCATTAGATGAGTATGTTGATGTACAGTACAGACCAAAAGTTTGGACACACCTTCTCATTTAAAGATTTTTCTGTATTTTCATGACTATGAAAATTGTACATTCACACTGAAGGCATCAACACTACGAATTAACACACGTGGAATTATATACTTAAAAAAAAGTGTGAAACAACTGAAAATATGTCTTATATTCTAAGTTCTTCAAAGTAGCCACCTTTTGCTTTGATGACTGCTTTGCACACTCTTGGCATTCTCTTGATGAGCTTCAAGAGGTAGTCACCGCAAATGGTCTTCCAACAATCTTGAAGGAGTTCCCAGAGATGCTTAGCACTTGTTGGCCCTTTTGCCTTCACTCTGCGGTTCAGCTCACCCCAAACCTTCTCGATTGGGTTCAGGTCTGGTGACTGTGGAGGCCAGGTCATCTGGCGTAGCACTCCTTCTTGGTCAAATAGCCCTTACACAGCCTGGAGGTGTGTTTGGGGTCATTGTCCTGTTGAAAAATAAATGATGGTCCAACTAAATGCAAACTGGATGGAATAGCATGCCGCTACAAGATGCTGTGGTAGCGATGCTGGTTCAGTATGCCTTCAATTTTGAATAAATCCCCAACACTGTCACCAGCAAAGCACCCCCACATCATCACACCTCCTCCTCCATGCTTCACAGTGGGAACCAGGCACGTAGAGTCCATCCGTTCACCTTTTCTGCATCGCACAAAGACACGGTGGTTGGAACCAAAGATCTCAAATTTGGACTCCTCAGACCAAAGCACATATTTCTACTGGTCTAATGTCCATTCCTTGTGTTCTTTATCCCAAACAAGTCTCTTCTGCTTGTTGCCTGTCCTTAGCAGTGGTTTCCTAGCAGCTATTTAACCATGAAAGCCTGATGCACAAAGTCTCCTCTTAACAGTTGTTGTAGAGATGTGTCTGCTGCTAGAACTCTGTGTGGCATTGACCTGGTCTCTAATCTGAGCTGCTGTAAACCTGAGGCTGGTGACTCGGATAAACCTATCCTCAGAAGCAGAGGTGACTCTTGGTCTTCCTTTCCTGGGGCGGTCCTCATGTGAGACAGTTTCTTTGTAGCGCTTGATGGTTTTTGCATCTGCACTTGGGGACACTTTCAAAGTTTTCCCAATTTTTCGGACTGACTGACCTTCATTTTTTAAAGTAATGATGGCCACTCTTTTTTTCTTTACTTAGCTGCTTTTTTCTTGCTATAATACAAATTCTAACAGTCTATTCAGTAGGACTATCAGCTGTGTATCCATCCAGACTTCTGCACAACACAACTGATGGTCCCAACACCATTTATAAGGCTAGAAATCTCACTTATTAAACCTGACAGGGCACACCTGTGAAGTGAAAACCATTTCCGGTGACTACCTCTTGAAGCTCATCAAGAGAATGCCAAGAGTGTGCAAAGCAGTCATTAAAGCAAAAGGTGGCTACTTTGAAAAACTTAGAGTATAAGACATAATTTCAGTTGTTACACACTTTTTTGTAAAAATATGTATTTCCACATGTGTTAATTCATAGTTTTGATGCCTTCAATGTGAATTTACAATTTTCATAGTCATGAAAATACAGAAAAACTCTTAAATGAGGTGTGTCCAAACTTTTGGTCTGTACTGTATATTCCAATTATAGCCAGTTATTGACCTTTTAAGTTACTTGTCTTAATTGCTTATTAATCATGCATATTAAAAATTGTGGTTTAGTAACTTTGTAACTTTTTTAATGCAGTCTCTCGGAAACTCATCAGTCTTAAAATCCCGTCAACTTGGGGATTCTCCTTTCTATCCAGGAAAAACTACTTATGGCGGTGCGGCATCTGTACATAAATCAAGGGTCAGCAGCACTCCATATCAGGTAAATGCTTGGCTGTAATTGTGCAGTAATAATGAACTAGAAACAAAATTCATAGAATTACAGCAATACCAAACTTATGATGTTCTTGTTTTCTGCCAAGTGGTGAAAATCAATTTTGAAAACAAACCAAAAAATAAAGTTGTTGACATTTTCTGAAACCTCTAACATTTTCACATTTCTGTCAACGGAGCTTTGGCAGGGTTTGTTTGTTTTAAATGACGAGTTGCTGTTTTTGATCGGTATCATTTTGGGGTGCTTACAACATTTGATTGCTTTCTGCTGCATTTTTTTGTGACATTGTGATAAATCGGAATAAAACCGCAATTCTGGTGTTTCAATTGCTTTCCTTTTTTACAGCTTTTACTGTACAGGTTAATTGTGCATTTTTACAGATCAGACTGTATGGATGTACAGTAGCTATCATGTGTTTATTTTTCTTAATGTTTAAGGGTGCAAAATGGAGGTGGTTAAAATTTTTTCTTTATCGCTTCATTGGGGGACACAGTTACCATGGGTGTAAGATGCTGTCACTAGGAGGCTGACACTGTGCAAATAAGGAAAAAGGTGGCTCCTCCCCAGCAGTATACACCCCCTGGCAGGCACGAAGCAACTCCGTTTTTGCTTAGTGTCTGTAGGAGGCGGACCTGGATCTAACACCAGATCCGCAGATTTTTCCTTTACAGGTTTTGTGTTGTGTTATTAACGTTTTCCCTTTGTTTTCCAGATTCATCTTTTTGGGTAACAGGGTGCAGATTACTCACCCTGTTTTACCCACACCTTAGCGACCGAGAGAGCAGCGTGCGAATAATCCACACTGCCCACTCTCGGACCCGCTGGCAGGACTTGGTCCTCTGTCACCCTCACGGGTGCTTCAGAGGACCCTGAGCAGCTAGTCCTTGCCTCTCCCCTCCTCACCCCTCTCCTAGGAGAGGGCTGAGAGGAAGATGGCGGTCACCAGCGGTGACCTTCCCCCCTTCCTTCACAGGGGTCGACGCCGTCTTCTGCACCGCCCCATGCCCCAGCCCGTGCCCGCTGTTCTCGCATCCACCCTGGGTGCCTCATAGGTCCGGGCAGCACACAACGACGCCCAGACTGCGCAGCCGCTAACGGTTATCCTGCGGACCCCCTCAGCTACCTAGAGGGCCGGTCGGTCGCAGCACACAGCGGTCGCAGATGCGCCCCCCCCTTTTAAAATTTGCGCCTTTTTGTACACAAAGAGCGCGCGGCGCCGCCATTAGGGGAGGGATTCTCTCGTGCACAGGCCATCCCCCCCTCCCCACGGAAGCGCCCCTCCTGGATCGCTTACGTGGACGCCGACGTCAGCCTCCTGACTAGGGCACGCCCCCTCGCCGGGCTCTCCTTAGCACCGCTGGCTCTGCCCTGCCCACGGGCTGCACACGCCCACAAGCCAAGCTGCCCTATGAGCGCAGCTCTTCCATCCCCTGGCACACATCCGGTCACGCCCACCTGCCGGCTGCTAGGACCAATGGCAGGGGCTCTCTCTCAGGCCATAACCCTGCCCACCGCCTGGCTCTGCAGCGTGTGGTCGACAGGCATACAGCACGCCATCCCACAACACATGGCTCCACAAACGCCATCAGCTCCCGCCGCCAGCAATCCTCACAGGGGACACTGCTACCGGCTCCAGACGGCCGCCGCTTCCGACCGCTAGGCACTGGTAAGCAGGGGCACCATTAGATTCTGCGCTCACACAGACTCTACCACCCCTCTATAGCCCCATCCTCACTGCATACTCCTGAGCAGTATTACCCTCCTCAGTAGTATTACCGCTGAATATCACCACTCAGGCCCTACCTATGCCCAATCCCACTGCCTCCGGTCAGAACCCCACGGTAACCCATTACTCTTGTGGCCTTCGCAAGAAAAAGCGGGCTTCAGGCCAGCCGTCCCCCACCTGCTTGTCCAGCAGCCCTGCCACCATGTCTGCCCAGCAGGAAACCACTAATGCCAGGGAGGAGAGCACACCCACCCCACCGGAATGGGCTGTTGCTATGGCTCAGTCAACCTCAGACCTGACAAAAATATCGCAGTCCCTCGTACAGGTCCTGGAACATATGCCGCAGCTAACTGCCACCACCAGTGCTACGAACGCCCCCCACAGCGATTCGCTTGCACCCGGCCATGAGACTCACAGAGACAGGCCAAGGAAAAGAACCAGAAAGCGAACTCCTTCCAGTCCCACATCTAGTTCACCCGGGCCATCGGCAGCTTCCAGCTTACCACGCTCCACCCGTTCCCCCTCCTCGGAGACGGACGTCGGGTCAGACGTAGCTTCTCAGTCAGAGTCTGACTCGGATGACGATCAGACCTCGGGGACGCAGGACATGGTAGATAGTCTCATGTCGGGCATTGTACAGACCCTCGAAATCAAAGAGGATGACTCCGTTTCATTCAAATGGGTAAAACGCCCCCCAAGAGTTTCTCAATCACAGGGAGTTTGAGGCAACTACCGCTCGTCACTGGGATAATCACAGGAAACGATTCCCAGGAAGGAGACGACTCGACGTCCCCTTTAGCTCAGACCTAGTATCCAAATGGTCTGATTCCCCTAAGGTGGACCCAACTATCTCCCGCTTGTCCGCGCATACTGTCCTGTCCATCCCTGATGCCACGTCGCTCAAGGACGCCACAGATAGACAAACTGAGGCTCTGACAAAATCGGCCTTTGAGACGTCAGGCGCCTCACCCTGCTTTAACTTCGCCTCCACCTGGGTGGCGAAAGCCATATCGGCCTGGGCCAGAACCCTCTGCCGTGGCATTGCCGCGGAGGCGCCCCCGGAGGACCTTTCAGATTTGACGGACCTAATCGCCCACGCAAGCAAATACCTCAATGCCTCCCTGGATGCCGCTGCCTACTCCGCAAGAGCAAACGGCAATATCCTCGCAATTCGCCGGGTCCTTTGGCTCAAAGCGTGGAATGCGGATCCAGCATCAAAAAAAAAACTGGGTTTCAGAAGAGAACTGATATGACAGGCACAGGGGCCTTCTGCAGGCATCTGACTTCCATTTCAATTATCAGGTCCTTTTGGTTGGAGAGGAATGGCATGGAACAGCGGCTATCAAAACCGAGCTCCATAAATGCTGCTGTCAAGTGATTAGGAAAATAATCAGGGAACAAGAAAAGCGCAATAGCGTTTTTATCCAATACTAGCTGTGTATAGCCACATTCACTATAATATCCCACACAATCCCGTCAGCCAGAGCTACCGACTACTACCCCTAATATCCCACATCGTCCCATCAGGCAGAACAACCAGACTACTACCCCTAATATCCCACATCATCCCGTCAAAGCCATCCCACTGGACTACTACCCCTAATACCATACACCATCCGTCACCCAGAGCTACCGGACTACTACCACTAATATCCCACATCATCCCGTCAGCCATAGCCACTAGATTACTCCCCCTAATATCCTATATCATCCCGTCAGCCAGAGCCACTGGACTACTACCCCTAATATCCCACATCATCCCGTCAGCCTGGGGTCAGAACCAGAGTGCTGAGTGGAATGGCCCTAATTTCCATACCGGGGATCCCTTTAAGAGAGGCTTGGCATCAGAACCAGAGCACTGAGTAGATTTACCCTGACTTCCATACCAATGATCCCTTTAATATAAGTCTGGGGTGAGAATCAGAGCTCTGAGGGATTTACCCTAACTTCCATACCGGAGATCCCTTTAAGAGAGGCCTGGGTTCAGTACCAAAGCGCGGAGTGAAGTTGCCCTAACTTCCATACCAATAATCCCTTTAAGAGGCCCTGGGGTCAGAACCACAACGCTGAGTGGAACGGTCCTAACTTACATACTGGGGATCCCTTTTAGAGAGGCCTGGGGTCAAAACCAAAGCGCTGGATGGATTTGCCCTGACTTCGATACTAATGATCACTTTAATAAAGGCCTGGGGTCAGTCCCAGAGCATTTGAAGGCAATTGCCCTGACTTCCATACCCGGGATCCCTTTAAGAAAGCCTGGGGTCAGAACCAGAACGCTGAGTGGAATTGCCCCAACTTCCATACCCGAGATCCCTTTAAGAGAGGCCTGGGTTCAGTATCAAAGCGCAGAGTGGATTTGCCCTCACTTCCATACCGGGGATCCCTTTAAGAGGGGCCTGGGGTCAGAACCAGAGTTCTGAGTGAAATTGCCCTAACTTCCATACCAATGATCCCTTTAAGAGGCCCTGGGTCAGAACCACAGCGCTGAGTGGAACGGTCCTAACTTCCATACCAATGATTCCTTTAAGAGAGGCCTGGGGTCAGTACCAAAGCGCAGAGTGGATTTGCCCTAACTTCCATACCGGAGATCCCTTTAAGAGAGGCCTGGGGTCAATACCAAAGCGCAGAGTGGATTTGCCCTCACTTCTGTACTGGGGATCCTTTTAAGAGGGGCAGGCCTGGGGTCAGAACCAGAGAGTTTAATGGAATTGCCCTAACTTCCATACCAATGATCCCTTTAAGAGACCCTGGGGTCAGAACCACCCAGTCACTGTCTGCTGAGGTGTTGTTGTGGAGTGAGAAAACTGTTGCTCATAGCAACCAATCACAGCTCAGCTTCTTTTAAACAGCTCTGGTGAAATTAAAGATACTTCGTGATTGGTTGATGATACACACACACACACACACATTCAATTATGATAACGTGATGATCATGTGGCGGTCCCGCTCACCTGATAGGGTTGTGTGAGACACAACTTTATTATAGTATTAATTAAGGTTCCAGCTGCTGTTGCACACCAGAAGCACAGAAAATCCGCTATCTCCTTTATTACTGTCAGATTGACAGGGCCATTTAAAGGGATGACTGGTGCAAACGGAGCTCATCTGCCGACTGTTGCTATTGCTGAAAGATGGCGAGTGTTTAACACAGCTCTTGAGTCACAGGCCATACACAGGCAGCCAACATTGGACGTCCAATGTTGGTAAGGTACTATAATAGAAAACATGGCACTCAATGGAAACGAGTAGGCGGTGCACAAGTCAGGTATCCAACCAAACGTACAATGTTATAAATAAACTTGGCACTCAACAAATGGAGCAATTCGAAAGTTTCTTTGCATCCAGACAAGCAGAAGTCCATTTTTAAACGTTTTTGGTCCTATATGGGAGCTTCCTCAGAAAATTGGTTCCATACAGATTTGCTGGTGAAGGGGCTCTGAGAATACGCCCCTGCTTAGAAAAACAAGGATTATTGGAAAATCTCCTGTGATACTGGATGTGCTAGAGATAGAATTATGAACACTACAGCAGTTAATTACAACCCGGCACTGTGTATACCGCCCGTGGTAAATGCCCAGTGGTATCGTGTAAATTGGAAGATACTAAAGTGACACCTATGGGGATGCTGATCCCCGTGTTACAATGTCACGCTGAAGCTGATTACCGTGGATGCTGGGACCAACGCTCGTGAGATGGGTATCATTATCCCCATAGGTGTCACTTTAGCATATCTGTATGGAACCAATTTTCTGAGGAAGGTCCCATATAGGATCGAAAACGTTTAAAAATGGACTTCTGTTTGTCTGGATGCAAATAAAGAAACTTTCGAATTGCTCCCATTCGTTGAGTGCCAAGTTTATTTATAACAACGTTGGTAAGGTGTTTGAGGTTTCTCCTTCGCCTCATTGGGGGACACAGACCATGGGTGTATGCTGCTGCCACCAGGAGGCTGAGACTAAGTAATACAAAGAAAGTTAGCTCCTCCTCTGCAGTATACACTCTCATGCTAGCTCCCAGAAATCCAGTTCTTGCTTAGTGTCCGTAGGAGGCACAATGGTCTGGTCTTCAGACTATAATTTTTTATTCTATTTTTTACTACTTTTTCCAAGGATGACAGGGGTGACGGATCCTTTTAAGGGTCCGATCTCCCCAAACTAACAACCGGCAAGCACGTGGAGTGTCGCCTCCACGTATCCTCTCCTAACAACGTGCAAGCCATGCCTGAGCTTTCTTTTAGGGGCAACGGGTCCCTTCAGCGCACCGTTCTCCCCGCACCAGCAACAAACGGGAACATGGAGTGTCACTTCCATGTAACCCCTTCTGAAGCCATGCTACAGCTGGACATCAGCCATGTCCCTATCCTAGGGCAGTGAACCCCTGGGATGTACAGAGGCATCCATGGCTTCCATGTGGTCCCCACTGCACCATCACTGATAAAACAGCGGTGATGGAGGCGGACGGGTCCTCTCCACCTCCCTGACAAGGGGATGGTGGATGGAGGGCTTACTGCACCGTCCACATGGCACCGGCAAAAATCTGAACTCTGCGCCCATGCGGCTCCCTCCCCATCGTCCCTGATGTACAGCGGCGTTGGCAGGAAGGCTGGACGGTCTTTCCCCCTCTTCTATGACCTCAAGAGTGGATAGATGGCATAACCCTCCACCCTACAGCCTGATCATCTGTGGCGGCGGTTCCATGCCGGGACACACACCGCTGGTAAGGAGGTCGGCTATGGGCTCCTGCAGCAGGGTTTTCGGCGCTTCAGCGCGGCGTTCCCCCTCCCCCGGTTAACGCTCCCGCGGGCCGCAGAAGTTAAGGTCCCGGCTTGGGCCTATTCATGGAACAGTCCATGAAATTCCACCCACTGCATGACATTGCGGCAGTGGCCCCGCCCCCTGATATGGCGCTTCTCGCTTACTGCGAGACTTCGCAGCCCCTGCAACTCCCGGCGACCATCTTGGTCCACCCGGCCGGCTACAGAGGCCCAGGTGATAAGAATGGAACCCTTTTTGCGCAGGAGCCTTCCGTCACTACCGAATCAAGTGTATGTAGCCCCTCTGAGCGGGCTTCGTTGCCGTTGCAGTCCACGGCACCACTGACCAAAGCGATACAGTCCCTCATCTATCGGCTGGGACTGTCGCCAACCGCCTGGGAGGATTTATCCGCTCTAGATTACACAGGGGCGACGGATCCCTTAAGGGCTCGGCTCTCCCCAAACCTAAAACAGGCGGAAACGCGGAGTGTCGCCTCCACGTACCCCTTCTGCCGCCGAGCCCAGGGTACCTAGTCCCCCTGAATGCATCCGTTGGCGTCCTTGGGCGCAGTCTGTCGCTCTCCCTCACCTGGGATCTGTAGCGATCAAAGTTCTGAGTATGAATAGGATGTTTCCTTGAATCCGATCTCCCCAGAACGGATCATCCTCTACAAAACGGATCCGTAGTACGTCAACTGCCAGTCTAGAAAACTACTGAGCTATCATGCCTTGGTTTCCGCGAGCACTGCTGCTCTCTCTCTCACCAGAGGGGTGTAGCGAACATCATTCTGAGTATGATTTGGAGGTTTACTGGATCTGGTTTTGACAGTTTTCCATAAAACGGTGAATTCATTTATTGAGGCCGTCAACCAATCTATGTAGGTTGACGAGAATTCCGGATCACGCAATGTCCTTCAAAACGACTAAACTCCCTCATGGTACATTTGCATTCACCCGAATGGTAGCATCCGAATAAGGGACTCACTCAGCAGAAACCTCCTGAACGGCGGTATTCTTTTTCACGCAACAGGCATGCATGTGGAGTGTCGCCTCCATGTATCCACCCCTGCTACGTGGGATGCCATGCCGGGTCTGGTTTTCAGTTCAAAATCCTTTTTCGTTTCTCATTGTTTTTCATCGGATGACAGGGGCGACGGATCCTTTCAAGGTTCCGATCTCCCCACACCATCAACAGACGAGCACATCGCCTCTATGTATCCTCTTCTGCGGCCAGGCCATTGCCAGACAACTAGCCCTGTCCACACGGGGCTTGAACTCCATGGATATAAAGAGGCACCCTCCTTTTGGCATCCGAGCATCCCCCACAGCATCACCACTGTTTAGCGGATGATGCAAGGTGGTGGACGGTCCCTCTCCACCGCCATGTTAAGGGGATTTTGGATCGAGGGTTTATCACCTTAACTCTGCACCATCCAAAGACAGCAGTGACCGCAAGAGACGGTTTATCCTGACCTGCTGGATACAACTGCGCAGGCAGCACAACTAGCCAATCAATTCTCTCGAGCAGGAGACTATGGTCCACGCCTCTTTTGATGCGACTAATGCGGCGCTGTCAGCAGCGAATGCCATTACAATCAGAAGGGCATTATGGCTCAGAAAACGGAAAGCGGACTCTGCGTCCAAAACAGTCTCCAACATCTCTCCCTTGTCAGAGTGGTCGGGTATTCAATTTAAGTTAAGTTGGGACCAATCCAGGCTGGCCCACTACGTCCTCCCAATCAGAGTGTTCCCCACGCAGGTACAAACGACCGATCCTGGACCTCAAATTTCTAATAAGTTTATTGAGGTCCACCTATTTTGGATGGATTTCCTCCGTTCGGTTGTTACCTCAACGAGAGAGGGTGAAGTTTCTGGCATCCATCGTCATTCGGGATGCTTACCTCCACATTCCAATTTTTTTCCCCTCACCAAAGATTTCTGCGCTTCGCCATTCGCGAACAGCATTTTCGGTCCACGGCTGTGCCCTTCGGCCTTGCTACCGCTCCCATAGTGTTCACAAGGGTCATGGCAGCTGTCATGTCCATCTTGCACTCTCGGGGCATGGTCACCCTGTCCTATCTGGGTGATTTTCTAGTCAAGGGACCGTACTTCCAGAACTGCGCTGAGTCTGTATGTATCACTAGCGATACCCTGCCTCTCCTGTGCTGGCTGTTAAGCCTAAGCAAGTCTTTCCCACTTCCAGCCCAGCGGTTATCCTTTTTCAGGATGTTCCTGGACACCTCCAGAGGGTTGGTAGTTTCCCTCGAGACAAGGCCTTGGTCCTCCAGCAGGGAGCTCGCGCACTATGTCCCTCTTCCCCTCATTCCATCTGAGTTGCTATGAGGGTTCTGGGAAAAATGGTGGCGGCAATGAAAGCAGTCCCCTTAGCTCTGCTTGTCTCTGCGGGTCAGATTGGCTCTCAGTCAGTGGACTTGAGTTCCTCCCTCAGCTAGGAGAGATCCTCTTTTCCAGTTTAATGTTAGTAGTGTCTACCGATGGCCAGTCTTCACCACACTACTCAAGGCCGCCGGCCAACTCTGGTTCCCAGACTCCCGATCAACGTTCTGGAGATCCGAGCGATATGACTAGCCCTACAACAGTTCCACTGTCTTCTGGCGGGTCCCCCAATCCAAGTTCCGGGGATCTCGGCAGGGCTCATCCCAGGAGTGAGAAACTGGGCCGCAGTCTTCCTCAGCCGTCAGGGTCTCGCCTCAGGCAAGTGGGAACTTCATCCAGAAGTCTTCCAACAAATCTGTCTTCGCTCGGGCACTCGGATGTAGATTTGATGATGTCCAAACTGAACACCAAAGTACTCGAGTTCTGACCCTGGCGGAACTCTCACAACAAGTTGTGAGCGACTAGTGCTGTAAGGCCGCCTCAGCACACATTTTGCCTGGGGCAGGGATCACGGATACCTCTTCCTATATTGCAACAAATCTGCAAGTAAGGTTTTTCACGCACGGAGTATCTCATGTGGCACTTCCCTATCGCATACCGCTATATTTTTTTTGGGACCTTAACTGGTCCTGGGGGTCTTACAGGAGACTCCTTTTTGATCCGGACTGACCTTACGGTCATGGAAGTCGCAGTTTTTTCCTCTGTGGTCACGTCAGTCAGGCGACTTTTTGGAGGTCCCGCTCTCTTTTCAGACGCCCTTCCTTATTTCCATCAAGGCAAGGTTGTCCTCGGGCCTTTCTCGTCCCCTGTTGCCAAGGTGGTATTGTACTTCCACAAAGTGGAACTGGTTCTCCATACTCTGGACGATGTGAGAGCTCTCAGAAGATACGTATCGATAAGTGCATCCTTCCGTAGGTCGGACGCTTTATTCAGGCTTCCTGATGGTCACAGGAAGTGTTTAGCCGCTTTGTCTACTATGATTTGTTCCACCTTCCGGGAGTCCTTCTGCGTCAGAGGCCAGCCTATCCCAGCAGGGATCGAGGCACACTCTACTCGACCGATAGGGGTTTCTTGGGCCATTAGACACCAGGTGTCGGCACAGCAGGCCGGCAAGACGGCGGTTTTGTCCAGTCCGCACTCTTTCTTGAACCCCTATCATATTCACATCCAGACTTCCGCAGATTTGAGTCTTGGCAGGCGGACTCTACAGGCCACGGTAGCTCACTTTTAGGCAGCTGTTCTGTTGGGCCTGATCTGTTTTGTCCTCACCCAGGGACTGCTTTGGGACGTCCCATGGTCTGTGTCCCCCAATGAGGCGAAGGAGAAATGGGGATTTTTGTGTACTCACCGTAAAATCCTTTTCTCCGAGCCAATCATTGGGGGACACAGTACCCACCCTGTTAATGGTTTTGTGCCTGTCCTGTAAATTGACATGTATACTCTTATATGTTATTGATCTCGTACTGGTTTTTGGGAGCCAGCATGAGGGTGTATACTGCAGAGAGAAGCTAACTTTCTTTGTATTACTTAGTGTCAGCCTCCTGGTGGCAGCACCATACACCCATGGTCTGTGTCGCCCAATGATTGGCTCGGAGAAAAGGATTTTAAGGTGAATACACAAAAATCCTTATTTTTCCTACTTTAAAAATAGTTCTCAATGGACCCAGTGTGGGCTTTATGAAATAAAAAATCCTTTACTTATTTCAGCTGTGCCGATTTGGTGAATTCCTTATTCTGTCCTCTGCCAGTCTTGGAGTATCGTGTGACTTCTGCTGCCAGTCTATGACTGTTGATCAGATGCAGCTTTTACACTTCATCCAAACAAGAAGCAAGCAATGGTTCCCTGTTTGACGAAATGTGAAGGCTGCACCTTTTTGTGAATATTTGTTTTTTGTTTTTTTTCTCATTTTACCCCACTCTTGGGCTTATTCGGAATACTTCACTTTTAAAAGTGAAGGTATCCCCTTGAATTTTTATAATCTGAATTTTGGAGTAACACGGACATTTGGATACACCTGCCTTTTTGAAGAGGAAGACTAGCATGTTAAGGTGTAGTTTACAGGCACAAGTTGTTTTTGTTAGTAGTACTAGATCTTTTCCCCAGCTGCTGCGCTTTGACAAGTGTTTACAGCTTTTTTTCCCCTTCCCTTGGTTTGGCGCGCTGTACATGTTTAGCTGGACACCTGTCGTCTGCTTGTGAACTTCCAGTATGACTGCTGATACAGGCCTAAGGCCTCTTTCACACTTCAGTCGTGCGACGTCAGTCAAAATCCGTCAAAATGTGAAAAAAACGGATCCGCCATTTTTTTTTTGGCGGATCCGTTTTTTTTCCATTGACTTGCATTAGTGACGGATTTTGACGGATGGTCGTCCGTTAGGTCAGTTTTTTGACAGATCCGCAAAAAAATTGGCGTCTGTCGTTTCAGAAAATGTCCAATGCAACGTTTTTTTGGTCCGCCAAAATGGCGGACTATGGCGGATCCGCCATTTTGCATAATGGTCGCCTATGGGCGGCGGACCCGCTGGCATCCGTCTTTGACGGAATCCGCCCACGGATCCGTCGCCTCCATAGAAAAGCATTGAAATTACTGATAAAACTTGCAAAGTTACATTTTCCGGAACGAAAATTTCATCATTTCCGGGTGAACACTTAAAACTGATCCGTTTTACATCCCTTTTTACACTTTTCTGACGGATCCGCCATTTTCACACTTGGGCGGACGTCACACGACTGAAGTGTGAAAGAGGCCTTAGTTGTAATTTTGCTGTTGCGACAAGTGAGTAGCTAATTTGAACACTTACAGACAGTAAAATTCCATGTTCATTGGCTACCTTTTTTCTAGAATTTTTACTTCCCTAATATTGATGCATTATTTCTAATCCCCTTTTTTTGTTACTTTAGACCCCAGTAAGAAGGCAAGTGAAACCTAAACCTGCAAATAATCAGTCTTATGGTGTTATAAGCTCCACTGCACTGAGAATTCTGCAATCTCTGGAGAAGATGTCAAGTCCTTTGGCGGTAAATAGCAGACTATTATTTAAATATTTAACGAACTTTGGCACTGACACAAAAAATATATCTTCTGAAAAGTGATTCCTAAGCTTAAGATGTGTGCAAGTTTTCTGCTATAACAAATTAGGGTATGTTTCCACGGTCGGGAAACCATCAGTATTTGCTGTGGATTGAATGTTGCGTCCTACCGCAGCGTTTAATCCGCAGTGGCCAGATGTTCCAGCATAGTGGAGAGGATTTTATGAAATCCCGTCTCCACTATGCATCCAATTACGCGGGTGACACACCCGCTAAACTGGACATGCGGTGTGTCTTTTTAGACCACAGCATGTCTATTTACCTTGCAGCGACGCTCCGTCGCCGCAAGGTAAATAACAGAGTCTAATGTATAGGTGCGGCGATTCCAAATGTGTTCAATGAACACATCCGGATTATCCGCGTATTCAGAAGGGGGCGGGACTTTGGGTGGAGCTAGTTTTCCGCTCCGTCCAAAGAGCAGAGAATCAGGTATGTGGACACGTACCCTTAGTCTGATTAACTGCTTAGGCTATAAAATAACCTAAAAGTTGCAATTAAAGGTTTAGGTTTTATCCTATCATAAGTATGCCCTAATACTATACTTAACCCCTCTCTGACATTAGACGTACTATCCCGTCCATAAAACCCGTGCCATTCTGACCATGGACGGGATAGTACGTCATAGGCGATTAGCTGCGCTCCCGGAGGGAGCGCAGCTAATCGCCGCCGGGTGTCAGCTGATTATCACAGCTGACACCCGTGACTGTGTGTCAGGAGCGGTCACGGACCGCTCCCGGCACATTAACCCCTTGCACACCGCGATCAAACATGATCGCGGTGTACTGGGGGCACAGGGGAGGATCGCGCAGGGTGGGGGCTCCCTGCGCGCCCCCCTGAGACCCTCAGACCAGCGCGATGTGATCGCGCTGCTCTGAGGGCTTCCTCCCTCCCAGGACCCGGATCCAAGATGGCGCTGGGGTCCTGGAGGGAGGCGGCTTCCTCAGTGCCTGCCGAGAGCAGGCATGAGGAAGCGTCCTGCACTGCCTGTCACATCGCTGGTGTGACAGAGTGCTGTGCACACTGTCACACCAGCGATCTGATGAAATACAGTGATGTCCCACCCTGGGACAAAGTAAAAAAGTAAAAAAAAGTAAAAATAAACATGTGTAAAAAAAAATCCAAATAAAAAAAAAAAAAAAAAAATATTCCCCAATAAATTCATTACTTATTGTAAATAAAAAAATAAAACAATAAAAGTACACATATATGGTATCGCCGCGTCCGTAACGACCCCCCCTATAAAAATGTCCCACTAGTTAACCCCTTTTGTGAACCCCTTAAAAAATAAAAAATAAAAACGAAGCAAAAAATCAGTGCTTTATCATCATACCGCTGAACAAAAAGTGGAATAACACGCGATCAAAAAGACCGATATAAATAAACATGGTACCGCTGAAAACGTCATCTTGTCCCGCAAAAAAACGAGCCATCACACAGCATCATCAGCAAAAAAATAAAAAAGTTATAGCTCGCAGAATAAAGCGATGCAAAAATAATTATTTTTTATATAAAATTGTTTTTATTCTATAAAAGCGCCAAAACATAAAAAAATTATATAAATGAGGTATCGCCATAATCGTACTGACCCGAAGAATAAAACTGCTTTATCGATTTTACCACACGCGGAACAATAAAAACGCCTCACCAAAAGAAATTCATGAATTGCTGATTTTTGTTCATTCTAACCTCCCAAAAATCGAAATAAAAAGCGATCAAAAAATGTTACGTGCTCAAAAATGGTACCAATAAAAGCGTCACCTCGTCCCGCAAAAATTAAGACCTCACATGACACTGTGGGCCAAAATATGAAAAAATTATAGCTCTCAAAATGTGGCGATGCAAAAAACTACTTTTTGCAATAAAAAGCGTCTTTTAGCGTGACAGCTGCCAATCATAAAAACCGCTATAAATAATTAATCAAACCCCCCTTTATCACCCCCTTAGTTAGGGAAAAATAATAAAATAAAAAAAATGTATTTATTTCCATTTTCCCATTAGGGTTAGGGTTAGGGTTCGGCTAAAGTTAGGGTTAGGGTTGGCGCTAAAGTTAGGATTAGGGTTAGAGTTTGGATTAGGGTTAGGGTTGGGATTAGGGTTGGGACTAGGGTTAGGGGTGTGTTGGGGTTAGGGTTGGAGTTAGAATTGGGGGGTTTCCGCTGTTTAGGCACATCAGGGGCTCTCCAAATGTGACATGGCGTCTGATCTCCATTCCAGCCAATTCTGCTTTGAAAAAGTCAAACGGTGTTCCTTCACTTCTGAGCTCTGCCATGCGTCCAAACAGTAGTTTATCCCCACATATGGGGTATCAGCGTACTCTGGACCCCAAGAGTTATTGTGAAATTTGTCCTATTTCTTCTGTTACCCTTGGGAAAATAAAAAACTGGGGGCGAAAATATTATTTTTGTAAAAAAAATAAGATTTTTTTGTTTTTACGGCTGTACATTATAAACTTCTGTGAAGCACTTGGGGCTTCATAGCGCTCACCACACATCTAAATAAGTTCCTTGTGGGGTCTATTTTCCAAAATGGGGTCACTTGTTGGGGATTTCCACTGTTTAGGCGCATCAGGGGCTCTCCAAATGCGACATGACGCCCCCAGACCATTCCATCAAAGTCTGCAATCCAAAACGTCACTACTTCCCTTTCCGAGCCCTGACATGCGCCCATACAGTAGTTTTCTCCCACATATTGGGTATCAGCGTACTCAGGACAAATTGGACAACAACTTTTGGGGTCCAATTTCTCCTGTTACCCTTGTGAAAATAAAATATTGGGGGCGAAAAAATCATTTTTGTAAAAAAAAAAAGGATTTTTTATTTTTACGGCTGTGCGTTATAAACTTCTGTGAAGCACTTCGGGGTTCAAAGTGCTCACCACACATCTAGGTAAGTTCCTTGTGGGGTCTATTTTCCAAAATGGGGTCACTTGTGGGGGGTTTCCACTATTTAGGCGCATCAGGGGCTCTCCAAATGCGACATGACGCCCCCAGACCATTCCATCAAAGTCTGCAATCCAAAACGTCACTACTTCCCTTTCCGAGCCCTGACATGCGCCCATACAGTAGTTTTCTCCCACATATTGGGTATCCGCGTACTCAGGACAAATTGGACAACAACTTTTGGGGTCCAATTTCTCCTGTTACCCTTGTGAAAATAAAATATTGGGGGCGAAAAAATCATTTTTGTAAAAAAAAAAAAGGATTTTTTATTTTTACGGCTGTGCGTTATAAACTTCTGTGAAGCACTTCGGGGTTCAAAGTGCTCACCACACATCTAGATAAGTTCCTTGTGGGGTCTATTTTCCAAAATGGGGTCACTTGTGGGGGGTTTCCACTGTTTAGGCGTATCAGGGGCTCTCCAAATGCGACATGACGCCCCCAGACCATTCCATCAAAGTCTGCAATCCAAAACGTCACTACTTCCCTTCCGAGCCCTGACGTGCACCCATACAGTAGTTTTCTCCTACATATTGGGTATCAGCGTACTCAGGACAAATTGGACAACAACTTTTGGGTTCCAGTTTCTTCTGTTACCCTTGTGAAAATAAAATATTGGGGGCGAAAAAAATCATTTTTGTAAAAAAAAAAGATTTTTTATTTTAAGGCTGTACGTTATA
Organism: Oophaga sylvatica; assembly: GCA_033576555.1. Lineage (NCBI taxonomy): Eukaryota > Metazoa > Chordata > Amphibia > Anura > Dendrobatidae > Oophaga > Oophaga sylvatica. The sequence goes on from JARQOD010000006.1 coordinate 287,424,264, forward strand.
AACTTTAGTGAAACACCTGGGGGTTCAAAGTTCTCACCACACATCTAGATAAGTTCCTTGAGGGGTCTAGTTTCCAAAATGGTGTCATTTGTGGGGGGTTTCCACTGTTTAGGCAGATCAGGAGCTCTCCAAACACGACATGGCGTCCAGCCAATTCTGCGTTGAAAAAGTGAGACGGCGCTCCTTCCCTTCCAAACTCTGCCATGCACCCAAACAGTGGTATACCCCCACATATGGGGTATCAGTGTACTCAGGACAAATTGCACAATAACTTTTGGAGTCTTGTTACCCTTGGAAAAATAAAAATTCGGGTGAAAAGATCATTTTTGTGGAAAAAATATGATTTTTAAATTTTACGGCTCTACGTTATAAACTTGTGTGAAGCACTTGAGGGTTCAAATTGCTCACCAAAGATCTAGATAAGTTCTTAGGGGGTCTAGTTTCCCAAATGGGGTCATTTGTGGGGGGTTTCCACTGTTTAGGCACATCAGGGGCTCTCCAAATGCAACATGGCATCCAATCTCAATTCCAGCCAATTTTGGTTGGAAAAAGTCAAATGGTGCTCCTTCCCTTCCGAGCTCTGCCGTGCGCCCAAACAGTGGTTCCCCCCACATATGGGGCATCAGCGTACTCAGGACAAATTGGACAACAACTTATGTGGTCCAATTTCTCCTGATACCCTTGGGAAAATAAAAAATTAGTGACTAAAAGATAATTTTTGTGGGAAAAAAATAGGATTTTTTATTTTCATGCCCGGGCATTATAAACTTGTGTGAAGCACTTGGGGGTTCAAAGTGCTCACCAAAGATCTAGATAAGTTCCTTAGGGGTCTAGTTTCCAAAATGGGGTCACTTGTGGGGGATTTCCACTGTTTAGGCTCATCTGGGGCACTGCAAACGGAACATGACCCCCATCAACGTCTGCATTCCAAAACGTTACTACTTCCTTTCCAAGCCCTGCCGTGCGCCCAAACAGTTTTCCACCCCCACATATGGGGTATCAGCGTACTCAGGACAAATTGGACAACAACTTTTGGGGTCCAATTTCCTTGGGAAAATTCAAAAATTTAGGACTAAAAAATCATTTTTGTGGAATTTTTTTTTTTTTTTTTTTCACACCCAGGCATTATAAACTTTTGTGAAACACTTGGGGGTTCAAAGTGCTCACAACAGATCTAGATAAGTACCTTAGGGGGTCTAGTTTCCAAAATGGTGTCACTTGTGGGGGGTTTCCACTGTTTAGGCGCATCAGAGGTTCTCCAAGCGCGACATGGCGTCCAATCTCAACTCCAGCCAATTTTAGTTTGAAAAAGTCAAACGGCGCTACTTCCCTTACGAGCTCTGCCGTGTGCCCAAACAGTGGTTTTCCCCCACATATGGGGTATTGGCGTACTCAGGAGAAATTGCATAACAACCTTATCTGCCCATTTTCTCCTTTTACCCTTGTGAAAATAAAAAAAAGTTTGTAAAAGATCATTTTTGTGGCTAAAAAGTTAAATGTTCATTTTTTCCTTCCACGTTGCTTTAGTTCCTGTGAAGCACCTGAAGGGTTAATAATCTTCTTGAATGTGGTTTTGAGTACCTTGAGGGGTGCAGTTTTTAGAATGGTGTCACCTTTGGGTATTTTCTGCCATATAGACCCCTCAAAGTGACTTCAAATATGAGGTGGTCCCTAAAAAAAATGGCTTTGTAAATTTTGTTGTAAAAATGAGAAATCGCTGGTCAACTTTTAACCCTTATAACTTCCTAACAAAAAAAAATTTTGATTCCAAAATTGTGCTGATGTAAAGTAGACATGTGGGAAATGTTATTTCTTAACTATTTTGTGTTACATATTTCTCTGTTTTAAGGGAATAAAAATTCAAAGTTTGAAAATTGCTAAATTTTCAAAATTTTCGCCATATTTGCGTTTTTTTCAAAAATAAACGCAAGTTATATGGAAGAAATTTTACCACTAACATGAAGTACAATATGTCACGAGAAAACAATCTCAGAATCGCGAAGATCCGTTGAAGCGTTCCAGAGTTATAACCTCATAAAGAGACAGTGGTCAGAATTGTAAAAATTGGCCCGGTCATTAACGTGCAAACCACCCTTGGGGGTGAAGGGGTTAAACAACTGTAGAAAGTTTTCACAAATTGTGTAGCAGGTTGCAGCCTTTTTCTTTTTCGGAACTGTAGTTTTTATTAAAGTTTAAAAAACATCAAAAACAAAAATTGCACAGAGAATGACTACTAGAAATATATAATGCTTGTAAGGCACATTGTAACTAGACCTATAGATACCTACTTGGTCTTCATGCAATCTGGAAGTCTATACAGCTTAAGTGCTCCTGTAGTTCCAGGCGACCCTCAAATGAAAGTCAGCACAGCCGTCTACCAGGAAATTTTAGAGCACTTCATGCTTCCCTTCATTCTCCAGCAAGACTTGACATCTGTCCACACTGCCAAAAGTACCAATTCCTGTTTTAAAAACAACAGTATCACTGTGTTTGATTGGCCAGCAAACTCGTCTGACCTTAACCTCATAGAGAATCTATGGGGTACTGTCAAGGGGAAGATGATAGACACCAGACCCAACAATGCTGACGAGCTGAAGGCTGCTATCAAAACAACCGGGACTTCCATAACACCTCAGCAGTGCCACAGGCTGATCGCCGCCATGCCACATTGATGCAGTAACTGATGCAAAAGGAGCCCCGACCAAGTATTGAGCACATTTACTGAACATATATTTTGGATTTTAAAATCATTTTCAAGCTGGTGTTATAAAGTATTCTAATTTACTGAGATACTGACTTTTGGATTTTCATTGTCTGTAAGCCATAATCAACATTATCATAAATAAACACTTGAAATAGATCACTCTGATTGTAATGACTCTATATAATGAGTTTCACTTTTTGTATTGAACTTAAATTGACATTCTAATTTTGTGAGATGCACCTGTATATTTATCATTATTGCCAAAGACAAAGAACCACTAGACAATCACACAACAAAGGGAAGTAGAAGAAATAGAAGGAGGTTCTAGGATTTATGAACGTCTTAATTATTTTGTTTGGCCCAAATGGTATTAAATGTCTACTCTTGCATTCAAGATTGCCGTTCATGTATTCCATATGGCATACATCGTTGATTCTGTTTAACAAGTCCTGATAGGAGGGGGGATTAATCTGCTTCCATTGGCGAGCTATCAACCACCTAGCTGCTCTCAGCATATGAAGTAGTTGCTTAAGGGCCCGTCTCACACAACAATCTCGCTAGCGAGATCGCTGCTGAGTCACAAGTTTTGTGACGCAGCAGCGATCTCCCCAGTGAGATCGCTGTGTGTGACATTCAGCGACGATCAGCCCCCTGCGCGGTATCGCTGATCGTCGCTGAAATGTCAGGACATTTTTTTGATCGCTGGTCTCCCGCTGACAGGCACGCATCGCTGCGTGTGACAGGCGGGAGACCAGCGATCCGCTGGTAACCAAGGTACACAGTGGGTTTCCAGGCGCGGGGCAGTGCCTAGAAACCCGCTGTGTACCTTGGATACCAGCTCCCTGAAGCAGGGAGCTGGTAACCAAGGTACACAGCGGGTTTCCAGGCACCGCACAGCGCCTGGAAACCCGATGTGTACCTTGGTTACCAGCTCCCTGCATCAGGGCGCTGGTATCCAAGGTACACTGCGGTAACTAGCAATGTTTACCCGCAGTGTCCTTGTGCTGATCGCTGCCTGAGCTGCCTGTTTGGCAGCTCACAGCGATAATACAGGTCCTTCTCAAAAAATTAGCATATAGTGCTAAATTTCATTATTTTCCATAATGTAATGATTACAATTAAACTTTCATATATTTTAGATTCATTACACACCAACTGAAATTTGTCAGGTCTTTTATTGTTTTAATACTGATGATTTTGGCATACAACTCCTGATAACCCAAAAAACCTGTCTCAAAAAATTAGCATATCAAGAAAAGGTTCTCTAAACGACCTATTACCCCAATCTTCTGAATCAACTAATTAACTCTAAACACATGCAAAAGATTCCTGAGGCTTTTAAAAACTCCCTGCCTGGTTCATTACTCAAAACCCCCATCATGGGTAAGACTAGCGACCTTACTGATGTCAAGAAGGCCATCATTGACACCCTCAAGCAAGAGGGTAAGACCCAGAAAGAAATTTCTCAACAAATAGGCTGTTCCCAGAGTGCTGTGTCAAGGCACCTCAATGGGAAGTCTGTTGGAAGGAAACAATGTGGCAGAAAACGCTGTACAACGAGAAGAGGTGACCGGACCCTGAGGAAGATTGTGGAGAAGGACCGATTCCAGACCTTGGGGGACCTGAGGAAGCAGTGGACTGAGTCTGGTGTAGAAACATCCAGAGCCACCGTGCACAGGCGTGTGCAGGAAATGGGCTACAGGTGCCGCATTCCCCAGGTAAAGCCACTTTTGAACCATAAACAGCGGCAGAAGCGCCTGACCTGGGCTACAGAGAAGCAGCACTGGACTGTTGCTAAGTGGTCCCAAGTACTTTTTTCTGATGAAAGCAAATTTTGCATGTCATTCAGAAATCAAGGTGCCAGAGTCTGGAGGAAGACTGGGGAGAAGGAAATGCCAAAATGCCTGAAGTCCAGTGTCAAGTACCCACAGTCAGTGATGGTGTGGGGTGCCATGTCAGCTGCTGGTGTTGTTCCACTGTGTTTCATCAAGGGCAGGGTCAATGCAGCTAGCTATCAGGAGATTTTGGAGCATTTCATGCTTCCATCGGCTGAAATGCTTTATGGAGATGAAGATTTCATTTTTCAGCACGACCTGGCACCTGCTCACAGTGCCAAAACCACTGGTAAATGGTTTACTGACCATGGTATTACTGTGCTCAATTGGCCTGCCAACTCTCCTGACCTGAACCCCATAGAGAATCTGTGGATATTGTGAAGAGAAAGTTGAGAGACGCAAGACCCAACACTCTGGATGAGCTTAAGGCCGCTATCGAAGCATCCTGGGCCTCCATAACACCTCAGCAGCGTCACAGGCTGATTGCCTCCATGCCACGCTGCATTGAAGCAGTCATTTCTGCAAAAGGATTCCCGACCAAGTATTGAGTGCATAACTGAACTTTATTATTTGATGTTTTTTTTGTTTGTTTTTAAAAAACACTTATTTTATTGGACGGTTGAAATATGTTAATTTTTTGAGACAGGTTTTTTGGGTTATCAGGAGTTGTATGCCAAAATCATCAGTATTAAAACAATAAAAGACCTGACAAATTTCAGTTGGTGTGTAATGATTCTAAAATATATGAAAGTTTAATTGTAATCATTACATTATGGAAAATAATGAAATTTAGCACTATATGCTAATTTTTTGAGAAGGACCTGTATAGCGATACACCAGCGATCCTGATCGTTGTCGGGATTGCTGGTGTATCGCTATGTGAGACCCAGCCTTTAGATGACACTTTCCCATCCCAGGGGTGATAATGAGTAAATAGACTGCAGGATCCAATTGCACTTCGCAAATAGAAACCTTTTGTATGAGGAAGTTGACTGACTCCCAATATGTGGCCGGTCTAGGACATATCCAAAAGATGTGAGTTTGAGACCCAACCAAAATACCACAGCGCCAGCAGCCATCCAGGACCAGGGGTTAAATTTATGGAGACGTTCTGGGGTATGATACCAAAACATCATGATCTTGTATTGATTCTCCTTGTGCAATAACTTTTTTTTTTTAAATACATTCTAAGCTTTACTTTCTAAAATTAAATTTTTTAAAGGGTGGGGTCTGATGCTTAGCTTTATTAACACATTATCTAGCACTTGCTGAAAATACTTCATGAAGTTTGCATTACATCTGGTTTAATAAGCTCAACAAGCAAGCCTTCAGTGATTGTTGCCTGAGACTGTGGCCAAATCTCAACACCTGTACCTTTTTAAAAAATACTTGGTGGATTGTGAAGGAATATCTGTTTAATGCCTGTTTTACACATCTGTGAAAACAGGATTGGACTTGGATCACAAAACGTAGCCATATCCGTGAGTCTCCTGACTCTAGCGAACTGTCTCATGTATGCCTATGACGCACTTGGCATAGGTCAGGAGACTCAGCTGTAGGACTAAGTAATTTCAATCTGAGCATGATCCGTGCTTCATGCATGTTTAAAACTAGCCTAACGCTTATTTTTTATGCTCAATTAGTTTTTTTTTTTTATTCCAGGATGCAAGGAAAATACCTTCAATTTCCTCTCCTTCAGCAATGGTGAGTGGTTTATTGTGGAATTGGACAGTTATCTGATTTCAATTTCAAATGCTTTGTTATAAGGTTTGTCCACAAAAAACATTGCCTTTCTGCTGGAGTACCTAAGCCCCTGTTTCAAGGAGTTTGATTGAATAACACATGCAAATAGCTGCTTCAGAGATGATGAAGACAACTTGAACTCTAGCTCCACCTATTCCCATAGGAGCAATGCATGGCCTATAAGTGTCCTTACGCCAGCTTGGCACTCTACAAAGAGAAACGTTCCCACTTAGATGCCCAGTCAAAGACTTTTACCTAGCCAAATCAGATGTCCTGCCTTGCAGTGAGGAGGGGCAAATGCCCTGAAACAGATGTCTGCAAGTGGAGTTTCTGGTTTGGCCTCTTATCCTATGGGATGCGGCAAGGCTTGTAAAAGGTCAATATTGACTTTTTAGCATTGCTGCATCCAATAGGTGGCACTGTAGTTAAAGTCCTTTTCCTCTCTGAAGAGGCTATTTACATTCTTAAATTCATAGAGGAGCAGTACATGGCCTATAAGTCTCTTTACATCGTTTTGGAAATTTTCACAAGGAGAAACATTCCCCTTTAGATACTGAATAAGGCAGTCACACAAGCGCTCTACCACTCTGTATAATATCTATGTGACTGATCGAGATAGCCTAGTAGTATTATAGTAGTGTACATGCATCACCACCTCTTTATTGAAACTAGTCTTATTCTGTGCCTTGGGAACCACTTTCTCGTGATTAGTGTTTTTTTATTTTAACTGCTGCCTTGATGCTCTGACAAAATGTCTGAAACCTATATTTTTGTTTACGTTTTTTTTTTCTGGTCTGAATATCCAAACAAAAATTTCTGATTTTAAGCTGAATCACAGATCAGTCTCCATTACAGAGTCCGTAAAATAAAACTGGACAGAACGCTGATGTTATCCGACTTGCATACTAGTGCGGTCTGATATTTTCACAATTGATAGGAAAGGCTTGACTAAATGTTTCTTGCACAAAATATAAAAAAAATAGTGAAAGGCTGAAGGTTAAGTTACCCACTGATCCAAAACAATGATGACAATTGGTCCGTTTTGAATATGAGACAAATCGCTGACATCTAAACCCTTACTGGGTAAAGGGAAGTACGTAATCCGTTCTCCTTGGTTTAGAAAAAAATACTAAAAGTAAAGGTCATTCTGTAATGACGTGTTCTGAAAATTCTACTTTGACTGCAGTCCTGGAAAATTAACTCAAATATTTGTTTTCTGTTCAGACCCCAGAAAATATGGTTACGGATACTGCAGATAATTCATCCAAAAGGAAAAAGGTAAGACTCCAGGATATCATTTAATTATTGTGAATATGTGGTAAAAATGTAATATTGTGTTTTGTTTTCTTTCTCCTTTTTAAGATAGTCAGATTCAAACAAAAACTTCTCTGCGACTGTGGTACTAATGCTTTTAGTTAACATCCATGAAATAATGTCTTGCTGCAATATTTCTATGGTTGTCCAGTATCAGTTTTTCAACGTAACCTAGTAAACAAACATTGGGGTCTCTAACTTTACTAGCTAGATTTTGACTCTGGAAAAAACACTGCAGTCTGACCAATGTTATTCACTGGGACTGTGCAGATGAGTGATTTTTTTATTTTTGTTTTAGGCTGACCGAATTTGCATGTAGAAAAAAAAGCACTTGTTTCTACCATAAATCGGATGAGACTCATCCATTCTAGTGTTAATGTGTAAAAGAAAATCTGTTGCTATACAGAGCCATCCGATTTTTTTTTTTTTTTCTACTGCTACATTGCAAACTGTAAATGGTCCATTAAATGATTTATAGCTGCTGCTGTAAAATACGTGTTGCATACGGACTGAACACAGATGACAAGTGAAAAAAAAATCGTCTGCGTTTTCTGGATGAAACTGCAATATTTTTTTTTTTTTCTATATTCTTGTGTGAATCGTGGACAATCCCCATAGCAGAGCGCATTAGGCTCAGACAAGCATTTTGCATACTTGGCATCAGCCCTGATTCCGATCGTAAGGCCGGTGTCACACTTGTGTGTGTGATGCGAGAAACTCTCGCTAGTCTCTTGCATAAACACCCGACACTAACAGTAAGTTACTAGTGGACCTAAAAGAGGAGAATGTACTGGTTGTCCACCGTCTCTCACTTAGAGATTGTCCACTACTTTTTCGTTGTTGACATTTCCTTAGGATTTGTCCTCAATAGCTAGTCGGTCGGAGATCTGGCACCTCCGTTTATCAGCTGTTCTCAGTGTCAGCGGAAGCCACTGGCCGGAACTGTTCCATTGCGGAACTTCTCCGTTTGTTGCTAATGGCGGCAGCAGGGTATACTACACATCTGCTTACTGTTCACATCAGCAGGAGGCGAATTTGTGGTACCCAGCCACGGTCAAAAGACTGAACAGCTCCACAATTAAGCAGTTCCGGCCGCAGACACAGAAACACTGATCGGCTGGGTGTCAGACCCTGACTGATCAGACAGTGATAAACGTATCCTAAGGATAGGTCATCAATGGGATGAGTGGAATAGCTTTGGATAACTCCTTATCCGAATAGCTATAGCGCTTACAAAATAGCTGCATTGGGAACTCGGATACCATGTGTGCTCCAGATGATCAGCTGTTCGGCGCCACAGCTGCATGTGTCCGTAGCTGTGTGACAGTCACAACACATGCATGGAGAGTCTGTTTGTTGGGGAGCACTGCATGTATCCGGGTTCCCGATTAAGCTTCTCGGTAAGCGCTATAGCTATTCGGATAAGTGGTTATCCGCAGCTATTCGCTCATCCCTAGTCGTCAATGAAAAAGTAGCAGACAACCTCTTTAAAGAGGTTGTCCAGGTTTAGTGGGAAGGTCTTGTGAATCTTCACAGTGCATACTATTCATAATCACTGGTGCATATCTCATACTTGCAGTCATATCACAGCCCACTCCCAACACATTTCCACTCAAGGATTTCAGGTGGTTCATTGGTTGAATATATAGAATGCAGCGTGATCAGATGACCTTTTTCAGACTGCAACAAGCGTCTGATTCAGACCTAGACAAACCATGGGCCACATCCTGCCTTTTGGATATTTCCCTCAGCATACCAGGACAGCCAGAGGGCTGGAAATAGTGGTGTTCCACCCTGAGTTGGGGGAGCTTGGTGCTGAGTGGCCCTGCAATCCCCCTCAGCCAGAATTTCAACTTCAAAACAATGATAGAATAAGAAGCGATCGGTTCCCTGTCATTCTGAGTTTGGCTTGATGTCACTAGATCATGCCTGTTGCACAAAGCCTCAGTCTACACTCTACACAAGTCAGTGCATCAGTGGAGCAACCATTGTTGATCACTATTTGTGAGGGGAAACCATGGGAGCATCATCTTGGAGATCTAGTTGTGGGGGATCTTATTGTATGGGGTCCTGTGGAGACATCGTACTGTGTGGGGTTGAACTGTGCTGTGGGGACATCTTATTGTGAGGTGCTGTGGAGACTACATACTTTGTGGAGAGACAGTACTTGGGTGTGTGTGTTGTGTGAGGGCAGCAGGGACGCCAGGATATCCACGTGCAGCCCTAAGGTAGCTAATTTCATTCTTTACTACATGCATGTTATTACATTTTACATCGTATTGCGGGGTTAGTAACTTTCGGGCATGTTGCAATTTGAGTGAGCAGTTTACATGAAGTACTTTTGCACTTTCGGTGCTTATTTATAGATACTGTTAGGTAATGGCTGTTTTTGCTCATGACTTTGACCTGATGTTATCACCCACTTTCTTTGTATTAGCCTGATTATATACCGTAGCTATAGTGGGCTGAGCTGCATTACGTGGTGTCTATGGTATTTGTCCTTGGTTTTTTGTGGTTTCAGATTTGCTTTTTGTTGTTGATTTTATATATTATTCAATAAAAATTGTTACTTTTTCACAATTTTTGCGTTCCTATTTTTTACCAATATTTAGGTAAAGTTGTTTTGTGATACCTATACTTTGTGGAGAGACAGTACTTGGGTGTGTGTGTTGTGTGAGGGATACAATACTGGGGGCTGTGTGGGGAGTGAAGGAGATTGTACTGTGGGGAGTGAGGGAGACTACTGTGGGGTGATATGCTGTGTGGGGAGTGAGAGGGAGACTGTACTGTGGGGTAGCATGCTGTGGGGAGTGAGGGAGATTATATTGTGGAGAGTGAGAGGGAGACTGTACTGTGGGGCGGCATTCTGTGTAGGGCGTGAGAGGGAGACTACTGTGGGGCGGCCATGCTGTGTAGGGCATGAGATGAAGACTGTACTGTGGGGCGGCATGCTGTGTGGGGAGTGAGGGAGACTACTGTGGGGTGGCATGCTGTGTGGGGAGTGAGGGAGACAGTACTGTGGGGCGGCATGCTGTGTGGGGAGTGAGGGGAGACTGTATTGTGGGGCGGCGTGCTATGTGTGGCTTTTGGCCAAGTCAAAAATGTATATATTTTGTTTTTTTGTCGTTTTAAAGGGATTGTCTGAAACTAAAAATTTTATACTATATATCAAACTAATTCAATAATTTTCTAATATACTGCAATTAAAAATTCCTTACAGTTCCCTCTCCAACTTCTTGTAGTTTTTTTCTTCCGATGACTATTCGTCTCCCAGCATTCACCTGTGATGCTCAAATGAATTATCAGAGTGCTGAGGCTTGTCACTCCCACTTATTCCTTTCTGCCCTGAAACAGATCTTCATCAGGAGGTGGCTCTGCGGTCACTCACACTGCTTCTATCACCTTCTCCTCCCACCTTAGTGAACAATGTAGCGGGAACAGAAGAGGTGTGGGCTATAGAAGTGGGCAGTATGGGGGAAGGTGCGGTTACTTCTGCATCACCATTAATCATAAAGGATGTCATCAGGGGACGGCTGTGACAAAAGCAAGGCAAACACATAAAATAGACTTTGAAAAAAAGCATAAATGGAAACATTAATTTGACAAAGACAAAAAAACACAAATCCAAAATGCAATCAAAAACATGCTCTAGTATAATAATGCATATTCAAAGTTAAAGAAAAATATCATTGCAGTAAATCTATCTAATCGTGTCTTTGCATCATTTGGGGGGTTATAATGACCTTCAGATAAATGTGTCCTGTTTTCGAGTAGGATAGAAACAAAATGAGCTTATACCCTACAGTAAGTAAATATGGTACATGTAAATAACATAGGGTACTTATTTGACAATTTTTATATCAAGAGTGTAAAAGCCATCCCACCACAACAAGATGTACCCAATCTGGATGACCCGAACTCTTAAAATAGACAGGGTCAGCGCAAAACTTAGACCCTCCTGTATAGACAAAATGACAAGCCCAAAAAGGGGTAGCCCCTGTATGCACAAAAACTTAAAGCAAACAAAAGAAATGAGCCATAATGCCTGTTGGTATAAATGCAGTGTGTAGGTGCACATCCACACTGTGGCCTTTAACAGGCAGAACTTAGAATAGAAACAAAATGAAAATAACATGGAATACTCTGTTGACCCATTCGTTGATGACCTGATATGTTTAATTGAATGCATTGGTTTGGTGGCAGCGTTTGTGTCCTACATCCAAGTGTAAGGCTATGTGCACACGTTGTGGATCCGCAGCGGATTTTCCGTGCGGAATCGCAGATCCGCAAGTGTTTTACAGTACAATGTTAAGTAGTGAGGAGAAAAAAATTGCTGTGCACATGCTGCGGAAAATTCCCCACGGAATCCACAGCAGTTTATTTTCCGCAGCATGTCAATTCTTTGTGCGGATTCCACTGCGTTTCTACACCCATTTCATTTTAGAAAACCGCAGGGGTAAAAAAGCAGGCAAATCCGTATTAAATCCGCACAAAAACCGTGCAGATTTTTACCAGCGGATTCTGGCTAGAGATTCCGAATCCGCTCAGGAAATTCCTGAGCCCAATCCGCAACGTGTGCACACAGCCTAAGAGCACATTGTAGTACAGTATGGATCTGTTCTGTCTAGCACATGTGGATGTTGCAGCAGTTGTTCTTAGCCTGTGTCTTGTGCTTGCAGCTGTTAGAGAAATATTGTCCATTCATGAGTGTTGGGGTTTATACGTCGGCACACTGTCTGTACATGCTTGAATGATGACTAGTGAATGTTAAAAATATATTGTATGTCCATCTGATCATTTAAGTGGAATTTCATGTTAGTACACTAACGATTCTTTGCTATTTAGGTAATGTGTACTGAATTCTAGCGGAAACCTCTCACTAATAGTTTTCACACATCCTAGGTTGAAGCCTCCTACCCTCCAGTGAAGAGGCTTGTGACCCCAAAATCCATTTCGATCTCTACCAATGCATCTTTATACATCAAACCTTCGCTAACATCATCCTCTGTAGCACATGCAAGCAGTCGCCGAACTCAAGGGTGTGACAAGCACAAAGTAAGTGTCTCCTAGCTGCCTGAGGTCTACTTGTCTTACCAAAGCCTAGCAGCAAAAAAAATATATATATCTATCTATAGATAGATATATATATTTTTTTATAATCCTCTGACAACGGGGATGCCGGGATTATGGAGAAGGGGGGTGGATAATTGGAGGTTTTATGGGATTTTTGGACACAGATATTATTATTTTATATTTCTGACAGGGCAGCGCTTGGACTTCTCTTCTCCCCCAGAGCAACTACAAGGAGGGAAGAGAGAAAACACTGGCCAATTGCTGCCATATTTACGAATATTGGTCGTTTTGATCACTGTTATAGGGTCTATCACAGTAATCAAAACCCCGCAGCCAATGAGAAAATTCACATTGGTTGCCGGGTGCAGGCAGGCAGATCTTGTCGGTTTTACTGCACATGTGCTCGCCATTTTCTTTCTACCGGAGGAAGGAGAGGACTGGGGGACTACTGATCCGGTACATAAGGTACCGGAGGGAGGGATCAGGTGATCCTATTTCTCTCTCCACTGATATGCGATCACATCAGAGGAGAGAGAAATTAAATGGAAAATCTGACTTTTTTTTTTTTTTTGCGGTCGCTGTTATACCGTGATTGCAACATTGGAGTCTGTAAAAACCGAACCGAATCATGTTCTCTGGAGTCTCGGCTACCCCCGGTATCAGAGACCCCGGAGAAATTCCGACTCTGGGGGGCGCTAGGCACTTATTCCTCAGCGCCGTTACAAACCGGCGCTGAGGCATAAGTACCCTTAACTGCCACCGTTAAAAGGCGTATCGGTGGTCGTTAAGGGGTTAAGCCAAGGTATAACCGCTGTCTATAGACAACAGTAATGGGCTTAAATGAATTAATTTAACACTATGGTGGGGCTACAGCAATTGTCAGCTATACTGTATATTATCACAGTGTGTAGAAATTGACTAAATATTGAATATATCATTGCACTACCTGCTGAAGAATTTCATTATTTTTTAAGCCAAATTACATTGGAGCACAAAGTAAGCTACTGATCTAAACTTTATTTTTCAATTATACGTGCCTTCCCTTATGTAAAAGTTAGAAATATAAAATATATTAATTTTTTATATGAAAGGAGCCCAATCTCTGCAACAACACTGTAAGAACCAAAATAAAAATTTCCTGTATGTGTCCCAGAAATCACCCCCTTCTGCTACTGCTAGTATGATGCTTTTTTTTTAATGCAAAAGCCATTTTGGCGGCAAGAAATATATAAACTGAGGCGCTATTGCTGCTTAGAGATGATTTAAAAAAAACTGACAATATGAGCGTGCCTTACCTTCACAGCTGGGCCAGACTACTTTAATTTGATGCAGTTTGCGGCACTTGAGAGATGGTATGGAGTATTAGTTACATTGTGCAGGTGAACTAGTCTCTCGCTGAATTCCCATTCTATTCCTGACTAGTTTATACAGAAGTTTCTAAATTTTTTTTCTTTTGTTAAAAGGAATCTGTCATTAGGGTCAACCCTCCTAAGCCATATATATGAGCATACAGGTCATGGAAAGTTGAGTAAATTTATACTTTGATATCAGCGATTAGATGTCTTACTCCCGTAAAATCCACAATTTTCTAAGTATGTAAATCTGACTAAAAAGATTATTTCTCCTTCGCCTCATTGGGGGACACACAGACCGTGGGTGTTATGCTGCTGCCACTAGGAGGACACTAAGCAATACAAGCACAAAAGATTAACTCCTCCTCCTGCAGTATACACCCTCCGTTGGCTCAATCCTGAACCAGTTCTTGCTTAGTGTCTGTAGGAGGCACTAGGGTCTGCTTTAGGACCCCACTTTTTTCTGATTTTTCTCTGATTTTTAAAATTTTTATTATTTTACTTTCTTCACGCACGAATGGGCGACGGGACTTGTACGAAAACTCACGATCTCCCAAAAACCAACAACAGGCGGCATCGTGCGAGTGTCGCCTCCACGTACCCCTCCTGCCACGCTACCATGGGGCGACAGATCCTTATAACAGGCCGCTCTCCCCATGAGATACCCTTACTTGAGGATGATGATTTTGCGTGGCACCTTGGATGGTTACCCCCACCACCTCTCCTGAAAGCGGTGGCGGTCTGGAGGCATGTAAGAGCCCTCTCCACCCCCCTATTGAAAGGGGTTGGTGGATAGAGGATGTACAACCATAGTCGCTGTAGTGCTGTGGAGTTCTCCCTCCTCCATCTTCGGGCTCTCCCCGCAGTGAGTATATGAGGGGCACTGTTATACCGGTCACTGCGTCCGCTTCTGCGCACTGCGCCCGCATGGCGTTGCGCCGCCGCAGCACACAATCGCGCCGCTGGCGTTCCCTATCGCGCCGCGGCCATGGCCTCAAATTTAGTCCCCGGCTCCGGCCCAGGGTAGGCCGCAACTTTAAAATTTACTCCCCGGCTTCGGGCCGAGATAGGCCTCAAGGGGAGAGGGCGGTCCGTGTGGCTCGCCCACACCGCACGCTATTGGCCGTCACCAGTTAAGAGGGGACTTCCCCTGTTTCCTCCCCCTCTCCTACCACTGTTTCTGGCGCCTCTCGTCTCACACGGGAGGCGCTTCTAAGATCTCGGGCGCCATATTCTCCTGGACAGCGCTGCATCGCCATCCTCTCACTTCCCTGGTGCACACACATAGGCCCTGGGTAAGTGCACGCTGCGACTAGGTCTACACAACGCTTAACCCTTCTCCTGCAGAAGGTTCTCTGGTGAGGAAATATGTTGCAATCAAAGGGAATTAAAAAGGCTGACAAGAACTACTCTGTAGTATATGCCGCCTGCGCTTCATGCAACGCTCCCCTGCCATCAATGCATAGTTCCCAATTCTGTGCATCATGTGCCCAGGAGCCCATGGCTTCCTCTGCTCAGGAGCCCCCTATTACCGAGCAGGAGTCCCTACCTATTCCTGATCCCATTGAGTCAGGTTCTTCAGGGTGGCCAGAATATCTGGCGCACTCCATAAACTCTCTGACTAGAGCCTTGGATACCTTTCGTGGATCTGCTCCTAGCCAGAGCGCCCCTTTTCCAGAGAGGGGTCCGTTAGCCTTCAGAGATGTGTCATCTGACAGGGGCCGTCTCACGGCGTCCGCTAAGCGGTCGTCCAAAAAAAAAAAAAAAAAAAACGCCGCCATAATGCATCTCCCAATCCATCTAGTGGTTCAGCATCTGCGAGTTCAGGTTCTCGTTCACCTTCTCCCAGAAACATCAGTGACCATGATTCGGAATACGAGTCAGACATTGGTGATGATCCCAACTCACCAGAATTTCAGGAGTCGTTACTCTTTAATTGAGGCAATTAATACAATCCTCAAACTAGAAGAAGAACCTGGGTCTCAGCCGAATCATCCTATCTCCTTCAAAAGGGCAAAACGTGTTCACAAGGTGTTTAGTAACCACCCTGAATTTACTGATATTGTTCAGGGACACAGGGAGCGTCCGGACAGACGTTTTTCAGGACTTAAGTCTCTGAATGCTCGATACCCTTTTTCAGCAACCGTGGCGAAAGAGTGGACTGAATCTCCTGTGGTAGATCCTCCAGTATCTCGTCTATCTTCAAAAACCCTACTCTCGGTTTCTGATAGTTCATCCATTAGGAACCCTTCAGATAAACAGATTGACAACCTCGCCAAATCAATTTTTGAGGCGGCTGGAGCATCTCTATCTCCCTCTTTTGCAGCCACCTGGGTGGCAAGAGCTATGGTGGCTTGGGTTGAGGGCCTAGTCAAAATGACTAGTCATATCCCTCTTTCCCCCGAGGCACGTAATCTGGCCTATCAGATTACTCGGGCAGGTGACTACATGGTTCATGCGTCCCTGGATGCAGCTAACTGCGCTGCTATCACGGCCGCCAATGCTATCGCCATTCGGAGGTCCCTATGGCTCCGTGAGTGGCGTGCAGACGCTGCTTCAAAGAAGACTTTGACTTCATTGCCTTATCACTCAGGGCGTCTTTTTGGAGATCGCCTTGATCAGATTATTTCTGACGCTACTGGTGGCAAAAGCAAATTTCTTCCACAGCGCAGAACCAATAGGCCTTTTCGGTCTCAATTCCAAAGTCGTTTCCGGCCGTTTCGTAGCTCCTTTAATTGGTCCCCTGCTTCGTCCTCTGCTCGAGCATCCCTGTCATCTCGTAGAGATAGGGGCTCGCAACCATCGTCCAGATCCTCTCAGCCCTGGAGAAACAGGTCTTCTCAGGCGGGAAATAGGAGCTCCTCCTCTCGCAAGTTGTCATCACAATGACTCTTTGCTGGGGATGGGGGACCCAAACAAGGTAGGCGGCCGCCTACTCTTGTTCCACAAAGTCTGGGGGTCAGTAGTTTAAGACCAGTGGGTCCTCGATCTAGTACACTCAGGTTACAAAATCGAATTCTTGTCCCTTCCCCCAAGACGTTTCTTTCAGTCTCGCTTCCCCAAGTCCAAGGATCTTGCAATTCCTTTTCTTCAGGCTCTGAACATGCTCCGTTCCAGCGGAGTCATCGTCTCAGTTCCTCACAACGAAAAATTCAAAGGGTTTTACTCAAACCTCTTTGTGGTTCCCAAGAAGGACGGCTCCTTGCTTCCTATTCTGGACCTAAAATTGCTAAACAAATTCATCAGAGTCCGTCATTTCAGGATGGAATCCCTCCGTTCTGTTGTCGCATCTCTAGAGAGGAAAGAATACTTGGCGTCTATCGACATCAAGGATGCGTATCTGCACATTCCAATTTTCAGCGGACATCAAAAGTTTCTGCGTTTTGCTGTCGGAGAGGATCATTTTCAGTTTACCGCTCTGCCCTTCAGTCTCGCAACCGCCCCCAGAGTGTTCACAAAGGTCATGGCGGCCGCCATGTCAATTTTACACTCTCGGGGTGTGGTAGTCCTCCCGTATCTGGACGATCTACTCATAAAAGGTCCGACTTTTCGAGCCTGCGAAGAGAGCGTCGAAATCACTATCGACACCCTCTCCCGGCTCGGTTGGTTAGTCAATTTAGACAAGTCTCTTCCCATTCCCTCTCAGAAGATTCCTTTTCTGGGAATGATTTTGGATACCTCCCAAGGATTGGTATCTCTCCCTCCAGAGAAGATTATCTCTCTGAAGCGGGGAGTGCTCCTACTGTCGCTAAACCGCCCTCATTCTCTGCGGAGCGCCATGCAGGTCCTTGGAAAAATGGTAGCTTCCATCGAAGCAGTACCTTTCACCCAGTTTCATCTCCGCCCTCTTCAACAGGAGTTGATATCAGTCTGGGACAGGAACCCAGCGTCTCTAGGTCGCCGCTTCCGTCTGTCTCCCACAGTCAGAAGCTCCTTAAAATGGTGGATGAATGCCTCATCACTGAATCACGGCAAATCTTTCCTGCCTGTCCATTGGCTCGTGGTGTCCACCGATGCCAGTCTTCTCTGATGGGGAGCTGTGTTCCTTCCTCACACGGCTCAAGGCCGCTGGTCTCTGTCAGAGTCCCGTCTCCCGATCAACATCCTAGAGATCAGAGCTATCAAGTTAGCTCTCGTGCATTTCCATCATCTCCTGGCCGGTCGTCCCATCAGGATTCAGTCAGACAACGCCACGGCCGTGGCGTACATCAACCGTCAGGGGGGCACTCGGAGCAGATCAGCGATGCTCGAGGTATCGCACATTCTGCGCTGGGCCGAGAAAAACCGCTCACTCATCTCCGCGGTTCACATTCCAGGAGTGGACAATTGGGAGGCCGACTTCCTCATTCGCCAGGGCCTAGACTCAGGGGAATGGTCCCTGCACCCGGAAGTGTTCCATCTTATTTGCCAGCGATGGGGCCTGCCGGATGTAGACCTCATGGCATCCAGACTGAATGCCAAGGTTCAGACTTTCATAAGTCATTCTCGCGATCCACTAGCCGTCGGCTCGGATGCGCTAGTCCTCCCTTGGAGTCATTTTCGCCTTCCTTACATTTTTCCTCCTCTTCCATTAATCCCCAGGGTGATTCGGAAGATCAAGGCGGAAGGCGTTCCTCTCATTCTGATCGCTCCGGACTGGCCTCGCCGTCCGTGGTATGCGGAACTAGTGCGTCTGGTCGCAGACGTTCCCTGGAGATTACCAGATCGGCCGGACCTCCTTTCACAGGGTCCGATTTACCATCACAATTCAAAAGCGCTGAATTTGACGGTATGGCCATTGAAGCCTGGATCTTAACTCAGGCTGGTTTTTCTCACAAAGTCATCTCTACAATGGTCAATGCCAGGAAGCCGGCTTCCGCCCGCATCTATCATCGTGTCTGGAAGACATTCCTTTCCTGGTGTGAGAACAAAGGTCGTTCCCCTTTGGTTTTCTCTATCCCTTCCATCCTGGAATTTCTTCAAGCAGGAATGGATTCGGGATTAGCCCTTTCTTCCCTCAAGGGCCAGATTTCTGCCTTGTCCGTCCTTTTCCAACGACGGATCGCATCTAAGTCTCAGGTCAAGACTTTTATTCAGGGAGTGTCTCATCTTGTTCCACCTTACAAGAGGCCTTTGGACCCTTGGGATCTTAATTTGGTCCTCAGTGCCTTACAGGACTTCCCCTTCGAACCTTTGTCGGAAGTGTCCTTATCGCTTCTTTCCTGGAAGGTGGTCTTCCTAGTGGCGATTACCTCTATCAGACGAGTATCGGAATTGGCAGCCTTATCTTGTAAACCTCCTTTCCTCATTTTTCACCAGGACAAGGTAGTCCTTAGGACTTCTCCGTCTTTCACGCCAAAAGTCGTTTCGGCTTTTCATATCAATGAGGAGATAGTTTTGCCTTCATTGTGTCCGGCGCCAATTCACCGTACTGAAAAAGCCCTTCACACTTTAGACTTGGTGAGGGCTCTCTGAAGGTACATTTCGAGAACGGCACCTTTCCGAAAATCGGACGCTCTGTTTGTGCTTCCGGAAGGACGCAGACAGGGTCTTCCTGCTTCCAAGGCCACGTTAGCCAGATGGATTCGCTCGGCGATCCAAGAGGCGTACCGTGTTAAAGGTCAGCCTATCCCGGCTGGGATTAAGGCACACTCCACTCGTTCTGTGGGGGCCTCCTGGGCCATTCGGCACCAGGCTTCGGCACAGCAAGTGTGCAAGGCTGCGACTTGGTCCAGTCTTCAGACTTTCATCAAACATTACCAAATTCATGCTCAAGTTTCTTCAGATGCGGCTCTTGGCAGACAGATTCTGCAATCAGCTGTTGCGCATCTGTAAGTTGTCTGTTGACTAGTTAAGCGTTATATGCATGAGGTTCACGAGGCTTCATCTGTTGATGAGTTCCCACCCAGGGACTGCTTTGGGACGTCCCACGGTCTGTGTCCCCCAATGAGGCGAAGGAGAAAAGGAGATTTTTGTGTACTCACCATAAAATCCTTTTCTCCGAGACGCTCATTGGGGGACACAGCTCCCACCCTGGTTTAACTTGTAGCCTCGTTGTTCATTTGAATTGTTGGCATATTGCACTCTGTTATGAGCTCCTACTGCTTTGGCACCGAACTGGTTCAGGATTGAGCCAACAGAGGGTGTATACTGCAGGAGGAGGAGTTAATCTTTTGTGCTTGTATTGCTTAGTGTCCTCCTAGTGGCAGCAGCATAACACCCACGGTCTGTGTCCCCCCCAATGAGCGTCTCGGAGAAAAGGATTTTACGGTGAGTACACAAAAATCTCCTTTTTAAATGAAATGGGGCGTTACCAGTGTGAGACATGTAATATCTGATAGTCTGCCCACCTGATCTACATGTCTCACAGTGGCAACTCCCCCTGTCATTTAAAATAAGCCCTGGAGTCAGATGTAGGTCAGTGTCCAGCCCATAGATCTTAACAGCTTATTTACATATAGGAAAATTGTGGATCTCTCTGGAGTAAAATTTTGGATGTCCAATATCAAGGTATCATTTTATTCAGCTTCCTATGACCTGCAGGTCTATATAGACGGCTTAGGAGAGTTGATCCTACTGACAGATTCCCTTCACCATTACAACTCGGGTGGTGAATTTCTATTAAAGTTTTTTTTATTTTTTTTGCAGGGACCACCCAAAAACCATACGCTTGATGCACCAGTCCCGCAACACACAGAGAGGTTAGTATGTCAATTGTACTTTATAAATTAATCTATATGTTTAATTCAACAGACATTAATGTCTGTGTAGCATATTTGAGCTGCTTTGTATTTATAATTGGATATTTGTTGCTGTAGGCAGTGAGGCGTTCACTACATTGTCAAATATAGCTGTTTGTGATGAATCTTAAAGGGGTCTACCACTTTAGTGATGCAAAGCAAAGCCATATAGTACTCGCCCTGCCGCTGCTCTGGTCTCTTGTGTTTCTTCTGCAACAGTAATGTCACAAGTACAGCATGCATCAACATTGACGCCAATCATAGAGCTTGGCGGGTTATGCCATTTAGATTGGCAATGTAGCTTAGCTCGGTGATGGGCTGCAGCGGTGATGTGCATGCAGCACAGACATCACTACTAGAGCACAACACTGAGACCGGAGAAGTGGGAGAATGAATGCTATGTAGCTGTATTTCACATCACAGGAAATATTTTATTATCCATTTTTTTTTTAAGTGGAAACCCCAATAATCATTATGGCATGCAATATCCCCTTAAGAAAAAAAGGTAACACCATCAGGTAACACATGCATGCACTTGTTCCTGATATTTACAATTCTACTTTGTTGTTACTTTGTAAGTAGAGCTAAACCTTTGCCTTTCTGTTCTGCAGCTTCTCATACCCCAAGTTCAGTACTCCTTCTTCTAATAGCTTTTCGTCTGGAAGAGGTGGAGGCAAAATGATGAGAGAGAAAGGTTCTCATTATACTAGCAAGTCACCAGATGAGGTATGCAATTGTGTATGATCTTCTCTTTCTTTACATAAGTCTGAGATTGCTTGAATGTGTATTATTTTGTGTTTATGGGCATCACTAGTACATTAGTAATCGCTCTGTCTTCCCTTTAGGAGGTGGTGGCTCCTGATTTGCCTCAGATATCTTTACCGATAAGCACAACGGCACTTCCAAAAATTTCCTTTGGTCTCCAGATGAAGACTACACCCTCTCCTGCTGCTGTTAGTACATCTGTTTTTAGCACAGTAAGTTTATTTAATTTTCCCTTTTCTCCATTGAAAAAGTGAAAATAGTTGATGTATTGTTGCTTTTCTCCTAACAGGCACAGGTTACCAACACCACCAGTAATCCATCATACACATTTTCTTCTCCTATTGTAAAGTCAACGGAAACCAATGCACCATCTCCTGGGTCATCTGTAAGTAGTAAGAACCCATATCCTGCCTTGCAGAATAGTGTGTTTATATTGACAATGCTCTAGATCACATATGTCAAAGTCAAGGCCCGCGGGCCAGATCCGGCCCGCGAATTGATTATCTATGGCCCCCTGGATGATATTTCATTACTATTAGATCCGGCCCGCAGGCCACAGCCGCCTGCTGGTGTTTTGCACGCACCAACCAGGGCCGGCGTCAGCACCCGGCACACCCGGGCAAGTGCCGGGGCCCTGAGCAGGCGGGGGGGGCCCACTCGCAGTCTGGCACCCCCCCCGCCCGTTAGCGGAGGAGAGCGGTGTCAGCGCCGCCACTGGGCCCCCCCCGCTTGCTCAGGGCCCCGGCATAAGCTGGCACAATACTTACCTCTCCCGTGCCTCCGCTGCCGCAGCTCCGGACTCCAGGGGGCACCGGCGCTTCCTCTCACAGCAGGCCGCTGAATGACGTCATCATTCAGCGGCCGGCTGTGGCACAGAGCGCGCGGACGTCAGACAGGTAAGACGTGTGTGTGTATGTCTCTGTGTGTGTCTGTGTGTATGTAGCGCGGTGCTTTGTGTGTGTGTGTGTATAAGTATGTGAGAGAGTGCTTGTGTGCTGTCTGTGTGTGATGATGGGCAGGCATTGCTGATAATGGGGAGGCATTGATGATGGGGAGAAGATGATAATGGGCAGGCATTGCTGATAATGGGGAGGCATTGATGATGATGATGGGGAGAAGATGATAATGGGCAGGCATTGCTGATAATGGGGAGGCATTGGTGATGATGGGGAGAAGATGATGATAATGGGCAGGCATTGATGATGGGGAGAAGATGATGATGGGCAGGCATTGATGATGATGGGGAGGAGATGATGATGATGGGCAGGCATTGATGATAATGAGGAGGCCATGATGATGATGGGGAGGCAATGATGATGATAATGGGGAGTCTTTCCACAGCGCCCTTTCCTGAGCTGTAACAGTGCAGAACGCAGTACAGCGCAGAGGAGAGCTCCATATTTTGTATGGAGCATTATATGGGGACCAGTATCCTGTATGGAGCATTATATGGGGACCAGTATCCTGTATGGACCATTATATGGGGACCAGTATCCTGTATGGAGCATTATATTGGGTCCAGTATCCTGTATGGAGCATTATATTGGGTCCAGTATTCTGTATGGAGCATTATATGGGGGGTGACATCCTGCATGGGGTATTATATGGGTGATGAGGGGGAGACTGTGGTGCCCATAATATTGTATGGAGGACTGTACTGTCCAGTCTGTACTGTGCGCTGTGAGGATTTGGCGGTTTTTGAGCTATTGTACAATTTACAATAGATATCACTCATGTAATGGAAGAAGAGAAGTATTTGGCATTGTACTGTACCCATATTTCTCTGCTGTATCTGTGCATCATGAATCGTGGTCTGTGTTAAAGGGGCCCACTGAGGCTCTTTCGCCCGGGGCCCATAAAAACCTGGCGTTAGTCCGGCCCTCGGCTTGTAGCAAATTTGTTTTTTTGGCCCTCGGTGTGTTTGACTTTGACATCCCTGCTCTAGATGTAAACCTGGAGCTGGAGTTTCAAATTGGTCAGTTTCAGCAGCAGATGGAAGGAAGGGAGACACATTCATTACCAGTGGGTAGGCGGAGCCCACACAGGATAGAACACCTCAGATTAAAAAAGAGTGTTGACCGGCCCCTCCAGCTTGGGCTCCTCCTACTCCAGCTCTCCAGTCTAAAATTTGAGGTCACAGAGGATAGTCGCTGCTGAAGCAGCTCCTCAGAAGATTTTTTTTATTTTTATCGGACAGAGACTTGGGCCCCAGTGGTCTTGAGGTCTCAGGGGTCTCAGCGCTGCTGGACCCCCACCCATCCCTTGGCGGATCTGTATAACCCTGTAAGGTGGTCCCTGCAGAACCCTGCCGGCCCTGGGGGATGAGGATTGCTTCCCTGGCGGGGACGCAAACCGCGCTTCTGGGGTCACTGCGTTCCCCGCCCTGGGGGGGAAGCTATGGGCACAGCGCCACAAATCCCTGGGGGTCCCTGTGGCGCTCAGCTGGGTGAGTACTCTGCATTTTTTTAATGTATGTGAGTGCTTCAGCGGCTGTTGCGGCAGCCGCTGCTACATGTATCATGTCGGTGACTAGTGTTTTTTTTGTCCACAGGTGGATGCCTGCAGGACATGGGAGCGGGGCAGGAGCGGAGAGCGGAGGAGTTCGCGCACATTTTTTTGAACGCGCTTTCCCGGTCTTCTCGGCAGGAAGCGCTCTAAGCGCGCGATCTTTCCTGCCTCTTCTCTTCCGGCCTATCTCCTCTAGCGTGGCGGCCATTACTGACGGCCTCCTCGGGCTTCTCTCTCTCCGCTCCCCTCGACCGACCGAAAGGAACAATGACACTGCACCGCGACCAGCTGGGTGAGTCGCTTCTACCTGTCAGGGCAGAAGCTTGACCCCCTCACCCCCATAGCGCAGGGCAACTGCCACACTGAACACTTCCGCTAACGTTTACGATAACGACGCATTCTAATGCGATCGTTTTTTGTGATCGTTTTAATGTCGCTAGTAGCTGCCACAGTGGGTGAGCTCATTGACGACGCATAAGTGGTTAGCGATCTCCTTAGCGACTTTGGCGGTCATTGCGATGTACAAATCAGCGCAATATGTTAGCGATCTCGTTGGCGTTCTTGTTTAGTGTGGCATACCCTTGAGAACTGTCCTGCAGCTGCTACCTCATAAGAGGCACTTGGGGCTCGCACACCCTTTTCATTAAACAAGGGTTGTGGGGAGTCTGCGACATTAACCCCTTCTCAGGCGGTTAACCCTTAATTGGGGGACAGCTGGGGTAGCTCTCTCTTTAAGAGCTTTAACCCTTCAGCGTTCGATTTGCCTTTAAGAAACCACACTGTTCTAGTGGCTGACAAGTTTAACCTGCCACATACTGTGTGAGGGCATGTCAGATCAGGGTCCAGGAGTGCGGACCGTCTCCCAGATCCGCTACAGGATCAGTCTCGCGTATCTGACACGCAGACATCGACGGCGTCAAGCGCAGCGGTCGGAGGTGTCAGTGATGTCAAGATGGAGGCCCTCGCTCGTTCTATTGATGGCCTTTCTGACCTTCTAGGTTATTGGGTGTCAGCTAGATCCTCTCATGGTAGGAAGCGACACAGGCCGGTGCCATCCTTCCCGCGTAGCGACTCGGAGATCTCGGACATGGAGGGTTCCCCTTCGAGCTTGGATGGGGAGATGTCCGATTCGGATAAGGAGGATCGGCAGGGACACTCTGCCTCTCTTTTGGGCCGTACAGAGGCTTTTATTGAAGCCATGAGGGAGGCGTTACAGTTACCGGAGGAGGTAACTAGACGTCCTGGTAAGTCGGCCCGGATGTTTCAGGAATCGCACAGGTCGCGATCAGCATTACCATCTCTGGATGAGCTTAATGGGGCAGTGGAGAAGGAACGCCTGTGTCCAGATAAACGTTTTCAACGGTTTTTTTGAGACGCTGTATCCGTGTACGACGGAGTTGATTGTGGATTCCTTCACCTGAAGTGGATGTCCCTTTATCCCAGCTTAGAAAATCCTCATTACTTCCTGTTAAAGGGAGGGCGAGTCTGCAGGATCCGCTGGACAGAAAAACGGAGATGGCAGCGAAATCCATCTACGAGGCCGCGGGTCATGGATTCAGAGCAGTATTAGGGTCCATGTGTGCTTGTAAAGCTTCCCTGAGCTGGTTAGACCGTCTACGGACGGCGTGGCAAGATGGATCCCCACTATCCAAGGTAGATGGGCTTTTCAAGTTGTTGGAGGATGCAGCCCGATATGGCAGTGATGCAGGTTTGGATACTGCGTCACTACTGTCCAGGCGCAATTCCTCGGCGATCACAGTCAGAAGAGCACTGTGGCTTAGACAGTGGACCGGAGACGCGGTTTCCCAAGCAAGGTTTGCTATCTTTAGCTTACAAGGGTGGTCAGCTATTTGGATCTGACCTCACGGAGCTGATTGCCAAGGCAAAGGCAAAAGAAACGGCTTTACCGCAGCGAAGAGCTGTGACTTCTGCGTCTGGCAGGCCTAGTGCCGGTAGTAGTCGGCGGTCCTTTCGGTCCAGGGGACGTTGTGGTCAGCCCTCTTGGGGATCGGGTCTTCCCTCTTTTTCAGGAAAAAAGAACGCTCAGAAATCCCGCACTCCCTGGAAACAGAGCTTCCGCCAAGACAAGCGGGAAGCTGACAAAAAAGCCCGCTAAGACGGACTGACGCCAGGGTCTCACTCGAGGGCTCTCGAGTGGGAGATCGCCTGCTCCAATTCGAACCGACTTGGGCTTCCCGTGTGTCGGACGCCTGGGTGACGCGGATTGTGTTGGCAGGCTACTTCATAGAGTTTCTTTCTCGACCCCCAGATCCGTCAGAGCCCGAGCTATTTGCCGCTCTACTGCGGGAGGTCGATTCCCTTCTGCAGAAGGGTGTGGTGGTACTAGTTCCGCCGGAGGACCGGGGAAGAAGGTTTTTATTCCAACCTCTTTGTGGTCCCCAAAAAGGAGGACAAATTTCGCCCCATTCTGGATCTCAAAAGATTGAATCGGCATGTCCGCACCCGGAAATTCCGCATGGAGTCACTTCGCTCCTGTCGCAGAACGATTTTTTTTTTTTTGGTGTCAATCGACATTCGCGACGCTTATTTGCATGTTCCCGTCGGAAGGGCCCACCAACGCTTCCTTCATTTTGTCATAGGTCAGGACCATTACCAGTTTGTGGCCCTGCCATTCGGGTTGGCCTCAGCACCTGGAGTTTTTACGAAAATTCTGGCACCTCTCATGGCGATTCTGCGAAGACAGGGGGTTACGATTCTTCCCTATCTGGACGACCTTTTGATGGTGGCGTCCTTAAAGGAGGAGGCGGTGACGGCTCGCAATCTATCCCTTCAGCTCCTGGAGGACTTCGAGTGGCTGGTCAATTGGGAGAAGTCGCCTCTGGAACCGTCGCAGTCAATCCTGTTTTTGGGGAATGCATTTCGACACGGTACGAGCAGTGGTGTCTCTGCCTCCAGACAAGCAAGCGAGTCTTCTTCGACATGTACAGGTTATGAAGTCTTCGACAGCAATGTCCCTTCGAAGGTGTATGCGCCTTCTGGGTTTGATGGTGGCGTCGATGGAGGCAATTCCGTTTGCCCAATTTCATTCCAGGGCTCTCCAAATGCTCATCTTGAACCGTTGGGATCGATCGCAGTTTTCACTGGATTGCAGTGTCATCATCTCCCACAGGGTACGAGAGTCTCTAGGATGGTGGTTACGTCCGGAAGTGTTATCCCTGGGGAAGTCCTTCCTCCCTCCGAGGTGGTCGATCATAACCACCGATGCCAGCCTGACGGGCTGGGGGGGTGTCTGGAACGATCTCTGGATTCAGGGAGTATGGTCGTCGGAAGAGTCTGTCCTGCCGATCAACATCCTGGAATTGAGGGCAATTTTCCTTTGCCTCCAGCACTGGACGGTCCCTTTAAGCGGTCTACCAGTCCGAGTGCAGACAGACAACGCGACGGCGGTCGCGTATATCAACCAAGGTGGGACGAGGAGCTTCAGGCTCATGATGGAGGTGTCTCGGATCCTGGTATGGGCCGAGGCCAGGGTGCCAGCCATCTCTGCGATTCACATTCCAGGAGTTCAGAATATCACAACGGACTTCCTCAGTCGCGAAAAGATGGATTCCGGAGAATGGAGTCTTCATCCGGAGATTTTTGCACTCCTGTGCTCCCGTTGGGGGACTCCCCAAGTGGATTTGATGGCATCCAGGTTCAATGCCAAGTTACCGACGTTCATGTCCAGGTACAAGGACCTGAAGGCTGTGGCAGTGGATGCTCTGGTGGCTCCTTGGGACCAATTCGAGCTAATCTATGTGTTACCGCCGATATCCTTACTTCCTCTGGTGTTGCGTCGGATCAGACTGGAGAGAGTCCCGGCTATGTTGATAGCCCCAGATTGGCCAAGGAGGACGTGGTTCTCGACACTGGTGTCGCTTCTGGCAGCGCCTCCACTTCCAGTCCCTCTTCGCCCGGACCTGTTAACCCAAGGGCCCGTTCGTCACCCGGACTTGAAGTCTCTGCGTTTGACTGCGTGGCTCTTGAGACCAAAATCTTGATCCGTCAAGGTTTTTCAGCCGAAGTCATTGCCACTCTGCGAGCTGCCAGAGGTACGGCTATTACTAGGATTTATCACAAAACTTGGGAAGCCTTCTTTTTGTGGTGTTCGGGTTCTTCTAGGAACCCGAGGATTTTTTCCATTCCCAATTTGTTGGCCTTTCTGCAGTACGGGCTGGACAAGGGTTTGGCAGTTGGCACTCTGAAGGGGCAGGTTTCTGCTCTGTCCTTGCTGTTTCGGAAGGCTATCGCCTCGCGTAGGGACGTACGTTCCTTTTTTCGCGGAGTAACCCGTCAGTTTCCGCCGCGGAAGGCGCTTGTGTCCCCTTGGCGGCTCAATCTTGTCTTGGAGGCTCTTCAACATGGGCCTTTTGAGCTTATGGACTCTGTTAGCCTTTCCTTGCTCTCTTGGAAGGTTGCCTTTCTAGTGGCGGTCACTTCCTTGAGAAGGGTTTCTGAGTTGGCGGCTCTTTCTTGCTCGCCTCCTTTTCTGGAGTTTCACCCAGATCGTGTAGTGATTCGCACACGGGGCGACTTTCTACCCAAGGTGGTGTCACAATTTCATGTTAACCAGGATATTGTGTTGCCCTCGCTTTGTCCGTAGCCGAGGAATGCGAAGGTACGGGCCTTGCACACATTGGATTTAGTGCGGGCTTTGAAGTTCTATTTGTCTATTACTCAAAGTTTTCGGAAGTCGGATTCTCTGTTGTGATTCCAGCAGGTCGTCGACGTGGGCAACGAGCTTACAAGGATTCTATAGCTCGTTGGATTCGGTCGGCCATTTTAGAGGCTTACCGACTTAAGGGCGAACCTTGCCCGATTAAGATTCAAGCTCACTCCACGAGGGCTGTGGGTTCATCGTGGGCCTTTCATCAAGGGGCCTCGGCAGCTCAGCTCTGCCGGGCGGCGACCTGGCGTTCTGTCCACACTTTTACGAAATTTTATAGGACGTAGGGTCCTGCAGGCGGCTGTAGTTTAAAGTTCTTGTGAACTTGTATTTAGCGCTGGTTGCGCATTTATTTAAGTTGTTGGGAATCTGCCTCTGTTGGTTTTTTGCCCACCCTTAATTTCTGGACTGCTTTGGGACGTCCCACTGGTAATGAATGTGTCTCCCTTCGTTCCATCTGCTGCTGAAAGACGGATTTTGGTAAGACCTTACCTGTAAAATCCTTTTCAGCGAAGGAAGGAAGGGAGACACAGATCCCTCCCATGGCAGAAGTGTGTTGTTGTGTTTTCAGATGCGGCGTGACCCTTCTCTGATAGCGATTATCTGGGCTGAGGTCGGCGCGCTAAGGCTTTGTTCCAGCATTGCCAGCTCATCGCAGTGGTCAGGTTCAGTGAGTAGTACCTGGGACTGTGTGTTTTTTTTCTGTTATATGCATAACCTAGCTTCTTGTTATTTCTCTGAAGTCCTTCAGAAGGGGTTATGTTGCTCCGCTGGTGATTTTTGCTCTTCCTTAGCTTGTGTACGGACTGGAGAGCTGGAGTAGGAGGAGCCCACGCTGGAGGGGCCGGTCAACACTCTTTTTTAATCTGAGGTGTTCTATCCTGTGTGGGCTCCGCCTACCCACTGGTAATGAATTTGTCTCCCTTCCTTCCTTCGCTGAAAAGGATTTTACAGGTAAGGTCTTACCAAAATCCGTCTTTCTATTACTGTTATGGCTCGCTGTTAATATGTTAATTATCTGGAATGATTTTACATTTTTCTGGTCTGCTACGCACACAGGTCTCTTACACATATCTAAAAAACAGATCCAATGTATACTATAGTTACCGGCTAAGTGGTTACCATAGCTTTTCAAGCCATGCTGTAGAATTTTTCTAAGTGCCGCAGAGGTTTGGATAATTTGAAGCGTTCATATGCATTCAATTTGATTCAACATGTGAGCACAACTGAGTGTCACCACTTTTGATCCCTTACTGTTATTAGTGAGCTATGTTTTACAAATCTAGCCTAATGTGTTAAACTTGCAATGCTGCAAAGTATTAAAATTCCATACTGTTACTCTTCCCACTGATTGTCGGGTGGGGGACCTGACATGCATACTTTGCTTTCATGGCTCCTTGAACATGGCATCTGAGCCTAGCGGTCACCAGCTCCTCTCTCCTTCAAGCCCTCTGATTAGTCTACCAATGTTTGCATTCTGTAAAATGAAAAGGACCTGGAACATTGCCATGCTACTTTTGTCAAAGCAATTGATTACAAACTTACATCTATTTTTACACTGCCCTGTTTTGTTGTCTTTCTCGCAGCTTCTCTATCTTTCTGATCTTGACATTTAAGTGCATTTCTGTTCACAGGTTGGCTTTACATTTAGTGTGCCGGCAATGAAAGTGTCATCATTCTCTTCACAGACAAATAAGAAATCTGCTACGAGCAGTCCTGGTAAGTAATTTGAGTACCTGAACTAGAGGTTTAATTTCCTGCTCCTACTCTGCTTTGGGGTACCAAAATATTACTGCAAAATAGTGCAGCTACTCGTGATTGTGTGAGTTCAGTAGCGGTGATCTGCTTGAAGCGCTGTGTATGCTGTGACAGTGCTGACTGCGCTGCCTCCTCCATGCTGATGTGATTGCTGTGTGTAGGGTAACAGCAGGAGTTAATGGCTCATAAGAGACCAACACAGCTCTGCTATGTATGTAGCCAGGAGGCTGCATTTCCCCTGTAACTGGGGTTAATATACCAGAACCAGATACAGGGGAAATCAGATGAAAATAAAAAAATGAAATATTGAATTGTCACCCAAAAAGACTTTTATGACCATATGGGAACACAATGTGTAAAATAAATGAGAAATGTAAATTAAACTAAAAAAAAGCTGGTAAAAAAAAATATACATTTCACTGTCAATTTAAATTACTGTCACTAGCCCTGCCCCCATAAATTGTCCAATAAATAAAAATTGTTACAGAATGGTGAACAAATTTTTAAGTGGTCATAAAAATTGGGAAAGCAGGTTATGTTCCCACCGATGACAAAAAAAAATGGTGTCAGTATAAAAAATAAAGGCCCATCGCTAAAATTACTTGACTATCCAAACAAGGAGAAACAAAAAGTACAGCTTTTAAACTGTTGTTAAAAAAACAAACAAACCCTGAAGAGGTGCTTATCATGAACTTTGAATGGCCTTGTTGTGAACAGTGTATGGCCCGTTCTTGTACTGGTTATAATGGACCTATCAGTTGGTCAAAGAAAATTGTTACTTTTTTTGGACTAAGACGACCGACCTTACCGTAAGATGTACCCCAGGTTTAGACAGCAGAAAATAGGGAAAACATTTTTCTTACTAATTAAATGGAACCTGTCACCAGGTTTAGCTGATACGAGTTACGGCCACCGTGTTTTAGGGCTTAGCTAAAGCATTCTATAATGCTATAGATAAGCCCCGAATTCGACCTGCAAGAGAAGAAAAATAACTTTTATTATACTCACCTGGGGGGCGGTCCGATCCGAGGGGTGTCGCTCTTGGTCCGGCGCCTCCCATCTTCTTGCGATGCCGCCCTCCTGCTTGCTTCGTGTGGATGACGCGTACCTGCGTTTTCCACACAGACTTTCTGGCACCGCGCTACTGCACATGCGTACTTATCTGTCCTGTTGAGGGCAGAGGAAAGTACTGCAGTGTGCAGGCGCTATGAAAGGTCAGAGAGGCCCAGCGCCTGCGCAATGCCGGAATTTGCTCTGCCCTTAAGAGGGCAGATAAGTACGCCTGTGCAGGAGTGCGATACTGGGGAGCCTGTGAAGCAAGCAGGACGGCAGCATCGCAAGAAGATGGGAGGTGATGGACCCAGACCAGTGACACCCATCGGACCGTACTGCTCCGCTTGTGAGTATAAGAAGTTATTTTTCTTCTCTTACAGGTCGGATCGGAGGCTTATCTACAGCATTATAGAATGCTGTGTATAAGCTCTGAAAGGCGGTGGCCGTAACTCGTATCTGCCAAACCTGGTGACAAGTTCCTGTTAAAAGTTCCCTGGCAGTGTAAAGTGGAGGGGTCATCACTAATTTCTCCATCGCCTCATTGGGGACACTGCTGAAACTAGGAGGACACTAAGCAAATTCATAAAAGAAGTTGACTCCTCCTCCTGCAGTATACACCCTCTGCTGGCTCTATCCTGAATCAGTTCTTGCTTAGTGTCTGTAGGACGCACTAGGGTCTGGTTTCAGACCCAGACTTTATTTTATTTTTACTTTTTCGATCTTTTTTTCATGGATTCCACGGGCGACGGGGCCTTTCAAGGTCCCAATCTCCCAAAAACATCAACAGGCGGGAACGCGGAGTGTCGCCTCCCCGTACCCCTTCCTGCAACTCCTACGACCTGGGCTCCCATCAGGGCAACGGATTCCTTTAATGTGTCTGCTCTCCCCCAACCATCAACGGATGGGAACGTGAGGTGTTGCCCTAACGTACCCCCTTCCGGAGCCAGGCCTGCAGCCGGACACATTGACTTCACTCCGGCGGAAGCTCCTCTGAGGCATTTGTGTGGCCCTCGGCACCACCACTATTAGAAAGCGGATGGTGCCAGAAATCTAAGGAGCCCTCTCCACCTCCCTATCAAAGGGATGGTAGATTGAGGATGGACGGCGCACAGCGCTCCCGACTGTGCTTCACGTGAGTACAGCCACTGGCTGGCACGGGGAGGGAGGACCCCTCCCCCCCCCCCCGGGTTCCTGAGCCCTACGTTCGCGTCTGTGCCCCCGGAGGACTAGGTCCCTTTGCTGCACCTTCTCCACAGCCGCTGTCTCCAGGCGCTGCCGCCATGGTCTTCTCTTGGATCCGCCGCCGCTGCCTTTTTCTGCGCCGCCGCGGCCTTTCTCTGGCGCTGCCGCGGCCTTCGCTGGAGCTGCGGCCTTTTTTTTGCTGCCGCAGCCTTGCCTAGCAGCCGCCGCCGCTTCCTTTTCTGTGCTGCTGCCGTGGCCTTCTCTGGAGCCGCTGCCTTTTTCTAGCAGGCGCCGCGGCCTTGTCTAGCAGCCACCGCCGCAGCCCTCTTTGGTAGCCGCCGCGGCCTTCTCCGGATAGCCGCCGCTGTGTTCTTCTGGGGTTGCCGCCACGGCTTTTCCACCAACGCGGCCTTTGGCAGCCACCGCTGCGGCCTTCTCAGGGAGCCGCCGACGCTGCCATCTCCACGGCCTTCAGCTCTGCCGCCGCCAAATCAGCGGTCGCCACCCTCTGGCCACGGCAGTCATCCCCGCTACGGCTGCGGTAGTCACCGCTGCCGCAGCCTCTAATTTAGGCCCCTGCTTCTAGCCGTGCTAGGCCTGATTCCGCCACCCGGCAGGCTCCGCCTCTTATTAGCTTCTGCCGGCTTTTTTTCCCAAGACCCTGCATTATGCACACGGCCCAACCCCCCTTCACTCTGGCCTTCGCTCCGCCTACGGTCTCTGGCGCTTCACGTTACTCACGAGAAGCGCCAAACTTTTCTCGCGGGGTCCTGTTCCAGGAAGGAGATGGGGGGGATGCCATTTTCAAAAAAAAAAAAGTCAGACCAAAGGCTCCTAGTATCCCTCATAGTCGCAATGTGATAGCAAAACTGCTGTGGTGGTCAAGGACGCCGGACCTGGGTAAGCTAGCGCTCGCGGCTTAACCCTTTTCACTGCAGACGCTTAGGTTAACTCCTCCACTGCAGGCTCACTCTACTTTACCACATACGCTGCAGGTATTCTCCTGCAGCCTCTCAGCAACAGCTATCTGCAGCTTCTACCGTCAGTCTGCAAAATGCCTCAATTAAGGCTAAAAAAAAGGGTGGATAAGATGCACACAATGATCTATACCTCATATGCCTCATGTAATGTTTCCCTGTCTTGGAACCATCCTAATCCTCTCTGTACGGACTGTGAAGCCGCAGGCTCTCGGGAGCCCCCCCACTACTGTAGAACACAGCGGTGGCAGCTCCCCTGAGTGACCCCCCCCCCCCCCCTCCGCACAGTCTATGGCTTCCCTCACAAAAGCCCTCGAAGCCTTCCGTGATTCCTCCTCATGCCGTAGAGGGTCCCTCAGACACATAGGAGTCTTTTTCGGACAGAGCCCGGACGGCTACAGAGCGTACACTTTCTTCTAAGAAACGTACCCGTGACAGATCCTCACGGACCTCTGATGCCTCGGCATCCGCTAGCTCTACGGCCCGTTCTCTTCACTAAGAGTTCACAGTGAGCATAACTCCGAATATGAGTCAGGTGTGACCCTGACCCGGACTCCCCTGAGTTCCAGGAGGCGATACTCTCTCTTCGAGTCAGTTAATCGCCCTCTAACATAGACGAACAACCCAGTACTAATCTGGATCATCCAGTGTCTTTTAAATAAACAAAACGGTCTCACAGGTTTTTTTTTTTTTTTGTTTTGTTTTTGCTAATCACCCTGACTTTATGGATATTGGTAACTTTTTCATTTTTAATTTTTCAACTGGATGATAGGGGCAACGGAACCTTTCAAGGCTCCGATTTCCCCAAACCAACAACAGGCGAGCACGTGCGAGTGTCGCCTCCACATCTCCTCTCCTGCGACGTGGGATGCCATGCCTGAGCTGACTTACGGGCGACGGGTCCCTTAAGGGGCACCGATATCCCCACACCGACCTACGGACGAGCACATGGAGTGTCGCCTCCATGTATCCTCTGCCGCAGCCAAGCCTATGCCGGACATCCAGCCTTGTCCCCACCTTAGAGGATTGAACCCCTTTCGAATTTGCAGAGGCTCTTATGGCATCCGTGCGGCCCCTACTGAATCGCCACTGACTGAACAGTGGTGACGAATGGAGGGCAGACGGTCCCTCTCCACCTCCCTATTAAACGGATGGTGGATTGACGGCTCCCTGCACCGTCGTTAATGCAGCTGACCAGAAGGTTCTCAGTCCGGGTCCTGCGCTGCGGTGGTCTCCAGACCGGGACGCACACCATCGGTAAGTGTGGGGCCCGGGATGTGTTGTGACGAACGCAGCGGCTCTGGCGGCGGCTCCGGCATCACTAAACGTAGTTCGGTACCCCTTTGCACTTGCCCTATGTCAAGACTGGACCGAGTCCCTAACGGTAGATCCACCCACATTGAGACTCTCTTCAAAAATTCTTCTGTTGCTAGCTGATGGATCTTCCATTAAGAATCCCACAAGGCCATGGTGAAAACCTGTAGTGATAATACCTTACCGTCCTTGGTGACTAGTTTTGTCTACCAAATCTCCTGTTTCTGTCTGACGGAGTCTCCATCAATAATCCCATCTATCGCAGATTGGCATCCTTGCCAGATCAGTCTTTGAAGTTACAAGAGCAGACCTCTTTTCTTCCTTCGCCGCTACTTTGGTGGCCAGAGCTATAGTAGCCTGGGCAGAGGCCCTAGCTAAAACTAGTTGCGACAACAATCTATTCCCCGATGCGGTCAGTCTCGCTTACCAGATTGCCCGGGCCGGAGATGACGTAGTGCGTGCCTCCCTAGAAGCGTCTAACTGTGAGTTGCTTACGGCCGTAAACGCCGTGCAGCCTACACCGGGTTCGCTTCAGACCCTTACGTAGTACCACGAGCTGGTCATCCAAAAACGCTTCTTCCAGCTCGGCGCGCCCTCCCCGCAGGGACAGGGATTCGCAACTTTCGCTCAAACATTCTAATTCCTAGATAAATAGTTCTCCCCGGGCCGAACCCGAGGGTTCCCCTTCCGCAAGTTCTCTGCTCAATTACTCATCGCAGTCTCTGGAGGACACGGGCAGGCTAGGCGGCTACCTGCTCTTCCTTCCTTAGGCCTGGCTGGTGGTCGTTCAAGACCAATGACTCAGAAACTGGGAGTCCTCCAGATACAAAACTGAGATCGCGTTTCCTCCGTCATCACGCTGCTTCCAGTCATGTCTTCCGAGGACAGCAGCGCTTTTAGCTCCCTTTTTTATTAACCCATATACGCTCTCCGCAGCTAGGTAGTCATCGCCCCCATTACCTCCTTTTGTTTTTTTTCTAGTTGGAAACGGGAACACTTCATGTCTTTCGACATGAAGGACGCATATATTCACATTCCAAGCTTCTCAGGTCTATCGGAGACTGATATTTTCAGTTCACGGTTCCTTCATCCATTAGTTTTTTTTCGGTACATTGGTTAACGCTGGGTTCTCCAGATTTGGATCTCATAGTCACCAGACTACACGCCAAAGCTCCGGCATTTGTTGCTCGGTCCCTAAACCCAGCAACCATCTGAACAGATGCTCCAGTGCCTCAGGGGGCGCCAGTTCGCCTTCCTTACAGTTGTTAGGCTGCTCCCGCTCATCCCACAGATCATCCAAAAGATAAGAGCGGAAGGCATTCCGGTGTGTCTCACCGCACCAGACTGGCCAAGCTGAGCGTGTGTGCTCGTATCTAGCATAACTAGTCGATGAAGTTTCCCTAGCAGCTACTGGATTGTCTTGTCCTCTTCTCTCTGGGGCCCATCTACCGCCAGAACTCGAGAGTGCTGAGTTTCACGGCCGGGCCATTGAATTCCGGATCCTAGGCCAGGATGGCCTCTCGCTACCAGTAGCATCTACCATGATCTACATTCGGGAACCTACCTTTTTGTGTGTTTACCTTGTTCCCTCCCTACAGGATGTCTTGGGGAGTCTTTGGATCCTAAGCTGGTCTCAGGTGCCTTACGAAAGGCCTCCTTCGAACTCCTGCAGGATGCATCACACACTCCTCTTTTTTTGTGGCTGTATCAGCCATCACTCGAATCTCGAATTGACGGTTTGGCCTTGCAAACCCCCATTCTGGTCCTTCCACAGGGGTTTTTTTTTTTGTCTGAGGTCGTTTCTTCTTTTCATCTGAATAAGAACATTGTCTTTCCCTTGTTCTGCCCAGCTCCGAATCATCGTACTATAAAGGGCTCTCCACACTTTAGATCCGGTGAGAGCATTCAGGAAATATTTTGCCAGAATAACCCTTTTTTGCGAGCCGGATTCCCTCTTCATGTTTCCAGAGTGACAGAAAGGGTTTACCTGGTCTTAAAGCTACAGTAACCGGTTATATCCGCTCTCCAATTCAAGAAGTCTTCCGTGTCAGAGGTCGCCTATCCCTGCGTGCCTCAAGGTAATCTCCACTCGGTCTGTGGGGGGGGCGTCCCGGGCTCTTCGGCTCCGGAAGTCGATACAGCAAGCTTGCGAAGCTGCAACTTGGTCCAGTCTTCTCACGTTAGTTGAACGTTACAACATTCACGCTTAAACCTCTTCAGATGCTGTCCTTGGCAGACAAATTCTGCAATCGACAGTAGCGCATCCGTAGTCTTTCGGTACATATGTTTTCAGCTGTTGTGCTGTTTACCACCCATGGACTGCTTTGGGACGTCCCATGGTCTGTGTCCCCCAATGAGGCGATGGAGAAATAGGGATTTTTGTGTACTCACCGTAAAATCCTTTTCTCCGAGACGCTCATTGGGGGACACAGCACCCACCTGTTATGTTTTGGTAGCTGAGGAGAGTAAGCAAAAACGGCAATACCCCAGAGAGGCTGTAACCTATTGGATTGCAGTAACCTGAACTAACCACACAACTAGAGGTAGCCGTGGAGCGTTCCTACGTTGATCCTAGACGCCTCGTCACAGCCTGAGAGATAACTACACCTAAAGGCAGAAAGATGAAAGCTATCTGCCCTGGAGCAGATCCCCAAAGAAAATAGGAAGCCCCCAAACATGTAATGGCAGTTAGACAAGAAGAAACACTGACACAGACAGAAAATAGAATGAGCAAACGCTGGGGCTCAATCTGTCTAGACAGAAAAGTACAGGAAAGGATACTCACTGCAATCAAAAAAAACCCCTAAAAAATGCCAACTCTATACTGATTGCAAAAACACCTGAGATCACACGACCTCTACCACCTAAATCCGTTCTCTGGTGTAACAAAACTAAGCCGCAGCCACTGAAAAAACAGGAAAAAGCAAATGAACAAACAGTGGCTCCAGATAAACTGAGAGGAGCACAAGCCCCCCGGAGGGGACCTGGCTGACCTCCACAGAAGTGCAGGGAACAATGCAAAAAACAAGCACAAAAATAAAAGCAGAAAATATCTTATCTGATAGCAGAAGATGCAGGCAAGACTCAGCAACCTTCCAAATGAACCAGGAACCACAATTGAGACAAGAACAATTGATCACTGGCAACCATCATGGGAGGGAACCTCCCTTATATCAGACCAGTCCGTGATCCCAGATTTCCATTCCTCGCTGAAAGTTTCAGTACTGTCAGTAACCACCAGAGGGAGCCTCTGCTCAGAAACCATTTTTAGCACATTCATAACACCCACCCTTTTAGTCTAACGACTTCTGCTTATTGCTCTCACTCTGTGTTGATCTCTAATATTATGTGAGTGATCGTACTTTGATATAAGTGTCTCCTACTGCTTTTGCACCGAACTGGTTCAGGATAGAGCCAAACAGGGTGTATACTGCAGGAGGAGGAGTCAACTTCTTTTATGAATTTGCTTAGTGTCCTC
Source organism: Oophaga sylvatica (assembly GCA_033576555.1). Classification (NCBI taxonomy): domain Eukaryota; kingdom Metazoa; phylum Chordata; class Amphibia; order Anura; family Dendrobatidae; genus Oophaga; species Oophaga sylvatica. The sequence goes on from JARQOD010000006.1 coordinate 287,462,705, forward strand.
CTAGTGGCAGCAGCAGAACACCCATGGTCTGTGTCCCCCAATGAGCGTCTTGGAGAAAAGGATTTTATGGTGAGTACATAAAAATCCTTATTGTTGTAGGGTAGAAATAGTGAGGCAGTAAATCTATTGTTATTGTCTATCTGCAGTGTGTATTATCCAATGAGCTGGCTATATTGTATGAGCCTGAAATGCTGCGCTGTCTAACAATGAAGTTCATTGCAGAAACTACTGCCTCACTGTTTATTACCAATCAATAATAAGATCCCCTACCCCTGGCCAAATATATGATCAGTCACATGGCAGCATCTAGGAAAGGGGTGAAAGCTTTTCTCCCAGAGAATACTCTGAAGAAGCACGCCGTTGGGCTGCAGAGATTCAATGTAAAGTGCTTCAGAAGAAACAAATGTGAAATGGAGTGACACAGTACAAATCGGAAGAAGGGCAGAATCAAGGGAACTCTGGGAGTTTTCCAATTATTTAACTCTCATTTATTTGAGCAAGAGGCTAATTCTCTTTAGTGTAGTATTTTTTTATATAATTTGTATCTTAAGTAGGCACAGTATAGCACAGTATTCATTACAAGTTTTGATTTTGTTTGTTTTTGGAGGTCTCGGAGATAAAGCTGCAGCTTTGAAAACCTCCTCTCAAACAGCTTAGTGATGCCCCATAGTTTGAGTGCCGTGGCTTCTCATCTATGGTCATGAGAGAATTTACTCTTTTGCATTTTCTTAAAGGGCTGTACTCAAGTTTGAAAGTTATCCTGTATCTAAAGGATAGGAGAAAACTTTAAGATAGCTATGGGTCCATCCCCTGTGGCCCCACTGATCCTGAGAACTGTGGCTCTAAAGAATCCAAGCTGAATCAAAGTCCATTATGTGCATTACCTCTCCATTCATTTATAGTAGGGTTAACGAAGATCAGCTGAGCGCTGCACTCTGCAAACTTTATCACTCCCATTAAGAATGGAGTTCTAGTGCGCCAGGTCTCTTCAGGGATGTGGTATTGGCAAACAGCTTGTCAATCCTGCCTAGGGAAAAAAACCTCCCATTTGGGGACTGAATCAATTAGACGTATAAAAAGTCTCATGTTTCTGCTGCAGATTTTTCTGCCGAGCAAATCATAGTCTCTAACTCCATGTGAACCTACCCTTGGGGTATCTGGTAGAGGTTAGTTTAGAGATGTTTGTCCTAACCAGTCCAGTTTACTGTCATCTGTCTACACCTGTACAAATACCTAATAACCAATTACATTTTTTTCCCTAATCAAAAGATTTTGTTGGCATGAATAGCAACAATGTAAAGAAGCCTGAAGAAGAATATAGTGGATTCTGTAAACCTGCAAAAACCCTTAAAAAGGGAAGCGTTCTTGATATTCTGAAAAGTCCAGGTAATAAAATGCAAAGATAAGCTGTGTCACGATAATGCATCTTTGGCACAAATTCAGATTGTGACACTTGGCATATTAGTTGTGCGTGTCTGTTCCTCTTATGTAATGTAAGGAGCCTGCTGTCTCTTGCTGTTGGTTATTCAGATGAAAAATGATGGCGCAGTCTTAATGTATTTCCAATATTTATAGTGCTATTTTACCATTTTTCTTACATTTGTGCCTGCATCTAAAAAGTAATGACAGTTGCCAAAGTCACTACTATCCTGTGTGTAAAAAAAAACAAAAAAAACAATTGAATTAAGTTCTCTAATCAGTAACATGACACACACTGCCAGGTCTGAACTGCGTTGTTAATAAACTTGCTGAAGATTTATGAATTGGTTGTGCCCGTCCAATAAATGCCAGACTGACGCTCTTTAGCTTCTGTCGGGACAATGAGGGCATATCTATTTGATTGGCTTTTGCTTTGACAACATTCTTAATGCATATGCTGCAAATATTTCTTGATATGCTTCCATATCATGAACAGAGCTTATTCTGGGTTGCTGCTTTGAGTCACTGTCCTGCTGCAGTCTATAATACTACTTATTTGGATTGATTACAGTACATTTGTTTTAAATGTTTGTAATGATTCACATTCTATTTCTCTTATTATATTATAGGCTTTTCTGATTCAGCAGGTTCCCAACAGACTACAACAACTTTGACTCCTTCTAAAGCACAGCCTCTCCTCTTGGACAGCTCTCTACGGCCTCTGGCGATAGCCGTAAACAGGCTTTGGGAATTTGGTATTGCAGCAAGTGCTTACTTGATAACAAGGCATCAGACAGTAAATGTGCATCTTGCGGCACTCCAAAAGAACTGCCAGCTGGATACCTGAAAGAGGCAGCTGCTTCAACAGCAAGCGCCGCTGTTAAAAACACATTAAATTTGACAAGTGTGCAAGGATTTGGAGACCAGTTTAAAAAGGCTCCTGGAACGTGGGATTGTTATACTTGTTTAGTGCAAAACAAATCCGAATCGACAAAATGTATAGCATGTGAAACTCCCAAGCCTGGGACCGAAGCGAAAACGGCCTTGCTTTTACTCCCCACAACAAAGTCTGATAAACCCAAAGTTCCCGCTGACAGTGGTTTAACATCTGCAAGCCTTAAGTTTGAGGAATTGGCTAGGAAACCTATTGGATCTTGGGAATGTGATGTGTGCCTTGTGCAGAATAAAGCAGAAGATGGCAAATGCATTGCCTGTACCACCCCCAAACCAGGTTTGTAAAAAATCAGTGTGAATGTGTAGTACTCAACTAAACAATGCAAATTGCGTCTTCAGAGAGGAAGAGGACTAGAACTGTAGTGCCACCTATAGGAAGTAGCAATCCTAAGTCAGTCTTGTCACATGACTTAAGATATAAGCCAAAACCAGAATCTCAATTGAACAAAACATGGCATAGACCCATAATATGTTAGCCCTTTTCTTAATGACTGACCACGGAATAGGAAACTGTACATTTTAGATCCATAGGGAATAAATTTTGCTGCTATGCAAATTTATCATTAGCCATTTCCAGATATGTAAATGCTGCTCATAGTGACATTTACAGTTAAAATTATTTAACTTGCTCACTTACCAGACTGGCATGACCAAAATGGATACTGTAGTGTGTGTGGAGTTTTTTTTTTCTCCTTCGCCTCATTGGGGGACACACAGACCGTGGGTGTTATGCTGCTGCCACTAGGAGGACACTAAGCAATACAAGCACAAAAGATTAACTCCTCCTCCTGCAGTATACACCCTCTGTTGGCTCAATCCTGAACCAGTTCTTGCTTAGTGTCTGTAGGAGGCACTAGGGTCTGCTTTCAGACCCCACTTTTTTTCTGATTTTTAAAATTTTTATTATTTTACTTTCTTCACGCACGGATGGGCGACGGGACTTGTACGAAAAGTCACGATCTCCCAAAAACCAACAACAGGCGACATCGTGCGAGTGTCGCCTCCACGTACCCCTCCTGCCACGCTACCATGGGGCGACAGATCCTTATAACAGGCCGCTCTCCCCATGAGATACCCTTACTTGAGGATGTTGATTTTGCGTGGCACCTTGGATGGTTACCCCCACCACCTCTCCTGAAAGCGGTGGCGGTCTGGAGGCATGTAAGAGCCCTCTCCACCCCCCTATTGAAAGGGGTTGGTGGATAGAGGATGTACAGCCATAGTCGCTGTGGTGCTGTGGAGTTCTCCCTCCTCCATCTTCGGGCTCTCCCCGCAGTGAGTATATGAGGGGCACTGTTATACCGATCACTGCGACCGCTTCTGCGCACTGCGCCCGCATGGCGTTGCGCCGCCGCAGCACACAATCGCGCCACGGCCTCAAATTTAGTCCCCGGCTCCGGCCCAGGGTAGGCCGCAACTTTAAAATTTACTCCCCGGCTTCGGGCCGGGATAGGCCTCAAGGGGAGAGGGCGGTCCGTGTGGCTCCGCCCACACCGCACGCTATTGGCCGTCACCAGTTAACAGGGGACTTCTCCTGTTTCCTCCCCCTCTCCTCCCACTGTTTCTGGCGCCTCTCGTCTCACACGGGAGGCGCTTCTAAGATCTCGGGCGCCATATTCTCCTGGGACAGCGCTGCATCGCCATCCTCTCACTTCCCTGGTGCACACACATAGGCCCTGGGTAAGTGCACGCTGCGACTAGGTCTACACAGCGCTTAACCCTTCTCCTGCAGAAGGTTCTCTGGTGAGGAAATATGTCGCAATCAAAGGGAATTAAAAAGGCTGACAAGAACTACTCTGTACAGTCATGGCCAAAAGTTTTGAGAATGACACAAATATTATATTTTCACATGATCTGCTGCCCTCTGGTTTTTATGTGTGTTTGACAGATGTTTTTATCACAGACAGAAATATAATAATTGCAAACATATGAGTAACAAAAGCTTATATTGACAGTTAGAATGAGTTAATGCAGCAAGTCAATATTTGCATTGTTGACCCTTCTTCTTCAGGACTTCTGCAATTCTCTCTGGCATGCTCTCAATCAACTTCTGGACCAAATCCTGACTGATAGCAGTCCATTCTTACACAATCAATGCTTTAATTTTGTCAGAATTTTTAGGTTTTTGTTTGTCCACCCGTCTCTTGATGATTGACCACAAGTTCTTAATGGGATTAATATCTGGGGAGTTTCCAGGCCATGGACCCAAAATCTCTATGTTTTGTTCCCTGAGCCATTTAGTTATCAGCTTTGCTTTATGGCAAGGTGCTCCATCATGCTGGAAAAGGCATTGTTGATCGCCATACTGCTCTTGGAGGGTTGGGATAAGTTGCTCTTGGAGGACATTCTGGTACCATTCTTTATTCATGGCTGTGTTTTTAGGCAAGACTGTGAGAGAGCCAATTCCCTTGGCTGAGAAGCAACCCCACACATGAATGGTTTCAGGATGCTTAACAGTTGGCATGAGACAAGACTGGTGGTAGCGCTCACCTTGTCTTCTCCGAATGAGGCGTTTTCCTGATGTCCCAAACAATCGAAAAGGGGATTCATCAGAGAAAATAACTTTACCCCAGTCCTCAGCAGTCCACTGCCTGTAACTTTTGCAGAATATCAGTCTGTCCATGATGTTTTTTCTGGAGAGAAGTGGCTTCTTTGCTGCCCTCCTTGAGACCAGGCCTTGCTCCAAGAGTCTCCGCCTCACAGTGAGTGCAGATGCACTCACACCTGCCTGCTGCCATTCCTGAGCAAGCTCTGCACTGCTGGTAGCCTGATCCCGCAGCTGAAACACTTTTAAGAGACGGTCCTGGCGCTTGCTGGTCTTTCTTGGGCGCACTGAAGCCTTTTTGGCAACAATGGTACCTCTCTCCTTGAAGTTCTTGATGATGCGATAGATTGTTGACTGAGGTGCAATTTTTCTAGCTGCAATACTCTTCCCTGTTAGGCCATTTTTGTGCATTGCAATGATGACTGCACGTGTTTCTTTAGAGATAACCATGGTTAACAGAAGAGAAACAATGATGCCAAGCACCAGCCTCCTTTTAGGCTAAGTGCACACGATCAGGAATAATTGCGTTTTTTTCGCGGTTTTTCCGCGGTTTTCCGCGGTAAAAACGCGATAAAAACGCAAGCATTAAGCATCCTATACATGTTAATTGATTCCGCATGTTTTGGCCACATGTTGCGTTTTTTTCCGCGAAAAAAACGCTTTGCGGAAAAAATAGCAACATGTTCATTAATTTAGCGTAACCGCGGTGATTCCGCCGCCATAGGAATGCATTGAACCGCTTACTTTCCGCATGTGGCTATGCCCACTATGCGCAATGTAAGCGGTTCATGTGCGGATGGTACCCAGGGTCTGGAGCAGAGGAGACTCTCCTCCAGGCCCTGGGTACCATATCCCTGGTAAAACAATAATTAAAATAAAAAATAATGATATTCTCACCTTCCGGCGGCCCCCGCAGCCTTCCCGCGGCCCCCGCAGCCTTCCCGCCTTCAGCGACGCTCCCGGCAACTTCCGGTCCCAAGAGTGCTTTGCGAGAATCACCCAGATGGCATAGCGGTCTCGCGAGATGCTACGTCATCGGTGTGATTTGTTGCAAAGCACTCCTGGGACCGGAAGTTGCCGGGAGCGTCGCTGAAGGCGGGAAGGCTGCGGGGGCCGCCGGAAGGTGAGAATATCATTATTTATTATTTTTTTTATTATTTTTACATTAGATCTTTTTACTATTGATGCGACATAGGCGGCATCAATAGTAAAAAGTTGGTCACACTTGTCAAACACTATGTTTGACTCGTGTGACCAACCTGTCAATCAGTTTTCCAAGCGATGCTACAGATCGCTAGGAAAACGCTAGCATTCTGCAAGCTAATTACGCTTGCAAAACGCTATTATTCTGGCGGGAATCAGCATAAAAAAACGTGCGTATTTCCTGCGGGAGAAGTGCGGGATTGCCGCGGAAATTTCCGCGGCAATTCCGCAACGTGTGAACTTAGCCTTAAAGTGTCCAGTGGTGTCATTCTTACTTAATCATGACAGATTGATCTCCAGCCATGTCCTCATCAACACCCACACCTGTGTTAATGGAGCAATCACTGAAAAGAGGTTAGCTGGTCATTTTAAGGCAGGGCTGCAATGATGTTGAAATGTGTTTTGGGGGATAAAGTTCATTTTCTAGCCAAATAATGACTTTGCAAGTAATTGCTGTTAAGCTGATCACTCTTTATAACATTCTGGAATATATGCAAATTGCCATTAGATAAAGTGAAGCAGTAGACTTTGAAAAAATTAACATTTGTGTCATTCTCAAAACTTTTGGCCATGACTGTAGTATATGCCGCCTGCGCTTCATGCAACGCTCCCCTGCCATCAATGCATAGTTCCCAATTCTGTGCATCATGTGCCCAGGAGCCCATGGCTTCCTCTGCTCAGGAGCCCCCTATTACCGAGCAGGAGTCCCTACCTATTCCTGATCCCATTGAGTCAGGTTCTTCAGGGTGGCCCGAATATCTGGCGCACTCCATAAACTCTCTGACTAGAGCCTTGGATACCTTTCGTGGATCTGCTCCTAGCCAGAGCGCCCCTTTTCCAGAGAGGGGTCCGTTAGCCTTCAGAGATGTCTCATCTGTCAGGGGCTGTCTCACGGCGTCCGCAAAGCGGTCGTCCAAAACACGCCGCCATAATGCATCTCCCAATCCATCTAGTGGTTCAGCATCTGCGAGTTCAGGTTCTCGTTCACCTTCTCCCAGAAACATCAGTGACCATGATTCGGAATACGAGTCGGACATTGGTGATGATCCCAACTCACCAGAATTTCAGGAGTCGTTAGACTCTTTAATTGAGGCAATTAATACAATCCTCAAACTAGAAGAAGAACCTGGGTCTCAGCCGAATCATCCTATCTCCTTCAAAAGGGCAAAACGTGTTCACAAGGTGTTTAGTAACCACCCTGAATTTACTGATATTGTTCAGGGACACAGGGAGCATCCGGACAGACGTTTTTCAGGACTGAAGTCTCTGAAAGCTCGATACCCTTTTTCAGCAACCGTGGCGAAAGAGTGGACTGAATCTCCGATTGTAGATCCTCCAGTATCTCGTCTATCTTCAAAAACCCTACTCTCTGTTTCTGATAGTTCATCCATTAGGAACCCTTCAGATAAACAGATTGACAACCTCGCCAAATCAATTTTTGAGGCGGCTGGAGCATCTCTATCTCCCTCTTTTGCAGCCACCTGGGTGGCAAGAGCTATGGTGGCTTGGGTTGAGGGCCTAGTCAAAATGACTAGTCATACCCCTCTTTCCCCCGAGGCACGTAATCTGGCCTATCAGATTACTCGGGCAGGTGACTACATGGTTCATGCGTCCCTGGATGCAGCTAACTGCGCTGCTATCACGGCCGCCAATGCTATCGCCATTCGGAGGTCCCTATGGCTCCGTGAGTGGCGTGCAGACGCTGCTTCAAAGAAGACTTTGACTTCATTGCCTTATCACTCAGGGCGTCTTTTTGGAGATCGCCTTGATCAGATTATTTCTGACGCTACTGGTGGAAAAAGCAAATTTCTTCCACAGCGCAGAATCAATAGGCCTTTTCGGTCTCAATTCCAAAGTCGTTTCCGACCATTTCGTAGCTCCTTTAATTGGTCCCCTGCTTCGTCCTCTGCTCGAGCATCCCGGTCATCTCGTAGAGATAGGGGCTCGCAACCATCGTCCAGATCCTCTCAGCCCTGGAGAAACAGGTCTTCTCAGGCAGGAAATAGGAGCTCCTCCTCTCGCAAGTTGTCATCACAATGACTCCTTGCTGGGGATGGGGGACCCAAACAAGGTAGGCGGCCGCCTACTCTTGTTCCACAAAGTCTTGGGGTCAGTAGTTCAAGACCAGTGGGTCCTCGATCTAGTACACTCAGGTTACAAAATCGAATTCTTGTCCCTTCCCCCAAGACGTTTCTTTCAGTCTCGCTTCCCCAAGTCCAAGGATCTTGCAATTCCTTTTCTTCAGGCTCTGAACACGCTCCGTTCCAGCGGAGTCATCTTCTCAGTTCCTCACAACGAAAAATTCAAAGGGTTTTACTCAAACCTCTTTGTGGTTCCCAAGAAGGAAGGCTCCTTGCTTCCTATTCTGGACCTAAAATTGCTAAACAAATTCATCAGAGTCCGTCATTTCAGGATGGAATCCCTCCGTTCTGTTGTCGCATCTCTAGAGAGAAAAGAATACTTGGCGTCTATCGACATCAAGGATGCGTATCTGCACATTCCAATTTTCAGCGGACATCAAAAGGTTTCTGCGTTTTGCTGTCGGAGAGGATCATTTTCAGTTTACCGCTCTGCCCTTCGGTCTCGCGACCGCTCCCAGAGTGTTCACAAAGTCATGGCGGCCGCCATGTCAATTTTACACTCTCGGGGTGTGGTAGTCCTCCCGTATCTGGACGATCTACTCATAAAAGGTCCGACTTTTCGAGCCTACGAAGAGAGCGTCGAAATCACTATCGACACCCTCTCCCGGCTCGGTTGGTTAGTCAATTTAGACAAGTCTCTTCCCATTCCCTCTCAGAAGATTCCTTTTCTGGGAATGATTTTGGATACCTCCCAAGGATTGGTATCTCTCCCTCCAGAGAAGATTATCTCTCTGAAGCGGGGAGTGCTCCTACTGTCGCTAAACCGCCCTCATTCTCTGCGGAGCGCCATGCAGGTCCTTGGAAAAATGTTAGCTTCCATCGAAGCAGTACCTTTCGCCCAGTTTCATCTCCGCCCTCTTCAACAGGAGTTGATATCAGTCTGGGACAGGAACCCAGCGTCTCTAGGTCGCCGCTTCCGTCTGTCTCCCACAGTCAGAAGCTCCTTAAAATGGAGGATGAATGCCTCATCACTGAATCATGGCAAATCTTTCCTGCCTGTCCATTGGCTGGTGGTGACCACCGATGCCAGTCTTCTCGGATGGGGAGCTGTGTTCCTTCATCACACGGCTCAAGGCCGCTGGTCTCTGTCAGAGTCCCGTCTCCCGATCAACATCCTAGAGATCAGAGCTATCAAGTTAGCTCTCGTGCATTTCCATCATCTCCTGGCCGGTCGTCCCATCAGGATTCAGTCAGACAACGCCACGGCCGTGGCGTACATCAACCGTCAGGGGGGCACTCGGAGCAGATCAGCGATGCTCGAGGTATCGCACATTCTGCGCTGGGCCGAGAAAAACCGCTCGCTCATCTCCGCGGTTCACATTCCAGGAGTGGACAATTGGGAGGCCGACTTCCTCAGTCGCCAGGGCCTAGACTCAGGGGAATGGTCCCTGCACCCGGAAGTGTTCCATCTTATTTGCCAGCGATGGGGCCTGCCGGATGTAGACCTCATGGCATCCAGACTGAATGCCAAGGTTCAGACTTTCATAAGTCGTTCTCGCGATCCACTAGCCGTCGGCTCGGATGCGCTAGTCCTCCCTTGGAGTCATTTTCGCCTTCCTTACATTTTTCCTCCTCTTCCGTTAATCCCCAGGGTGATTCGGAAGATCAAGGCGGAAGGCGTTCCTCTCATTCTGATCGCTCCGGATTGGCCTCCGGTATGCGGTATCCGGTATGCGGAACTAGTGCGTCTGGTCGCAGACGTTCCCTGGAGATTACCAGATCGGCCGGACCTTCTTTCACAGGGTCCGATTTACCATCACAATTCAAAAGCGCTGAATTTGACGGTATGGCCATTGAAGCCTGGATCTTAACTCAGGCTGGTTTTTCTCACAAAGTCATTTCTACAATGGTCAATGCCAGGAAGCCGGCTTCCGCCCGCATCTATCATAGTGTCTGGAAGACATTCCTTTCCTGGTGTGAGAACAAAGGTCGTTCCCCTTTGGTTTTCTCTATCCCTTCCATCCTGGAATTTCTTCAAGCAGGAATGGATTCGGGATTAGCCCTTTCTTCCCTCAAGGGCCAGATTTCTGCCTTGTCCGTCCTTTTCCAACGACGGATCGCATCTAAGTCTCAGGTCAAGACTTTTATTCAGGGAGTGTCTCATCTTGTTCCACCTTACAAGAGGCCTTTGGAGCCTTGGGATCTTAATTTGGTCCTCAGTGCCTTACAGGACTCCCCCTTCGAACCTTTGTCGGAAGTGTCCTTATCGCTTCTGTCCTGGAAGGTGGTCTTCCTAGTGGCGATTACCTCTATCAGACGAGTATCGGAATTGGCAGCCTTATCTTGTAAACCTCCTTTCCTCATTTTTCACCAGGACAAGGTAGTCCTTAGGACTTCTCCGTCTTTCACGCCAAAAGTGGTTTCGGCTTTTCATATCAATGAGGAGATAGTTTTGCCTTCATTCTGTCCGGCGCCAATTCACCGTACTGAAAAAGCCCTTCACACTTTAGACTTGGTGAGGGCTCTCCGAAGGTACATTTCGAGAACGGCACCTTTCCGAAAATCGGACGCTCTGTTTGTGCTTCCGGAAGGACGCAGACAGGGTCTTCCTGCTTCCAAGGCCACGTTAGCCAGATGGATTCGCTCGGCGATCCAAGAGGCGTACCGTGTTAAAGGTCAGCCTATCCCGGCTGGGATTAAGGCACACTCCACTCGTTCTGTGGGGGCCTCCTGGGCCATTCGGCACCAGGCTTCGGCACAGCAAGTGTGCAAGGCTGCGACTTGGTCCAGTCTTCAGACTTTCGTCAAACTACCAAATTCATGCTCAAGTTTCTTCAGATGCGGCTCTTGGCAGACAGATTCTGCAATCAGCTGTTGCGCATCTGTAAATTGTCTGTTGACTAGTTAAGCGTTATATGCATGAGGTTCACGAGGCTTCATCTGTTGATGAGTTCCCACCCAGGGACTGCTTTGGGACGTCCCACGGTCTGTGTGTCCCCCAATGAGGCGAAGGAGAAAAGGAGATTTTTGTGTACTCACCGTAAAATCCTTTTCTCCGAGACGCTCATTGGGGGACACAGCTCCCACCCTGGTTTAACTTGTAGCCTCGTTGTTCATTTGAATTGTTGGCATATTGCACTCTGTTATGAGCTCCTACTGCTTTGGCACCGAACTGGTTCAGGATTGAGCCAACAGAGGGTGTATACTGCAGGAGGAGGAGTTAATCTTTTGTGCTTGTATTGCTTAGTGTCCTCCTAGTGGCAGCAGCATAACACCCACGGTCTGTGTGTCCCCCAATGAGCGTCTCGGAGAAAAGGATTTTACGGTGAGTACACAAAAATCTCCTTTTTATTGTGTTTGATATCCTTTTTGGTGCAGTCTAGTGCAACCTCAAGTGAATCCCCACGGGTGAAATCTAGACAGCATTTGCAGCTTGTCTGTAATCAAGTATTTTTATGCTATATGTGAACTGAAGTTGCATTGTACTGTGCTTTGATGGACAATTTTTATGCAAATTATGCAGCATCTTTACTGTGTGAACCTCGACTTAAAGGGCTTGCCCGGTCTCATAGGAAGTCTGCAGTCACTCTATTTGACTGCAGACTGTGAAATTGTGACCAGTGCGGTGCGAAACTGCTTGTGTGCGATTGCAGACTTACAGCCACATGTTGACTAGAAGCAACTGACTTCTCTCAATAGAAGAAAATTTAGAGAAGTGCCGGAGTCTAGCAGTCTCATGACTGCCCACCCGCTAGGGGAATACTGGGGGAAGTGCGACAGCCCCAAAGTTGCACACTGTTCTTTGGAGACCGGACAAAACTTTTAACACAGTTTATATATAACTCGTAGGAACTTCAAAGTGCCATACAAAAATTAACTATATACATTCATTTTGATGTTTTTTATTTTTACATTTTAGGAACGTCCGCTCCTGCTTCTACACTTACATCTGCACCTGCAACTCAGAATCCGCTTGGTTTATTGGAGCAGTTCAAGAAACCAGCTGGAGCCTGGGACTGTGATGTATGCTTAGTGAATAATAAAGCAGAAGTTGTGAACTGCGTCGCCTGTCAGAATGCCAAACCAGGAAGCAAAGCGGAGTTACCAGGTGGGAATTGCCACATAGGTACTTCACAATCATGTTTTTTTTTTCTCCCCCTGATTAAGTAGCTTTCTATTTTCTGTACCTGTTCGATATGGGACAAAAGTTTCAATGAGTATTGTCTGTAATGTTTTTTATTTTATTTTTTTCCTTAGGTTTTGGTACTTTGCCTGGAGCAAGCGAATCCATACTTCCAACTATTAAATTTGGATTACCCTCCTCAGCCAGCTCCGGAGAACCTAAGTCAAATGCCTTCACGAACTCTTTAACATCCAAGTCGGGTGGATTTTCTTTTCCAAAGTTTTCTGGAGAGATTAAATTTGGTCTAATTTCTTCCCCTTCTAAGTCTGTAGATGAGAAGAAAGATACAGGCTTTACATTTGGGACACCTAGCTCTACCAACAATTCAGGTTCAATCTCGAATGTATTTGCCTTTGGTAAGCCTGCAGAAAAGGACACAACTGCTAAACTGTCGGGTGATACTCCATTTGGATCCCCACCCAGCGCCTCGGCTTCTGCCCCTAAACCAGAGACTTTAGAATGTACTAGTTCTACTGAGAAATCAAATTTGGCAGTGTCCTTTCGTGTCAAGGAGCCCGAAGCGAAGAAGAACGAAACTCCTCTGGAAAGCGGCTTGACATTTGGTAAAACTGAACAGAAAGACACAACTTCCACATTTGTTTTTGGGAATAAAGATGAGAAATCAGAGACTGGCACAACAGCAATATCAGTTTTTGGCACGAAGAACCAAGGAGAACAACCAAAGCTATTTGTGTTTGGTAAACCGGAAGCGGCCAAAGCTGATGCTCTGGCACCTGTCACATATCCTTTTGGTGTGCCTAATGCCACAGAAAAGAAGGATTCCGATCAGACTGCAAAACCAGTCTTTTCTTTTGGCATTCCTACCCCGGCCACAGGTAAGTTCTGATTTCTTCCACATGACTCGTGTGCACCTTTCAGGCTTTGCTGCCTTTGAATACTTTATTATGGTTTGTACACGTTGCAGAAAAAAATCCCTGCATCTTAAGGAACCTGCAAAGTGAATGAGATTTCTGAAATCTCATGCACACGCTGCTTTTTTTTTTTTTTTCTTTGCAGATTTGAAGCATCAAAGTGTTTCTTTTAAATGCAGAGAATGTGAATTCTTCCAGTGTTTTTCCCCCAGTGATGATTTTATTTATGCAGCATTTAAGCCATTCAAAATAATGGAATAAAAAAATGCAAGAAAAGATGCTTGTATTTTACACATCGTTTTCCTGCCAGCGCTGCAAATACTAAATGTACATACCCGTGCACTTAATCCAATGTAAAATTCCAATGTTTCTGTCCGGTAGGTTTTTTTTGCAGTACTAGGGTATGAAGTTTCACAGCGATGAAACTGTCCAGTCCTTGTGCATGTCTGCCATATTTTGTATCCATAGCGTGGAATTTTTAGCCTTTTCTGAGTATAATGTTGTTTCCTGCAGAAACGGAGGAGATTTTATAGGATTATCCAAATTGATATTGGGTCAAAGAAATAGAAAGTATTAATGTGAACAAAACCTAAATTCATATTTTTATGACCTCCTTTTTTCTATTTGGTCGTGGCTTATGATTGTTGCAAGCAGCCACATGCTGAGCAGTATTTTCATCTTGGTTTTGATGTTCATTGACCCCTTCTCTTAGCAGTCAGTTTTGGCCTTCCTGACCAGGCCCCATTTTTTTTTTTTTCAAGTCTGACATGTCAGACTTTGAATTTTTTCATGCTCTTATAACACATTCATACACACACAAAAATGAATGCATAGCATTTATCTTTATATAACGTGATATGGGGGATGAGCATAGTGATAGTGCCACCTACAGGACAGAAGAATTATCTTTTCTGAAAACCAGAGGGGAGAGAATTCTCCTTCCCATGATTCTGCTTCTAGTGTAGCCAGGAAAACGTGCTGAACTGCCCATAAGTATCCACAGGGGACCGGCCCAAGGGGCGCATGTTGCGCAGCCTGTCCGTCAGAAATACTAAAGCAGGCATCAAACTCCGCGTTTAGGACGTTTAAACTTAATCCTCTTTCTCTACATGTAATTTTTTTGATCGCTTGTGTGTGATTTGAGGGGAAAAAAAGCAGCAGTTTTTTTCCCATTGTGGGAGTTATATACTGTGATCGTTTCAAGTCGTGCCAGACAAGGTAATGCTAGTTGCGTTCTTTTTTTAATATTTGTCTATACATAAATGCGTATTTAATGGTAAAACATTTTTCTGTGTTCCCATGTTCCACTATGAGATTTGAACACTGACTGTTCTGATTGCTGATCTAATACACTGCAATGCTCATGTATTGCACGATATTGGAACTGTTATGGTGCTTTCACATTGCGCTGATCTTTACAATCATGGGTCCCGTCAGGTCTTGTGTCCGAACCCCTCTGCAAATCTGGAATCTAACATATGCAGAGTGACCGAGTGCTCTGACGCTTATAGGCCTGCTGAATGTGGACACCCAGATGTAGTAGACTGTGTCTGAGTGACCACCTCCAGTAGGTGTATACGCCTAAAAATGATGCACGTCGGAGCACTCGTTCGCTCTGACTGCAGCATTATAGTCCATGGCCCGGTTGAGTAATTTGCCCTAATCTCGCTTTACGTGATGATTCACACTTATGCCCCAATGGGACCCACGAACATTTAGATAAGCGCATTGTGAAAACACCTTTAGTTTTACACTTGCAGAAAGCCTTTTAGCCTCTGTTTATGAAAGGCCTAATAGGACACTGTAGCTTGCAGACCTGGAGCTCATAGTTGTCACAGCACCTGGAGGTTAAACCATCAGTATGGGTCACCAGAAAACCATATCCGTTCTTAAAGAGAACCTGTTAGCTAGATTTTTGCATGTTAAAGTAAAGGCATAGCCATAATGGCACTGTCCTACAGATTACGGTAGATAGATACTTTTCGTGACATAATCTGCATGGTGGTTGTTCTTTAATCAGCATTTGAAGTTTTGCTGTAATAAGCTTTAGGTACATAGGGGCTGGCCTGCGAGTAGGGTCTTTGCCTGCCTCCAGTATCTGTATCATCTGCCACCTGTTTGCAAGTTGGTGCTGTCCTTGCCACGGGCGGCTCTTGTGCAGATTGATCTCCCTTCGATTTTCAATAAAATGGCGCTAATGATAGCACTTGTGCAGTTTAAGATATCGGCTTAAGCCCAAACTTCCAATGTGGATTAACAACAACCAGCATGTAGATCTCTTCACTAAAGGT
This sequence comes from Oophaga sylvatica, assembly GCA_033576555.1. NCBI lineage: Eukaryota > Metazoa > Chordata > Amphibia > Anura > Dendrobatidae > Oophaga > Oophaga sylvatica. The sequence continues at coordinate 287,478,253 of JARQOD010000006.1, forward strand.
ATCTATTTAATCTAGCAGTGCCATTACCATATCTTTACTTGCACATGAAAACCATGCTGATTCTCTTTAAGACATATCTGTCAAATAAAAAGCTCCAACTTTGATAAATGAGTGAATTAAAAGTGTAAGAAAACTCTCCATAAACAAGGTCCACTCCAGAAAAAAAGCTTCAAATTCATTGCGAAATCTTTGTAAGAAAAATTGTAAACTTATCCTCTATTTTAGTAGAATTAACAAATAGAGTAATACATTGTAGGTACTCTGTAAGAAACAAGTTTCCTGTAGGGGGGCGCTCCAATCCTGTAATACAGGAGCAAAACAATGCCAGACATGGTACTTAACCTCAAGCAATATGACTGCACTATGACCGCTCTGTCAGGGAACCTAAACTATTAGAGCCAGATACTGGGCGGTTACTGATAATGTCATTAACCCCTTTACCCCCAAGGGTGGTTTGCACGTTAATGACCGGGCCAATTTTTACAATTCTGACCACTGTCTCTTTATGAGGTTATAACTCTGGAACGCTTCAACAAATCTTCGCGATCCTGATTGTTTTCTCGTGACATAATGTACTTCATGTTAGTGGTAAAAAAAATTTCGATAAAACTTGCGTTTATTTTTTGAAAAAAACGCAAATATGGTGAAAATTTAGCAATTTTCAAACTTTGAATTTTTGTTCCCTTAAAACAGAGAAATATGTCACACAAAATAGTTAATAAATAACATTTTCCACATGTCTACTTTACATCAGCACAATTTTGGAACCAAAAATTTTTTTTGTTAGGAAGTTATAAGGGTTAAAAGTTGACCAGCGATTTCTCATTTTTACAACAAAATTTACAAAGCCATTTTTTTTAGGGACCACCTCACGTTTGAAGTCACTTTGAAGGGTCTATATGGCAGAAAATACCCAAAAGTGAGACCATTCTTAAAACTGCACCCTCAAAGTACTCAAAACTACATTCAAGAAGTTTATTAACCCTTCAGGTGCTTCACAGGAGCAGAAGCAACGTGTAAGGAAAAAATGACCATTTAACTTTTTAGTCATAAAAATGAGTTTTTACAAACATTTTTTATTTTCACAAGGGTGAAAGGAGAAAATGGACAGATAAAGTTGTTGTACAATTTCTCCTGAGTATGCCGATACCCCATATGTGGGGGAAAACCACTGTTATATGCGCACAGCAGAGCTCGTAAGGGAAGGAGCGCCATTTGACTTTTTCAAGTTTGGAGAGCCCCTGATGCGCCTAAACAGTGGAAACCCCCCACAAGTGATACTATTTTAGAAACTAGTCCCCTATGGAACTTGTCTAGATCTGTTGTGAGCACTTTGGACCCCCAAGTGTTTCACAAAAGTTTATAATGCCTGGGTGTGAAAAAAAAAATTTCCACAAAAATGGCTTTTTAGTCCCCAATTTTTGATTTTTCCCAAGAAAATTGGACCCCAAAAGTTGTCCAATTTGTCCTGAGTACGCTGATACCCCATATATGGGGGGGGAAACTGTTTGGGTGCACGGCAGGGCTTGGAATGGTAGTAATAACGTTTTAGAATGCAGACGTTGATGGGTGTCATGTTCCGTTTGCAGTGCCCCAGATGTGCCTAAACAGTGGAAACCCCCCACAAGTGATCCCATTTTGGAAACTAGACCACCTAAGGAACTTATCTAGATCTGTGGTGAGCACTTTAAAACCCCAAGTGCGTCACACAAGTTTTTAATACCTGGGCATGAAAATAAAAAATCCTATTTTTTTTCACACAAAAATTATCTTTTAGTCACCAATTTTTTTTTTTCCCAAGGGTAACAGGAGAAATTGGCCCACAAAAGTAGTTGTCCAATTTGTCCGGAGTACGCTGTTACCCCATATGTGGGGGGGGGGGGAAACACTGTTTGGGCGCACGGCAGAGCTCGGAATGAAAGGATCGCCAATTGACTTTTTCCAACCAAAACCCCATTTTGGAAACTAGACCCCCTAAGGAACTTATCTAGATCTGTGGTGAGCAATTTGAACCCTCAAGTGCTTCACACAAGTTTATAACGTAGAGCCGTAAAATTAAAAAGTCATATTTTTTCCACAAAAAATGATCTTTTCACCCCAATTTTTATATTCCCAAGGGTAACAAGACCCCAAAAGTTATTGTGCAATTTGTCCTGAGCACTCTGATACCCCATATGTGGGGGTAAATCACTATTTGGGTGCATGGCACAGAGTGCCGTGTGTCAGCTGTGATAATCAGCTGACACCGGGCTGCGATCGGCCGCGCTCTCAGGGAGCGCGGCCGATCGCATGGGACGTACTATCCCGTCCATGGTCATACGGGCCCAGGTACCATGGACGGGATAGTACGTCCGATGGCAGAAAGAGGTTAAAGGCAGAATCTTTTCATGTTAGTCGCGTTTTATCATGTGCCAGTAATAAAAGGCTTATAAATGTGCTGAGTTACTACTGTAAGAGAAGTGCTCAGGGTAATGCAGTGCTGAACCTTTGTTTGATCAGAGTTACTCTAAAGGGTATGCCACACTAAGCGAGATCGCTAACGAGATCACTAAAACGTCACTATTTTGCGATCTCGTTAGCGACCTCGTTGTGTGTGGCATGTAGCAACGATGTGGCCCCTGCTGTGATGTTGCTGATCGTTCACTAGCGTTCTGGACCGTTTTTTGATCATTGGTGTCCTGCTGGTGAGCCTATATCGCTGTGTTTGGCACCTTTTGCGAACGACGAGCGACCTGGATCGCAATATCTAAGTTCTCTTTTGCGTCACAGAGAGGATCGCTGAAGTTGCAAAGCAGGCTAGCAGGACGCAGAGATAACAAGGCATCAGACAGTAAATGTGCATCTTGCGGCACTCCAAAAGAACTGCCAGCTGGATACCTGAAAGAGGCAGCTGCTTCAACAGCAAGCGCCGCTGTTAAAAACACATTAAATTTGACAAGTGTGCATGGATTTGGAGACCAGTTTAAAAAGGCTCCTGGAACGTGGGATTGTTATACTTGTTTAGTGCAAAACAAATCCGAATCAACAAAATGTATAGTATGTGAAACTCCCAAGCCTGGGACCGAAGCAAAAACGGCCTTGCTTTTACTCCCCACAACAAAGTCTGATAAACCCAAAGTTCCCGCTGACAGTGGTTTAACATCTGCAAGCCTTAAGTTTGAGGAATTGGCTAGGAAACCTATTGGATCTTGGGAATGTGATGTGTGCCTTGTGCAGAATAAAGCAGAAGATGGCAAATGCATTGCCTGTACCACCCCCAAACCAGGTTTGTAAAAATCAGTGTGAATGTGTAGTACTCAACTAAACAATGCAAATTGCGTCTTCAGAGAGGAAGAGGACTAGAACTGTAGTGCCACCTATAGGAAGTAGCAATCCTAAGTCAGTCTTGTCACATGACTTAAGATATAAGCCAAAACCAGAATCTCAATTGAACAAAACATGGCATAGACCCATAATATGTTAGCCCTTTTCTTAATGACTGACCACGGAATAGGAAACTGTACATTTTAGATCTATAGAGAATAAATTTTGCTGCTATGCAAATTTATCATTAGCCATTTCCAGATATGTAAATGCTGCTCATAGTGACATTTACAGCTGAAATTATATAACTCGCTCACTTACCAGACTGGCATGACCAAAATGGATACTGTAGTGTGTGTGGAGTTTTTTTTTTTTATTGTGTTTGATATCCTTTTTGGTGCAGTCTAGTGCAACCTCAAGTGAATCCCCACCGGGTGAAATCTAGACAGCATTTGCAGCTTGTCTGTAATCAAGTATTTTTATGCTATATGGGAACTGAAGTTGCATTGTACTGTGCTTTGATGGACAATTTTTATGCAAATTATGCAGCATCTTTACTGTGTGAACCTAGACTTAAAGGGCTTGCCCGGTCTCATAGGAAGTCTGCAGTCACTCTATTTGACTGCAGACTGTGAAATTGTGACCAGTGCGGTGCGAAACTGCTTGTGTGCGATTGCAGACTTACAGCCACATGTTGACTAGAAGCAACTGACTTCTCTCAATAGAAGAAAATTTAGAGAAGTGCCGGAGTCTAGCAGTCTCATGACTGCCCACCCGCTAGGGGAATACTGGGGGAAGTGCGACAGCCCCAAAGTTGCACACTGTTCTTTGGAGACCAGACAAAACTTTTAACACAGTTCATATATAACTGGTAGGAACTTCAAAGTGCCATACAAAAATTAACTATACACATTCATTTTGATGTTTCAGCAGCAGATGGAAGGAAGGGAGACACATTCATTACCAGTGGGTAGGCGGAGCCCACTCAGGATAGAACACCTCAGATTAAAAAAAGGTGTTGACCGGCCCTCCAGCTTGGGCTCCTCCTACTCCAGCTCTCCAGTCTAAAATTTGAGGTCACAGAGGATAGTCGCTGCTAGAGCAGCTCCTTAGAATAATTTTTTATTTTTATCGGACAGGGACTTGGACCCCCGTGGTCTTGAGGTCTCAGGGGTCTCAGCGCTGCTGGACCCCACCCCTCCCTTGGCGGATCTGTATTACCCTTTAAGGTGGTCCCTGCAGAACCCTGCCGGCCCTGGGGGATGAGGGTTGCTTCCCTGGCGGGGAAGCAAACCGCGCTTCTGGGGTCACTGCGTTCCCCGCCCTGGGGGGAAGCTATGGGCACAGCGCCACAAATCCCTGGGGATCCCTGTGGCGCTCAGCTGGGTGAGTACTCAACATTTTAATGTGTTTGAGTGCTTCAGCGGCTGCTGCGGCAGCCGCTGCTACATGTTTTCAGTGTGGTGATTGTGTACTTTTGTCCGCAGGTGGATGCCTGCAGGACATGGGAGCGAGGAGCGGAGAGCAGAGTGAGTCGCGGGCTTTTTTTTAAGCCGGCGGGGGGCGTGGCTTCGCGCTTTCCCGTTCTTTCGCGGGCAGGAAGCGCTCTGAGCGCGCGCTTTACCCTGCCTCTCCTCTTCCGGCTTCTGTCCTCTAGCGCGGCGGCCATTACTGACGGCCTCCTCGGGCTCCTCACTCTCCGCTCCCCCCGACCGACCAAAGGAACAAAGGACACTGCACCGCGGCCAGCTGGGTGAGTCGCTTCTGCCTGTCAGGGCAGAAGCTTAACCCCCTCACCCCCACAGCGCAGGGCACCTTTCTGGAGGTACTGCCACACTGAACGCTCCCGCTAACGATCACGATAACGACGCATACTAATGCGATCGTTTTTGTGATCGTTTTAATGTCGCTAGTAGCTGCCACAGTGTTAACGACGCATAAGTGGTTAGCAACCTCCTTAACGACTTTGGCGGTCATTGCGATGTACAAATCAGCGCAATATGTTAGCGATCTCGTTGGCGTTCTTGTTTAGTGTGGCATACCCTTGAGGCACTGTCCTGCAGCTGCTACCTCATAAGAGGCACCTGGGGCTCGCACACCCTTTTCATTAACAGGGGTTGTGGGGAGTCTGCGACATTAACCCCTTCTTAGGCGGTTAACCCTTAATTGGGGGACAGCTGGGGTGACTCTCTCTTTAAGAGCTTTAACCCTTCAGCGTTTGTTTTTTCTTTAAGAAACCACACTGTTCTAGTTACTGACAGGTTTTAACCTGCCATATACTGTGTGAGGGCATTTCAGATCAGGGTTCAGGAGGTGCGGACCATCTCCCAGATCCGCTACAGGATCAGTCTCGCGTATCTGACACGCAGACCTCGACGGCGTCAAGCGCAGCGGTCGGAGGTTTCAGTGATGTCAAAATGGAGGCCCTCACTCGTTCTATTGATGGCCTGTCTGACCTTCTAGGTTATTGGGTGTCAGCTAGATCCTCTCATGGCAGGAAGCGACACAGGCCGGTGCCTTCCTTCCCGCGTAGCGACTCGGAGATCTCGGGCATGGAGGGTTCCCCTTCAAGTTCAGATGGGGAGATGTCCGATTCGGATAAGGAGGATCGGCAGGGACACTCTGCCTCTCTTTTGGGCCGTACAGAGGCTTTTATTGGAGCCATGAGGGAGGCGTTACAGTTACCGGAGGAGGTAACTAGACGTCCTGGTAAGTCGGCCCGGATGTTTCAGGAGTCGCATAGGTCGCGATCAGCATTACCATCTCTGGATGAGCTTAATGGGGCAGTGGAGAAGGAACGCCTGTGTCCAGATAAACGTTTTCAGGGGACACGGTTTTTTGAGACGCTGTATCCGTGTACGACGGAGTTGATTGATAATTGGATTCCTTCTCCTGAAGTGGATGTCCCTTTATCCCAGCTTAGCAAATCCTCATTACTTCCTGTTAAAGGGAAGGCGAGTCTGCAGGATCCGCTGGACAGAAAGACGGAGATGGCGGCGAAATCCATCTACGAGGCCGCGGGTCATGGATTAAGAGCAGTACTAGGGTCCATGTGTGCTTGTAAAGCTTCCCTGAGCTGGTTAGACCGTCTACGGACGGCGTGGCAAGATGGATCCCCACTATCCGAGGTAGATGAGCTTTTCAAGTTGTTGGAGGATGCAGCCCGATATGGCAGTGATGCAGGTTTGGATACTGCGTCACTGCTGTCCAGGGCGCAATCCTCGGCGGTCACAGTCAGAAGAGCACTGTGGCTTAGACAGTGGACCGGGGACGCGGTTTCCAAGCAAGGTTTGCTATCTTTAGCTTACAAGGGTGGTCAGCTATTTGGATCTGACCTCACGGAGCTGATTGCCAAGGCAAAGGCAAAAGAAACGGCTTTACTGCAGCGAAGAGCTGTGACTTCTGCGTCTGGCAGGCCTAGTGCCGGTAGTAGTCGGCGGTCCTTTCGGTCCAGGGGACGGTTCGGTCAGCCTTCTTGGGGATCGGGTCGTCCCTCTTTTTCAGGAAAAAAGAACTCTCAGAAATCCCTCACTCCCTGGAAAGAGAGCTTCCGTCAAGACAAGCGGGAAGCTGACAAAAAGCCCGCTAAGGCGGACTGACGCCAGGGTCTCACTCGAGGGCTCTCGAGTGGGGGGTCGCCTGCTCCAGTTCGAACCGACTTGGGCTTCCCGCGTGTCGGACGCCTGGGTGACGCGGGTTGTGTCGGCAGGCTACTTCATAGAGTTTCTTTCTCGACCCTCAGACAGTTTTTGCCAATCCCGCATTCCGTCAGAGCCCGAGCTATTTGCCGCTCTACTGCGGGAGGTCGATTCCCTTCTGCAGAAGGGTGTGGTGGTACCGGTTCCGCCGGAGGATCGGGGAAGAGGGTTTTATTCCAACCTCTTTGTGGTCCCCAAAAAGGAGGACAAATTTCGCCCCATTCTAGATCTCAAAAGATTGAAAAGGCATGTCCGCACCCGGAAATTCCGCATGGAGTCACTTCGCTCCATTGTGGCGGCCCTGTCGCAGAACGATTTTTTGGTGTCAATCGACATTCGCGACGCTTATTTGCATGTTCCCGTCGGAAGGGCCCACCAACACTTCCTTCGTTTTGCCATAGGTCAGGACCATTACCAGTTTGTGGCTCTGCCATTCGGGTTGGCCTCAGCACCCAGAGTTTTTACGAAAATTCTGGCACCTCTCATGGCGATTCTTCGAAGACAGGGGGTTACGATTCTTCCCTATCTGGACGACCTTTTGATTGTGGCGTCCTCAAAGGAGGAGGTGGTGGCGGCTCGCAATTTATCCCTTCAGCTCCTGGAGGACTTCGGGTGGCTGGTCAATTGGGAGAAGTCGCCTCTGGAACCGTCGCAGTCAATCCTGTTTTTGGGAATGCATTTCGACACGGTACGAGCAGTGGTGTCTCTGCCTCCAGACAAGCAAGCGAGTCTTCTTCGACATGTACAGGTTATGAAGTCGTCGACAGCAATGTCCCTTCGAAGGTGTATGCGCCTTCTGGGTTTAATGGTGGCGTCCATGGAGGCACTTCCGTTTGCCCAGTTCCATTCCAGGGCTCTCCAAAGGCTCATTCTGAGTCGTTGGGATCGATCGCAGGCTTCGCTGGATTTCAGTGTCATCATCTCCCACAGGGTGCGAGAATCTCTAGGATGGTGGTTACGTCCAGGAGCGTTATCCCTGGGGAAGTCTTTCCTCCCTTCGAGGTGGTCGGTCATAACCACCGATGCCAGCCTGACGGGCTGGGGGGGTGTCTGGAACGATCTCTGGATTCAGGGAGTATGGTCATCGGAAGAGTCTGTTCTACCGATCAACATCCTGGAATTGAGGGCAATTTTCCTTTGCCTCCAACACTGGACGGTCCCTTTGAGCGGTCTGCCAGTCCGAGTGCAGACAGACAACGCGACGGCGGTCGCGTATATCAACCATCAAGGCGGGACGAGGAGTTCCAGGCTCATGGTGGAGGTGTCTCGGATCCTGATTTGGGCCGAGACCAGAGTGCCAGCCATTTCTGCGATCCACATTCCAGGGGTTCAGAATATCACGGCGGACTTCCTCAGTCACGAGAAGATGGATCCCGGAGAATGGAGTCTTCATCCGGAAATTTTTGCACTGCTGTGCTCCCGTTGGGGAACTCCCCAAGTGGATTTGATGGCATCCAGGTTCAATGCCAAGTTACCGACCTTCATGTTCAGGTACAAGGAACCGAAGGCTGTGGCGGTGGATGCTCTGGTAGCTCCGTGGGACAAATTCGAGCTAATCTATGTGTTTCCGCCGATATCTTTGCTTCCTCTGGTGCTGCGTCGGATCAGACTGGAGAGAATCCCGGCTATGTTGATAACCCCAGATTGGCCAAGGAGGATGTGGTTCTCTACACTGGTGTCGCTTTTGGCAGCACCTCCATTCCCACTTCCTCTTCGCCCGGACTTGTTAACCCAAGGGCCCGTTCGTCATTCGGACTTGAAGTCTCTGCGTTTGACGGCGTGGCTCTTGAGACCGAAATATTGACCCGTAGAGGTTTTTCAGCCGAAGTCATTGCCACTCTGCGAGCTGCCAGAGGTCCGGCTACTACTAAGATTTAACACAAGACTTGGGAAGCCTTCTTTTTGTGGTGTTCGGGTTCTTCAAGGAACCCGAGGATTTTTTCCATTCCCAATTTGTTGGCTTTTCTGCAGTACGGGCTGGACATAGGTTTGGCAGTTAGCACTCTGAAGGGTCAGGTTTCTGCTCTGTCCTTGCTGTTTCGGAAGGCTATCGCCTCGCGTAGGGACGTGCGTTCCTTTTTTCGCGGAGTAACCCGTCAGTTTCCGCCGCGGAAGGCGCCTGTGTCTCCTTGGCGGCTCAACCTTGTCTTGGAGGCTTTTCAGCATGGGCCATTTGAGCCTATGAACTCTGCTAGCCTTTCTTTACTTTCTTGGAAGGTTGCCTTCCTAGTGGCGGTCACCTCTTTGAGAAGGGTTTCTGAGTTGGCGGCTCTTTCCTGCTCGCCTCCCTTCCTGGAGTTTTACCCGGTTCGAGTAGTGCTTCGCACACGGGGCGACTTTCTACCTAAGGTGGTGTCGCAATTTCATGTTAACCAGGATATTGTGTTGCCCTCGCTTTGCCCGGGCCCGAGGAATGCAAAGGAACGGGCCTTGCACACATTGGATTTAGTGCAGGCCTTGAAGTTCTATTTGTCTGTTACTCAAGGTTTTCGGAAATCGGATTCTCTGTTTGTGATTCCAGCAGGTCGTCGGCGTGGTCAACGAGCTTCCAAGGACTCTATAGCTCGTTGGATTCGGTCGGCCATTTTGGAGGCTTACCGACTTAAAGGCGAACCTTGCCCGATTCGAGCTCACGCCACGAGGGCTGTGGCTTCATCGTGGGCCTTTCATCAAGGGGCCTCGGCAGCTCAGCTCTGCCGAGCGGCGACCTGGCGTTCCGTCCACACGTTTACAAAGTTTTACAAGGTGGACGTCAGTGCTTCCGTTGATGCGGCCTTAGGACGTAGGGTCCTGCAGGCGGCCGTAGTTTAAAGTTCTAGTTAACTTGTATTTGGCGTCTGTTGCGCATTTATCTAGGTTGTTGGGATTCTGCCTCTTTTGGTTTTTTTCCCACCCTTAGTTTTTGGACTGCTTTGGGACGTCCCACTAGTAATGACTAGTGTGTCTCTCTTCCTTCCATCTGCTGCTGAAAGATGGATTTTGGTAAGAACTTACCTGTAAAATCCTTTTCAGCGAAGGAAGGAAGAGAGACACAGCTCCCTCCCATGGCAGAAGTGTGTTGTTGTTTTCAGATGCGGCGTGACCCTTCTCTGATAGCGATTATCTGGGCTGAGGTCGGCGCGCTAAGGCTCTGTTCCAGCATCGCCAGCTCATCGCAATGGTCAGGTCCAGTGAGTAGTACCTGGAACTGTGTGGTTTCTTTCTGTTGCATGCATAACCTGTATTCCTGTCTTTTCTCTGAAGTCCTTCAGAAGGGGTTATGTTGCTCCGCTGGTGATATTTGCTCTTCCTTAGCTTGTGTACGACTGGAGAAGCTGGAGTAGGAGGAGCCCGAGCTGGAGGGGCCGGTCAACACTCTTTTTAATCTGAGGTGTCAATCCTATCTGGGCTCCACCTACCCACTAGTAATGACTAGTGTGTCTCTCTTCCTTCCTTCGCTGAAAAGGATTTTACAGGTAAGTTCTTACCAAAATCTGTCTTTGCAGTACGGGCTGGACAAGGGTTTGGCAGTTAGCACTCTGAAGGGGCAGGTTTCTGCTCTGTCCTTGCTGTTTCGGAAGGCTATCGCCTCGCGTAGGGACGTACGTTCCTTTTTTCGCGGGGTAACCCGTCAGTTTCCGCCGCGGAAGGCGCTTGTGTCTCCTTGGCGGCTCAATCTTGTCTTGGAGGCTCTTCAACATGGGCCTTTTGAGCCTATGGACTCTGTTAGCCTTTCCTTGCTCTCTTGGAAGGTTGCCTTCCTAGTGGCGGTCACTTCTTTGAGAAGGGTTTTTGAGTTGGCGGCTCTTTCTTGCTCGCCTCCTTTTCTGGAATTTCACCCGGATCGCGTAGTGCTTCGCACACGGGACGACTTTCTACCTAAGGTGGTGTCACAATTTCATGTTAACCAGGATATTGTGTTGCCCTCGCTTTGTCCAGAGCCGAGGAATGCAAAGGAACGGGCCTTGCACACATTGGATTTAGTGCAGGCTTTGAAGTTCTATTTGTCTATTACTCAAAGTTTTCGGAAGTCGGATTCTCTGTTTGTGATTCCAGCAGGTCGTCGACGTGGGCAACGAGCTTCCAAGGATTCTATAGCTCGTTGGATTCGGTCGGCCATTTTAGAGGCTTACCGACTTAAGGGCGAACCTTGCCCGATTAAGATTCGAGCTCACTCCACGAGGGCTGTGGGTTCATCGTGGGCCTTTCATCAAGGGGCTTCGGCAGCTCAGCTCTGCCGGGCGGCGACCTGGCGTTCCATCCACACATTTACGAAATTTTATAAGGTGGACGTCAGTGCTTCCGCTGATGCGGCCTTAGGACGTAGGGTCCTGCAGGCGGCTGTGGTTTAAAGTTCTTGTGAACTTGTATTTAGCGCTAGTTGCGCATTTATTTAAGTTGTTGGGAATCTGCCTCTGTTGGTTTTTTGCCCACCCTTAATTTCTGGACTGCTTTGGGACGTCCCACTGGTAATGAATGTGTCTCCCTTCCTTCCATCTGCTGCTGAAATACGGATTTTGGTAAGACCTTACCTGTAAAATCCTTTTCAGCGAAGGAAGGAAGGGAGACACAGATCCCTCCTATGGCAGAAGTGTGTTGTTGTGTTTTGAGATGCGGCGTGACCCTTCTCTGATAGCGATTATCTGGGCTGAGGTCGGCGCGCTAAGGCTCTTTTCCAGCATTGCCAGCTCATCGCAGTGGTCAGGTTCAGTGAGTAGTACCTGGGACTGTGTGTTTTTTTCTGTTATATGCATAACCTATCTTCTTGTTTTTTCTCTGAAGTTCTTCAGAAGGGGTTATGTTGCTCCGCTGGTGATTTTTGCTCTTCCTTAGCTTGTGTACGGACTGGAGAGCTGGAGTAGGAGGAGCCCAAGCTGGAGGGGCCGGTCAACACTCTTTTTTAATCTGAGGTGTTCTATCCTGTGTGGGCTCCGCCTACCCACTGGTAATGAATGTGTCTCCCTTCCTTCCTTCGCTGAAAGGATTTTACAGGTAAGGTCTTACCAAAATCCATATTTTTTATTTTTACATTTTAGGAACGTCCGCTCCTGCTTCTACACTTACATCTGCACCTGCAACTCAGAATCCGCTTGGATTATTGGAGCAGTTCAAGAAACCAGCTGGAGCCTGGGACTGTGATGTATGCTTAGTGAATAATAAAGCAGAAGTTGTGAACTGCGTCGCCTGTCAGAATGCCAAACCAGGAAGCAAAGCGGAGTTACCAGGTGGGAATTGCCACATAGGTACTTCACAAACATGTTTTTGTTTTTTTCTCCCCTGATTAAGTAGCTTTCTATTTTCTGTACCTGTTCGATATGGGACAAAAGTTTCAATGAGTATTGTCTGTAATGTTTTTTATTTTATTTTTTTCCTTAGGTTTTGGTACTTTGCCTGGAGCAAGCGAATCCATACTTCCAACTATTAAATTTGGATTACCCTCCTCAGCCAGCTCCGGAGAACCTAAGTCAAATGCCTTCACGAACTCTTTAACATCCAAGTCGGGTGGATTTTCTGGAGAGATTAAATTTGGTCTAATTTCTTCCCCTTCTAAGTCTGTAGATGAGAAGAAAGATACAGGCTTTACATTTGGGACACCTAGCTCTACCAACAATTCAGGTTCAATCTCGAATGTATTTGCCTTTGGTAAGCCTGCAGAAAAGGACACAACTGCTAAACTGTCGGGTGATACTCCATTTGGATCCCCACCCAGCGCCTCGGCTTCTGCCCCTAAACCAGAGACTTTAGAATGTACTAGTTCTACTGAGAAATCAAATTTGGCAGTGTCCTTTCGTGTCAAGGAGCCCGAAGCGAAGAAGAACGAAACTCCTCTGGAAAGCGGCTTGACATTTGGTAAAACTGAACAAAAAGACACAACTTCCACATTTGTTTTTGGGAATAAAGATGAGAAATCAGAGACTGGCACAACAGCAATATCAGTTTTTGGCACAAAGAACGAAGGAGAACAACCAAAGCTATTTGTGTTTGGTAAACCGGAAGCGGCCAAAGCTGATGCTCTGGCACCTGTCACATATCCTTTTGGTGTGCCTAATGCCACAGAGAAGAAGGATTCCGATCAGACTGCAAAACCAGTCTTTTCTTTTGGCCTTCCTACCCCGGCCACAGGTAAGTTCTGATTTCTTCCACATGACTCGTGTGCACCTTTCAGGCTTTGCTGCCTTTGAATACTTTATTATGGTTTGTACACGTTGCAGAAAAAAATCCCTGCATCTTAAGGAACCTGCAAAGTGAATGAGATTTCTGAAATCTCATGCACACGCTGCTTTTTTTTTTCTTTGCAGATTTGAAGCATCAAAGTGTTTCTTTTAAATGCAGAGAATGTGAATTCTTCCATGTGTTTTTCCCCCAGTGATGATTTTATTTATGCAGCATTTAAGCCATTCAAAATAATGGAATAAAAAAATGCAAGAAAAGATGCTTGTATTTTACACATCGTTTTCCTGCCAGCGCTGCAAATACTAAATGTACATACCCGTGCACTTAATCCAATGTAAAATTCCAATGTTTCTGTCCGGTAGGTTTTTTTTGCAGTACTAGGGTATGAAGTTTCACAGCGATGAAACTGTCCTGTCCTTGTGCATGTCTGCCATATTTTGTATCCATAGCGTGGAATTTTTAGCCTTTTCTGAGTATAATGTTGTTTCCTGCAGAAACGGAGGAGATTTTATAGGATTATCCAAATTGATATTGGGTCAAAGAAATAGAAAGTATTAATGTGAACAAAACTTAAATTCATATTTTTATGACCCCCTTTTTTCTATTTGGTCGTGGCTTATGATTGTTGCAAGCAGCCACATGCTGAGCAGTATTTTCATCTTGGTTTTGATGTTCTTTGACCCCTTCTCTTTGCAGTCAGTTTTGGCATTCCTGACCAGGCCCCATTTTTTTTTTTCAAGTCTGACATGTCAGACTTTGAATTTTTTTATGCTCTTATAACACATTCATACACACACAAAACTGAATGCATAGCATTTATCTATAATATAACGGTAGGAGCGTCACTCTGTCTGAAGCTTTTATAGACTGCGCAAGCGCAAAACGCCTGCGCAGTCTGGCTCCAGACAGAGTGAGGCATCCAGAGCGGTGAGTACTCTGTATGGCGCCGGATATCGCGGTATGCGTACTGGATGCATACCGCGATCTCTGGCGCCATACTCACATACTTACCTGACCGGGAGGAGCGTTGCCGCGGCGCTTCTCTTCTCCCGGGGCAGGAGACCAGGAGTGTGCGTCGGATCGCGCATGCGCAGTAGCGCTGTCAAGCGCCATTTTGCTGAAGACACATTTACAGTGTGTCTTCAGCAATATGGCGCCGGACCGCGCGGTATGGGCATGCGCGTACTCCGGCGCCGCTCTCCTCCCCCGGCGTCCAGCAGAACGGAACAGTGCTGGAGCACAGGGATGAAAGGTGAGTATAAATGTTTTTTTTTTTTTTTTTTTTTTTGGGTATCTGTGCAGTTTAATAGCGGTGAGGGGGCCATGCACATCAGGATAAGGGGGGCGTGAGGGGACCATGCACATCAGGGTTGGGGGTGAGGGGACCATGCACATCAGGATTGGGGGTGAGCGGACAATGCATATCAGGGTTGGGGGGTGAGGGGACCATGCACATCAGGGTTGGGGGGTGAGGGGACTATGCACATCAGGGTTGGGGGGTGAGGGGACCATGCACATCACGGTTGGGGGGTGAGGGGACCATGCACATCAGGGTTGGGGGGGTGAGGGGACCATGCACATCAGGATTGGGGAGTGAGCGGACATGCACATCAGGGTTGGGGTGAGGGGACCATGCACATCAGGTTGGGGGTGAGGACCATGCCATCAGGTTGGGGGTGAGGGACCATGCACATCAGGATTGGGGGGTGAGCGGACCATGCAATCAGGATAGGGGGGTGAGGGGACCATGCACATCAGGATTGGGGGTGAGCGGACCATGCACATCAGGGTTGGGGGTGAGGGGACCATGCACATCAGGATTGGGGGGTGAGACCATGCACATCAGGATTGGGGGTGAGGGGACCATGCTCACAGGATTGGGGGGTGAGGGACCATGCATATCAGGATTGGGGGGTGAGGGGACCATGCACATCAGGATTGGGGGGTGAGGGACCATGCACATCAGGTTGGGGGGTGAGGGGACCATGCACATCAGGGTTGGGGGGTGAGGGGACCATGCACATCAGGTTGGGGGTGAGCGGACCATGCATATCAGGGTTGGGGGGTGAGGGACCATGCACATCAGGGTTGGGGGGTGAGGGGACCATGCACATCAGGGTTGGGGGGTGAGGGGACCATGCACATCAGGTTGGGGGGTGAGGGGACCATGCACATCAGGTTGGGGGGTGAGACCATGCACATCAGGTTGGGGGTGAGGGGACCATGCAACAGGTGGGGTGAGGGGCCATGCACATCAGGGTTGGGGGGTGAGGGGACCATGCACATCAGGATTGGGGGGTGAGGGACCATGCACATCAGGATTGGGGGTGTGCGGGGACCATGCACATCAGGATTGGGGGTTGAGGGGACATGCACATCAGGATTGGGGGGTGAGGGGACCATGCACATCAGGATTGGGGGTGAGACCATGCACATCAGGTTGGGGGTGAGGGGACCATGCCAACAGGATGGGGGTGAGGGGACCATGCACATCAGGATTGGGGGTGAGGGGACCATGCACATCAGGATTGGGGGGTGAGGGGACCATGCACATCAGGATTGGGGGTGAGGGGACCATGCACATCAGGATTGGGGTGAGGGGACCATGCACATCAGGATTGGGGGTGAGGGGACCATTTCAACCAGGATTGGGGGGTGAGGGGACCATGCACACAGGAATTGGGGGGTGAGGGGACCATGCAATCAGGATTGGGGGTGAGGTGACCATGCACTCAGGATTGGGGGTGAGCGGACCGTGCAATCAGGATTGGGGGGTGAGGGGACCATGCAAAATCGGATTGGGGTGAGGGGGACCATTCATACAGGATTGGGGTGAGGGTACCATCATACCAGATAGGGGGTGAGGGGACCATCATACCAGAATTGGGGTGAGGGGACCATGCATCCAGGATTGGGTGGGAGGTGACCTTGCATACCAGGATTGGTGGGTGAGGGGACCGTGCATACCGGGATTGGGGAGGTGAGGGGACCATGCATACCGGGATTGGGGGGTGAGGGAACCATGAATACCAGGATATGGATGAGCAGGTACCATGCATACCAGGATAGGGATGAGGGGGTACCATGCATACCAGGATTGGGTGATGAGGGGTCCATGCATACCAGGATGAGAAATGGGGTGCCATGCATACCAGATTTGGGTGGGGGTGAGGGGACCATACATACCAGCATAGGGATGAGGGGTACCATGCATACCAGGATAGGGATGAGGGGTGCCATGCATACCAGGATAGGAGGGGGGGCAGCACATACCAGCATGGGAGACCATATACCTTTAAAAATGCTTGCCAGGGGACCATGCACATCAGGATTGGGGGGCGAGGGGACCATGCACACCAGGATAGGGGGTGAGAGGACCATGCATACCAGGATAGGGGGTGAGGAGACCATGCACATCAGGATTGGGGGGGTGAGGGGACCATGCACATCAGGATTGGGGGGTGATGGGACCATGCATACCAGGATTGGGGGGTGAGGGGACCTTGCATATCAGGATTGGGGGGTGAGGGGACCATGCATATCAGGATTGGGGGGTGAGGGGACCATGCACATCAGGATTGGGGGGTGAGGGGACCATGCATATCAGGATTGGGCAGGAGGGGACCATGCATACCAGGATTGGGGGGTGAGGGGGACCATGCATACCAGGATTGGGGGGTGAGGGAACCATGAATACCAGGATATGGATGAGCAGGTAACATGCATACCAGGATAGGGATGAGGGGGTACCATGCATACCAGGATTGGGGGATGAGGGGACCATGCATACCAGGATGAGGAATGGGGTGCCATGCATAGTAGATTTGAGTGGGGATGAGGGGTGCCATGCATACTAGGATAGGAGGGGGGCAGCATATACCAGAATGGGAGACCATGTACCTATAAAAATGCTTGCCACCCGGGCGTAGAACGGGTTAATCACTCGTCTTTATATAACGTGATATGGGGGATGAGCATAGTGATAGTGCCACCTACTGGACAGAAGAATTATCTTTTCTGAAAACCAGAGGGGAGAGAATTCTCCTTCCCATGATTCTGCCTCTAGTGTAGCCAGGAAAACGTGCTGAACTGCCCATAAGTATCCACAGGGGACCGGCCCAGGGGGCGCATGTTGCGCAGCCTGTCCGTCAGAAATACTAAAGCAGGCATCAAACTCTGCGTTTAGGACGTTTAAACCTAATCCTCTTTCTCTACATGTAATTTTTTTTATCGCTTGTGTGTGATTTGAGGGGAAAAAAAGCAGCAGTTTTTTTCCCATTGTGGGAGTTATATACTGTGATAGTTTCAAGTCGTGCCAGACAAGGTAATGCTAGTTGCGTTCTTTTTTTAATATTTGTCTATACATAAATGCGTATTTAATGGTAAAACATTTTTCTGTGTTCCCATGTTCCACTATGAGATTTGAACACTGACTGTTCTGATTGCTGATCTAATACACTGCAATGCTCATGTATTGCACGATATTGGAACTGTTATGGTGCTTTCACATTGCGCTGATCTTTAAAATCATGGGTCCCGTCAGGTCTTGTGTCCGAACCCCTCTGCAAATCTAAAATCTAACATATGCAGAGTGACCGAGTGCTCTGACGCTTATAGGCCTGCTGAATGTGGACACCCAGATGTAGTAGACTGTGTCTGAGTGAC
The DNA here is from genome assembly GCA_033576555.1 of Oophaga sylvatica. NCBI lineage: Eukaryota > Metazoa > Chordata > Amphibia > Anura > Dendrobatidae > Oophaga > Oophaga sylvatica. The sequence goes on from JARQOD010000006.1 coordinate 287,496,072, forward strand.
CACCTCCAGTAGGTGTATACGCCTAAAAATGATGCACGTCGGAGCACTCGTTCGCTCTGACTGCAGCATTATAGTCCATGGCCCGGTTGAGTAATTTGCCCTAATCTCGCTTTACGTGATGATTCGCACTTATGCCCCAATGGGACCCACGAACATTTAGATAAGCGCATTGTGAAAACACCCTTAAGGTACTGCCACACTAAACAATCCCGCTAGCGATCACGATAACGACGCATACTAATGCAATCGCTAGCGGGATTGTTTCTATATCGCTAAGTGCGGCCACATTTAGCGATATAGTTAACGACGCTATCGCCGTTAGCGATCTTCTTAACGACTTTAGCGGTACAAAAGTACCGCTAAATCGCTAAGAAAAGGTGCCACACTAGCGATATATACTTACCCAGCGGGAGCGCCGACGAGAAAATAGGGTCCGGAACGATTCCAGCGACGAGCGAGATCACAGCAGGAAGCACGTCGCTGGCAGCTGCCGCACTGAACAACATCGCTAACGGGATCGCTAAATAGTGACGTTTTTTAGCGATCCCGTTAGCGATATTGTTCAGTGTGGCATACCCTTTAGTTTTACACTTGCAGAAAGCCTTTTAGCCTCTGTTTATGAAAGGCCTAATAGGACACTATAGCTTGCAGACCTGGAGCTCATAGTTGTCACAGCACCTGGAGGTTAAACCATCAGTATGGGTCACCAGAAAACCATATCCGTTCTTAAAGAGAACCTGTTAGCTAGATTTTTGCATGTTAAAGTAAAGGCATAGCCATAATGGCACTGTCCTACAGATTACGGTAGATAGATACTTTTCGTGACATAATCTGCATGGTGGTTGTTCTTTAATCAGCATTTGAAGTTTTGCTGTAATAAGCTTTAGGTACATAGGGGCTGGCCTGCGAGTAGGGTCTTTGCCTGCCTCCAGTATCTGTATCATCTGCCACCTGTTTGCAAGTTGGTGCTGTCCTTGCCACGGGCAGCTCTTGTGCAGATTGATCTCCCTTCGATTTTCAATAAAATGGCGCTAATGATAGCACTTGTGCAGTTTAAGATATCGGCTTAAGCCCAAACTTCCAATGTGGATTAACAACAACCAGCATGTAGATCTCTTCACTAAAGGTATCTATTTAATCTAGCAGTGCCATTACCATATCTTTACTTGCACATGAAAACCATGCTGATTCTCTTTAAGACATATCTGTCAAATAAAAAGCTCCAACTTTGATAAATGAGTGAATTAAAAGTGTAAGAAAACTCTCCATAAACAAGGTCCACTCCAGAAAAAAGCTTCAAATTCATTGCGAAATCTTTGTAAGAAAAATTGTAAACTTATCCTCTATTTTAGTAGAATTAACAAATAGAGTAATACATTGTAGGTACTCTGTAAGAAACAAGTTTCCTGTAGGGGGGCGCTCCAATCCTGTAATACAGGAGCAAAACAATGGCAGACATGGTACTTAACCTCAAGCAATATGACTGCACTAAGACCGCTCTGTCAGGGAACCTAAACTATTAGAGCCAGATACTGGGCGGTGACTGATAATGTCATTAACCCCTTTACCCCAAGGATGGTTTGCACGTTAATGACCGGGCCAATTTTTACAATTCTGACCACTGTCTCTTTATGAGGTTATAACTCTGGAACGCTTCAACAAATCTTTGCGATCCTGATTGTTTTCTCGTGACATAATGTACTTCATGTTAGTGGTAAAAAAATTTCGATAAAACTTGCGTTTATTTTTTGAAAAAATGCAAATATGGTGAAAATTTAGCAATTTTCAAACTTTGAATTTTTGTTCCCTTAAAACAGAAATATGTCACACACAAAATAGTTAATAACATTTTCCACATGTCTACTTTACATCAGCACAATTTTGGAACCAAAAATTTTTTTTGTTAGGAAGTTATAAGGGTTAAAAGTTGACCAGCGATTTCTCATTTTTACAACAAAATTTACAAAGCCATTTTTTTTAGGGACCACCTCACGTTTGAAGTCACTTTGAAGGGTCTATATGGCAGAAAATACCCAAAAGTGAGACCATTCTTAAAACTGCACCCCTCAAAGTACTCAAAACTACATTCAAGAAGTTTATTAACCCTTCAGGTGCTTCACAGGAGCAGAAGCAACGTGTAAGGAAAAAATGACCATTTAACTTTTTAGTCATAAAAATGAGTTTTTACAAACATTTTTTATTTTCACAAGGGTGAAAGGAGAAAATGGACAGATAAAGTTGTTGTACAATTTCTCCTGAGTATGCCGATACCCCATATGTGGGGGAAAACCACTGTTATATGCGCACAGCAGAGCTCGTAAGGGAAGGAGCGCCATTTGACTTTTTCAAGTTTGGAGAGCCCCTGATGCGCCTAAACAGTGGAAACCCCCCACAAGTGATACTATTTTAGAAACTAGTCCCCTATGGAACTTGTCTAGATCTGTTGTGAGCACTTTGGACCCCAAGTGTTTCACAAAAGTTTATAATGCCTGGGTGTGAAAAAAAAATTTCCACAAAAATGGCTTTTTAGTTCCCAATTTTTGATTTTTCCCAAGAAAATTGGACCCCAAAAGTTGTCCAATTTGTCCTGAGTACGCTGATACCCCATATATGGGGGGGGAAACTGTTTGGGTGCACGGCAGGGCTTGGAAAGGTAGTAATAACGTTTTAGAATGCAGACGTTGATGGGTGTCATGTTCCGTTTGCAGTGCCCCAGATGTGCCTAAACAGTGGAAACCCCCCACAAGTGATCCCATTTTGGAAACTAGACCCCTAAGGAACTTATCTAGATCTGTGGTGAGCACTTTAAAACCCCAAGTGCGTCACACAAGTTTTTAATACCTGGGCATGAAAATAAAAAATCCTATTTTTTTCACACAAAAATTGTCTTTTAGTCACCAATTTTTTTTTTCCCAAGGGTAACAGGAGAAATTGGCCCACAAAAGTAGTTGTCCAATTTGTCCGGAGTACGCTGTTACCCCATATGTGGGGGGGGGGACACTGTTTGGGCGCACGGCAGAGCTCGGAATAAAAGGATCGCCAATTGACTTTTTCCAACCAAAACCCCATTTTGGAAACTAGACCCCCTAAGGAACTTATCTAGATCTGTGGTGAGCAATTTGAACCCTCAAGTGCTTCACACAAGTTTATAACGTAGAGCCGTAAAATTAAAAAGTCATATTTTTTCCACAAAATGATCTTTTCACCCCAATTTTTATATTCCCAAGGGTAACAAGACCCCAAAAGTTATTGTGCAATTTGTCCTGAGCACTCTGATACCCCATATGTGGGGGTAAATCACTATTTGGGTGCATGGCACAGAGTGCCGTGTGTCAGCTGTGATAATCAGCTGACACCGGGCTGCGATCGGCCGCGCTCTCAGGGAGCGCGGCCGATCGCATGGGACGTACTATCCCGTCCATGGTCATACGGGCCCAGGTACCATGGACGGGATAGTACGTCCGATGGCAGAAAGGGGTTAAAGGCAGAATCTTGTCATGTTAGTCGCGTTTTATCATGTGCCAGTAATAAAAGGCTTATAAATGTGCTGAGTTACTACTGTAAGAGAAGTGCTCAGGGTAATGCAGTGCTGAACCTTAGTTTGATCAGAGTTACTCTAAAGGGTATGCCACACTAAGCGAGATCGCTAACGAGATCACTAAAACGTCACTATTTTGCGATCTCGTTAGCGACCTCGTTGTGTGTGGCATGTAGCAACGATGTGGCCCCTGCTGTGATGTTGCTGATCGTTCACTAGCGTTCTGGACCGTTTTTTGATCATTGGTGTCCTGCTGGTGAGCCTATATCGCTGTTTGGCACCTTTTGCGAACGACGAGCGACCTCGTTTGTGGTTGCTGATCGTTCACTAGCGTTCTGGACCGTTTTTTGATCATTGGTGTCCTGCTGGTGAGCCTATATCGCTGTGTTTGGCACCTTTTGCGAACGACGAGCGACCTCGTTTGTGACGCATATGTTGTTTAGCATCACGGAGTGGATCGCAATATCTAAGTTCTCTTTTGCGTCACAGAGAGGATCGCAGAAGTTGCAAAGCAGGCTAGCAGGACGCAGAGAGCAGGATTGATGCTGGAAATTCCTATGAATCAGAAGCGCTCAGTACATGCTAATGACATCCTAACGACCGCCAAAGTCGTTAAAGAGATCGCTGACCGCTGATGAGTCGTTTGAGATCTCCTGTTTGGCAGCTGGAGAGGGCTGAGAGGAAGACTGTGGTCACCAGCGGTGACCCCCCCCCTGCTGAAGGGGTTGACGCCGTCTTCTGCGCTGTCCGGACACAGTTCGGGGAGGAAACTCCGGGCTCCCAGCTTCCTTCTACATCCGAGGGCCCCTGCGGTTACTCCTCCCCGGGACTATAGGACGGGTAAGAGGATTATCATCCCCCTGCTACATGGAAGTCTATGGGCTTGCGTTTCCCCACCATAACCGGCCCCCTCCACTCCCTTTAGCGCGCTCTTTTTTGTATTAAAAAAAAATCCCCCTCAGTATTCACAAGAGCACCTCACCACCTGGCCGGTCTCCCTCTCTGCTGACTTCAAGGCGCTCACACCGCTACCGCAGCATCCCTGTTCGGGTCCCACGCTATGTCCCTGCGGTGCTGTTGTTTTCCTGGCGGGGTTGTGGCCGCCGGCCGCTCGTCTCTTACTGCAGCGCCATTTTCCTTCTCACAGGGGACTTGCTCCGGCCACGCCCCCTGTGCTGCGCGCGCTCTGTTGGCGCTCTTTTTCAGCCTATCTCCAGGGCACTTTCATTTCTAGCACTGTACCGCCCCATCTGACCGCGCCTCCCTCCTCCTTTTAGCCTATCACACGGCTCGGCCGCTTAGCCACGCCCACCGCTAAGGTCCTTTCACTTGGACCCTGCTCTGCACCTCGTGCAAATCTCTCACAGCCCACGGATCTCTGCGCCGGGGACACAGCTACTCGCTATCTACGGCGCTGCTGCTACTGGGTAGGCACTCTCTCTTTCAGGTGCCATCATTCAGCTCTCCCCTGCAGTATTGCAGCCAGCCCTCCCCGGCAGTATTGCAATTTTTGGGCATATAGCTCAGACTCTCCTATGCCCAACCCTGCAAGGGCTCCCTATGCTAGTCCTGTCATAACACACTACGTCTGCGCATGCTGTAAGAAAAAGTGGTCGTCAGGCCTGTCATCCCCCTTCTGCACGTCATGCAGTCCTTCCACCATGTCGGCCTCTCCGACTCCCGGGTTGAGAGCACTCCCCCCTCCCTCAGAGTGGGCCGTGGCAATGTCTCAATCGGTCGTAGACCTGACTAAGGTATCACAGTCTCTGATCCATGTCCTGGAACGACTTCCTCAGCTATCTACAGCCACCAGTGCTCCGACCGCCTCTCACGGCGAGTCGTCAGCACCTGTCCGTGACCTTCAAAGGGACAGACCAGGTAGAAGTTCTAGGAAGCGGGCCCTGTCTGGCTGCTCTTCCAGCTCACCAGGACCCTCCGCAGCATCCAAGCTGCTCTCTTCTCCCCAACTCCCCTCCGAGGAGGAGGACCTTGGGTCTGACATTGACTCCCAGTCCGGGTCTGATTCAGACACTGACCAGACCTCCAGGATGCAGGACATGGTTGATAGCCTTATTTCGGCTATCTCTCAAACCCTTAAACTAAAAGAGGACGAGGTTCCTTCTCAGGACTCCTCTGTCTCATTCAAGCGGGTGAAGCGGCCCTCCCGCACCTTTCCCAACCACGAAGAATTTGACTCTACTCTGTCAAAACATTGGGAACACCCCGAAAAGCGCTTCCAGGGAAGGAAGCACTTGGACGTCCTGTACCCCTTTATTCCCGATCTCCTCTGCAAATGGGCAGAGTCCCCAAAGGTGGATCCGCCGGTCTCTCGTATTTCCTCCAAGACGGTCCTGTCTTTGCCGGATGATGCGTCTCTTAAAGACGCGACGGACAGGCAGATCGAGTCTCTGGCCAAATCAGCCTTTGAGGCATCTGGTGCATCCCTTTGTCCCAGTTTTGCCTCCACCTGGGTGGCAAAACTGTGTCAGCTTGGGCTAAGATTCTTCGCAGGGGCATCTTATCTTCAGCCCCTCCAGACGAGCTGGCGGAGTTAGCGGACCAAATTGGCCTCGCTGGCAAATACATTTTAGCAGCCTCCCTAGACGCGGCAGGCTGTTCCGCCAGAGCAAGCAGCAACATCGTGGCTAAAGGACTGGAGCGCAGATACTACCACCAAGAAGTCTCTCACCAATCTGGCTTTCCAAGGCTCCAGGCTCTTTGGCGCTAAACTGGACCAGATAATTTCGGACGCTACTGGAGGCAAAAGCACCTCTGTCCCCAGTCCAGACCTAAGCGTCCTTTCTACAGGAAAGGTCCCCGGCCCTTTAGGTCCTTTCGTTCCTTTCAATCTTCTGAATCTTTCCCCCCCCCCCCCCAACAAGAGCGTTCCTCTGCTTCAGGAGAACTGAGAAAACCATCCTTCAAGCCCTCTCCCCACTGGAGGCCAAAGGGCCGATCTGCAAAGCCTTCTGGGTCCCGTTCCAAGAGGTTTTGCTCTAAGTGACGGGTCACCCCCACCTGGAAGTTTTTCCAGGGTGGGAGGCAAGCTTCTTTCCTTCAGAGACTCTTGGCTATCAGTGGTCAGCGACGCCTGGGTCAGGGAGATCGTTACATCCGGCTACAAGATCGAATTTTCGTCCCTCCCAGCAAGGCGCTTCTTTCTTTCACGCCCACCAAAGCAGCCAGCCCAGACTCCAGGATTTCTTCATGCGGTTTTTTTCCTTATGGCCGCCGGAGTGGTCGTTCCCGTTCCACCAAATGAATGGTTTTCGGGTTTCTACTCTAATCTTTTCGTAGTCCCGAAAACAGACGGTTCCCTCTGTCCAATCTTGGACCTCAAACTGCTCAACCGGCACGTTCGGATTCGCCACTTCAGGATGGAATCCTTGCGCTCTATGATCGCCGCCATGGAGCCAGGGGAATTTCTCTGCTCTGTGGATATTCAGGATGCGTATCTTCACATCCCTATTTGTGCACAGCACCAGAGATTCCTTCGGTTTGCGATCCAGGACGATCACTTCCAATTCACAGCCCTTCCCTTCGGCCTGGCTTCGGCCTCCAGGGTCTTCACGAAGGTTATGGCGGCGGTCATGGCCATTCTTCGCTCCAGGGGGATTCTCATAATCCCTTACCTGGACGATTTGCTAATCTAGTGCTCATCCCGTCAAGATTGTGCTCAGAGTCTTCAGGTCACTCTGGACACCCTGACTCGTCTCGGCTGGATCATCAACCGGGAGAAGTCCTCTCTAACCCCTTCTCAGCATCTGACCTTTCTGGGCATGGAATTCGACACGCACTTGTCCCGGGTATTCCTCCCGAAGGACAAATTTTCAGCTCTCTGCAAGGGAGTCCGATCCCTAAGGCGCCCAGTCCCCCTTCCTCTTTGTTCCTGCATGAGGGTCCTGAGGAAGATGGTCGCCTCCATGGAAGCCGGCCCTTCGCCCAGTTCCATACTCGCCCTCTTCAACTGTCCACCTGGAACAAAACCTTGACCGCCCTGTTCGCCTGCCCCTCCAGGTGAGACAGTCCCTGACCTGGTGGACTCTGTCCTCTGCGAGGGAGGTCCTTCCTTCCTCTTCGGTGGCAGGTCATCCCCACCACCGACGCAAGTCTCCTCTGGTGGGGAGTGGTTTTCCTCCGGCACACAGCGCAAGGTTCTGGGACTCCCAGGAAGCCCTTCTTCCCATCAGTCTTCTGGAGATCAGGGCAATCTTCTTGCCCTCCTCCGCTGGCAGTCTCTTCTGGCAGGCAAACCCGTTAGCATTCAGTCGGGACAACACAGCCGTGGCGTACATAAACCATCAGGGCGGGACCCGCAGCAAACAGGTGATGGCGGAAACGGCAATAATTCTGCGTTGGGGGCAACGTCACGTTCCGGCCATATCAGCCGTTCATATTCCGGGGGTCAAAAATTGGGCAGCTTTCTCAGTCGCCAGGTCATAGCATCAGGCGAGTGGTCCCTCCATCCCTCTGTCTTCAATCAGATATGTCAGCGTTGGGGCTCTCCGGAGGTCGCTGGAAAGGTCTCCCGGCTTCCAAGTCCACGATCGCTCGTTGGATTTGTTCTGCGATACTGGAATCGTACCGCGTTCAGGAGAAACGGCCCCCTCCGGGAGTGAGAGCCCACTCCACCTGGGCTGTCGGAGTTTCTTGGGCTGTCCATCACCAAGCTTCGGCACTACAGATCTGCAAGGCCGCGACTTGGTCGTCCTTGCACACATTTGCGAGGTTCTACAGGGTTCATACCCAGGCCTTGTCCGATGTAGGCTTAGGTAGGAAGGTTCTGCAGGTGGCGGTGGCTCACTGGCCGACCTATGTCCTTTCTTCACGTTGCCTAAATCATTTCCCTCCCTTGGTACTGCTTTTGGACGTCCCATGGTTACCTGTGTCCCCCAATGAAGCGATAAAGAAAGAGGGATTTTCTGGTATTAACTGTAAAATCTTTCTTGGAGCCTTCATTGGGGGACACAGCACCCCCGTTTGTTGTTGTGCCATGTTGGGCCTAACAGCCTATTGTTGAGTTGGTACATATGTTTGAGTTCTTGTTAATGCTCCTACTGCTTTTTGCACCAACTGAGGTACTTAGTGCCTGTCCGTGGGTGTATACTGCCGGGGGAGGAGCCACTTTTTTCCTTTTTTTGCAGTGTCAGCTTCCTAGCAACAGCAGCATACACCCATGGTTACCTGTGTCCCCCAATGAAGGCTCCAAGAAAGATTTTATGGTGAGTACCAGAAAATCCCTCTTTTACAAACAGCCAGTTATTAAAAATCCTCTCTGTTCCAAAGACCAGGGGGATTGATAATTTTATAGTTTACTGACTGATGCTTAGGTTAGAGTCCACCCTATAGTGTGAGTGGCTGGTTACCGAGGCAAGGAGCCAGCACTGCTGGCCGGCTCTCTGCATTGCATCTTAAGCTAGCCAGGTTGCTTCACTGCCCCTGCATTTCTCCAATTCTGAAGAGGCAAACATGGGTCTGCTGACGGCATAGAAGAGAGCACAGTTTGGACCAGGAAGCTGCGAGGAGTGGTGTGCTCCTGAAGGTTGAGAATGCAAACACCCCTTTAAAGGGTTATTCTCAACACTGGTCCCAAGGATTGCACTTCACCCCTGCATCCCAGCTTACTGCTTGCCGGGAAAAGTGCTCTTGAGTGATCTGACCAGCTGCAGGCCCCAAACTGTGTGCTCTCCAGTGCTGCAAGCATTGGGCACTGAAACTGGCAGGATCATTGAACCAGCAACTGCAGAGCATTTAAATTCTTTATAGAATAAAAGCTTGTAAGCATCATACGCCTTGCATAAGAGACAGACCACAACAGATAGAATGAAGAGGTGGCTGCTGTTTTTGAAGATGGAAAGGAATTTTATTTTAACTGCATTTTATTGAGATAAAAGGATCAAGTACATCATGGATGCAGCAAATTAGCATGTTTTGAATGTCCAATAAATCATTGTCAGGAATGAATGCTTTGTAAGATACTGTAGAACAGAGTATTGTTTCTACATGGAGTACTTGAATAGAATATCTCAAACATATCTTGGTGAGTTCTGCCCACAGATGAAAACTTAGACAACAGTCATTGCTGCTTGTGTGTTTCTGTCTGGAGAGAGGATGATAAAGGGCAGGTCTGAAGCTACTCTGACCACAGAGAAGAAAGTTAGGCTCCAGAAGCACTACTCCTATTTCTACACCCCGTCACAATCCCTCAATGGTGATGCAGTCAAGGGGCGTTCAATCCATCAAACCCAAATTGTTGGTATTTTTTCCAAGGCAGCTGTTTCATAGATCTTTTATATATATATAAAGTGAGAAGTTTACCGCCGTTTTCCATTGTAAGATGATAGGTACTCTTAATGACATCCAATGTTGGCCACCCACAAGGAAGCTCAGCGGGAATAATTTTAGCTACAGTCACTGATATTATTTAGGGTCAAAAAGTAGTAGATAAGTCTAAGGCTATGACCCCACGATCATGATATAGCATTGTTTTGGAGGCAGCATATTTTCACTGTATTCTAATCACAAAGGTAAATCCGTATGTGTTCATTGAACCATGCGGATTTACCGCATCTAATGAATGGCTATGGGTGAGACTACGCAGCGGAGGTTTGCTTTCACATTGCTTTCTTGCACCCATTCTGTCACCCCATTGGAACTTACATCTGAACCCCCTGCAAAACTGCATTCGTACATATGCGCTGGCGGGGCCATAGACTATAATGGTGCCGGCAGAGCAAACGTACTCTCTGATGTGCATCATTTCTAGGCGTATATGCCTACTGGAGGTGGATACTCTGATGCAGTCTACTACAGCTCTTGCGCGAAAATTATGCACAGCAGAGCACACATTCGCTGTGTCGGCACCATTCTAAGCTATGGTCCCGTCAGCGCATAGATATATACAAATCCCATTTTGCGGGGGGTTCAGATGTAAGCCTCAACGGGGCCATCGTATGGGTGCCAGGCCGCAATCTGAAAGGACCCTTAGGATAATCTGTGATAGGGACTCCTCCCATGTGTTTTTGTAGGAAATGAACCATTGGGTTCAGTGTCTCTGGCCAATCATTTAGGAGATGAAAGACAAAAAAAAAAGTTCTCGGCCCCTTGTGACATTTGCGGCACTCATCTGGGCATTTAGGTTGTACCTTGTGAAGGATATAGAATTCTAGTGTCTATGAAGAGGATTCTCAATACCAAGTGCTCGATAACTAGTAACCTTGCAGTTTGTCATTTATCATAATTGGACAAACCCTTAAATGAGCACAATTGGCCACTAATCTGCTGGTTTTAACCTTATTTTTCTTGACATTATGAAAACTGTTTTATTAGAAAAGTTCAGTACCTTGTTAATTTTTTTCACTACACATACAAATCTATGAATGTCATTAGAAATTACAAGGTGACAAAAGATCCTAATAACGTTGTTCCCCACACCCCCAGGTACCAGCTCCACTCCTTTTAACTTCGGTGCAGCTGCTGCTGCCGCTGCCAACCCTGTACCAGCATTTGGGAAACCTGCCAGCCAGACAAATGCCGCCCTGGCCTTTGGCTCATCAACATCCTCTACTTTGTTTCCCAGTACTTCTCAGAATGTCCCTTCTTTTGGATCATTGGCTAGCAATGTCCAGACTCCAGTCTTTGGGCAGCAAAACTCTCAACCTGCTTTTGGATCTAGTACAGCTCCCCCTACGGGTAAGTAACAGGCTATGAGGGTAAACGGTATTGGTGAAGGCTGATCTCCATGAAAACCGAACAGTGGTGAAAATAGTGAATGCATTTTTCGTTAACAGAGCTAAACTGATTAGGAAATTGATGTTTCCAAGGCCTGAACTCATGTGATGACACTCAGTACAGCTCTGTGGCGGGGCTCACCATGAGCATTTCTCCATAGGATATTCCATATTTATGTGTCTGTTAGAGGGTGGTAGTGGCAAGACTTTTGTGAGTCTTATAGATATTCCATTAGTTCACGTTATATTTTTTGTCAAGAATTTTTATTGCAGACATTTTTTTTCATAGACTTGGCAACTACAGACATTTTTTTTCTTTTAAGCTTTCTCCTTAGCCTCATTGTGGGACACAGGACCATGGGTGTTATGCTGCTGCCACTAGGAGGACACAAAGGAAATACACAAAAAAGATTAACTCCTCCTCCTGCAGTATACACCCTCTGCTGGCTCTATCCTGAACCAGTTCTTGAGCTTAGTGTCTGTAGGAGGTACTAGGGTCTGTCATCAGACCCCAATTTTATTAGTATTTTTTTCTACCTCTTTTACTTTTTCCATTTTTTCCATGGAATGGAAGGGCGACGGGGCTTTTCAAAATCCTGTTCTCCTGAAATCATCAACAGGCGGGAACGCGGAGTGTCGCCTCCCCGTACCCCCTCCTGCACCATGACATGCCTGAGCTCTTAGGGGCGACCGATCCTTTTAATGGGTCCGCTCTCCCCACACCTATAACAGACGGGCACATGTGGTGCCGCCCCCCTCGTACCCGCTTCCTGAGCCAGGCCTTCAGCCGGACAACCAGAGCCCTATGGCTTCGCTGTCTTCCTCCCAATGGATTACCTCAGGTAACATGGCAGGCAGACTCCGGGCTTCCATCAGCGTCCGTGCAGCCCCATTACACCACCACTGCAGAAAGTGGATGATGCCAGGAGGCGACTGAGCCCTCTCCACCTCCCTATCAAAGGGAAGGTGGATTGAGGATGATCTGCTGAGCCCAGTCTCTCAGCCTTCTGGGCATCCCCGGCTTTGCTACATCTGGCCTGGGAGCAGCGTCTTGGCGGGGGGCTTCCCTCAGAATAGTCCGCTGCCCCCCAGAGAGGGGTAGGTGTCCGCTGCGCTCCCGAGAGTCTCTTCTGTCGCCGCCGTAAATTTAGCCACCGGCTTCTCGCTGCGGTAGGCCCAGCTCCGCCCCCTTCCTGAGCTCTTTGTCATGAGAAGCGACAACTTTCCTCTCGGACTTTTCTTCCTAGCGCGTCCTAAGCACAGGAAGATGGGGGGACACCATTACCCTCTTCAGCCTTTGGATCCGCGGCACAAGCTACTTCTCGGGGGCATGGACACAGGCCCTGGGTAAGCTAGCGCACACCGCTCAGGTGCACACTGCTTAACCCCTCCGCTGCAGGCACACAGTTTATCTCTTCCCTGCAGCCCCTCAACAGCCATTTGCAGCTTCCTTCGAAAACTCGCAATGTGTCTCAATCAAAGGCTGATAAGACGCACACAGTGATCTATGCCTCATGTACCACATGCAATGTCTCCCTGAATCGGAAACATCCTAATCCTCTTTGTACTGATTGCAAAGGCTAAGGCTCTCCGGAGCACCCCACTACTGTAGAACACAGCCGTGCCAGCCCCCCTGAGTGGGCCTCTTCCTTGGCGCAGACAATGGCTTCTCTCGCTAAGGCCCTAGAGTCCTTTCGTTATTCCCCCTCAAGCCAGGGCATCTCCTTACCCCCTGTAGATGGCCCCTCAGCCACGCGAGAGCCTTCCTCCGACGGGCCGGACAGCAACAGTGGACGCACATTCCTCTAGGAAACTCACCCGTCCCCACGGAACGCCGATGCCTCTGCATCCGCTAGCTCTGTCTCGTTCACCCTCACCCGGGATTTGCAGCGATCACAACTCAGAATATGAGTCGGATGGGGCCGTAGACCCGGACTCGCCTGAGTTCCAGGAGTCTTTAGATTCTCTCATTGAAGCAGTTAATCAGGCTCTGAGAGTAGACAAAGAACCCGGTACTAATCCGGATCATTCCGTATCGTTCAAAAGAACCAAACGTCCTCACAAGGTTTTTGCTAACCACCCCGAGTATAGAAATCGCCCAGATAAGCGATTCACAGGTCAAAAACCCTAGAAGCACGGTACCCTTTTGCACCTACGTTAAGGAAGGACAGGACTGAATCCCCTGCAGTGGATCCACCCATATCAAGGCTCGCCTCTAGAACTCTTCTGTCGCTAACTGATGGGTCTTCCATCAAAAATCTCACTGATCGTCAAATTGACAAACTTGCCAGGTCAGTCTTTGAGGCCGCCGGATCTACTCTCTTCCCTTCTTTCGCGACCACTTGGGTAGCCAGAGCTATGATAGCCTGGGTAGAGGCCCTAGCAAAAATCAGTCGAAACAACAACCTACCTTCTGAGGTGACCAGTATCGCCTACCAGATCGTCCGGGCTGGGGATTTCGCTTTCCATGCCTCCCTAAATGTGGCTAATTGTGCTGCTCTTGCAGCCGCAAACGCCGTTACCATCAGAAGAGCCCTATGGCTTAGAGAATGGCAGGCAGACTCCGCTTCAAAGAAATCCTTGACTTCCCTGCCATACCAGAGCGAGCGTTTGTTCGGAGAAAAACTCTATCAAATTATCTCAGACTCCACTGGTGGGAAAAGCAAATTTCTCCCTCAGCGTAGACTTAGTCGGCCCTTTCGGAGCCAACACCAGGGCTGTTTTCGACCTTTCCGCAATACCACTAGCTGGTCATCCACACACGCTTTTGCTAGCTCGACTCGCCCCCCACGCGGGGACAAGGGTTCGCATTCGTCGTTTAAACCCTCTTATTCCTGGAGAAACAGATCCCCTTCGGGCCAGACCCAAGGGTACCACTTCCCGCAAGCCCTCTGCTCGATGACTCCTTCCCGTGTCCAGAAGACAGGGGGTAGGCAGCCTGCTCTTGTTTCACCAGGTCTGGTTGTCTGTTGTTCCCGACCAACGGGTCACAGATCTCGTGTCCTCGGGATACAAAATCGAATTCACATCTCCTCCACCAAGGTGTTTTTTCCAGTCTTGTCTCCCAAAGTCCAAGGCACTTGTGGCTTCATTTTATCAGGCCGTATACGCCCTCCGCAGCAGCGCAGTCATCATTCCGGTTCCTCCATCAGAAAGGTTTAAGGTTTTTTACTCAAACCTATTCATGGTCCCAAAGAAGGACGGAACCATGCGCCCCATCCTAGACCTAAAGTTGTTGAACAAATTTGTCAGAGTGCGCCACTTCAGAATAGAGTTTCTCCGTTCTGTCATCGCCTCTCTGGAGAAAGGGGAATACCTTGCGTCCATGGACATCAAAGACGCATATCTCCACATTCCAATCTTCGAAGGTCATCCAAGATTTTTATGCTTCACCGTCGGAGACGAACACTTTAAATTCACCGCGCTGCCCTTCGGTCTCACCACTGCCCCCAGAGTGTTCACAAAGGTCATGGCAGCTGTCATGTCCGCCCTAAACTCTCAGGGCTTGGTGATTCTGCCCTTCTTGAATGACCTCATCAAGGGTCCGTCCTCGCGGGCCTGCACAGAGTGTTAATGTCACTGTGGATACTATTTCGCCTAGGCTGGCTAGTGAACCTGGGCTAATCCTCTCCGGTTCCATCCCAACAAATTCCCTTTCTGGGGATGATCTTGGACACTTCCCAAGGGTTGGTGTTTCTCCCTCCGGATAAGATCTCTTTTCTAACCCGGGGAACCCGATTGCTATCTCTGGCCCGCTCTCCCTCTGCGGTTCGCTATGCTGATACTGGGGAAAATGGTAGCTTCCATCGAGGCACTACCATTTGCCCAATTACACCTCTGTCCCCTGCAACAGGAATTGCTTTCCGCTTGGGACAAAAATCCAGCATCCTTAGATGCCAGCTTTCGCCTGGCACCCAGGAACAGGCGGTCTCAAGTGGTGGACATCAACGTCATCATTGGGTCAGGGAAGGTCTTTCCTTCCGGTGCACTGGTTGGTAGTGACCACCGATGCCAGTCTCCTCAGATGGGGGGGGCGATCTTTTGGCACCACGCTGCTCAGGGACACTGGTCTTCTCAGTAAGCCAGCCTTCCCCTCGAGATCCGAGCTCTTCAATTCCATCACCTCTTAGCAGATCGCCCCATTCGGATCCAATCAGACAACACCACGGCTGTGGTGTACATCAATCTCAAGGAGGCACACGAAGCAGAAGAGCGATGCTCGAAGTGACGCACATCCTGCGATGGGCCGAGACAAACCACTCGCTCATCTCTGCTGTTCATATTCCGGGAGTAGAGAATTGGGTGGCGGATTTTCTCAGCCGCCAGGGCCTAGCATCGGGGGAGTGGTCTCTTCACCCGGAGGTGTTTCATCAAATTTGCCAGCGTTGGGGTACTACGGATGTGGACCTCATGGCCTCCAAGGTTCTGGCATTCGTAGCCCGGTCCCGCGACCCTTAAGCCATCGGCACGGATGCTCTAGTGCTCCCTTGGAACCAATTTCGCCTCCCTTACATCTTTCCACCACTTCCGTTAATTCCAAGGGTCATACGAAAAATCAAGGCGGAAGGCATCCTGGTGTTTCTCGTCGCTCCAGACTGGCCGCTCAGGGCCTTGTATGCGCAGCTAGTACATCTAGTTGCCGATGTCCCCTGGCAGTTACCGAATCGTCCGGATCTTCTCTGAGACCCATTTGCCACCAGAACTCGAGAATGCTGAATTTAACGGCCTGGCCATTGAATCCTGGATTTTAGCCCAGGCTGGTTTCTCGCGACAAGTGGCATCTACCATGATCAACGCTAGGAAGCCTGCTTCCATGCGCATTTACCATCGTGTTTGGAAAACTTTTTTCTCCTGGTGCAAGGATAAAGGTCTTTCCCCTCTGCTGTTTTCCATCCCCTCCATCTTAGAGTTTCTTCAAGCAGTATTGGACTCAGGCCTAGCGCTGGCCTCCCTCAAAGGCCAAATTTCAGCTCTTTCCGTCCTTTTCCAGCAAAGGATAGCTTCAAAACCAGAGGTTAAGACCTTCATACAGGGAGTGTCACACCCTGTACCGCTCTACAAGATGCCTTTAGAGCCTTGGGACCTTAACTTGGTCCTAGGTGCCTTACAAGAGACCCACTTTGAGCCAATACAGGATGTTTCCCTCTCTCCTTTCGTGGAAAGTTGCCTTTCTTGTGGCAATAACATCCATCAGACTGGTCTCGGAATTGGCGGCCTTGTCTTGCAAACCTCCTTTTCTGATTATCCACCAAGACAAGGTGGTGCTAAGGACATCTCCGTCCTTCTTGCCTAAAGTCATCTCGGGTTTCATCTAAACGAGGGCATAGTTCTGTCCTCGTTCTGTCCAGCTCCGGTCCACCGTACTGAGAAAGCTCTTCACACTTTGGACTTGGTGAGTGCTCTCAGGAAGTACATTTCCAGAATGGCTATCAGTGGTCAGCGACGCCTGGGTCAGGGAGATCGTTACATCCGGCTACAAGATCGAATTTTCGTCCCTCCCAGCAAGGCGCTTCTTTCTTTCACGCCCACCAAAGCAGCCAGCCCAGACTCCAGGATTTCTTCATGTGTTTTTTTTTCCTTATGGCCACCGGAGTGGTCGTTCCCGTTCCACCAAATGAATGGTTTTCGGGTTTCTACTCTAATCTTTTCGTAGTCCCGAAAACAGACGGTTCCCTCCGTCCAATCTTGGACCTCAAACTGCTCAACCGGCACGTTCGGATTCGCCACTTCAGGATGGAATCCTTGCGCTCTGTGATCGCCGCCATGGAGCCAGGGGAATTTCTCTGCTCTGTGGATATTCAGGATGCGTATCTTCACATCCCTATTTGTGCACAGCACCAGAGATTCCTTCGGTTTGCGATCCAGGACGATCACTTCCAATTCACAGCCCTTCCCTTCGGCCTCCAGGGTCTTCACGAAGGTTATGGCGGCGGTCATGGCCATTCTTCGCTCCAGGGGGATTCTCATAATCCCTTACCTGGACGATTTGCTAATCTAGTGCTCATCCCGTCAAGATTGTGCTCAGAGTCTTCAGGTCACTCTGGACACCCTGACTCGTCTCGGCTGGATCATCAACCGGGAGAAGTCCTCTCTAACCCCTTCTCAGCGTCTGACCTTTCTGGGCATGGAATTCGACACGCACTTGTCCCGGGTGTTCCTCCCGAAGGACAAATTTTCAGCTCTCTGCAAGGGAGTCCGATCCCTAAGGCGCCCAGTCCCCCTTCCTCTTTGTTCCTGCATGAGGGTCCTGAGGAAGATGGTCGCCTCCATGGAAGCCGTGCCCTTCGCCCAGTTCCATACTCGCCCTCTTCAACTGTCCACCTGGAACAAAACCTTGACCGCCCTGTTCGCCTGCCCCTCCAGGTGAGACAGTCCCTGACCTGGTGGACTCTGTCCTCTGCGAGGGAGGTCCTTCCTTCCTCTTCGGTGGCAGGTCATCACCACCACCGACGCAAGTCTCCTCTTGTGGGGAGCGGTTTTCCTCCGGCACACAGCGCAAGGTTCTGGGACTCCCAGGAAGCCCTTCTTCCCATCAGTCTTCTGGAGATCAGGGCAATCTTCTTGCCCTCCTCCGCTGGCAGTCTCTTCTGGCAGGCAAACCCGTTAGCATTCAGTCGGGACAACACAGCCGTGGCGTACATAAACCATCAGGGCGGGACCCACAGCAAACAGGTGATGGCGGAAACGGCAATAATTCTGCGTTGGGGGCAACGTCACGTTCCGGCCATATCATCCGGTTAAAAATTGGGCAGCTTTCTCAGTCGCCAGGTCATAGCATCAGGCGAGTGGTCCCTCCATCCCTCTGTCTTCAATCAGATATGTCAGCGTTGGGGCTCTCCGGAGGTCGCTGGAAAGGTCTCCCGGCTTCCAAGTCCACGATCGCTCGTTGGATTCGTTCTGCGATACTGGAATCGTACCGCGTTCAGGAGAAACGGCCCCCTCCGGGAGTGAGAGCCCACTCCACCTGGGCTGTCGGAGTTTCTTGGGCTGTCCATCACCAAGCTTCGGCACTACAGATCTGCAAGGCCGCGACTTGGTCGTCCTTGCACACATTTGCGAGGTTCTACAGGGTTCATACCCAGGCCTTGTCCGATGTAGGCTTAGGTAGGAAGGTTCTGCAGGTGGCGGTGGCTCACTGGCCGACCTATGTCCTTTCTTCACGTTGCCTAAATCATTTCCCTCCCTTGGTACTGCTTTTGGACGTCCCATGGTTACCTGTGTCCCCCAATGAAGCGATAAAGAAAGAGGGATTTTCTGGTATTAACTGTAAAATCTTTCTTGGAGCCTTCATTGGGGGACACAGCACCCCCCTGTTTGTTGTTGTGCCATGTTGGGCCTAACAGCCTATTGTTGAGTTGGTACATATGTTTGAGTTCTTGTTAATGCTCCTACTGCTTTTTGCACCAACTGAGGTACTTAGTGCCTGTCCGTGGGTGTATACTGCCGGGGGAGGAGCCACTTTTTTCCTTTTTTTGCAGTGTCAGCTTCCTAGCAACAGCAGCATACACCCATGGTTACCTGTGTCCCCCAATGAAGGCTCCAAGAAAGATTTTATGGTGAGTACCAGAAAATCCCTCTTTTACAAACAGCCAGTTATTAAAAATCCTCTCTGTTCCAAAGACCAGGGGGATTGATAATTTTATAGTTTACTGACTGATGCTTAGGTTAGAGTCCACCCTATAGTGTGAGTGGCTGGTTACCGAGGCAAGGGGCCAGCACTGCTGGCCCGGCTCTCTGCATTGCATCTTAAGCTAGCCAGGTTGCTTCACTGCCCCTGCATTTCTCCAATTCTGAAGAGGCAAAGATGAGTCTGCTGACGGCATAGAACAGAGCACAGTTTGGACCAGGAAGCTGCGAGGAGTGGTGTGCTCCTGAAGGTTGAGAATGCAAACACCCCTTTAAAGGGTTATTCTCAACACTGGTCCCAAGGATTGCACTTCACCCCTGCATCCCAGCTTACTGCTTGCCGGGAAAAGTGCTCTTGAGTGATCTGACCAGCTGCAGGCCCCAAACTGTGTGCTCTCCAGTGCTGCAAGCATTGGGCACTGAAACTGGCAGGATCATTGAACCAGCAACTGCAGAGCATTTACATTCTTTATAGAATAAAAGCTTGTAAGCATCATACGCCTTGCATAAGAGACAGACCACAACAGATAGAATGAAGAGGTGGCTGCTGTTTTTGAAGATGGAAAGGAATTTTATTTTAACTGCATTTTATTGAGATATAAAAGGATCAAGTACATCATGGATGCAGCAAATTAGCATGTTTTGAATGTCCAATAAATCATTGTCAGGAATGAATGCTTTGTAAGATACTGTAGAACAGAGTATTGTTTCTATATGGAGTACTTGAATAGAATATCTCAAACATATCTTGGTGAGTTCTGCCCACAGATGAAAACTTAGACAACAGTCATTGCTGCTTGTGTGTTTCTGTCTGGAGAGAGGATGATAAAGGGCAGGTCTGAAGCTACTCTGACCACAGAGAAGAAAGTTAGGCTCCAGAAGCACTACTCCTATTTCTACACCCCGTCACAATCCCTCAATGGTTATGCAGTCAAGGGGCGTTCAATCCATCAAACCCAAATTGTTGGTATTTTTTCCAAGGCAGCTGTTTCATAGATCTTTTATATATATAAAGTGAGAAGTTTACAGCCGTTTTCCATTGTAAGATGATAGGTACTCTTAATGACATCCAATGTTGGCCACCCACAAGGAAGCTCAGCCGGGAATAATTTTAGCTACAGTCACTGATATTATTTAGGGTCAAAAAGTAGTAGATAAGTCTAAGGCTATGACCCCACGATCATGATCATTGTTTTGGAGGAAGCATATTTTCACTGTATTCTAATCACACAGGTAAATCCGTATGTGTTCATTGAACCATGCGGATTTACCGCATCTAATGAATGGCTATGGGTGAGACTACGCAGCGGAGGTTTGCTTTCACATTGCTTTCTTGCACCCATTCTGTCACCCCATAGGAACTTACATCTGAACCCCCTGCAAAACTGCATTCGTACATATGCGCTGGCGGGGCCATAGACTATAATGGTGCCGGCAGAGCAAACGTACTCTCTGATGTGCATCATTTCTAGGCGTCTATGCCTACTGGAGGAGGATACTCTGCAGTCTACTACAGCTCTTGCGCGAAAATTATGCACAGCAGAGCACACATTCGCTGTGCCGGCACCATTCTAAGCTATGGTCCCGTCATCGCATAGATATATACAAATCCCATTTTGCGGGGGGTTCAGATGTAAGCCTCAACGGGGCCATCGTATGGGTGCCAGGCCGCAATCTGAAAGGACCCTTAGGATAATCTGTGATAGGGACTCCCATGTGTTTTTGTAGGAAATGAACCATTGGGTTCAGTGTCTCTGGCCAATCATTTAGGAGATGAAAGACAAAAAAAAAGTTCTCGGCCCCTTGTGACATTTGCGGCACTCATCTGGGCATTTAGGTTGTACCTTGTGAAGGATATAGAATTCTAGTGTCTATGAAGAGGATTCTCAATACCAAGTGCTCGATAACTAGTAACCTTGCAGTTTGTCATTTATCATAATTGGACAAACCCTTAAATGAGCACAATTAGCCACTAATCTGCTGGTTTTAACCTTATTTTTCTTGACATTATGAAAACTGTTTTATTAGAAAAGTTCAGTACCTTGTTATTTTTTTCACTACACATACAAATCTATGAATGTCATTAGAAATTACAAGGTGACAAAAGATCCTAATAACGTTGTTCCCCACACCCCCAGGTACCAGCTCCACTCCTTTTAACTTCGGTGCAGCTGCTGCTGCCGCTGCCAACCCTGTACCAGCATTTGGGAAACCTGCCAGCCAGACAAATGCCGCCCTGGCCTTTGGCTCATCAACATCCTCTACTTTGTTTCCCAGTACTTCTCAGAATGTCCCTTCTTTTGGATCATTTGCTAGCAATGTCCAGACTCCAGTCTTTGGGCAGCAAAACTCTCAACCTGCTTTTGGATCTAGTACAGCTCCCCCTACGGGTAAGTAACAGGCTATGAGGGTAAACGGTATTGGTGAAGGCTGATCTCCATGAAAACCGAACAGGGGTGAAAATAGTGAATGCATTTTTCGTTAACAGAGCTAAACTGATTAGGAAATTGATGTTTCCAAGGCCTGAACTCATGTGATGACACACAGTACAGCTCTGTGGCGGGGCTCACCATGAGCATCTCTCCATAGGATATTCCATATTTATGTGTCTGTTAGAGGGTGGTAGTGCCAAGACCTTTGTGAGTCTTATAGATATTCCATTAGTTCACGTTATATTTTTTGTCAAGAATTTTTATTGCAGACATTTTTTTTTCATAGACTTGGCAACTACAGCCATTTTTTTTTCTTTTAAGCTTTCTCCTTAGCCTCATTGTGGGACACAGGACCATGGGTGTTATGCTGCTGCCACTAGGAGGACACGAAGGAAATACACAAAAAAGATTAACTCTTCCTCCTGCAGTATACACCCTCTGCTGGCTCTATCCTGAACCAGTTCTTGAGCTTAGTGTCTGTAGGAGGTACTAGGGTCTGTCATCAGACCCCAATTTTATTAGTATTTTTTTCTACCTCTTTTACTTTTTCCATTTTTTCCATGGAATGGAAGGGCGACGGGGCTTTTCAAAGTCCTGTTCTCCTGAAATCATCAACAGGCGGGAACGCGGAGTGTCGCCTCCCCGTACCCCCTCCTGCACCATGACATGCCTGAGCTCTTAGGGGCGACCGATCCTTTTAATGGGTCCGCTCTCCCCACACCTATAACAGACGGGCACATGTGGTGCCGCCCCCCTCGTACCCGCCTTCAGCCGGACAACCAGAGCCCTATGGCTTCGCTGTCTTCCTCCCAATGGATTACCTCAGGTAACATGGCAGGCAGACTCCGGGCTTCCATCAGCGTCCGTGCAGCCCCATTACACCACCACTGCAGAAAGTGGATGATGCCAGGAGGCGACTGAGCCCTCTCCACCTCCCTATCAAAGGGAAGGTGGATTGAGGATGATCTGCTGAGCCTAGTCTCTCAGCCTTCTGCGCATCCCCGGCTCTGCTACATCTGGCCTGGGAGCAGCGTCTTGGGGGGGGGGCTTCCCTCAGAATAGTCCGCTGCCCCCAGAGGGGTAGGTGTCCGCCGCGCTCCCGAGAGTCTCTTCTGTTGCCGCCGTAAATTTAGCCACCGGCTTCTGGCTGCGGTAGGCCCAGCTCCGCCCCCTTCCTGAGCTCTTTGCTCATGAGAAGCGACAACTTTCCTCTCGGACTTTTCTTCCTAGCGCGTCCTAAGCACAGGAAGATGGGGGGACACCATTACCCTCTTCAGCCTTTGGATCCGCGGCACAAGCTACTTCTCGGGGGGCATGGACACAGGCCCTGGGTAAGCTAGCGCACACCGCTCAGGTTCACACTGCTTAACCCCTCCGCTGCAGGCACACAGTTTCTCTTCCCTGCAGCCCCTCAACAGCCATTTGCAGCTTCCTTCGAAAACTCGCAATGTGTCTCAATCAAAGGCTGATAAGACGCACACAGTGATCTATGCCTCATGTACCACATGCAATGTCTCCCTGAATCGGAAACATCCTAATCCTCTTTGTACTGATTGCAAAGGCTAAAGGGTATGCCACACTAAACAATATCGCTAACGGGATCGCTAAAAAACGTCACTATTTAGCGATCCCGTTAGCGATATTGTTCAGTGCGGCAGCTTCCAGCGACGAGCTTCCTGCTGTGATCTCGCTCGTCGCTGGAATCGTTCCGGACCCTATTTCATCGCTGGCGCTCCCGCTGGGTAAGTATCTTATCGCTGTGTGGCACCTTTTCTTAGCGATTTAGCGGTACTTTTGTACCGCTAAAGTCGTTAAGAAGATCGCTAACGGCGATAGCGTCGTTAACTATATCGCTAAATGCGGCAGCATTTAGCAATATAGAAACAATCCCGCTAGCGATCGCATTAGTATGCGTCGTTATAGTGATCGCTAGCGGGATTGTTTAGTGTGGCAGTACCTTAAGGCTCTCCGGAGCCCCCCACTACTGTAGAACACAGCCGTGCCAGCCCCCCTGAGTGGGCCTCTTCCTTGGCGCAGACAATGGCTTCTCTCACTAAGGCCCTAGAGTCCTTTCGTTATTCCCCCAAGCCAGGGCATCTCCTTACCCCCTGTAGATGGCCCCTCAGCCACGCGAGAGTCTTCCTCCGACGGGCCCGACAGCGACAGTGGACGCACATTCCTCTAGGAAACTCACACGTCCCCACGGAACGCCGATGCCTCTGCATCCGCTAGCTCTGTCTCGTTCACCCTCACCCGGGATTTGCAGCTATCACAACTCAGAATACGAGTCGGATGGGGCCGTAGACCCGGACTCGCCTGAGTTCCAGGAGTCTTTAGATTCTCTCATTGAAGCAGTTAATCAGGCTCTGAGAGTAGACAAAGAACCCGGTACTAATCCGGATCATTCCGTATCGTTCAAAAGAACCAAACGTCCTCACAAGGTTTTTGCTAACCACCCCGAGTATAGAAATCGCCCAGATAAGCGATTCACAGGTCAAAAACCCCTAGAAGCACGGTACCCTTTTGCACCTACGTTAAGGAAGGACAGGACTGAATCCCCTGCAGTGGATCCACCCATATCAAGGCTCGCCTCTAGAACTCTTCTGTCGCTAACTGATGGGTCTTCCATCAAAAATCCCACTGATCGTCAAATTGACAAACTTGCCAGGTCAGTCTTTGAGGCCGCCGGATCTACTCTCTTCCCTTCTTTCGCGACCACTTGGGTAGCCAGAGCTATGATAGCCTGGGTAGAGGCCCTAGCAAAAATCAGTCGAAACAACAACCTACCTTCTGAGGTGACCAGTATCGCCTACCAGATCGTCAGGGCTGGGGATTTCGCTTTCCATGCCTCCCTAAATGTGGCTAATTGTGCTGCTCTTGCAGCCGCAAACGCCGTTACCATCAGAAGAGCCCTATGGCTTAGAGAATGGCAGGTAGACTCCGCTTCAAAGAAATCCTTGACTTCCCTGCCGTACCAGAGTGAGCGTTTGTTCGGAGAAAAACTCTATCAAATTATCTCAGACTCCACTGGTGGGAAAAGCAAATTTCTGCCTCAGCGTAGACTTAGTCGGCCCTTTCGGAGCCAACCCCAGGGCTGTTTTCGACCTTTCCGCAATACCACTAGCTGGTCATCCACACACGCTTTTGCTAGCTCGACTCGCCCCCCACGCGGGGACAAGGGTTCGCATCCGTCGTTCAAGCCCTCTTATTCCTGGAGAAACAGATCACCCTCGGGCCAGACCCAAGGGTACCACTTCCCGCAAGCCCTCTGCTCGATGACTCCTTCCTGTGTCCAGAAGACAGGGGGTAGGCAGCCTGCTCTTGTTTCACCAGGTCTGGTTGTCTGTTGTTCCCGACCAACGGGTCACAGATCTCGTGTCCTCGGGATACAAAATCGAATTCACATCTCCTCCACCAAGGTGTTTTTTCCAGTCTTGTCTCCCAAAGTCCAAGGCGCTCGTGGCTTCTTTTTATCAGGCCGTATACGCCCTCCGCAGCAGCGCAGTCATCATTCCGGTTCCTCCATCAGAAAGGTTTAAGGTTTTTTACTCAAACCTATTCGTGGTCCCAAAGAAGGACGGAACCATGCGCCCATCCTAGACCTAAAGTTGTTGAACAAATTTGTCAGAGTGCGCCACTTCAGAATAGAGTTTCTCCGTTCTGTCATCGCCTCTCTGGAGAAAGGGGAATACCTTGCGTCCATGGACATCAAAGACGCATATCTCCACATTCCAATCTTCGAAGGTCATCAAAGATTTTTATGCTTCACCGTCGGAGACGAACACTTTAAATTCACCGCGCTGCCCTTCGGTCTCACCACTGCCCCCAGAGTGTTCACAAAGGTCATGGCAGCTGTCATGTCCGCCCTAAACTCTCGGGGCTTGGTGATTCTGCCCTTCTTGAATGACCTCATCAAGGGTCCGTCCTCGTGGGCCTGCACAGAGTGTTAATGTCACTGTGGATACTATTTCGCCTAGGCTGGCTGGTGAACCTGGGCTAATCCTCTCCGGTTCCATCCCAACAAATTCCCTTTCTGGGGATGATCTTGGACACTTCCCAAGGGTTGGTGTTTCTCCCTCTGGATAAGATCTCTTTTCTAACCCGGGGAACCCGATTGCTATCTCTGGCCCGCTCTCCCTCTGCGGTTCGCTATGCTGATACTGGGGAAAATGGTAGCTTCCATCGAGGCACTACCATTTGCCCAATTACACCTCTGTCCCCTGCAACAGGAATTGCTTTCCGCTTGGGACAAAAATCCAGCATCCTTAGATGCCAGCTTTCGCCTGGCACCCAGGAACAGGCGGTCTCAAGTGGTGGACATCAACGTCATCATTGGGTCAGGGAAGGTCTTTCCTTCCGGTGCACTGGTTGGTAGTGACCACCGATGCCAGTCTCCTCAGATGGGGGGGCGATCTTTTGGCACCACGCTGCTCAGGGACACTGGTCTTCTCAGTAAGCCAGCCTTCCCCTCGAGATCCGAGCTCTTCAATTCCATCACCTCTTAGCAGATCGCCCCATTCGGATCCAATCAGACAACACCACGGCTGTGGTGTACATCAATCTCAAGGAGGCACACGAAGCAGAAGAGCGATGCTCGAAGTGACGCACATCCTGCAATGGGCCGAGACAAACCACTCGCTCATCTCTGTTGTTCATATTCCGGGAGTAGAGAATTGGGTGGCGGATTTTCTCAGCCGCCAGGGCCTAGCATCGGGGGAGTGGTCTCTTCACCCGGAGGTGTTTCATCAAATTTGCCAGCGTTGGGGTACTACGGATGTGGACCTAATGGCCTCCAAGGTTCTGGCGTTTGTAGCCCGGTCCCGCGACCCGTAAGCCATCGGCACGGATGCTCTAGTGCTCCCTTGGAACCAATTTCGCCTCCCTTACATCTTTCCACCACTTCCGTTAATTCCAAGGGTCATACGAAAAATCAAGGCGGAAGGCATCCTGGTGTTTCTTGTCGCTCCAGACTGGCCGCTCAGGGCCTTGTATGCGCAGCTAGTACATCTAGTTTCCGACGTCCCCTGGCAGTTACCGAATCGTCCGGATCTTCTCTCAGAGACCCATTTGCCACCAGAACTCGAGAATGCTGAATTTAACGGCCTGGCCATTGAATCCTGGATTTTAGCCCAGGCTGGTTTCTCGCGACAAGTGGCATCTACCATGATCAACGCTAGGAAGCCTGCTTCCATGCGCATTTACCATCGCGTTTGGAAAACTTTTTTCTTCTTGTGCAAGGATAAAGGTCGTTCCCCTCTGCTGTTTTCCATCCCCTCCATCTTAGAGTTTCTTCAAGCAGTATTGGACTCAGGCCTAGCGCTGGCCTCCCTCAAAGGCCAAATTTCAGCTCTTTCCGTCCTTTTCCAGCAAAGGATAGCTTCAAAACCAGAGGTTAAGACCTTCATACAGGGAGTGTCACACCCTGTACCGCTCTACAAGATTCCTTTAGAGCCTTGGGACCTTAACTTGGTCCTAGGAGCCTTACAAGAGACCCACTTCGAGCCAATACAGGATGTTTCCCTCTCTCCTTTCGTGGAAAGTTGCCTTTCTTGTGGCAATAACATCCATCAGACTGGTCTCGGAATTGGCGGCCTTGTCTTGCAAACCTCCTTTTCTGATTATCCACCAAGACAAGGTGGTGCTAAGGACATCTCCGTCCTTCTTGCCTAAAGTCATCTCGGGTTTCATCTAAACGAGGGCATAGTTCTGTCCTCGTTCTGTCCAGCTCCGGTCCACCGTACTGAGAAAGCTCTTCACACTTTGGACTTGGTGAGTGCTCTCAGGAAGTACATTTCCAGAACAGCATCTTTCCGTAAATCGGATGCCCTCTTTGTGCTTCCGGAGGGACACAGAAAAGGCCTTCCTGCTTCTAAGGCCACAATAGCCAGATGGATCCGCTCTGCGATAGAGGCTTACTGCATCAAGGGTCAGCCTATCCCGGCGGGGATTAAGGCACTCTCCACTCGGTCAGTGGGGGCTTCCTAGGTCCTTTCTGCACCAGGCTTCGGTACAGCAAGTGTGCAAAGTTGCAACTTGGTCCAGACTTCACACGTTTGCTAAGCGTTACAATATTCATTCTCCAGCTTCTTCATATGCGGCTCTTGGCAGACAGATTCTGCAGTCGGTAGTTTCGCATCTGTAAATCTTATTTAATGATTTAATTTTGAGGCATTGGGTATGTGAGGTTTCAGCTGTTGTGCAGTCTTCCCACCCAGGGACTGCTTTAGGACGTCCCATGGTCCTGTGTCCCCAATGAGGTGAAGGAGAAATAGGGATTTTTGTGTGTACTCACCATAAAATCATTTTCTCTGAGCCACTCATTGGAGGACACAGCACCCACCTGGTTAGCCAGTTGGCTTGTAATTGTTTTTGGTTTTGACATATTGCGCTTCTGTTTGTGAGCTCCTACTGCTTTGGCACCGAACTGGTTCAGGATAGAGCCAGCAGAAGGCGTATACTGCAGGAGGAGGAGTTAAGCTTTTTGTGTATTTGCTTATTGTCCTCCTAGTGCCAGCAGCATAACACCCATAGTCCTGTGTCCCCCAATGAGTGGCTCGGAGAAAAGGATTTTACTGTGAGTACACACAAAAATCCCTGTTTTTTTCTTTTCCCATGTGATTCCCTTTCCCTACCATTCTTTAATTTTGAGTTCTAGTAAGATCAGTTATACCTACCTTGGAAGCTTTTGACTCTCTGCAGTCCTGGAAGGGCAAGTCATAGGTCTGAGCTGTTGTCAGGCCAATGTATACACTAGATGTAATTGAAATTGAGGGGCGTAATATAATTTTTCTATGTTTGGAACACTGAAAGCCAAGATAAGGATGCCATGCATCTTACAATCTATTTTATCTCATGTGGTACTTTGTCACAACTTTGGGTTAGATGCTGATAACAAGTGTCTTTGGTCTATAAAATAAAGTATTCTACAACTGTTGTCTTTCAGGATTTCAATTTGGAAGCTCAAACTTCAACTTTACGCCTGGAGTGTTCCAGTTTGGTGTAAATTCTGCTACTGCCCCAGCGCAGTTTGCCAACTCTGGATATGTCTTTAACCAGGCCCCCGCATTTAATATGGGGTAAGTGTATGACGTTACATAACTGCACAGTGATATGAGGGCAAATGAGCTCATCAAATGGAGGACAGCTAAGTGATCAGAGCTTCTTGTTCTTGCTATCGTAAAATGAACCTGTCACTAGGTTTTCTCAATTTAAAGCACTTCCACCACTTTTACTGCCTATTTTACAGTATTGTAGGAAGATGCTATGAGTCCCCAACTCCCTCTGCTTAGCCCCTAAAGTGCCTTTTATAATGACCCCATATGATACGGTCTGATGGGCATCACTGTTCTTTATCTGGTGCCTCCTCTCTGGTCGCAAATTCCATCCTCCTTCCCTGCAGGCGTATGATTCATCTTGAATCATTCACAGCGTCTCCCATTGGCACTCCTGCGCAAGCGTACTTCGCTCTGTGCTCAACAGAGCCAAGTACTATAATAAATGTTTTGTACTTTTTTATTGTTGAATTTCATTATAAAGTTGTCTTCCTTGGTCACACAGCTGTCCTGTCTGTCTTCTCATTGTGACACTGCTTAGGCCTCATTCACACTTCAGTCGTGCGACGTCCGTCAAAATGTGAAAAAAAACGGATCCTCCATTTTTTTTGGCGGATCCATTTTTTTTCCCATTGACTTGCATTAGTGACGGATTTTGACGGATGGTCGTCCGCTAGGTCCGTTTTTTGACGGATCCGCCAAAAAATTGGCGTCCGTCATTTCAGAAAAACGTCCAATGCAACGTTTTTTTTTGGGCCGCCAAAATGGCGGACTACGGCGGATCCGCTGCATCTGCCATTTTGTATAATGGCCGCCTATGGACGGCGGATCCGCTGGCAACCGTTTTTGACGGAATCCGCCCGCGGATCCGTCACCTCCATAGAAAATCATTGAAAATGCTGCCAAAACTGTCCGGGCTCTCTCTCTCCTCTCTCTCTCTCTCTCCTCTCTCTCTCTCTCTCTCTCTCTCTCCTCAACTTTTCTGACGGATCCGCCATTTTCACACTTGGGCGGACGTCACACGACTGAAGTGTGAAAGAGGCCTTAGAAGGGGGATTGGCCAAATCTTGTATAATAAAGGTGCCATGGCACTAGTCACATGATCGCCCAGGTAACCCAAGGGACGCCAGGCTTTGCATTTAGTATAGACTTGCTGGCACTATTTAGCATGTACAGGAGCACTTTTTGGTATACAGTCATGGACAAAAGTTTTGAGAATGACACATATATTAATTTTTACAAAGTCTACTGCTTCACTTTTTCTATTGGCAATTTGCATATACTCCAGAATGTTATAAAGAGTGATCAGCTTAACAGCAATTACTTGCAAAGTCAATATTTGGCTAGAAAATGAACTTTATCCCCCAAAACACATTTCAACATCATTGCAGCCCTGCCTTAAAAGGACCAGCTAACCTCTTTTCAGTGATTGCTCCATTAACACAGGTGTTGATGAGGACATGGCTGGAGATCAATCTGTCATGATTAAGTAAGAATGACACCACTAGACACTTTAAAAGGAGGCTGGTGCTTGGCATCATTGTATCTCTTCTGTTAACCATGGTTATCTCTAAAGAAACACGTGCAGTCATCATTGCAATGCACAAAAATGGCCTAACAGGGAAGAGTATCGCAGCTAGAAAGATTGCACCTCAGGCAACAATCTATTGCATCATCAAGAACTTCAAGGAGAGAGGTTCCATTGTTGCCAAAAAGGCTCCAGGGCGCCCAAGAAAGACCAGCAAGCGCCAGGACCGTCTCTTAAGTGTTTCAGCTGCGGGATCGGGCTACCAGCAGTGCAGAGCTTGCTCTGGAATGGTAGCAGGCAGGAAAACGCCTCATTCGGAGAAGACATGGTGAGTGCTACTACCAGTCTTGTCTCATGCCAACTGTTAAGCATCCTGAAACCATTCATGTGTGGGGTTGCTTCTCAGCCAAGGGAATCGGCTCTCTCACAGTCTTGCCTAAAAACACAGCCATGAATAAAGAATGGTACCAATATGTCCTCCAAGAGCATCTTCTCCCAACCCTCCAAGAGCAGTTTGGCGATCAACAATGCCTTTTCCAGCATGATGGAGCACCTTGCCATAAAGCAAAGGTGATAACTAAATGGCTCAGGGAACAAAACCTAGAGATTTTGGGTCCATGGCCAAGAAACTCCCCAGATCTTAATCCCATTGAGAACTTGTGGTCAATCATCAAGAGATGGGTGGACAAACAAAAACCTAAAAATTCTGACAAAATGAAAGCATTGATTGTGCAAGAATGGACTGCTATCATTCAGGATTTGGTCCAGAAGTTGATTGAGAGCATGCCAGGGAGAATTGCAGAGGTCCTGAAGAAGAAGGGTCAACACTGTAAATAGTGACTTGCTGCATTAACTCATTCTAACTGTCAATATAAGCTTTTGTTACTCATATGTTTGCAATTATATTTCTGTCTGTGATAAAAACATCTGTCAAACACACATAAAAACCAGAGGGCAGCAGATCATGTGAAAATATAATATTTGTGTCATTCTCAAAACTTTTGGCCATGACTGTAGATGCTTATTTCTCTCATCCTATGATCCTCTTGAAGTTATTGTGGTTGTTTCAGTAATTAGTCCATTGACTAAATTATTTTGGTTTGTTTTCTTTCCCCAGAGCAAATGGACGACCGCCTACCACTTCTGCAATTTCTAATAGAAAAATAAAGACTGCAAGAAGGCGAAAGTAGGCTTTCATATTTTGGACTCTCCTTCCAGCTATTTTGGTTCAAAAAATAAATAAAATTTAAAAAATGGTGTCCTGCATTGTACAAATACTGGAGTGTACCTCATGCTGTGTTTTAGTGGAAGTCGGATATGTTCAAGGACTTGCTGGAAGCCCCCAATCCATGCCATCCCTCCTTGTAATTTAAATCGCGTGACAATGGGAAGATTTTTGAAAAGAGAAAAAAATATATCAAATTCTAGCAACTTTAGTACCAGACTTGGCATGATCTGGCTATACAAGCAAATATAGCCTGCACAGTGAATGGCTTTTTGTATAATACCTTTCATCTGCACCACTATTTTACTGATGCTTTGAAATTGTAATTACAAGTTGAGGGGTTCTGTATAGTGTAGAGGGAGATGAATGATTTCTATGCCTCGTTTGTTCCGGTGTATGTGTGAAGTTGAGTGTATTGTGCACCAAAACTTTTCTGATAGTTGAAGAGTAATGGATGGTTCTTTGCTCGGGGTTTGTTAGATACGTTGTTCTTCATCTGATAAAACGCTTCCTCTTTCACTTTTTTTTTTACCTTTATTCTTTTTTTTTTTCCTTATATGATATTCATGTAAATATAATTTCCTTTCTGCATATATTTCTGCATAACTAAAAATCTGTGAACTTGAAATTTTAATTTTTTTTTATGTGTTACAGCACATCTTACTTTAGACTTTTTTGTTTCAGATTTTATGTAAATCTCATTATTCAAAGTTGCCTAATTCCATACAAATAGTCTTTAAAGAAAATTGGAAATTCTTTAAAGTATTAGGTTATTGGCTTTTCTGATCCATTTTTGTTTGGACCAAAAACCAGTATTGTACAAAGTATTAAGTATATATTTTTATATTTACACAAATGGACTGTGGTGACTTTGGATAATAAGTAATAAGTTTAATATTAAAGCCATGTTTATTACAGTATAATTAACATGTTAAACCAAATGCCATCAATAAAATGATAAAATACAAATGGTTTAAATTCTAGGTTTATGCTGTGACTCTTATGATTTATTGTGTTAGAGCGGTTACTTTTTTTTTTAACATACTGGAAGGTATGTGGCAATAGGGCTCATTATTCTTATTCCCATGTCCTATTTTACTATTCCTTTGGCAAAAGGACGTTTAAGTTTAAAAAGGAACCATTAGATTAACCCCTTTCCCCCCCCCCCCCCTTCAAGGGTGGTTTGCACGTTAATGACCGGGCCAATTTTTACAATTCTGACCACTTTCCTTTTATGAGGTAGTAACTCTGGAACGCTTCCATGGATCCTGGTGATTCTGACATTGTTTTCTCGTGACATATTGTACTTCATGTTAGTCTTAAAAGTTCTTTGATATAACTTGTTTATTTGTGAAAAATTTTGCAAATTTTCAACTTTGAATTTTCATGCCCTTAAATCACAGAGATATGGCACACAAAATACATAATAAGTAACATTTCCCACAATGTCTACTTTACATCAGCACAATTTTGGAACCAACATTTTTTTTTTTTGTTACGAAGTTATAAGGGTTCTCATTTCTTCTTCGCCTCATTGGGGACACAGACCATGGGTGTTATGCTGCTGCCACTAAGGCCTCTTTCACACTTCAGTCTTTTGACGTCAGTCAGTATCCGACATCGCCAAAATTAGTGAATAACGGAGTCAACGCTTTTTTTTTTAACGGTTCCACCAAATTAACGGATCCGTTAATCCATTTTTTTCATCCGTTTTTTGATGGATCCGTTCACATGGGAGGGTCTCCATCATGATTGGCTACTGGAAAATATGCTGTACCATGATTGGTTACTGGGAGCTATGTGGAAACTATAAATAGGGTGTTTTTACACCATATTCTTTGAAAGGTTGTAGAGCAAGTGGCAGAGATGGAGGTGATTTTGGAGAATATGGCGAAGATATGTGCGGATTTTGCATTGGAGGCTAATCGGTTGGCAAGAATTGTTCAGGCGAAGGAAGCCAGACAGCGGATCCTGCGTCAGCAGCAGAGACGTATGTGGATCCATCCGATAAATGCAAGGCGCATGACCCGTGGTGTCTATTCCACATTATACATGGAATTAAGGCAAAACCTGGACAAATTCTTTAATTACGTGTGCATGAAAGCTGCCAATTTTGAGCTTTTGGTGGAACAGATTGGAGACCGAATAAGGAGACAAGACACTTTCCTTCGTTTTGCTATATCACCAGCAGAGCGTCTGATGGTCACAATTCGGCAAGTTTTTTAAAAAAAAAAAAAAAAATCCTCATTTTGCAAACCTATAACTGTATGTTGTTGCTGGTGTTTTTAATTAATTATTGTTTGCCTTTTTTTCAGATTTCTTGCAACTGGGGAATCCTTTACCTCTCTGCATTACAAGTACCGGCTTGGCATTTCCACAGTATCCGGGATTGTGAAAGAGACCTGCCGGGTATTGTGGGACTTTTTGCAGGAGGAATACATCCCAGAGCCAACACAGGAGAGATGGCTGGAGATTGTTGCTAATTTCATGGAAATATGCCAGTTCCCAAACTGTGTTGATCTGGATCTGAATTCTTTAATTACAAGAAATTTTTCTCTATTGTACTCATGGCCACTGCTGGCGCCAAATGTAAATTTATCGCTGTAGATATCGGTGCCTATGGCCGTTCTAATGACTCCCAGGTCTTCAAGATGTCGCCGATGGGACGTCGGTTATATGGGGATACTTTTCACTTTCCACCTCCAAGACCACTCCCTGGAACTTCTGGCCCTGCATTGCCATTTGTGTGGGAGATGATGCCTTTCAGCTGTCACCGCACTTGCTGAAACAATATGGAAGTCATGGCTTGACACAAAAGAAAAAAATATTTAACTATCGTTTGACAAGGGCCCGAAGAGTCGTTGAATGTGCGTTTGGTATTTTAACAGCAAAATGGAGAGTGCTGCTGACCGCAATAAAACTGCAAACTGAGACTGTTGATGTGGTGAAGGCTTGTGTAGTCCTCCACAATTTTGTCATACCAAAGAACAGGTTTCCGTGGAAGATATGTTAGACACCTTGCAGGATTACAGCAATGTAAGTTTTCGGAGTACAGGCTCAGTTTCCAAATGCGTGACAAGTTTGCGGACTACTTTGTCACCGGAAGGAAAAGTTGACTGGCAGTATGACATGGTTTAAATTTTTAATTTTATTTGTTCCTACTATACCATCATTTTTGTTAACACACATTGGTATTTTGTTATCTTTACCACAATTTCATTACCTTTTGTACCTTTACCAGTATTTATGTATTATATGTACCCTAATGTTGGTACCTTTACACCAAGTTGTGTGCGAGACAAATTTGTGTACTTGTTACCCTTTATTGACACTTTAGAACTTAAAAAAGTTAAAAATAGACAAGAAATGTTTTCAAACAAAATAAATTTTATTCTAGCAAAAACTTGTATTTTTCTTGTATCATACAGGTTTGGAAAATTTTATATATACATTTATTCACAGAAATATACATATACATAAACCGCAGTATATACATATTTACATAATGGTGTATTGGCAGTATATACATATTTACAGATTAGTGTACTGTTGTCAGTATGTACATATTTACATAGTCGTGTATTGTTGGCATATACATATTTACACATCTGTACTGTTGTCAGTATGTACATATTTACAGATTGGTGTACTGTTGGGTGGATATAGTAGCGGAGGGGCTGACAGGGCGGACCACGTCGATAGTGGGGGACGGAACAGCATGTTGGGTAGGATCAGAAGTTGAGGGAAAAACATGAGGTTGGGAAGGGAGTTGAGGGGCAGATGAGGTTTGTGGGGGGAACATTGAAGGTGTTGGTGGGATGGGGTACGGTGAAGTTAACGGTGAAAACTGAAAGGGGGAATTAAAAAACTGTGAGTAATGGTATGGGGAAGGAGTGGAAGGAGGATGACCGGCAGCTGGAAAGCCGGGAGCTGGATGGGTGGAAACAGAATAGGTGGCAGGTTGAGGTGGGGAAGGTGTAGGAATAGGGTGGGTAGGTGGATGGGGTTGGGACATTGCCTGCACTAGAGAAGTGTGGCAGCCTTGCATCACATGCATCTGCAGGTCAGGAGTTAGATTTTCCATGTGCCCGAGTACTGACTGAAAAAAGCAGTGTCTCGGTGATAAGTTTGCATCTGACTGCATCCTATCAATTTTACTGCTGAGTTCAAGTATTTTATTGCTCAACAGAGTGAACCCAGCAGTAACTTGATCATTTAAAAGTCTGATTGTGTTTTGAAAGGATGCATTCAGATGCAAAAAATCTGATGCATAGCTCCTTTCCTGACCTCTATGGCGCTGCCGTCTGTGTGGCGGCAGTGTCAGCAGGGTAGGATAAAGGGAACTCCAACTCGTCACCTGCAGCTTCAGGTGACAAAGTCTGCACTGCTACTCGAGCGCTGGTGGATGGGACAGAGGTACCTGAGAAGAGGGAAGGTGCAGAGGGGTCGGGGTCTATCGACGTGTTCACCAGTGGTGGGCTCCTGAGATCCGCTCCAGAGGGAACCAACTCAGAGGCAGGCTCCCGAGTGCTGCAGACAGTGCTGTCAAAGAAAAACAAACAAAAATAATATATTGATATTACATAGCCCTTGCTGAAATACTAAAAAAAGGTTAGACACGTCAAACATTTTTGAAACATAATGGGGTGTGAAATATTTACTTTCTGCTCACCATCGTTGACCTCAGGAACGACAGGGCTTTGGCATATTTATATTTGCTCCTGCGTCCTGATGATCCACTCGGGGCCTGCATCTCCTTATTGAATTCCCTCTTGAAGCGATCCCTGAGTGACCGCCACCGTGTGATAACCCTGTCACCTGGAAAGTAAAAAAAAAAGAAAAAGGTTTTAGTATGCAGCACATATAATTCTGCAACATTCATTACTGAACTGTGAATACTTACGCGCAACATCCTTGTCCTGAGCATCGAGTTCCCCCCAGTTCTCCAACACCACGCTACAAACTTCCTCCCATAGCCGTCAGGTGATGACTTGGTCAGCATGGCGGCGGTCAGCCATATTCCACAGCGCCTCCCATTCTTGGACCTCTTGGATGAGGGTGTCCACATCTATGCCTCCATCCTCGACATCTGTGTCGGGAGCATGCTGTGAAGCCTGTGGAGAAAAAAAATAAAAAAATTTCAGCAACATGAAGTAAAACAAATTTAGTGAACACAAAAGTAAAAAAGGTATTTACTTGCTGACATGTGCATGGAATGGAGGTATATGTTTTGTCTGCTGTGATCAATTAATGTGATGTATGTGATTATCTGTATGTCCAAACATACACTCTGCGTGCCCACTCCTGGACTTTCTCCACCCTGCCCGTCTCCTTCTGAAAGCCCCTCTGCTTCAGCTTCCTGTGGAAACAGAATACATGCATATAGGTTTGCAAGTAATGGTATCATCTGAGAACAATTAAAAAAATTACCTCAGTTCGCCTACGCTGTGGCGGGGGGCTCCTAGGAGAAGACATTAGTGCCAACTGTGAATTTGGGCCTGACTAGGTCCTCTTGAGGCGGACTGGGTCCTGAAAGAAATCTGCAAGTATATTGGCCTTTGGTTAGCTAGTATACGAAGGATGTAACAAGCTTTCAGGCCAATATACTTACACAAGTGGATACTTGTACTGGGTCTGGGTCCTCTTGGGCCTGAATAGGTCCTCTTGGGCCTGAATCAGTCCTCTTTGGGCTGAATACGTCCTCTTTAGGTCCTGAAAGAAATCTGCAAGTATATTGACACTTGGTTAGCTAGTATACAAAGGATGTAACAAGCTTTCAGGCCAATATACTTGCACAACTGGAAACTTGTACTGGGTCTGGGTCCTCTTGGGCCTGACTGGGTCCTACTCTGCAATTTTAAAGACCATGAAACCCCCAAAAAATACAGATTACTTGTGTTGTTTAACTATGCCGTCTTTTACATACTCTTGATACGCAATGCACAAGCTACAGAACCCTACAACTACTGTTTCACCCCAAAACAAAATTTCTAAACACCAACCCTCCTTCCAACTTTATATACCTGTCAAGGTAAAATATATTCACTGTAAAAGGACAAGATAGTCAGCAGTCATGATTTCTGATATATATCCTTTTGGGCTGTATCCTGATTTCCGTAGGCAGCATGCCCACCTTCTGGTTAATACTACAACCCCTGTGGTTATCTTTAAGTTCGATTTTGCCAAATATTCAACTGTGATAGAAATTATTTCAAGGATCACGCACCAGACTTGGGGAAAGGACATTTTATCTCTGTGTCACCCGCCCAGGATGAAAACTGGTTATTATGCAGATGTGGGTGGAACCAGGAAGGATATAAATGCAGATCTGCCGTTAGAGACATGATGAAGGGAATAAGTTCTCCTGTGTATACCTCCCCCAGTGACAGGGCACCCCAACCTGTCCCCGCTATATTTAACATAGAAAATCTCACCATGGTCTTGGCAAATTGTGTTAGGTGGTGGTTAGGTGGAGGAGGTTAGGCCAAATTGAGCTAAAGGTATTTCCAGAGGAAAGGAGGTGGGAAAGCCTCATTAGGCCAACACAGCAACCATGACATCACCCAGGATGGTAAAGTTTGCAACAAATAGTTAATGAATACTTCCATCCCAGGCTCAAGTGGGAACATGTATTTTCCATAAAACTCAGGTCAACCACCGTAAGAACCTTTGGCTGGAATGGGTCAGTATATTTGAGTTCAAAATATATCATAGGATGTGTTGCCTGTGCTGCTGCAAACACTCTCTGTATACTTTTCCTGCTGACCATAACACTCTTGTTTATGGATTACTGAAGGGGTCCAATGGATGCATGCCCGACTATTACCCTAGTCGCCAGTAAATTAAGGTTCGAACCCTGGTGAATGTGTAGTCATGGGAATGCTATACCCTTTATTCCCCTGATAATTCTTCAGCCCCTGTGGGTATCTTGAGAGGGTTTGTTTGTAAAAACAACGAGACTTTGGAATCTGCCCTACTGACTACCGTCCAGATATATGTATGACACGTATTGGCTTGTGGGATGGGCGACTTAGTCCAAACCCAACGACTTGACTGGGCAATGTACTGTAAATTGGCAATGCAATTCAGGATTATGCCCTGGGAAAACCCTGACAACCATAGCCCCGAGATATAGCTCCACTGATACCCCAGGAAGAGAAGGATGGTCAGCTGTACACGGTTATGCTGAGGATCCCAAAGTTTTAATAGATTCCATAGGTCCAAGGGGGGTCCCAGACGAATACAAAGCTCAAATCAATCTTGGCGGGTTTCGTTCCTTATCCAATTGTACAGATCAATTACAATGTAGATTGGATAAATTATATATATTACATATATTACACCGAGCAAAGATTTATCAACTTAGTCGAGATGCTTTCCAGGGTATAGTGAGGAACTGGGCTCCAAACAAAATGACTCTTCAAAATAGACTGGCCATTGATATGATTCTAGCCGAAAAAGGTGGAGTCTGTGGGATGATAGGGGAGAATGTTGTACTTATACCCATCGAATTCTGGAGTCAACCGAAAACTATAGTGCCCTTACAAAGATTAAAAATCTGGTCAGGAAGTAAAGAAATGCAGGAGTAGATACCTCCTTCAGGATGGTTAGGAGGCCTCAAAGGATTTCTTCAACAGCCTGTTTGGTAGTGGCAGGCCTTTTGAACTGGTTGATAAATCTTATGTTGTGTGATACTATGTATAGGAAAGCTGTAACCACGCAACTGCCCTCGGGTACTTTCCTTCATCAGGAGGTTGTATCCATGTTATGTGATGATAGAGTCAAAAAGATATGGAAAAGTATACCCCACTGGACAAATCTGACAAAACCCTTTACAAGATGCAGATGGAATGAGAAATTTAGTTTAGGGATAGATGGGAGAATTCCATGTGTATGTCAGAGTAGGGTCTAGTTGTTTGGGGCATCCCATAAGGGGATAGCTTCTAAAATGATGGGTGAAGAAATCCATCTCCCTCTCCCCACACTGGACGTCTCAAAGGCCACCTATATTAAGGGAAAACTTAGTGTTTAGGGGGGATTGTCAAGGTAATATTTTTTCTACTTTATATGCTTATATGTGTTTTGCTACTATTTTGAAACAATATTTCCTTGTCGAGTATTGTATCAGAAACTAACTTAAGCTAAGATGTGCCAGCATTGCCAACACCTATTTCTGAGAAATGCATCTCCATTCCAGAAATGTTACATCAGCTGAACATGACGTCACCACAGTCTGCTGGATACAAACCATGGAATGTGAACCAATCAGATGGCCAGATGTAGACTACACAGTTTACCTGCCCCCATCAGCCTTTACTCCACCCTGTCATCCTGTGTATAATCTCATGCTTGCAGAAATAAGGTAGAACTTGCTGTGGTTGCACATGTCAGTAGCTTTTGAGCTTGTTCTAGTTTGAACCAGCTATTTGTCTGACTCATTCTTTGATTGGTCGACCCATGCTCATAGTCTGAATTTGGAGTGACTGGAGGACGAGTGGTTTGTCGTAACGACCCCGACATACCTACCCCATAACCTTTTTATACACCTTTGTATTCAGCCCATAACCTTTGTGTAACCCCATAAATTTTGTATACACCCCACCACACAACCTTTGTGTAAACCACACCCCAAAACCTTTGTGTAAACCCCACAACCTTTGTATACACCTTTGTATTCAGCCCATAACCTTTGTGTAACCCATAACCTTTGTATACACCCCACCACATAACCTTTGTGTAAACCACACCCCAAAATCTTTGTGTAAACCCCACAACCTTTGTATACACCTTTGTATTCAGCCCATAACCTTTGTGTAACCCATAACCTTTGTATACACCCCACCACATAATCTTTGTGTAAACCACACCCCAAAATCTTTGTGTAAACCCCACAACCTTTGTATACACCTTTGTATTCAGCCCATAACCTTTGTGTAACCCATAACCTTTGTATACACCCACCACATAACCTTTGTGTAAACCACATCCCACAACCTTTGTATACACCTTATGAATATTAATCCACATTTTGAAACCAAAACACCTATGTATACCCTGTGTGGTATACCAAGAATAACACAAATAACCTTTGTTTTAAATAATACTACGGACATTTTTTTTTTAGACAGTTTTTATTGTAAATTTTTTTTTTTTTTGGGGTGAAGTAGGAGAAACACTACTCTTTATTTAAAATATAGTTACATTACATTGAAAGAAAAAAACAAAACATTGACACACGCATACACATGCACGCACAAAAATACTACATTATGAAAACAAAACATGTTGGAAATATAACTACAGTATGAAACAAATTAATGCAGGACACGCACATGCACGCACACAAACAAAAATAATACTACATGAAAACTAAACATGTTTCAACTATAAATACACTATGAAAGAAAATAACAATGCAGGACACACAAAAATACTACTACATTATGAAAAAAAAACACGTTTGAAATATAACTACAGTATGAAAGAAAATAGGAATTCCGGAGACACGCTGCAATCACATATGATGGCATTACACACACTCACAGACGCTGCAATCACACATGATGTCATTACACACACATGCTGCAATCAAACATGATGGCATTACACACACACATGCTGCAATCACACATGATGGCATTATACTCACACTGCCTGGCAGGAGTCAGCTGGGCTGGCAACCAATCTCTCTGGCTGGCTAGCAGGGTCTTCAGGCTTGATAGCAGGGTTTTCAGGTTTATAGCAGGGTCTTCTGTCTTGCTGCTTTGTCTTCATGTGTGGCAATGAGGCATACCTAGCTTGTTTATATAAGTTTTGGGCTGTCTGGAAAAGTAACCAACATTTTGGAGCATGCTCAGTTCAAAACGGCGGCTCCGTCGTGTGAATCCGTCAAAAGACGGATGGCGGCGGATCCGCCACTCGCGCACGTTGTAAAATGTTGCCTGATGTGGTGCATCCCCCATTTCTACGCAGACAAAAAACGTTATAATGTCCGTCCAATCAAGACAGCGGACGCCAAAAATTTGGCGAATCCGCCAAAGAGCGGATGCAGCGGAAGACCATCCGCCATGATCCGCCACTAATACAAGTCTATGGGAAAACAGCGGATCTACCAAAACAAAATGGCGGATCCGCCAATTTCAAAAAAGGCGGATTTTGACTAACGCCAAAAAACTGAAGTGTGAAAGAGGCCTAAAAGGCTGACACTAAGTTGAGACAAAAAGAGTTGGCTCCTCCCCTGCAGTATACACCCTCATGCTGGCTCCAAGTGAACCAGTTCTTGCTTAGTGTCCGTAGGAGGCACACGGGTCTGGTCTTCAGACCAAAAAATCCTTTTTTATTTTAATTTTCAACTTTTTACTTTTTTTCTCCGCAAGCAAGGGCGACGGATCCTTTCAAGGCTCCGATCTCCCCGAACCAACCACAGGCGAGCACGTGGAGTGTCGCCTCACCGTATCCTCTCCTGCGACGTGAGACGCAATTGCTTGGGCTGATTTTAGGGATGACGGGTCCCCAGACGAGCATATGGAGTGTCGCTTACATGTATCCTCTTCTGCAGCCAGGCCTAATGCCGGACCCATCCTAAGGGCTCGAACCCATAGGATGTACAGAGGCCCCCATTTTGGCGTCCATGCAGCCCCCACTGCATCACCACTGTTAAAGCGGATGATGGAAGGAGGCGGACGGTCCCTCTCCACCTCCCTATCAAAGGGATGGTGGATGGAGGGTTTTCCCTGCACCGTCCACGCTGCAACTCCTGCAGCAGAACAGTCGATTTTTCTACAAACCTCCGGACCCAATGTGTAGCTGCCCAGGTCAGGATCAGCAGCAGGGCTCCTGTAGAGTGCGCGCGCTTTCTACGGCGCTGAAGCCCAGTCATCCGCGGCGGCTCCATGCTGGGACGCGCACCGATGGTGAGTGGATCCTATCGGCAGTGGGCCTCTGCAGTGGGATCTTTAGCACTAATCAAATGCTCTGTGACCCTCCTTATTTCAGCCCCATGCTGACAGGCACAGCAGGAGCTTCAGCCATGGCTTCCCTGTGGCCCCACCTCCCCTGGGTAACGCTCCAGCCGGCCGCAAATTTAGGCCCCGGCTTAGGCCTATTCACGGAGCATTCTCGAGGCTCCGCCCACTGGATGATGTCGCGCCCGAAGCCCCCCCCAACTGGCGCTGCTCGTTCACTGCGAGACTTCAGGCCTCTGAAAAATCCTGGGGCTTCGCCCACCTGATGATGTTACTCCCACAGCCCCGCCCCCAAAATGGCAATTCTCTCACTGCGAGACATCCAGCTTTTGCAAATCCCAGGGGCTCCACCCACCGGATGATGTCACGCCCATAGCCCTGCCCCCGAACTGGCAATTCTCACTGCGAGACTTCCAGCCTCTGCAAATCTCGGGGGCCATCTTTGTCCACCCGGATGATCTCTATCAGGATGTTGGGGATTACATGTGAGAACGCTGAGCAATGCCCCGCAGCACTTAACCCCTCTCTGACATTAGACGTACTATCCCGTCCATAAAACCCGTGACAATGACCATGGACGGGATAGTACGTCATAGGCGATCAGCTGCGCTCCCAGAGGGAGCGCAGCTAATCGCCGCCGGGTGTCAGCTGATTATCACAGCTGACACCCGTGACTGTGTGTCAGGAGCGGTCACAGACCGCTCCTGGCACATTAACCCCTTGCACACCGCGATCAAACATGATCGCGGTGTACTGGGGGCACAGGGAAGCATCGCGCAGGGAGGGGGCTCCCTGCACGCCCCCCTGAGACCCTCAGACCAGCGCGATGTGATCGCGCTGTTCTGAGGGCTTCCTCCCTCCCAGGACCCGGATCCAAGATGGCGCCGGGGTCCTGGAGGGAGGCGGCTTCCTCAGTGCCTGCTAAGAGCAGGCACTGAGAAGTCTGCTGCACTGCCTGAGCGATCGCTGGTGTGACAGAGTGCTGTGCACACTGTACACCAGCGATCTGATAAAATACAGTGATGTCCCACCCTGGGACAACGTAAAAAAGTTAAAAAATAAAAATAAACATGTTTTAAAAAAAAATCCAAAATAAAAAAAAAAAAAATATTCCCCAATAAATTCATTTCTTCCTGTAAATAAAAAAACCAAAACAATAAAAGTACACATATTTGGTATCGCCGCGTCCGTAACCACCCCCCCATAAAACTGTCCCACTAGTTAACCCCTTTAGTGAACCCCTTAAAAAAAAAGCAAAAAATCAATGCTTTATCATCATACCGCCGAACAAAAAGTGGAATAACACGTGATCAAAAAGACCGATATAAAAAAACATAGTACCGCTGAAAACGTCATCTTGTCCCGCAAAAAACGAGCCACCATACAGCATCATCAGCGAAAAAATAAAAAAGTTATAGCTCGCAGAATAAAGCGATGCAAAAATAATTATTTTTTATATAAAATTGTTTTTATTCTATAAAAGCGCCAAAACATAAAAAAATGATATAAATGAGGTATCGCCATAATCGTACTGACCCGAAGAATAAAACTGCTTTATCAATTTTACCACACGCGGAACAATAAAAACGCCTCCCCCAAAAGAAATTCATGAATAGCTGATTTTTGTTCATTCTAACCTCCCAAAAGTCGAAATAAAAAGCGATCAAAAAATGTCACGTGCTCAAAAATGGTACCAATAAAAACGTCAACTCGTACCGCAAAAAATAAGACCTCACATGACTCTGTGGGCCAAAATATGCAAAAATTATAGCTCTCAAAATGTGGCGATGCAAAAAACTATTTTTGCAATAAAAAGCGTCTTTTAGCGTTACAGCTGCCAATCATAAAAACCCACTATAAATAGTAAATCAGACCCCCCTTTATCAACCCCCTTAGTTAGGGAAAAATAATAAAATTAAAAAAAAGTATTTATTTCCATTTTCCCATTAGGGTTAGGGTTGCGGCTAAAGTTAGGTTTAGGGTTGGCGCTAAAGTTAGGATTAGGGTTAGGGTTGGGATTAGGGGTG
Organism: Oophaga sylvatica; assembly: GCA_033576555.1. Classification (NCBI taxonomy): domain Eukaryota; kingdom Metazoa; phylum Chordata; class Amphibia; order Anura; family Dendrobatidae; genus Oophaga; species Oophaga sylvatica. The sequence goes on from JARQOD010000006.1 coordinate 287,540,194, forward strand.
TGTTAGGGTTAGGTTTGTGGTTAGGGTTGGGACTAGGGTTAGGGGTGTGTTTGGGTTAGGGTTGGAGTTAGAATTGGGGGGTTTCCGCTGTTTAGGCACATCAGGGGCTCTCCAATTGTGACATGGCATCTGATCTCAATTCCAGCCAATTCTGCGTTGAAAAAGTCAAACTGTGCTCCTTCACTTCTGAGCTCTGCCATGCGTCCAAACAGTAGTTTATCCCCACATATGGGGTATCAGCGTACTCTGGACCCCAAGAGTTATTGTGCAATTTGTCCTATTTCTTCTGTTACCCTTGGGAAAATAAAAAACTGGGGGCGAAAATATCATTTTTGTACAAAAAAAATAATTTTTTTGTTTTTAACGGCTGTACATTATAAACTTCTGTGAAGCACTTGGGGCTTCATAGCGCTCACCACACATCTAGATAAGTTCCTTGTGGGGTCTATTTTCCAAAATGGGGTCACTAGTTGGGGATTTCCACTGTTTAGGCGCATCAGGGGCTCTCCAAATGCGACATGACGCCCCCAGACCATTCCATCAAAGTCTGCAATCCAAAACGTCACTACTTCCCTTCCGAGCCCCAACGTGTACCCATACAGTAGTTTTCTCCCACATATTGGGTATCAGCGTACTCAGGACAAATTGCACAACTTTTGGGGTCCAATTTTCCTGTTACCCTTGTAAAAATAAAATATTGGGGCAAAAAAATCATTTTTGCAAAAAAAAAAAAAGAATTTTTTATTTTTACGGCTGTGCGTTATAAACTTCTGTGAAGCACTTCGGGGTTCAAAGTGCTCACCACACATTTAGACAAGTTCCTTGTGGGGTCTATTTGCCAAAATTGGGTCACTTGTGGAGGGTTTCCACTGTTTAGGTGCATCAGGGGCTCTCCAAATGTGACATGACACCCCCACACCATTCCATCAAAGTCTGCAATCCAAAATGTCACTACTTCCCTTCCGAGCCCCGACGTGCACCCATACAGTAGTTTTCGCCCACATATTGGGTATCAGCGTACTCAGGACAAATTGGACAACTTTTGGGTTCCAATATCTTCTGTTACCCTTGTGAAAATAAAATATTGGTGGCGAAAAAATCATTTTTGTAAAAAAAAAAAAAAAGATTTTTTATTTTACGGCTGTACGTTATAAACTTTAGTGAAACACCTGGGGGTTCAAAGTTCTCACCACACATCTAGATAAGTTCCTTGAGGGGTCTAGTTTCCAAAATGGTGTCATTTATGGGGGTTTCCACTGTTTAGGCAGTTCAGGAGCTCTCCAAACACGACATGGCGTCCAGCCAATTTTGCGTTGAAAAAGTCAGACGGCGCTTCTTCCCTTCCAAACTCTGCCATGCACCCAAACAGTGGTTTACCCCCACATATGGGGTATCAGCGCACTCAGGACAAATTGAACAATAACTTTTGGAGTCTTGTTACCCTTGGAAAAATAAAAATTGGGGTGAAAAGATCATTTTTGTGGAAAAAATATGATTTTTAAATTTTACGGCTCTACGTTATAAACTTGTGTGAAGCACTTGGGGGTTCAAAGTGCTCACCAAAGATCTAGATAAGTTCCTTAGGGGGTCTAGTTTCCCAAATGGGGTCATTTGTGGGGGTTTCCACTGTTTAGGCACTTTAGGGGCTCTCCAAATGCAACATGGCATCCAATCTCAATTCCAGCCAATTTTGGTTGGAAAAAGTCAAATGGTGCTCCTTCCATTCCGAGCTCTGCCGTGCGCCCAAACAGTGGTTCCCCCCCACATATGGGGTATCAGCGTACTCCGGACAAATTGTACAACAACTTATGTGGTCCAAATTCTCCTGTTACCCTTGGGAAAATAAAAAATAGTGACTAAAAGATAAAAGATAATTTTTGTGGGAAAAAAATAGGATTTTTTATTTTCATGCCCGGGCATTATAAACTTGTGTGAAGCACTTGGGGGTTCAAAGTGCTCACCAAAGATCTAGATAAGTTCCTTAGGGGGTCTAATTTCCAAAATGGGGTCACTTGTGGGGGTTTCCACTGTTTAGGATCATCTGGGGCACTGCAAACGGAACATGACCCCCATCAACGTCTGCATTCCAAAACGTTACTACTTCCTTTCCAAGCCCTGCCGTGCGCCCAAACAGTTTCCCCCCCCACATATGGGGTATCAGCGTACTCAGGACAAATTGGACAACAACTTTTGGGGTCCAATTTCCTTGGGAAAGTTCAAAAATTTGGGACTAAAAAATCATTTTTTGTGGAAAATTGTTTTTTGTTTTTTTTTCACACCCAGGCATTATAAACTTTTGTGAAACACTTGGGGGTTCAAAGTGCTCACAACAGATCTAGATAAGTACCTTAGGGGTCTAGTTTCCAAAATGGTGTCACTTGTGGGGGTTTCCACTGTTAAGGCGCATCAGAGGTTCTCCAAACGCGACATGGCATCCAATCTAAATTCCAGCCAATTTTAGTTTGAAAAAGTCAAACGGCGCTCCTTCCCTTACGAGCTCTGCCGTGTGCCCAAACAGTGGTTTTCCCCCACATATTGGGTATTGGTGTACTCAGGAGAAATTGCATAACAACCTTATCTGTCCATTTTCTCCTTTTACCCTTGTGAAAATAAAAAAAAGTTTGTAAAAGATCATTTTTGTGGCTAAAAAGTTAAATATTAATTTTTTCCTTCCACGTTGCTTTAGTTCCTGTGAAGCACCTGAAGGGTTAATAAACTTCTTGAATGTGGTTTTGAGTACCTTGAGGGGTGCAGTTTTTAGAATGGTGTCACTTTTGGGTATTTTCTGCCATATAGACCCCTCAAAGTGACTTCAAATGTGAGGTGGTCCCTAAAAAAATGGCTTTGTAAATTTTGTTGTAAAAATGAGAAATCGCTGGTCAACTTTTAACCCTTATAACTTCCTAACAAAAAAAAATTTTGGTTCCAAAATTGTGCTGATGTAAAGTAGACATGTGGGTAATGTTATTTCTTAACTATTTTTGTGTGATATATTTCCTGTTTTAAGGGAATAAAAATTCAAAGTTTGAAAATTGCAAAATTTTTTAAATTTTCGCCATATTTGCATTTTTTTCAAAAATAAACGCAAGTTATATCAAAGAAATTTTACTTCTAACGTGAAGTACAATATGTCACGAGAAAACAATCTCAGAATTGCGAATATCCGTTGAAGCATTCCAGAGTTATAACCTCATAAAGAGACAGTGGTCAGAATTGTAAAAATTGGCCCGGTCATTAACGTGCAAACCACCCTTGGGGGTGAAGGGGTTAAAGGGGCACACCAACGAGCACCACGGTAGATCACTGGAAGGCGCTTGGCAGCATAGGGCCCTGGGATCAAAATCCCACCATGGAGGTTATCGGACCTGCAGCACCCACGGGCAACTGTCCTGGGTAAGTGCTCTGACCCTGCGGCCCTGTTGGTTTTCCCTGCAGAGGATACATGGGTTTTACCGTGTCGGGGTATTCTGTGGTACAGCCTCATTTTGCAGGGACTGAGATCTAGACTGCACTATAGCCCCCCAAGTGGGCTTCGTCGCTGTTGCAGCCCATAGTGTCACTGGTGACAGCAATACCGTCCCTTCATGATCTCTCTATCGGTTCAGGTCTTCGCCAGCCTGCCTCAGATAACTCCTCCATCTACAATGCAGCACGGTGGTTCAGTGGTTAGCACTGCAGCCTTGTAGCGCTGGAATCCTGGGTTCAGATCCCACCAAGGCTCATGCAAACTCGGTCAGCATAGCGCGTTTTCAGGCGAAAAATCCAGATTGCAGAGGGGCGACAGATCCCTTCAGAGTTCCTTTCTTCCCAAACCCACAACAGGAAGGAACGCGGAGGGTCTCCTCCACGTTCCCCGTCCTGCACCGTTCTTGTGTGTTATGGCCATACCGGTGTTTTCCAGGGTACAGGGTACCGTTCTTTCCACTCCAACAACAGATGGTAACTGGGAGTGCCGCCTCCACCCCCCCCCCCCCCCTTTACCCAGACCCATCTCGCTCTTGTTTTCTTGCGCCGGTCCGTTAGCCATAACCCATCTAGTCTCGCCAGATACACTACGGTGGATAGACTTATTGAAGCCATTAACCATACGGAAAGGTTGATGAGGACCCCAGTTCTGGCTCGGGTCACGCAACGCTTTTTAAAAGGTCAGTAGACTATAGAGGCGAGACAGAGAATATTTGCTGCACGCGACTACCTGTGCTGCGCTTACTACGTTATGCCATCACCATCGATGGGCACTGATTCAGGGAATGGCGAGCGGCCTCTGAGTCTAAAAGGTCCTTGACATAACTGCCTTATCAGAGCAGGCATTTATTTATAGAAAAGCTGGTTCAGCTCTCTGATGCCACAGGAGATAGAGTAAATTCCTTCCACAGCTAAGGACTAGATGTCCTTTTTTAGTCATCATTAGGCACGTTTCCGGGTTCTTTCGTGGCAATTCCGGCCGAGCCACTGCATCATTTCTTCCTGTTCCTTTCGTGGGGCAGGAGTACCACAGGTCTCGTTTAAACCCGACTAAGCTTAGTATGTCAGATCCAGGCAAACTAGATCTAGGGGATACAAGTCCCACAGATTTTTAGCCCAAAAAATGTCTTATCCAGTATACTCCAGAAGGGTAGGCGGACGTCTACTCCTATTTCTGTCTTATCTGACTCTCCGTCGTTCTTAGAATGGGCCAGAGACTAGGTGTCTTCCGGATATGTTAGTTTTTCTTCTCTACCAGCGGCACAAAGAAAGATGAAATGGTACGACCCATCCAGGACCTGTTTGTGGTCCCGGAAAAAAAAGGGGGAGTTTCTGGCATCCATCGACATTTGGGTTGCTTACCTCCATATTCCGATGTTTTCTTCTTGAGGTTTAGATCTTGATAAAGACTTGCGTCGAAACGCGTTAATCTCTGTCACCTTATCCACATGGAGCTGCATCTGCTTTATTCATTACTGGAAAATGTTTTTCCATTTTAAAGTTGCTAGTTAATAAATACCAATTTTTACTCTTTCAACCCATGCTGGATCTTCTATTTTTTCACGATTGTCTGGTTGCTCTGAGTCTGTGCAGTGAGTTGGACTGACGTCTATTTTTGGAGTGGGGTAAGCTGATTGTCTTTTTCTTTTGCCATATCTGATGTTTTCTTCTCACCGAAATTCCTGCAGTTCACCATTCGCGAACAGCATTTTCAACTCACAGCCTTGTCCTTCAGTCTCGCTACCTCTCCCAGTGTGTCCTCAAAAGTCATGGCGGCTATCATGTCCATCTTGCAGAGACACCATATTTTTCAGCCAGTCTGAAGGTAGAGATTGTATCTGTAATCATCTCTCCCAAAATTTAGAGTTGGAGCAAGATTGCGAGGGTCCATAAATGTTTTTTTAATACAACCCTCCCTTTGTTCATCCATTTTATTTTACATACGTGAATATATCTGGAAATTAATCTCTGGGTATAATCCTCATCATGGAATACTTCACACTTGTTGATGGTATCTCGGGGTGTGGTCCTTCTGCCCTACTTGGACGATTTTCTAATCAAGGGTCTGTCCTTCCGGGACTGTGCATTGTGCGTTTGTATCATTTGCGATACTCTTTCTCATCTGGGCTAGCTTATAAACTTAAGCAAATCTTCCCCTGTTTCAGCCCAGCAAATATCCCTTTTAGGGATGACCCTGGACACCTCCGAGGAGTGTAGGGAACTCTCACTCGAGACAAGGCCCTAGCCCTTCAACAAGGAGCCCGCGCTCTTGGCCACTCATCCTCTGATTCCATCTGGTTTGTCATGAGGGTAGTGGGAAAAATGGTGGCAGCAATGGAAGCGGTCCCTTTAGCTCAGCTGTAAAGGGTATGCCACACTGAGCGAGATCGCTAGCGAGATCGCTAACGAGATCGCTACTGCGTCACCATTTATGACGCAGTAGCGATCTCGTTAGCGACTTAGCTGTGTGTGACATGTAGCAGCGATGTGGCCCCTGCTGAGATGTCGCTGATCGCTTATGAATGTTCTGAGCCGTTTTTTGGTCGTTGGTGTCCCGCTGGTGAGCCTGAATCGCTGAGTGTGACACCCTTTATGAATGACTTCACCAGCATTGCAGGTGGGACTAGGTTTTCCCAACGACCGCAGAGGTCGTTATACAGATCGCTGATGAGTTGTGTTTGGATTCTAACTAGCGATCACATAGCGATCGCACTAGCGATCTCGCCAGGTTAAGTCGTTGTCGTGATCGCTAGTGCGATCGCTAAGTGTGGCAGTGCCTTAACTCTGCTCCCTGCAGCATGCTCTTCTAGCGGCTTGGGACAGGAATCCGTTCTCTCTCAACAGCCGGTACCGCTTGCCCATGAAATCCTTTTTCCTGGCTCAATGGCTTGTGTCTACCGACGTCAGTCTCTTAGGCTGGGGAGCGGTTTTTCATCACCTCACCGCTTAGGGACGCTGGTCAACTCGGGAGTCGAGCCTCCCGATCAATGTCCTGGAAATCTGAGCGATCCGGCTGGACCTTCAGCAGTTCCTTATCTTCTGGCTGGTCACATCATCCGAATTCAATCGGACAATGCCACGGCTGTGGTATATATCAATCATCAAAGGGGTAATCGCAGCAGGGCGGCCATGCTCGAAGTAGCGCAGATACTCCGATGGCAGGGAGGAGCCACTTGGTAATTTCCGGGGGACTCCGCATGTGAATCTGCTGGCTTCAAGAATGAACGCCAAGGCATCCAACTACATAGCTTGGTCTTGCGATCCATAGGCTTCGGGGTGGATGCACTGGTTACTCCATGGCATCAGTTCGTTTTCCGTTTTCTCTACTCCCAAGGGTCATCAGGAAGATCAAGGCAGAAGGGGTTTCCAGTAGTCCTAGTTGCCCTGGATGGTCACCCCTGGCGTGGTATGCAGATTTAGGGCAGATCGATGTCTCCTAACAATAATAATAATCTTTATATAGCGCCAACATATTCCGCAGCGCTTTACATTTTAACAGTTTCAAAACACAAGTCATAAGTAACAACGTTAACAATACAATAATTAAAGCAAAATAAGACGACCCTGCTCGTGAGAGCTTACAATCTACAATGAGGTGGGGGAGATACAAAGTACAGGTGTGTATATACAATGGTGTATTTACAATGATGGTCCAGCCATCTTGAGGGAGTGAGGGATGGAGATAGTGAATGGGCTACACACGCACACTTATACCTAGAATGACTTTGATTAGTGAAAGTGATAGGCTGCTCTGAACAAATGTGTTTTGAGGGAGCGCCTGAAACTATGCAAATTGTGGATGGTCCTAATTTCTTTGGGTAGAGCATTCCAGAGGATTGGCGCAGCGCGAGAGAAGTTATGGAGTCGGGAGTGGGAGGTACGGATTAGTGCAGAGGTTAGTCGAAAATCGTTTGCAGAGCGCAGCAGTCGGTTAGGCAGATAGATAGAAATGAGGGAGGAGATGTAGGGGGGTGCTGCACTGTGGAGAGCTTTGTAGGTGAGAACAAGTACTTTGAATTGGATCCTACAATGAATGGGCTGCCAATGTAAGGGCTGGCGAAGAGCGGACATGTCCGAGTACCAATTAGCCAGATGGATGACCCTGGCTACTGCATTAAGGATGGACTGGAGAGGGGATAGTCGAGTAATGGGGAGGCCAAGTAATAGAGCGTTGCAGTAGTCCAGGCGGGAGTGGATCAGGGCGACAGTGAGGGTTTTTGTTGTTTCCATGGTGAGAAAAGGGTGGATTCTAGAGATGTTCTTTAGGAGTAGGCGGCAAGAGCTGGCAAGAGATTGTATATGGGAGGTGAAGGAGAGATTGGTGTCAAACATAACACCCAGACAGCGAGCCTACGCCAAAGGTCCCCACGCTTACAAGTCCTACTCTACACTATCCAGCAAAGTCACTAAAGGAGACTCAAGGTGAGTGTTGCTGCCTTTTTTTTGCTGTTTATATTGAATTTTTGGAGACCTTGAGTCTCCTTTAGTGACTTTGCTGGATAGTGTAGAGTAGGACTTGTAAGCGTAGGGACCTTTGGCGCAGGTTACAAGCTTACGTATTTTGGCCAAATATTAACTAATACCCCACTATTTTTGTATTTTTTGCACTTTATTTTTCGTGTTTGCAGCCAGGCCCAGGCACGTCTGGTCTCGCATGAGGGGTGTTCACACTGGTGCGATTTGAGAGTGTACTGGCCAGCCCGCCTAGTCGAATAGTAGGGGCGTGATTAATAGGCTGTGAACCAGACACTGTGCAGTATCCTTGTGTGAATGGCACCCTATGCGGGCTTCTATTGTGCAATTGTATACTGGGCAGTCACCCCCTCCTTGGATGGGTATGTGGAGAGTGGCTGTTTAATCTGGTACTTTACACCTGTGCTGCTAACATCTTGCTTTAATGGGCTGGCTGCATCCTGTAGTGCATTTGTTCTGAGATCTGGGCAGGTGAGTGTTGCTGCCATTTTTTTGCTGTTTATATTGAATTTTTGGAGACCTTGAGTCTCCTTTAGTGACTTTGCTGGATAGTGTATTTTTGTGTACTCACTGTAAATTCCTTTTCTCCGAGCCAATCATTGAGGGACACGCACCCACCCTGTTAGCCTTTCGGTTTGCTTTTCTTTTCCTTCGTTTGATGTGTTGTACTCTGATATGATATTAATGATCTCCTACTGCTTTGCATTGAACTGGTTTACTTGGAGCCAGCATGAGGGTGTATACTGCAGGGGAGGAGCTAACTTTTTGTCTCAACTTAGTGTCAGCCTCCTAGTGGCAGCAGCAGAACACCCATGGTCTGTGTCCCCCAATGATTGGCTCGGAGAAAAGGATTTTACGGTGAGTACACAGAAATCCCTATTTTTACACCACCATTTTTTGGGGGGACCACATCACATTTGAAGTCACTTTGAGGGGTCTATATGATAGAAAATACCCAAAAGTGATACCAATCTAAAAACTGCACCCTCAAGGTGCTCAAAACCACATTCAAGAAGTTTATTAACCCTTCAGGTGCTTCACAGGAATTTTTGGAATGTTTTTTTAAAAAAAAAAACTTTCCCAAAAAATTTTTCAGGTCCAATTTTTTTTATTTTCCCATGGGTAACAGGAGAAATTGGACCCCAAAAATTATTGTGCAATTTGTCCTGAGTACGAGGATACCCTGTATGGGGGGAACCACTGTTTTGGCGCATGGCAGAGCACGGTAATGAAGGAGCACCGTTTGACTTTTTCAATGCAAAATTGGTTGGAATTGAGATAGGGCGCCATGTCGCTTTGAGAGCCCCTGATGTACCTCCAATTCTAACTCCAACCCTAACCCCAGCACACCCCTACTGCCAACCCTAGCACTAATGGGAAAATGAAAATAAATACATTTGTTTTAATTTTATTATTTTTCCCTAACTAAGGGTGATAAAGGGGGTTTGATTTACTATTTATAGCGGGTTTTTATATATGGCAGCTGTCACACGCTTTAAGACGCTTTTTATTGCAAAAAATAGTTTTTGCATCACCACATTTTGAGAGCTATAATTTTTCCATATTTTGACCCACAGAGTCATGTGAGGTCTTTTTTTCTGTGGGACGAGTTGAAGTTTTTACTGGTACCATTTTCGGGCACATGACATTTTATGATTGCTGTTTCGTATGATTTTTGGGATGCAGAATGAACAAAAACCAATAATTCATGAATTTATTTTGGGGGTGGCCTTTATACCGTTCCGCGTGTGGTAAAATTGATAAAGCGGTTTTATTCTTCGGGTCAGTACGATTACAGCGAAACCTCATTTGTATATTTTTTTTATGTTTTGGCGCTCTTTTATACAATAAAAACAATTTTATATAAAAAATTATTTTTCATCGCTTTATTCTGCGAGCTATAACTTTATTTTTACGCTGATGACGCTGTATGGTGGCTTGTTTTTTTGCGGGACAAGATGTTTTCAAATTTATCATTTTTATTTATATCCATCTTTTTGATCGCGTTATTCCACTTTTTGTTCAGCGATATGATGATAAAGCATTGTTTTTTTTTTGCTTTTTTTTTTTTTTAAGGGATTCACTAAAGGGGTTAACTAGTGGGACAGTTTTATAGGGCGGGTCGTTACGGATGCGACGATACTTAATGTGCACTTTTATTTATTTTTTTGTTTTTTATTTACATAAATGAATTTATTGGGGAATGTTTTTTTTTTCTTTAGGATTTTTTTTTAATTTTTATACTTTTTTTATGCTTTATTACTTTGTCCCAGGGTGGGACATCATTATATAGTGTCAGATCACAGATCTGACACTGTGCACAGCACTGTGTCACATCAGCGATCTGACAGGCAGTGGAGCAGGCACTGAGAAGCCACCTCCCGGAAGGACCCCACAGCAATCTTGGATCCAGGGGCCTGCAGGGAGGAGGCTCTCGGAGCAACGCGATCACATCGAATTGCTCTGAGAGTCTAAGGGAAGCACGCAGGGGGCCCCCCTCCCTGCACGATGCTTCCCTATGCTGCGCGAACACTGCGCTCATGTTTGATCGCAGTGTGTCGGGGGTTGATGTACCGGGTCCGGTCCGTGACCGCTCCTGGCACATAGTGCTGGATGTCACCTGTGATAATCAGCTGACACCCGGCCGAGATCAGCTGCACTACCCCCGTGAACGCAGCTGATCGCGTATGACGTACTATCCCATCTACGGTCATACGGGCCCGGGTCACCTGGATGGGATAGTACGTCAGATGTCATAAAGGGGTTAAACAAACTTTCTAGAAACTGCAACAATAGCTAAGGCAGCCCATAGACAAAACTGCAACTTTTATAAAGTCCTTTTAAAAGTCTTCTGAGACTTTGGTCGTCTTATCAGTCAGTGCCAATGGGTAGTGTAAGAGAGTATTGGAGAAAAAGCATGTTGTATTATAAATAGATAGAGATATAGATAGAGATACAGTGGGTTTGGAAAGTATTCAGACCCCTTGAATTTTTTCACTCTGTTTCTTTGCAGCCATTTAGTAAATGCAAAAAAGTTCATTTTTTTCCTCATTAATGTACACTCTGCACCCTGAGAAAACCCAGAAATGTAGAATTTTTTGCAAATGTATTGAAAAAGAAAAGCTGAAATATCACATGGTCATAAGTATTTAGACCCTTTGCTCAGGCACTCATATTTAAGTCAAATGCTGTCCATTTCCTTGTATCTCCTTGAGATGGTTCTACTCCTTCATTGGAGTCCAGCTGTGTTTAATTAAACTGATAGAACTTGATTTTTAAAGGCACACACCTGTAAGACCTCACAGTGCATGTCAAACCAAGTGAGAATCATGAGGTCAAAGGAACTGTCCAAGGAGCTCAGAGATAGAATTGTGGCAAGGCACAGATCTGGCTAAGGTTACAAAAGAATTTCTGCAGTACTCAAGGTTCCTAAGAGCACAGTGGCCTCCATAATCCTTAAATGGAAGAAGTTTGGGACCACCAGAAGTCTTCCTAGATCTGGCCGTCCAGACAATCTGAGCAATCATGGGAGAAGAGCCTCGGTGACAGAGGTCAAGAAGAACCTCAAGATCACTGTGACTGAGCTCCACAGATGCAGTAGGAATATGAGAGAAAGTTCCACAAAGTCAACGATCACTGCAGCCTTCCACTAGTTGGGCCTTTATAAGCAGAGTGGCCTGACGGAAACCTCTTCTCAGTGCAAGACATATGAAAGCCCACATAGTTTGCTAAAAAAAACACATGATGTTCTCCCAGTCTATGAGAAATAAGATTCTCTGGTCTGAAGAGATGAAGATAGAACTTTTTTGATGATAATTTTAAGCGGTATGTGTGGAGAAAACCAGGCACTGCTCATCACCTGCCCAATACAATCCCAACAGTGAAACATGGTTTTGGCAGCATCATGCTATGGGGGTGTTTTTCACCTGCAGTGACAGCACGACTGGTTGCAATTGAAGCAAACATGAATGTGCCAAGTACAGAGATATCTTGGATGAAAACCTCTTCCTGTGTGCTCTGGCCCTCAGACTTGGCCTAAGGTTCACCTTCCAACAAGACAATGACCCCAATCACACAGCTAAAATAACAAAGGAGTGGCTTCAAAACAACTCTGTGACCATTCTTGACTGGCCCAGCCAGAACACTGACCTAAACCCAATTGAGCATCTCTGCAGAGAGCTGAAAATGGCTGTTCACCAACGTTCACCATCCAACCTGACGGAACAGGAGAGGATCTGCAAGGAAGAATGGCAGAGGATCCCTAAATCCAGGTGTGAAAATCTTGTTGCATTATTCCCAAGAAGACTCATGGCTGTACTAGCTCAAAAGGGTGCTTCTACTCAATACTGAGCAAAGGGTTTGAATACTTATTGACCATGTGATATTTCAGTTTTTCTTTTATAATAAATTTGCAAAAATTTCTACATTTTTTTCAGTAAAGATGGGGTACAGAGTGTACATTAATTAGAAAAATAAACTTTTTTTGCATTTACCAAATGGCTGCAATGAAACAGAGTGAAAAATTTAAAGGGGTCTGAATACCTTCCGAACCCACTGTGTGTGTATGTGTATATATATATATATTTATATATATGTGTGTGTATATATATATATATATATATATATATATATATATATATAGCTCAAGAAAATAAAGGGAACACTCAAATAACACATCCTAGATCTGAATGAATGAAATATTCTCATTGAATACTTTGTTCTGTACAAAGTTGAATGTGCTGATAACAAAATCACACAAAAATCAATGGAAATCATATTTATTAACCCCTTCACCCCCAAGGGTGGTTTGCACGTTAATGACCGGGCCAATTTTTACAATTCTGACCACTGTCTCTTTATGAGGTTATAACTCTGGAACGCTTCAACGGATCTTCGCGATTCTGAGATTGTTTTCTCGTGACATATTGTACTTCATGTTAGTGGTAAAATTTCTTCGATATAACTTGCGTTTATTTTTGAAAAAAACGCAAATATGGCGAAAATTTTGAAAACTTTGCAATTTTCAAACTTTGAATTTTTATTCCCTTAAAACAGAGAAATATATCACACAAAATAGTTAAGAAATAACATTTCCCACATGTCTACTTTACATCAGCACAATTTTGGAACCAAATTTTTTTTTTGTTAGGAAGTTATAAGGGTTAAAAGTTGACCAGCGATTTCTCATTTTTACAACAAAATTTACAAAGCCATTTTTTTTAGGGACCACCTCACATTTGAAGTCACTTTGAGGGGTCTATATGGCAGAAAATACCCAAAAGTGACACCATTCTAAAAACTGCACCCCTCAAGGTACTCAAAACCACATTCAAGAAGTTTATTAACCCTTCAGGTGCTTCACAGTAACTAAAGCAACGTGGAAGGAAAAAATGAATATTTTACTTTTTAGCAACAAAAATGATCTTTTACAAACTTTTTTTTTATTTTCACAAGGGTAAAAGGAGAAAATGGACAGATAAGGTTGTTTATGCAATTTCCCATATGTGGGGGAAAACCACTGTTTGGGCACACGGCAGAGCTCGTAAGGGAAGGAGCGACGTTTGACTTTTTCAAACTAAAATTGGCTGGAATTTAGATTGGATGCCATGTCGCGTTTGGAGAGCCCCTGATGCGCCTAAACAGTGGAAACCCCCCACAAGTGACACCATTTTGGAAACTAGACCCCCTAAGGTACTTATCTAGATCTGTTGTGAGCACTTTGAACCCTCAAGTGTTTCACAAAAGTTTATAAAGCCTGGGTGTGAAAAAAAAAAAATCTATTTTCCACAAAAATGATTTTTTAGTCCCAAATTTTTGAATTTTCCCAAGGAAATTGGACCCCAAAAGTTGTTGTCCAATTTGTCCTGAGTACGCTGATACCCCATATGTGGGGGGGGAAACTGTTTGGGCGCACGGCAGGGCTTGGAAAGGAAGTAGTAACGTTTTGGAATGCAGACGTTAATGGGGGTCATGTTCCGTTTGCAGTGCCCCAGATGAGCCTAAACAGTGGAAACCCCCACAAGTGACCCATTTTGGAAACTAGACCCCCTAAGGAACTTATCTAGATCTTTGGTGAGCACTTTGAACCCCCAAGTGCTTCACACAAGTTTATAATGCCCGGGCATGAAAATAAAAAATCCTATTTTTTTCCCACAAAAATTATCTTTTAGTCACTAATTTTTTATTTTCCCAAGGGTAACAGGAGAAATTGGAACACATAAGTTGTTGTACAATTTGTCCTGAGTACGCTGATACCCCATATGTGGGGGGGAACCACTGTTTGGGCGCACGGCAGAGCTTGGAATAGAAGGAGCACCATTTGACTTTTTCCAACCAAAATTGGCTGGAATTGAGTTTGGATGCCATGTTGCATTTGGAGAGCCCCTGATGTGCCTAAACAGTGGAAACCCCCCACAAATGACCCCGTTTGGGAAACTAGACCCCCTAAGGAACTTATCTAGATTTTTGATGAGCAATTTGAACCCCCAAGTGCTTCACACAAGTTTATAACGTAGAGCTGTAAAATTTAAAAATCATATTTTTTCCACAAAAATGATCTTTTCACCCCAATTTTTATTTTTCCAAGGGTAACAAGACTCCAAAAGTTATTGTGCAATTTGTCCTGAGTGCGCTGATACCCCATATGTGGGGGTAAACCACTGTTTGGGTGCATGGCAGAGTTTGGAAGGGAAGGAGCGCCGTCTGACTTTTTCAACGCAGAATTGGCTGGACGCCATGTCGTGTTTGGAGAGCTCCTGATCTGCCTAAACAGTGGAAACCCCCATAAATGACACCATTTTGGAAACTAGACCCCTCAAGGAACTTATCTAGATGTGTGGTGAGAACTTTGAACCCCCAGGTGTTTCACTAAAGTTTATAACGTACAGCCGTAAAATAAAAAATCTTTTTTTTTTTTTTTACAAAAATGATTTTTTCGCCCCCAATATTTTATTTTCACAAGGGTAACAGGAGAAATTGGACCCCAAAAGTTGTTGTCCAATTTGTCCTGAGTACGCTGATACCCAATATGTGGGAGAAAGCTACTGTATGGGCGCACGTCAGGGCTCGGAAGGGAAGTAGTGACGTTTTGGATTGCAGACTTTGATGGAATGGTCTGGGTGCGTCATGTCGCATTTGGAGAGCCCCTGATGCGCCTAAACAGTGGAAACCCCCCACAAGTGACCCCATTTTGGAAAATAGACCCCACAAGGAACTTATCTAGATGTGTGGTGAGCACTTTGAACCCCGAAGTGCTTCACAGAAGTTTATAACGCACAGCCGTAAAAATAAAAAATCTTTTTTTTTTTTTTACAAAAATGATTTTTTCGCCCCAATATTTTATTTTTACAAGGGTAACAGGAGAAATTGGACCCCAAAAGTTGTTGCCCAATTTGTCCTGAGTACGCTGATACCCAATATGTGGGAGAAAACTACTGTATGGGTACACGTTGGGGCTCGGAAGGGAAGTAGTGACGTTTTGGATTGCAGACTTTGATGGAATGGTCTGGGGGCGTCATGTCGCATTTGGAGAGCCCCTGATGCGCCTAAACAGTGGAAATTCCCAACAAGTGACCCCATTTTGGAAAATAGACCCCACAAGGAACTTATCTAGGTGTGTGGTGAGCGCTATGAAGCCCCAAGTGCTTCACAGAAGTTTATAATGTACAGCCGTAAAAACAAAAAAATATTTTTTTTTGTACAAAAATGATATTTTCGCCCCCAGTTTTTTATTTTCCCAAGGGTAACAGAAGAAATAGGACAAATTGCACAATAACTCTTGGGGTCCAGAGTACGCTGATACCCCATAGTGGGGATAAACTACTGTTTGGACGCATGGCAGAGCTCAGAAGTGAAGGAGCACCATTTGACTTTTTCAACGCAGAATTGGCTGGAATTGAGATCAGACGCCATGTCACATTTGGAGAGCCCCTGATGTGCCTAAACAGCGGAAACCCCCCAATTCTAACTCCAACCCTAACCCCAACACACCCCTAACCCTAGTCCCAACCCTAACCACAAACCTAACCCTAACACACCCCTAATCCCAACCCTAACCCTAATCCTAACTTTAGCGCCAACCCTAACCCTAACTTTAGCCGCAACCCTAACCCTAATGGGAAAATGGAAATAAATACATTTTTTTAATTTTATTATTTTTCCCTAACTAAGGGGGTGATAAAGGGGGGTTTGATTTACTATTTATAGCGGATTTTTATGATTGGCAGCTGTCACGCTAAAAGACGCTTTTTATTGCAAAAATAGTTTTTTGCATCGCCACATTTTGAGAGCTATAATTTTTGCATATTTTGGCCCACAGAGTCATGTGAGGTCTTATTTTTTGCGGTACGAGGTGACGTTTTTATTGGTACCATTTTTGAGCAGGTGACATTTTTTGATCGCTTTTTATTTCGATTTTTGGGAGGTTAGAATGAACAAAAATCAGCAATTCATGAATTTCTTTTGGGGGAGGCGTTTTTATTGTTCCGCGTGTGGTAAAATTGATAAAGCAGTTTTATTCTTCGGGTCAGTACGATTATGGCGATACCTCATTTATATCATTTTTTTATGTTTTGGCGCTTTTATAGAATAAAAACAATTTTATATAAAAAATAATTATTTTTGCATCGCTTTATTCTGCGAGCTATAACTTTTTTATTTTTTCGCTGATGATGCTGTATGGTGGCTCGTTTTTTGCGGGACAAGATGACGTTTTCAGCGGTACCATGTTTATTTATATCGGTCTTTTTGATCGCGCGTTATTCCACTTTTTGTTCGGCGGTATGATAAGCATTGATTTTTTGCTTCATTTTTTTTTTTTTTTTTAAGGGGTTCACTAAAGGGGTTAACTAGTGGGACAGTTTTATAGGGGGGGTCGTTACGGACGCGGCGATACCAAATATGTGTACTTTTATTGTTTTGTTTTTTTTATTTACAGGAAGAAATGAATTTATTGGGGAATTTTTTTTTTTTTTTTTTTTTTTTTTGGATTTTTTTTTTTAAACATGTTTATTTTTACTTTTTTAACTTTTTTACTTTGTCCCAGGGTGGGACATCACAGTATTTTATCAGATCGCTGGTGTGACAGTGTGCACAGCACTCTGTCACACCAGCGATCGCACAGGCATAGATGCAGGCTTCTCAGTGCCTGCTCTCGGCAGGCACTGAGGTAGCCGCCTCCCTCCAGGACCCCGGCGCCATCTTGGATCCGGGTCCTGGGAGGGAGGAAGCCCTCAGAACAGCGCGATCACATCGCGGTGGTCTGAGGGTCTCAGGGGGGCGCGCAGGGAGCCCCCACCCTGCGCGATCCTCCCCTGTGCCCCCAGTACACCGCGATCATGTTTGATCGCGGTGTGCTAGGGGTTAATGTGCCGGGAGCGGTCCGTGACCGCTCCTGACACACAGTCACGGGTGTCAGCTGTGATAATCAGCTGACACCCGGCGGCGATTAGCTGCGCTCCCCTCAGGAGCGCAGCTGATCGCCTATGACGTACTATCCCGTCCATGGGCAGAATGGCACGGGTTTTATGGACAGGATAGTACGTCTAATGTCAGAGAGGGGTTAAGCAATGGAGGCCTGGATTTGGAGTCACCCACAAAATTAAAGTGGAATGTAATGTCCTTAAAACAAGTCAAAATTATGCTCAGTTGTGTGTGTGGCCTCCACGTGCCTGTATGACCTCCCTGTGCCTATATGACTTCCCTACAGAGCCTGGGCATGCTCCTGATGAGACGGCGAATGGTCTCCTGAGGGATCTCCTCCCAGACCTGGACTAAAGCATCCGCCAAATCTTGGACAGTCTGTGGTGCAACGTGACGGTGGATGGAGCGAGACATGATGTCCCAGATGTGCTCAATCGGATTCAGGTCTGGGAGGGCCAGTCCATAGCTTCAATGCCTTCATCTTGCAGGAACGGCTGACACACTCCAGCCACGTGACGTCTGGCATTGTTCTGCATTAGGAGGATCCCAGGGCCAACCGCACCAGCATATGATCTCACAAGGAGTTTGAGGATCTCATCTCGGTACCTAATGGCAGTCAGGCTACCTCTAACGAGCACATGGAGGGCTGTGCGTCCCTCCAAAGAAATGCCAAAACAACCAAACGGGAGGGCACCACTTAAAGTCTCAAATGAAAGGGGTTCACCAGGGGCATAGTAGAAATCACTATAGAAAAACAAAGAGAGAAAGTATGCCACAAAACATTGGGAACACCCATATAAAAATATATAATTTTATTCACAGGTTCCAAACATGTATTAACAAGACACCAAAACAGTTAAAAACATTTAAAAACAGAAAAATGTATTCCAGACATGCCATAGAATAATGACAATGTCACCCCACACAGCAAAAATTTCTTAAATATAATGGCAATAGCAAATACAGTATCCAAGGAAAAAACACAATATATGGTAATAAATAATCAAAAATACACCTAATAATCCACAGCACCATATGAAATGCCCATAATTAGATATCTAAAGGAGAACTGAATACTTATGAATGCCTGGAAAGATAAGAGCTAGTCTGGGGAGCAGCAAAAAGGTATGATGGCTCCTAAGAGATGTTATGAGAAGAGAAAGAAGCCATGAAGTCCCATAGAGGCTGTGAAAAAAATAGGGGGAGAAAAAGGAGGGGGGGAACCCCACGTGTATCGCCACACAGAGAGGTGGATTCCTCAGGGAGATAATGTCTCGTTTACACATGTCTGGGGTATATATACCCATATGCTAATCAGTTGATTGACACATAATGGTTGATACTGACTGCAAGGGAGAGCGCTTGGAGGATGTGACGTCGCGGCCATCTTGTCAGCGTCATAGTAAAAATAAAGTTGATTCAAAAATACAGAGTTGCAAAGGCACAGACGCCGAAATAAATCCTAGTCCATATAGGAAGCAGGCAACGGCGCATGCGTAAGTGACGTGAGCAAGTGGGCATGTGCGCCCAGCTGACCCAAGCTGGATGTGTAGCCCAGCAAAACAACATAACCTAGCGACGCTAGTAAACTAAGGCGCGAGCGCCGAGTCAAATCACAACCCATATAAGCGCACGTATCAGTCATATGAGCAGATGGACATGTGTGCGCAGCCAAAAGTAATCCAAATTAGATACATAGAACGACTCGTAGATATATAAATAACGATGCAGGCATCAATGAATGAATAGAAGAGCACATGCAATCAAAAAGGTCCAAGCTAAATGCACAGTCCAGCAACATGGACACATACGCAAATGCGCCCTCACGCATCGTATGAACATGTATCATACGACATCAGCGCTCAGTTAGATATATACAGCATACACTGTGTTCCAAATTATTATGCAAAAATTGTTTAGGAGTGATAAGGTAAGAATTTTTTTTTGTCAATTAAACTCATTGATGGTGATGTGTGTCAGGGCTCTTTATATCACTGTAAGCAATTGCAGACACCTGTGCTAATTAGTTTGGCAGGTGTGTCCAATGAAAGGCAAGACTACTTAAGAAGGCTGTCCACATTATTAAGCAGCCTACATTTTCTGCCAAAATGGGGAAGAAAAAGGATGTGTCTGCTGCTGAGAAGCAACAAATTGTGGAGTGTTTAGGTCAAGGCATGACTACAATCAACATTGCCAAGACACTTCATCGTGATCATCGCACAATCAAGAAGTATGTAGCTGATTCACAGTACACACGTGTGCGTGCTGATAAGGGAAAATGAGGACTCTTTCCTACAGGCAATTACGTCAGGTTAAAAGAGCAGCGGCAAAAAAGCCTTGTCATAGCAGCACACTAGTTTTTGAAGCTGCTGGTGCCTCCAACGTCTCCCGAACAACAAGATGCAGGGTTCTTCAGAGGTTTGCAGCTGTGCGTAAGCCATTCTGTCGACCTCCTCTATCCACTGCACACAAGCAGAAATGGCTCCAGTGGGCCAAACAATACATGAAGACTGACTTCAAAACTGTTTTGTTCACCGATGAGTGCCGTGCAACGCTCAATGGTCCAGATGGATGGAGTGGAGGATGGCTGGTTGATGGACACCTTATGCAAACACGGCTACGGCGCCAACAAGGAGGAGGTGGAGTAATGTTTTGGGCTGGAATCATGGGGAGAGAGATTGTCGGCTCCTTTGGGATCCCTGAAGGAGTAAAGATGAACTCCATAGTGTATGTTGAGTTTCTCAAACAGCACTTCCTGCCATGGTTCAAGAAGAAGAACCGTGCATTCCGCAGCAAGATCATTTTCATGCATTATAATGCACCATCTCATGCTGCACATAACACATCTGCATCTCTGGCTACTATGGGCATAAAAGGGGACAAACTTATGGTGTGGCCCCCATTCTCCCCTGACCTCAAGCCCATTGAGAACCTCTGGAGCATCATCAAAAGGAGTGTCTATGATGGCGGGAGGCAGTTCACATCTAAGCAACAGCTCTGGGAGGGTATTTTGTCCTCATGGAAAACAATTGAAGCAGAAACCATCCAAAACCTGGCAAATTCAATGGACGAGAGAGTTCAGAAGCTCCTTTCGAACAAGGGGTCCTATGTGCAAATGTAACATCACCTAGAATAAAGTTTTGAGTTGAAAACTGTTTGATTTCAGTTTGTAATAACCTGCTAATGCTTATAATTTCAAAAATGACCATTCTTTTGTTCTTTATTAACCCCTTAGTGACAGAGCCATTTTGCAGCTTAATGACAGGGCCAATTTTTACAATTCTGACCACTGTCAATTTATGAGGTTATAACTCTAGAACGCTTTAACGAATCCAGCTGATTCTGAGAATGTTTTTTCGTGACATATTGTACTTCACGTTAGTGGTAAAATTTCTTTGATATGACTTGTGTTTATTTATGAAAAAAACGGAAATATGGCAAATTTTGAAAATTTAACAATTTTCAAACTTTAAATTTTTATGCTCTTAAATCAGAGAGATATGTCACACAAATTTCTTAATAAATAACATTTCCCACATGTCTACTTTACATCAGCACAATTTTGGGAACAAAAAATTATTTTTTGTTAAGAAGTTATAAGGGTTAAAAGTTGACCAGCGATTTCTCATTTTTACAAACACCATTTGAAGTCACTTTGAGGGGTCTATACGATAGAAAATACCCAAAAGTGACACCATTCTAAAAACTGCACCCCTCAAGGTGCTCAAAATCACATTCAAGAAGTTTATTAACCCTTTACGTGCTTCACAGGAACTGAAGCAATGTGGAAGGAAAAAATTAACATTTAACTTTTTTTGCAAAACTTTACTTCGGAACCAATTTTTTTTATTTTCACAACTGTTAAAAGAAAAAATGAACCACAAAATTTGTTGTGCAATTTCTCCTGAATAAGCCGATACCCAATATGTGGGGGTAAACCACTTTTTGGGCACACGGCAGAGATCGCAAGGGAAGGAGCGACATTTGACTTTTTCAACGCAGAATTGGCTGGACACCATGTCGCGTTTGTAGAGGCCCTGATGTGTCTAAACAGTGGAAACCCATCACAAGTGACCCCATTTTGGAAACTAGACCCCCTAAGGAACTTATCTAGATGTGTGGTGAGCACTTTGAACCTCCAAGTGCTTTACAGAAGTTTATAACATAGAACCATGAAAATAAAAAATCATATTTTTTCCACAAAAACGATCTGTTCACCCCAATTTTTATTTTCCCAAGGGTAACAAGACCCCAAAAGTTTTTGTGCAATTTGTCCTGAGCATGCTGATACCCCATATGTGGGGGTAAACCACTGTTTGGGTGCATGGCAGAGCTTGGAAGGGAAGGAGCGCCATTTGACTTTTTCAACTCAGAATTGGCTGGATGCCATGTCGCGTTTGTAGAGGCCCTAATGTGTCTAAACAGTGGAAACCCCCCACAAGTGACATCATTTTGGAAACTTAACCCTCTTAGAACTTATATAGATGTGTGGTGAGCACTTTGAACCCCCAAGTGCTTCACAGAAGTTTATAACTCCCGGGCATGAAAATAAAAAGTCATATTTTTCCACAAACCTGATCGTTTAGTCCCCAATTTTTTATTTTCCCAAGGGTAACAGGAGAAATTAGACCACAGAAGTTGTTGTCCAATTTGTCCTGAGTACGCTAATACCCCATATGTGGGGTGGGACCACTGTTTGGGCGCACGGCAGGGCTTGGAAGGGAAGGAGCGCCGTTTGACTTTTTCAAACCAAAATTGGCTGGAATTGAAATTGGACGCCATGTCACGTTTGGAGAGCCCCTGATATGCCTAAACAGTGGAAACCCCCCACAAATGACACCATTTTGGAAACTAGACCCCTTAAGGAACTTATCTAGATGTGTGGTGAACCCCCAAGTGCTTCACAGAAATTTATAAACGTAGAACCGTGAAAATAAAAAAATATTTTTTTCCTCAAAAATGATTCTTTAGCCAGCTATTTTTTTATTTTCCCAAGGGTAACAGGAGAAATTGGACCCAAAAAGTTGTTGTGCAATTTTTCCTGAGTATGCTGATACCCCATATGTGGGGTGAAACCACTGTTTGGGCGCATGGGAGTGCTTCGAAGGGAAGGAGCGCCATTTTGTAATGCAGACTTTGATGGAATGTTCTGCGGGCGTCATGTTGTGTTTGCAGAGCCCTTGATGTGCCTAAACAGTAGAAACCCCCTGCAAGTGACACCATTTTGGAAACTAGACCCACCAACGAGCTTATCTAGATGTGTGGTGAGCACTTTGAACCCACAAGTGCTTCACAGAAATTTTTAAAACGCAGAGCCGTGAAAATGAAAAATCATTTTTTTTTCTCAAAAATGATTTTTTTAGCCAGCTATTTTTTATTTTCCCAAGGGTAACAGGAGAAATTAGAACCCCAAAATTGGTGTGCAATTTGTCCTGAGTACGCCGATACCCCATATGTTGGGGTAAACCACTGTTTGGGCGCACGGCAGGGCTCGGAAGGGAGGGAGCGCCATTTGACTTTCTGAACGCCACGTCGTGTTTGGAGACCCCCTGATGTGCCTAAATAGTGGAAATCGTTCAATTCTAGCTCCAACCCTTACCCCAACACACCCCTAACCCTAATCCCAACCCTAATCCTAACCTAAATCCCAACCCTAATTGTAACCCTAACCTTAATTGTAACCCTAACTCTAATTGTAACCCTACAGTCATGGCCAAAAGTTTTGAGAATGACACAAATATATTTTCACATGATCTGCTGCCCTCTGGTTTTTATGTGTGTTTGACAGATGTTTTTATCACAGACAGAAATATAATAATTGAAAACATATGAGTAACAAAAGCTTATATTGACAGTTAGAATGAGTTAATGCAGCAAGTCAATATTTGCAGTGTTGACCCTTCTTCTTCAGGACCTCTGCAATTCTCCCTGGCATGCTCTCAATCAACTTCTGGACCAATTCCTGACTGATAGCAGTCCATTCTTGCACAATCAATGCTTTCATTTTGTCAGAATTTTTAGTTTTTTTTTGTCCACCCGTCTCTTGATGATTGACCACAAGTTCTCAATGGGATTAAGATCTGGGGAGTTTCCAGGCCATGGACCCAAAATCTCTATGTTTTGTTCCCTGAGCCATTTAGTTATCACCTTTGCTTTATGGCAAGGTGCTCCATCATGCTGGAAAAGGCATTGTTGATCGCCAAACTGCTCTTGGAGGGTTGGGAGAAGTTGCTCTTGGAGGACATTCTGGTACCATTCTTTATTCATGGCTGTATTTTTAGGCAAGACTGAGAGAGCCAATTCCCTTGGCTGAGAAGCAACGCCACACATGAATGGTTTCAGGATGCTTAACAGTTGGCATGAGACCTTGTCTTCTCCGAATGAGGCGTTTTCCTGATGTCCCAAACAATCGAAAAGGGGATTCATCAGAGAAAATAACTTTACCCCAGTCCTCAGCAGTCCACTGCCTGTACCTTTTGCAGAATATCAGTCTGTCCATGATGTTTTTTCTGGAGAGAAGTGGCTTCTTTGCTGCCCTCCTTGAGACCAGGCCTTGCTCCAAGAGTCTCCGCCTCACAGTGCGTGCAGATGTACTCACACCTGCCTGCTGCCATTCCTGAGCAAGCTCTGCACTGCTGGTAGCCCGATCCGCAGCTGAAACACTTTTAAGAGACGGTCCTGGCGCTTGCTGGTCTTTCTTGGGCGCCCTGAAGCCTTTTTGGCAACAATGGAACCTCTCTCCTTGAAGTTCTTGATGATGCGATAGATTGTTGACTGAGGTGCAATCTTTCTAGCTGCGATACTCTTCCCTGTTAGGCCATTTTTGTGCATTGCAATGATGACTGCATGTGTTTCTTTAGAGATAACCATGGTTAACAGAAGAGAAACAATGATGCCAAGCACCAGCCTCCTTTTAAAGTATCCAGTGGTGTCATTCTTACTTAATCATGACAGATTGATCTCCAGCCATGTCCTCATTAACACCCACACCTGTGTTAATGGAGCAATCACTGAAAAGAGGTTAGCTGATCCTTTTAAGTCAGGGCTGCAATGATGTTGAAATGTGTTTTGGGGGATAAAGTTCATTTTCTAGCCAAATATTGATTTTGCAAGTAATTGCTGTTAAGCTGATCACTCTTTATAACATTCTGGAGTATATGCAAATTGCCATTAGAAAAAGTGGAGCAGTAGACTTTGTAAAAATTAATATTTGTGTCATTCTCAAAACTTTTGGCCATGACTGTAAGTAGCAATACGGACGAGTGAGAGGCGTGAACACCACGCATTACACACAGACCCATATTTCTCTATGGTGCAGCTCTGATCATGCGTATTTTTCTTGGCCGTATGTTACGGTGCGAGACACCTGCAGCATGCTGTGATTGTACGCGTATTACGCCCGTTGTACGCCAATGAAAGTCTATGGGTGCGAGAAAACAACAGATTACACACGAACCAGGCGTGTGACTTGCGAGAAATACGGAAGACTTCTGCAGCTCACAGGAAATGGTGCAACACATGCAGGAGGAAGCTGACACATGCAAATTAGCTCAAAAAGAGCGCCAGACATCCAGGAAGAACGCCTCCACGGAGTCGGCCATCATGTCCACCCTCATCAATGTGGAGATGCTCATTGTATTGGTGCAGGAGAGGCCAGAAAATGGGACCAAAGAGATGCGCATTACGCTGACCACGCAAGGAAAGAGGCGGCATGGAGGTGCATCTGTGGGCAAATGTTTCCCCACTTTGGCGACAGCCCACGCGAGGAACAGCAGCGAATAAGTAAGTGACTTGATATTTGTCCAAACTTCTTAACGCTCACAGGGTATTTCTACCGCAGAATTTTGTTATAAATATTAATTTTTTTTGTATTTGGGGCGCAAAAATCTGAGTATAGTCACATCCTACTAGTCCCACATGACTATATTAGGTGTATGTAAAATAATTTTGGGTTTGTGTGCAGCTAGCTAATTGCTTACATTATATGTCTCATTGCAGTGGATGATGTTATGAGAAGATGGAGAAGCATCCGCGACCAATACAGGCGGGAACGCGAGCAGAGGAACAAGAGCGGGTCAGCAGCACCCAAAAAACGAAAGTATGTTTACTTTGGCAGGCTGGGTTTTCTTTCACCTATTCTGGATCTGAGACCGTAAGTACATACATCACACCACATAACACATATGCAGTTTAGGATCACCCCTCCTACATGTTCTAATCCCCTTTCATTTCCCCACAGAACCCAATCCAACCTCACTGAGAGGGAGATTGGCTCAGACTCAGAGGCCATTATTGACCCAGTTGGGGGAGGTGAAGAGGTGGCTGGCCCATCATCTCAACCTCCCATCAGCATCCCCCAAGCATCACAACCACAGGACCTGACCAAGCATCTGTACCACAACCTGTTCCTGACCCGCCTGCTGCAGCAGCAGGGCCCAGTGTAGAGGAAGCAGCCAATAGCAGCAGCCCCACTGTACCCCTTATGGGGTCCCCCAGCCTGCTGCTATATCCCGCTGTGGGAGAAGACGGAGAGACATCCCTGGGTCAGACACACGTAGGCATGTGGACACTGGGGTACTCAATTACCTTTCCAGGGCAGCTGTGGATGAGGGTGAGGAGGCCTATGCCCGTAGCCTTGCCCGCTACCTACGTCCCCTACCCCGAGAGGTCAGGCTCCGTGGGAGAGGATTAATTCAGATCCTAATTGACGCATGAACACCCTCAATACCCCATATGAGATGTTTGAATTCATTGAGAGGTGGCAGCTCACTCCGTAACCTTATGCGCCTTGCCCCACCTCAAAATGTGCATGCTCAATTAGGATCTGATGATCCTCCTGCATGGGCGCCTACCCCTCACCCCAATCCCCCACCCAACCAACCTTGGCAACAACAGGGTCAAATTGCAGGCTATAATCCCACTTCCCAATATGGCCACTTGTACAGATCAAGTGTTGGAGGCTGGCCCCAACCTGGATATGCTCAACATGGACATATTGGGGGGTATGAATCTCGTGGCTATCATCTTCCACAAGAATATAATCTCCCTTATCTGTATGGCAATGTGCCCACACACCAACCTGACCATGGCCAGATGTTAGGTCAGGGCCCTGAAAATCAACCCCAACAGGGTGATGCTCAAGCTTCTCATCATAGCCAACCACACAGAGATGCTGGGAACCCACCAACCCCACCACCCACATACCACCAGCTCTGATTATTTTTTTTAACTGACATATTAGGAATTTAAAAGTAGTTAGTATTTTTTTCAAATTTACTTTATAGTCCTGTTGTGTCACAGAAATGTGCACCAATCTAGATGCATCTAGGCTACATATGGTAACTATATGCTATTGTGTAGGGCTTCTCTACTTTAGTTATGTGCATTATGTTTTATGCTTGAAAATAAGTCTACTTATTTGTAAACATTTATTTCAACATAATGATGTGTAAAGCATATTTGCACTCATATGAATGGCTACAAACAACAAATGGTACTTAGCTGGTGGGATGTGGCCTAGGTGTCAATTTATTATTTCGTTAGATCTTATAATTTATACCAATGTTTATTTTTTCCCCATCCATTTTACAAATTGTTGACTAATGCATAATTGCATTAGTCTAGTCTGAAAATCCAACCATATGGGTTAGATATGGTGCTCACTAGTGATAGTGAAAGTTTGTTATTTTCAGTATTTATTATAATTTATGGGCATTTTTTTAAATTTTTTTGTACATGCTGTCTATTGCATATTTGCAGTAGTCTAATCTTGTGAACAAAACATATGGGTAACATATGGTCTTCACTATACATAGTGAAGGTATGTTCTTTTGTTATATTTAATTTAACTCACAGTTGTCAAATGCATCTTTGCACTTGTCTAATGTGACCAAACACACATATTGGTCACATAAGATCATCACTAGCCATATTGACTATTGTTTTTTGTCTTTATATACTATTATGTAAAGCAGGGGTGGGGAATCTTTTTTCTGCCAAGGGCCATTTGGATATTTATACCATCCTTCGAGGGCCGTACAAACTCCGCCCACAATGTACATCCTGACTCTGGCACTGGTCTCAAGGCGTAATCTTGCATTGCATGCCCTTCAGTGTTCAGTAGTGAACACTGCGTGTGTGTGCTCACAGATCAAGAAGAAATTAATGAGCTGCAGGCAATCAAAATACAGCTCCCTGCCAAAACACTGTGGTCCCTGAGAATCTGCCCAGGGGCCGGATAAAAGGTCATTGAGGGCCGTAAATGGCCCTGGGGCCTGAGGTTCCCCAGCCCTGATGTAAAGAAACATTTGTAATTTTGTCATGCCTTATTTTGGTACTTGTGTAAGAATGCACACTTACACTATTGTGCTGTAAATACTTATACCATATGAAGCAAATATGGTAGTCACTACCTCAAGTGGCATTTTGCACATATAAATATCTATTTTTCTAAAGAGTTTGGACTATTTTTTCCTAAGTTGTTTGTACTCAACCACAAACACGTGTTAAGACCATTAACAACAGACAGAGACTATGTGTAGAATAAAGAGTTTACTTAAATACACACACACACACACAAACATTACTGCATAGATATAGCATCATCTTGCCATGTTGTAGTACCTTCAGGTGACACAAAATATTAGGTATAGATATCACGAGTTTTGAGTCCTGAAAGTGGGCGACGTAATGGGATGACATGGGGCGTAGGCATATCCACATTGGTGACCACACTTTCACCAACATCTGATTGGCCACAATCATGCATTCTGGTGAAATTATGTAGAACCAGGTATGGACTGAGACTAAAATTCAGCCCTGGCATTTGCAATCACACAGGCCCATGCTGTCCCCGTTCCCAAGAACCAGATGGGGATATACACTGTGTTCCAAATTATTATGCAAAAATTGTTTAGGAGTGATAAAGTAAGAATTTTTTTGTTTGTCAGTTAAACTCATTGATGGTGATGTGTCAGGGCTCTTTATATCACTGTAAGCAATTGCAGACACCTGTGCTAATTAGTTTGGCAGGTGTGTCCAATGAAAGGCAAGACTACTTAAGAAGGCTGTCCCAAATTATTAAGCAGCCTACATTTTCTGCCAAAATGGGAAAGAAAAAGGACGTGTCGGCTGCTGAGAAGCAACAAATTGTGGAGTGTTTAGGTCAAGGCATGACTACAATCAACATTGCCAAGACACTTCATCGTGATCATCGCACAATCAAGAAGTATGTAGCTGATTCACAGTACACACGTGTGCATGCTAATAAGGGAAAATTGAGGACTCTTTCCTACAGGCAATTACGTCAGGTTAAAACAGCAGCGGCAAAAAAACCTTGTCATAGCAGCAAACAAGTTTTTGAAGCTGCTGGTGCCTCCAACGTCCCCCGAACAACAAGATGCAGGGTTCTTCAGAGGTTTGCAGCTGTGCGTAAGCCATCCTGTCGACCTCCTCTATCCACTGCACACAAGCAGAAACGGCTCCAGTGGGCCAAACAATACATGAAGACTGACTTCAAAACTGTTTTGTGCACCGATGAGTGCCGTGCAATGCTCGATGGTCCAGATGGATGGAGTGGAGGATGGCTGGTTGATGGACACCGCATGCAAATACGGCTACGGCGCCAACAAGGAGGAGGTAGAGTTATCTTTTGGGCTGGAATCATGGGGAGAGAGATTGTCGGCCCCTTTAGGATCCCTGAAGGGGTAAAGATGAACTCCATAGTGTATGGTGAGTTTCTCAAACAGCACTTCCTGCCACGGTTCAAGAAGAAGAACCGTGCATTCCGCAGCAAGATCATTTTCATGCATGATAATGCACCGTCTCATGCTGCACATAACACATCTGCATCTCTGGCTGCTATGGACATAAAAGGGGACAAACTTATGGTGTGGCCCCCATGCTCCCCTGACCTCAACCCCATTGAGAACCTCTGGAGCATCATCAAAAGGAGTGTCTATGATGGCGGGAGGCAGTTCACATCTAAGCAACAGCTCTGGGAGGGTATTCTGTCCTCATGCAAAACAATTGAAGCAGAAACCATCTAAAACCTGACAAATTCAATGGACGAGAGAGTTTAGAAGCTCTTTTCGAACAAGGGGTCCTATGTTCAAATGTAACATCACCTAGAATAAAGTTTTGAGTTGAAAACTGTTTGATTTCAGTTTGTAATAACCTGCTAATGCTTATAATTTCAAAAATGACCATTTTTTTGTTCTTTATTAAAATGAAAAGGCTGAAAACTGCTGTGCATAATAATTTGGAACATGCATTTTGAGTGCAGTTTGAGTGTTTTATTTTTTAAAAAATATGCTGTTATCATAGGCAGTTTGTACAAAAACCTTTCAATTGTCCTCTAATAGTTATTTGACTGAAAAATTACAATGACTGAAATTCATATAGGTAATTTGGGAAAATCTGAGAAAATATTATTTGCATAATAATTTGGAACACAGTGTATTACTAATATTACCTTGGATGGAGGAAAGCAAGATTTACTACAAGACCAATATTTCTAATGATACCTGTGGCCTGCTGGGATTAGTGACGGAGTCAGTGACTTTGTGCTCCGTCACAACTATAACAGTATGGGTGTCTTGAAAACACCGATTCTGTTAACAATGTAGCAGACAAGGCGGCCCAGGAACAGACAGGCCCTTCTGGCATTTGCCAGAATTGCCAGATGGCCAGTCCGGCCCTGTGCAAAACAATGCATGCTTTGATGACCTCATTCAGGTTGGCTTCACACAGCTGAATAGCAGACTGAGGACCCGCCATTTTGCACACACAATGCCAAAGGCACACTCCACCAGGCGCCTGGCCCGTGATAGGCGCAAGTTGAAAATCTGACAACGGTGGTCAAGGTGTCGTCATGGATATGGCCTCATCACATTCCTTGAGAGCTGGAAGGCCTCATCCCCAACTACAACATATCGGACAGGTTCCAGATTGGAGCCAGGAAGTCGGCGTGCTGGTGGTAGGTGCAACTCGTTATTGCGAAGCCGCCGACCTATAATGGAATAATTGTAGACTCTAGAGTCTCCAGTTCTTCCATAGGCCCCAATGTCTACAATTATAAACCTGTAGTTACTGTCAACCAGAGCCAACAGTACAACAGAAAAATATTGTTTATAATTATAGAATTGGGACCCTGAGTTTGGCGGCTTACGCACACGGATGTGCTTCCCATCAAGGGCTCCAATACAATTTGGGAACTGGCATTGGTCCTCAAATCCCCTGGCAATCCTCCTAGAGTCTTCCATCTTTGGCTCAGGCATCACCAGTTGATGAAGTCTGTCCCAGAGTTCTGAGCAGGTATCACGCACAATGCCAGAGATGGTGGACCTCCCAATCAAAATCTCCAGATGGAGTGCAGCATAGGATATGCCAGTAGTTAGGAACCTACAAGTAATCAAATGTAGAGAAAGCAATCATTACACATGCACAAAGGTAGAACAAACGCACTACACATAACCGGTCAATCATTTCATTTACAAACAATCCTAAGTTCTATTTACCACAAGTCAAAGGTTTCACACATTTTTACATCCACATAATAGTTCTGGTAGTTGTAGGTGATAAATTGGATATATTCTGAGGATATTTCAGCTACAGACATAAGGCTAAAGGGGCACTTGTGGGAAAACACATCATCAACAGACAGTATGTAGGTGAGGAATGCATACAGTAGCGTTAGGAGAAGTCGCTCCTCTGCAGAGATAGCTTTGCACATCTGGGTATCCTGGTAGGTGATCCCAGGGCGCACAGTCTCCAACAAAGCAGAACAAACTTGTCTGGATGAGTCCGCAGAGATGCATACAGGTGGTGAAAATGGCCTTTAGTGAGGCGTTGCATCAAATGCGGATGCACCCACATTCGCCTCCTCCTGTGCGGATCAACGATCACTGGGTAAGGCTGGCCAAAACGGCGGGACAAAACCCAGTTGTACAACACTATCATTTGGGGTGAACTGAAGACTCTCACACATGTTGGCAACCAAGCAGCAGCCCTCCAACACAAGAAGACCACAAAAATGGCAAGATTGGGGGCTGCAACCGGATGCAGAGGCAATAGCCTTGCTGATGATGATTTGAATGAGTTTCAGGCTTAAAAACCGTTAAATGTCCATTTTGCAAGGCTACGAGAAAAATACGCTATATGGATGCCATATGGATTGCATACGGATGCTTACATGCGCAAAATACGCAGCCACACCCTAAAAACGCATGAAATACGGATTGGTGTGCCTGCAACATTTTGGTGTAATACGGCTGAACAATACGGTCCGTATTTTTGTACGGTGAGTGTGTCCCTGGCCTAAAGCTTGTAAACGCTCTGCAGTGGCTTAATCACTGATCCTTCCAGTTTCAGTGCCCCTGTACTCGTCTGCTTGCACAGGAGAGCACACAGTTTGGGGCCTGCAGCTGGTCAGAACTATCAATCAAGAGAGGACCTTTACCGGCAAGCTAGAAGCTGGGACGCAGGGGTTGCAGTGCACTCCTTGGGACTAATGTTGAGAATAACCCTTTAAGGCCCCATGCACACTTTGCGGTTTTTGATGTGGTTCTGCAGCGGTTTTTGCGCTGCGGAACTGCACGCCATGTACAGTACAATGTTAGTGAAGGGGAAAAAAAAGATGTGCACACGCTGCGGAATTTTCCGCGCGGATTGGGTGCGGTTTCAAAACTGCAGCGTGTCAATTCTTTGTGCGGATTCCGCTGCGGTTTTACACCTATTTCATTATAGGTGTAAAACCGCAGGGCAATTCCGCACTAAAAACCGCGCCAAAACCGCAATAAATTCACGATAAAACCGCAGTGCGGTTTACTTGCGGTTTTAGCAAAATCCGCGCGGAAAAAAACGCAAGTGAATCCGCAAAGTGTGCATGGGTCCTAAAGGGTGTTTGCATTCTCAACCTTAAGTAGCACACCACTCCTTGCAGCTTCCTGGTCCAAACGGTGCTCTCTTCTATGCCGTCAGCAGAGGCAGCTTTGCCTCTTCAGCATTGGAGAAATGTGAAACAACTTGGCTAGCTTAAGATGCAATGCAGAGAGCCGGCCAGCAGTGCTGGCTCCTTGCCTCGGTAACCAGCCACTCACACTATAAGGTGGACTCTAACCTTAGCATAAGTCAGTAAACTACAAAATTATCAACCCCCCCGGTCTTTGGAACACAGGAGATTTTTAATAACTGGCTGTTTGTAAATATAAGTAACTTTGCAATTTTACCGATTTAAGAATTGAGACAGCACCTTTAATATAGTTGTATATTCATTGATTACAGGGATGCGAAACCATTATTTAGCAATCTCTGCAGCCGTTGCCTACACAGGATGTATTCATATATGTTTCACCATTACTCGTCTTGGAGAAACTGCTGGATGGGGTCTATGAATGCATCCTGTGTAGGCAATGTGGTCTCTGAGGTAACATTCCAGTCAGTTTCTGCTCCAAAAATTGTATTCATAACCCTATATTGAAATCTTCTAGAATGGGGTTTACCTGTTACACTTGACGTGTTTGCTCCTGTGAAGTTAAAGCTTGGGGCTGCTTGTGTTGTACTCTGAGCACCTGCTCCAAAGACAAATGGCGCTGCAGCAGTTGGGGCTGTGCTTGTGGAGGTCACTGCCGGTTGACTAACTTGTCCAGAGAAAACAAAGCTAGACTTGGATTCAATCAGATTGCCAAACAAAGTAGCACTTGCTGTGGTGGCAGACTGTCCAAAAACAAAGGGTGAGCTTTAAGAGTTGGTTGATACACTTGATTTACCAAATAAACTGCTGGAACTTGCCGATGTGTTGGCGGAAGCTGCGACTCCAAAGACACTGCTGGCACTGGTTGTATTTACAGGGGTCGTACTGCCAAACATACTGCTGGCACTAGTTGTATTTACGGGGGCCACACTACCAAACATGCTGCTGCCACTAGTTGTATTTACGGGGGCCACACTGCCAAACACACTGCTGGCCCTAGTTGTATTTACAGGGGTCACACTGCCAAACACACTTCTGGCACTAGTTGTATTTACATCGGCCACACTGCCAAACAAACTGCTGGAACTTGCCGATTTGTTGGCGGAAACTGCAGCTCCAAGACACTGCTGGCCCTGGTTGTATTTACAGGGGCCACACTGCTAAAACACACTGCTGGCACTAGTGTATTTACAAGGGCCGCACTGCCAAACACACTGCTGATACTAGTTGCATTTATAGGGCAGCACTGCCAAGCACACTGCTGGGATTAGTTGTATTTACAGGGGCCGCACTGCCAAACATACTGCTGGCACTAGTTGTAGTTACAGGGGCCGCACTGTCAATCACACTGCTGGCACTAGTTGCATTTACAGGTGCCGCACTGTCAAACACACTGTTGGCACTAGTTGCATTTACGGGGGCCGCACTGCCAAACACACTGCTGGCACTAGTTGTATTTACAGGGGCCACACTGCCAAACACACTGCTGGCACTAGTTGTAGCTACAGGGGCCACACTGCCAAACACATTGCTGGCACTAGTTGTAGTTACAGGGCCGCACTGCCAAACACACTGCTGGAAGTAGTATTTACAGGGGCCGCATTGCCAAACACACTGCTGGCACTAGTTGTATTTACAGGGCCGCACTGTTAAACACACTGCTGGCACTAGTTGCATTTACAGGGGCCGCACAGCCAAACACACTGCTGGCACTAGTTGTATTTACAGGGGCCGCACTGCCAAACACACTGCTGGCACTAGTTGTATTTCCATGGGCCGCACTGTTAAACACACTGCTGGCACTAGTTGTATTTACAGGGGCCGCACTGTTAAACACACTGCTGGCACTAGTTGTATTTACAGGGGCCGCACTGTTAAACACACTGCTGGCACTAGTTGCATTTACAGGGGCCGCACAGCCAAACACACTGCTGGCACTAGTTGTATTTACAGGGGCCGCACTGCCAAACACACTGCTGGCACTAGTTGTATTTACAGGGGCCATACTGCCAAACACACTGCTGGCACTAGTTGTAGTTACAGGGGCCGCACTGCCAAACACACTGCAGGCACTAGTTGTATTTACAGGGGCCGCACTGCCAAACACACTGCTGGCACTAGTTGTATTTACAGGGGCCATACTGCCAAAACACACTGTTGGCACTAGTTGCATTTACAGGGGCCGCACTGCCAAACACACTGCTGGCACTAGTTGTATTTACAGGGGCCGCACTGCCAAACACACTGCTGGAGGTGGACGCGACAGGAGGAGCTGCATTGCCAAATATTGTGCTGGAATTTGTTGGTGTGTTCAAAGCTGTTGCACTACCCAACAGACTTCTGGAAGCAGTGGGAGTGGGTAATGCAGCAGGGGTGCTAAACCCCGTACTGGTGGGTGCACTAGCCGGAGCTGTGGTGCCAAAGCACAGGAAGCAGATGTGCTGCCAGACTGCACAGCACTTCCAAATATGCCACTGCTGCCTCCCTGCATGCTGCTGGGCTGCTGAACACTGCCAAACGCACTGCTAGAACTTCAAATACTGCTGGACGCAGGTGCTGTAGAGGATCCATTGTTGGAAAATCCAAATGGCTTTGTGGTTCCTGTGAATGCAAAACGGAGAAAGTGAGTAACTTAGAGTAACTCTGATCAAACTAAGGTTCAGCACTGCATTACCCTGAGCACTTCTCTTACAGTAGTAACGCAGTACATTTATAAGCCTTTTACTACTGGCACACGATAAACCACGACTAACTGTTAAATATTAATTATTGGTTATGGATTTATTCTTTATACACTCAATTCTGTACTGAGTACATTGACTTTCAGCTGACATTACAGATGCTGTTTCTGTATGGTAATGTTTCATCCCCATATATAGAGACCACGTGATCTAAGGGACTTCTATATAATGACTACACGAAGGGAGGGGGGGGGGCTCTTGCTCTCGCACTCTCTATACAGACACATGGGACAAGGACTACGATGAATGAACAGCTGCTATGCTGCTGACAAGGCCAGAATGTCATTTTACCATTCAGGACACCAAGGAAAGATGTGTACAAGTTTTGTTATGGACAAATGGACAATCTCTTCGTAACTATTTCACTCATTTTATGTTTTCCTGTAATGATGTTTTTTTGATGAACAATCCAATAAACCAATATATTTTTTTTTATAAGAAACATGACATTTTCTTTAGAAGTATCGCATCTGGTAACAAGTCCTGGCAAAATATATGAAATTAAGCATTTTTAACATTTTGGAGAGCCAGCCAGTCACACTTGATTTTTAGAGTGTGAATTTTTGAAAACTTGCAAGGGGAGGAATAGAAGCAAAAGAACGTCAGATGTGCAAGTCGTCAAAGAAATCACGCTACGATATTTCAGGATCAGAAAAGAACCTATGAATGAGGACTAAGAGTTGACTACAGGAATCAGACGTGCTGATGACAAGAGCATTGTCCAAGAAAGGAACTACAAGCGGAGATATTTCAAGGTAAGAAACATGGATGTTATTACTTCTTTTTCTAAGCAAAGTAGACGGAAATTTATGTCTGTAGATCAGTCTAATTTAGAAGATTTATGGCTCAGCTTATATGCAGAATGTGAAATGGAAAATCTAAAGCTAGATTCTAAGATGGTGTCCTTTAATAGAGAAAGAGAGAAATTGAAAAATATTTTACAGTTAGTTGACGTATTTCACAAGTTTGTATTAGAGAAATCTAAAAATGACTGTGATATCATCTGACACTATTTCTACACAGTCATTTTTAGATTTCTCTAATACAAACTTGTGAAATACGAGATTGACTGTAATGAGGAAATTGAGCAAGATGTGGGACATGTGTCTGTAATGGCTACTCAAGGTGACCTTGTCTCTGATGTAAAAAAAGATGGTGGAATTGTGGGAGGAGACTTCAAAACTAATGTAGGAGGGAACATGGGAGGAGACTTCAGAACTGATGTAGATGACGTACGAGAGACGGATTTTCAAAGGCCACCAAAAATAGAAGACAATTCACAGGCCCAACTCCAAATTAAAGTTAGGAAATATTTGTTAAAATTATGCAAAATCATTCCTGCATATGATAACAAAATCCATGTATGCAGAAATTCTGAAATATTTGAAAGCTTTATTGATAAGCTTGATTTAAGTAATGACGAGAAAAATCAATTATTTAAATTGTGGCTTCCTGCAACCTTTTCCAGACGTTTAACATTAAAATGGACTTGTGATAACGATTTACATGGAGATCTAGATGATAAAGACAGATTGAAAATTCTGATTTTCTGTGCATTAAATGAAAATTGTCAAGATATTGATATTCTTCAAAAATTAAGGATTGGTCGGAAAGAATGTACTTTACATTCATGTCCATATTTGAAAGGTTGTACAAAACTCTAATTACCAATGTCAAAACACAATCAATGATAAAGTATTTTGTGGACAAATTTGGATTCCTAAATTCTGTATCTCGTGTTATTGCTTCACAAAAAGATACTTTATTTGAATGTGCGCAATCCCTTGATTTTGCTAGAAAACATGAGAATCGTGAAAGTAAAATAAATCAAACAGATAGAGTAAGATCTTTTCAAAAGCCAGTGTCAAAATCTCCTAAACTGAGTCATCCCCGTAATCAAATCTATGACATACGAAGAAAATTACATATTTGTTATAAGCCTTACGAAATGATCCAAGGATCCACTTTGCGGAAAGAAATTCAAAGTTCAGACCTCTCTGTAAAGAGACAAATGGCGGACACTGACAGACAGAAACAGGTGATTTCTCAAAATGATTTAATTGAGTCTTCAGTTTACAGCTCATTATCGGAGCTGCTCAAACAATCATTAAAAAAAGGAAGATTAAAAAAAGCTTTTCAGGACTCTTTGACAAAGAAATAAGATTTGGTTTAGGAATTGACTGAAAATGAAATTATATGTTGTGTAAAAGTATTAT
Source organism: Oophaga sylvatica (assembly GCA_033576555.1). Taxonomy (NCBI): domain Eukaryota; kingdom Metazoa; phylum Chordata; class Amphibia; order Anura; family Dendrobatidae; genus Oophaga; species Oophaga sylvatica. The sequence goes on from JARQOD010000006.1 coordinate 287,577,480, forward strand.
ACAATATATTATTCAGTTATTTGTAATAATTTTACAAATATAATTCTGTCAGTTCTACAGTTTTTGTAGATATATATATATATATATTCATACAGTATATATAGTATACTTGTATAAGTAGAGATTGTATAACTGTATATCTATAGTGATATAATTAAAATAAACTACAGTAATATTTAGAATTATATTAAAGCCAATACATATATATGTATAAGACACTGCAATTGTTTTGTTTCTGTATATGATATTTAACCTTATCTCTTATTTATCTTTAGAATTTTCACTTCAAAGTAGGACTTAATCGGGAAAAATTCTCTTACGTGGATTTATTCCTTTATTTACACAGGAATTTGTAATAACTGCATGTTTTTATATCTTTAACACTTAAAAGGAAATAATATATAACTAACTGAATCTAAATTTAGTTTTTGTGTGTTGCTAACATTTTGAAGTTATTTATTTGCATGGCAATATGTTCTTACTGCATGACTGTCACACATGTGACATTTAAACTGTTCTAAAAATAAGGCTACCATATACCCCTATTTCAGTGGTTGCAACTTAAAGCTCTTGTAGCTTCAGTGAAAATAATTTTTTTTTTAGGCCTCTTAAGTTACAGGGTTCAATTACAGTTTGCAAACCCTTACACCAAATATAGATACAGCTCATAACTAATTTTCTTATGAGTCCTTCTATCTATAGAATGGTTTACAACGTTTGTTATGTGTATTTGGGGAATATTCAAAGAAATATAAAATATTAAATTTAGTAGTTTACAATGCGCATTGATAATTAGGATACAATAATTTGGGTTAATATACATGTATTCCTACTTTTGTATGTGGAACTTGTGGTGTGAACTTATCCGTGTCACAGTCTGAATGACAGATGACAGATGCGTGTATGAGCAGCTGCTAAGAGTGAATATAACCTAAGAGTATGTGATGTATGAAAGGAGAGGTTTCAAAATTCATGGTATGTAAGAGAAAACCAACAACTTGTTTTTAAGAGAAATAATACAAATCAGTTCAATTATTAGAATATTAAGATACATAATGAATATTATCTACTCAACATATATTCCTTTAGTAATTATTTTTTTATTTAATTGTGGATAAGTGTAATCACACATCAAAATGGTTTATCAAGAAAATCTACATTTAGATTATTATTTTTTTTCCTTTTCTCAAAAGATAATTTTATGATATTCAATGTTATTTTTATTTTTACTGGTTACATAGATAAAGCTAAAACAGAAGTTACATAAATAATTTATAAAACAATTATTTTTTTTTCATTTTGGTTTTGATAAATCAATTATTTCACAAAATAATATTTTTTGGTATTAAGGGGAAATGTGTTTTTGATCTTGAATACATCATCACATTTCATCAACACCTCTTCTTCACACATTTTAAAGAATATAGAAATGTACAATGGCATAACTACTCAGCATTTGTCATAAATATATAAAGGCCTTATTTTTATTTTTATTCTTATTTTCATTTTTATTCTTATTTTTCATTTTTTAATTTTTATTCTTCCTTTATCTCTATTTTTGATTCTTAATTTTTATTTTTTCTCAATCAAGAAAGAAACATCAATATTTAATAAAGTAATGTCTAGTATGAGAATATTGCTTCATTAAATATAGTGAAGATATCGTTTCATGAAAAGAAAATGTTTTAATTCTGAGTAAATACAATAATTCTTTCATTCATTCATTCACACATATTCACATTTTGGTTCATGGCTATACATTCTTACCTATTATTGGTCTAATAAATATATTCCATTAATAAAGTTTTAGTAATAAAGATGGAAACACTTGTTACATAAAAAAACACACTGACTCCTATGGGTTGAAAAGGTAATTACACCTATGACATAAAAATGTTCTATCTCATGAAGAATATGGTTAATAATGCATTATCATTTATTATTGTTTTACTACACAAACATCAATTTCATATTACTATTCTGATAATAATTTTATGGATATTACTGATTGCTATGGTACGCTGTGATATTATAGGTTAGGAAAATTACCAGATTTGGTATAGAATAGGGAATGAAGACTTCAAGCAAGATATTGGAATTACGTTAATAAAGACTTTTCATATTTCTAAATTCAAGTAAGTTTTAAAAGTTGCAAGAAGAAAAAGCCGAAGTCCCAGAATGTAACAAGGCTATATGATGTCTGAGTAATAATAGACTGTCAATTACAATTCATTTCACCACTGACAGCCACGATTGCAGTATTCACGACTGACAACCACAACTGCAGTATTCACGACTGACAACCACAATGGCAAAGGACGATGATCCTATGATGCTAATATGAACTGTGTTATCACGTTTTTATCACATTCCAGTGGTTTCCTATCACCTATGAAGCTTCAATGAAAGCTGGTGAACAATAAGGTAATTGTCAGGAAGCTACAACCCTGACATGAGTCCTGTGCATTAGGACTAAGGACTGATTATGATGCTATTTTTAGCAAGGAAGAGTCATTTTAACCCTTGCTTTGCTGACCAAAGACGTCACACCTGTTCCAAGACCAGTGCGGATGGCATGGAGGATTCCAGAAATATCCAAGGCGAGCCAATGTAAGTCCAGGTCTTTAAAGGTGACACTGCTCAGATATTAAAGCTTCATTTCATCAATGGACTTTGTTTTCTTATCAACATTTGAATTTATGGACTTTGATTGACACATGACACACGGTCTCTACAATATCTACATGTTATTTCAAAGGAATTATTGTATAAAGACTGTGTTTTAAAAGAATCAAGAACAAGACGTCAACATGAAGACCAGATGACATCAGAAGATGATGACTGGACCCGAGATGCTTCGATTTAGGTTTAGGAAAGTATAATACACATATTTTATATGAATATTGGTCACGGCTTACCATAACATGAATTCACATCATTATGTTATTGAGTGTGTATAACAATAATCTGATATTATTATTATTATTATGGAAATTAAATTATTTTTGCCAAGAAGAAGAAAGAAGATCTGATTATCCTAAAGATGAACTTCTCTACTTTGAGGGTTCCAATTAATGTCTGTCACCCTCAAAAGGGGGAATTGTTAAATATTAATTATTGGTTATGGATTTATTCTTTATACACTTAATTCTGTACTGAGTACATTGACTTTCAGCTGACATTACAGATGCTATTTCTGTATGGTAAAGTTTCATCCCCATATATAGAGACCACGTGATCTAAGGGACTTCTATATAATGACTACACGAAGGGAGGGAGGGGCTCTTGCTCTCGCACTCTCTATACAGACACATGGGACAAGGACTACGATGAATGAACAGCTGCTATGCTGCTGACAAGGCAAGAATGTCATTTTACCATTCAGTACACCAAGGAAAGATGTGTACAAGTTTTGCTATGGACAAATGGACAATCTCTTCGTAACTATTTCACTCATTTTATGTTTTCCTGTAATGATGTTTTTTTGATGAACAGTCCAATAAACCAATATATATTTTTTTTTTATAAGAAACGTGACATTTTCTTTAGAAGTATCGCATCTGGTAACAAGTCCTGGCAAAATATATGAAATTAAGCATTTTTAACACTAACATGACAAGATTCTGCCTTTAATGACATTATCAGTCACCGCCCAGTATCTGGCTCTAATAGCTTAGGTTCCCTGACAGAGCAGTCATAGTGCAGTCATATTGCTTGTGGTTAAGTACCAAGTCAGGCATTGATTTGCTCCTGTATTATGAGCAAAGGAAAATGCCTCTGATCTCGATTGCGTTTTGGTCTAGCACCAAAACGTGTCGTTATAGAAAAAGAAAATCCCTATACTTATACACTTGAGTTACCAAACTGCTGGAACTTGCCGATGTGTTGGCGGAAGCTGCGGCTCCAAAGACACTGCTGGCACTGGTTGCATTTACAGGGGCGCACTGCCAAACACACTGCTGTCACTAGTTGTATTTACAAAGGCCACACTGCCAAACACACTGCTGGTGGATTGCCCGCCAGGGCAGTGGGATACTCGGTACCGGGCCGGTGTCTTAAAGGGATGTGTCACGGCAGCAGTGACCCCATCCGTAGCCATGGGCGTCCAATAAAAGGAGAATATTTACAGGGGATGATAGAGTTTGTAGTAAGGTATTTGTGACGCCACCTGTGGTATCTGGTCAGAGATGACCAGCGCTGCAGTGCAGATCCTCTGGGACAGGTGGTGAGATGCAGCAGAGTTGGTAAAGCCTCCCACAGGTGAGGCGATGCTGTCCCAGGGCAGGGAGATGTAGTAAATGGCAATGATGCTGGGAGATGTAGTAGATGGTAATGATGCTGGGAGATGTGGCAGAGTGGCGTGTGCTTCAATGAAGAAATTAAGGACACAGTCAATTGCAGTTTCCAAAGCTTTACTCACAGTTCAGGTGCATGCAGTACAGATGCCCGCTTGGTGCCACGTCCTCCAGGTGAGGAGTCCAGCCAACTCCCAGGTGGATTGGGAACACTAGTCCAAAGCTCCCTGTCAGTATTTGCCTTCCCTGGCTGTCTCTCTGTGCTGATTTCCCACTCCTTTCTTCCAGCACCTCGCTAAGTAGTGTCCCAGTCTAGGAGCTGCGGATCCTCCAGGACAATGTTCTCTCTCTACGTTCCCTTGATCCCATATAGCGTTCCTTCCCGGAGAAGATACTTGTGGTTGTGGCTGTGATTCCTAAAGTTATCACAGCTGTCGGCTTGCTAGCTGAGTCATGAAGTTCTTCCACTAGTCTAGGGGCCGAGTCCCTTCTGCGACCTGGATTCTCCCAGCCAGCATCCGCCAGTCCTGGAATGAGCTCACCTGTAGCTTTCAGCTCAGCCGTGTCTCTCTCTGAGAATCCCTTTACCCTTCCAAGGACCTTTCTTTCCTCTCTATCAGCAGCTCCTCAGGTATGGAGCCTGCTGCACTGTTGTATATCTTCCCCTCTCCCTTATGGGAGAGCTGTCTCCTTCCTCCCCCAAGGTGGAACTCCCCTCTTACTTCCCTCTAACTCCTGCTCTGGCCCACAAGCTCCACCCACCATATAACACCCTTTGCTAGCTGTAGCTTGCTATATGAACTCAACTAGTGTGTGTGATGGATGCAGTGTTGCCAGAGCCAGGTGTAGTGTCCCTACCTTACCTGAAAGTTGAAATACCACATCTCTGGCTGAGATGCAGTACCTCTGTGGTGACTGGACCCTCAGGGGTGCCACATAGGCACTGGTTGTATTTACAGGGACTGTACTGCCAAACACACTGCTGGCACTAGTTGTATTTACAGGGGCTGTACTGCCAAGCACACTGCTGGCACTAGTTGTATTTACAGGGCTGCACTGCCAAACACACTGGTGGCACTAGTTGTATTTACAGGGGCCGTACTGCAAAACACTCTGCTGGCACTAGTTGTATTTTCAGGGGCCACACTGCCAAACACACTGCTGGCTCTAGTTGTATTTACAGGGGCTGCACTACCAAACACACTGGTGGCACTAGTTGTATTTACAGGGGCCGCAGTGCCAAACACTCTGCTGGCACTAGTTGTATTTACAGGGGCCACACTGCCAAACACACTGCTGGCACTGGTTGTATTTACAGAGGCCACACTGCCAAACAATCTGCCAGAACTTGACAATGTGTTGGCGGAAGCTGTGGCTCCAAAGACACTGCTGGCACTGGTTATATTTACAAGGGCCGCACTGCCAAACACACTGCTGGCACTAGTTGTATAGGGGCCATACTGCCAAACACATTGCTGGCACTAGTTGTATTTACAGGGGCCACACTGCCAAATACACAGCTGGCACTAATTGCATTTATAGGGGCCACACGGCCAAACACACTGCTGGCACTAGTTGTATTTACAGGGGCCGCACTGCCAAACACACTGCTGGCACTAGTTGTATTTACATAGGTCGCACTGTCAAACATACTGCTGGCACTAGTTGCATTTACAGGGGCTGCACTGCCAAACACATTGCTGGAGCTGGACGCAGCGACAGAAGTACCTGTACTTCCAAATATTGTGCTGGAATTTGTTGGTGTGTTCAAAGCTGTTGCACTACCCAACAGACTGCTGGAAGCAGTGGGAGTCCTTAATGCAGCAGGGATGCTAAACCCTGTACTGGTGGGTGCACTAGCCGGAACTGTGGTGCCAAAGCCACCGGAAGCAGATGTGCTGCCAGACTGCTCAGCACTTACAAATATGCCACTGCTGCCTCCCTGGGTGCTGCTGGGCTGCTGAACACTGCCAAATGCACTGCCAGAACTTCCAATACTGCTGGACGCAGGTGCTGTAGAGGATCCATTGTTGGAAAATCCAAATCCAAACGGCTTTGCGGTTCCTGTGAATGCAAAACAGAGAAAGTGAGAAACTTACAGTAACTCTGATCAAACTAAGGTTCAGCACTGCATTACCCTGAGCACTTCTCTTACAGTAGTAACGCAGTACATTTATAAGCCTTTTATTACTGGCACATGATAAAACGCGACTAACATGACAAGATTCTGCCTTTAATGACATTAAAAGTCACCGCCCAGTATCTGGCTCTAATAGTTTAGGTTACCTGACAGAGCGGTCATAGTGCAGTCATATTGCTTGTGGTTATGTAGCAAGTCTGGCATTGATTTGCTCCTGTATTACAGGATTGGAGCGCCCCCTACAGGAAACTTGTTTCTTACCGAGTACCTACAATATCTTACTCTATTTGTTATTCTACTAAAATAGAGGATAAGTTTACACTTTTTCTTACAAAAGGTTTGCAATAAATTTGAAGCTTTTTTCTGGAGTGGAACTTGCTTATGGAGAGTTTTCTTACACTTTTAGTTCACTCAATTATCAAATTGGAGCTTTTTATTTGACAGAAATGCCTTAAAGAGAATCAGCATGGTTTTTCATGTTCCAGTAAAGACATGGTAAAAATGGCACTGCTAGATTAAATAGATACCTTTAGTGAAGAAATATACATGGTGGTTCTTAATCCATATATGAGCAAAGGATGCAATATGATCACTAATGATGTGGAAAAGTAAGGTGCAAGTGCCAAGGACCCCAATAGGTGTCAGTATGTATACATCATGCGCATCAGAACCAGAGCAAAGGGCCATACAATGAGAGTGAAAAAAATATACGGTATGTGGAAAAAGCCGGGAATTTCTTTGACTTAGGACGTATAGATATAGGGATCTTACCACTCTCAGGAGTATCATGTTCATTTGCCAACTCTTCTAAATTTCTCAGAGCCTCCTGCTCCGTTTCTGTTGGAAACATTTTATGTAAAGTCTGGTCATGAAAATGTTTTTGTAAAAATCAGTGTACAAGCAAAAAATATGTAAATCTTTAATAACAGTGAAAGGATGGAAATTAGATTGTGGAGAGAAGAAGAGACCCTTAGAAAGAACATGTAAATCTATATCAGAAAGTACATGCGTGCTGAGGTTAATTACCTTCAAATCACGCCTATTCCTCTAAGGTGAGGTGTCAACATTCCGCTTGTAAGGAAAATGCCTCTGATCTCGATTGCGTTTTGGTCTAGCACCAAAATGTGTCGTCATAGAAAAAGAAGATCCCTGTACCTAAACACTTGAGTTACCAAACTGCTGGAACTTGTCGATGTGTTGGTGGAAGCTGCGACTCCAAAGACACTGCTGGCACTGATTGTATTTACAGGGGCTGTACGGCAAAACACTGCTGTCACTAGTTTTATTTACAGGGGCCACAATGCCAAACACACTGCTGTCACTAGTTTTATTTACAGGGGCCACAATGCCAAACACACTGCTGGCACTAGTTGCATTTACAGGGGCCGCACTGCCAAACACACTGCTAGCACTAGTTGCATTTACAGGGGCCGCACTGCCAAACACACTGCTGGCACTAGTTGCATTTACAGGGGCCGCACTGTCAAACACATAGCTGGCACTAGTTGCATTTTCAGGGGCCGCACTGCCAAACACACTGCTGGCACTAGTATTTACAGGGGCCGCACTGCCAAACACACTTCTGGCACTAGTTGCATTTACAGGGGCCGCACTGCCAAACACACTGCTCGAACTAGTTGTATTTACAGGGGCCGCACTGCCAAACACACTGCTGGCACTAGTTGTATTTACAGGGGCCGCACTGCCAAACACAATGCTGGCACTAGTTATATTTACAGGGGCCGCACTGCCAAACACACTGCTGGCACTAGTTGTATTTACAGGGGCCGCACTGCCAAACATACTGCTGGCACTAGTTGTATTTACGGGGGTCGCACTCTCAAACAAACTGCTGGCACTAGTTGTATTTATGGGGTCGCACTGTCAAACACACTGCTGGCACTAGTTGTATTTACAGGGGCCGCACTGCCAAACACACTGCTGGCACTAGTTGTATTTACAGGGGCCGCACTGCCAAACATACTGCTGGCACTAGTTGTATTTACGGGGGTCGCACTCTCAAACAAACTGCTGGCACTAGTTGTATTTACAGGGGTCGCACTGTCAAACACACTGCTGGCACTAGTTGTATTTACAGGGGCCGCACTGCCAAACACACTGCTGGCACTAGTTGCATTTACAGGGGCCGCACTGCCAAACACACTGCTGGCACTAGTTGTATTTACAGGGGCCGCACTGCCAAACATACTGCTGGCACTAGTTGTATTTACAGGGGCCGCACTGCCAAACACACTGCTGGCACTAGTTGCATTTACAGGGGCCGCACTGCCAAACACACTGCTGGCACTAGTTGTATTTACAGGGCTGCACTGCCAAACATACTGCTGGCACTAGTTGCATTTACAGGGGCCGCACTGCCATACACACTGCTGGCACTAGTTGCATTTACAGGGGCCGCACTGCCAAACACACTGCTGGCACTAGTTGTATTTACAGGGGCCGCACTGTCAAACACACTGCTGGCACTAGTTGTATTTACAGGGGCCGCACTGCCAAACACACTGCTGGCACTAGTTGTATTTACAGGGGCCGCACTGTCAAACACACTGCTGGCACTAGTTGTATTTACAGGGGCCATACTGCCAAACACACTGCTGGCACAAGTTGCATTTACAGGGCCGCAGTCAAACATACTGCTGGCACTGGTTGCATTTATAGGGGCAGCACTGTCAAACATACTGCTAGAGCTGGACGCAGCAACAGAAGGTTCTGCACTTCCAAATATTGTGCTGGAATTTGTTGGTGTGTTCAAAGCTGTTGCACTACCCAACAGACTGCTGGAAGCAGTGTGAGTGAGTTATGCAGCAGGGGTACTAAACGCCGTACTGGTGGGTGCATTAGCCGGAGCTGTGGTGCCAAAGTCACCGGAAGCAGATGTGCTGCCAGACTGCACAGCACTTCCAAATATGCCACTGCTGCCTCCCTGCATGCTGCTGGGCTGCTGAACACTGCCAAATGCACTGCCAGAACTTCCAGTACTGCTTGGTGCAGGTGCTGTAGAGGATCCATTGTTGGAAAATCCAAATCCAAACGGCTTTGTTGTTCCTGTGAATGCAAAACGGAGAAAGTGAGAAACTTACAGTAACTCTGATCAAACTAAGGTTCAGCACTGCATTACACTGAGCACTTCTCTTACAGTAGTAATTCAGTACATTTATAAGCCTTTTACTACTGGCACATGATAAACCGCGACTAACATGACAAGATTCTGCCTTTAATGACATTATCAGTCACCACCCAGTATCTGACTCTAATAGTTTAGGTTACCTGACAGAGCGGTCATAGTGCAGTCATATTGCTTGTGGTTATGTACCAAGTCTGGCATTGATTTGCTCCTGTATTACATTACTGCCCTACTCCGAGTCCCCCCTTGGTGGTTGATGTACGCCACCGGCGTTGTCGGTCTGAATCCAAATCGGGTATCATTGAAGAATGAGTTCCAGAATATTGAAGGGGAGAGCCGATTCCCGAGCTGACCACCGGCCCTGGCCGTTAGATCCTGGAAGACTGCTCACCAGCCGAGAAGGCTGGCATCTGTTGTGACTATTTTCCAATGAATGGGTATGAAGGACCTCCCGAGACGGATCGACTTGAAGTGCTCCAACATTTTAGGGACTGTTTTAGTCGCGGTGGAATCGACACCACCCGATCCAGGGAACGAATTGACTTGTTCCATCTCTCCAGAAGGAAGAGTTGGAGAGGGCGCATGTGAAATTGAGCAAATGGAACTGCTTCCATTGAGGCAACCATTTTGCCTTGCACACTCATGCAGAAACGGGGTGAGCGACCTCTCAGAGATCGATCTCCGCGTATGAGAGCCAGGAATTTGTCCTTGGGTAGGAAAATATTTGCTTGAGCCGTGTCGAAGAGCATTCCTGGAAAAACCAGATGTTGGACTGGTGTCAGAGAGGACTTTGCGGTGTTGACTATGCAGCCTAACCGAGTGAGAGTGTTCAGGGTGATCTGCAGGCTCTTCTGACACGCCGCGGAGGATGCGGCTTTGATGAGGATGTCGTCTAAGTAAGGAATGACGAGAATGCCTCGACTGCGTAGAATAGCCATTGCTGTCGCCATCAGCTTGGTAAAAACACGGGGGGCGGCAGCTAGGCCGAACGGCAGCGCCGTGAATTGAAAATGGACCCCTTAATGGAGAAACGAAGGAACCTCTGGTGTGAAGGAAAGTTTGGAATGTGTAGGTGGGCATCTTGAATGTCCACCAAACAGAGGAATTCCCCTGGTTCTAGGGAGGCTATCACGGAATGAAGGGACTCCATCTTGAAGTGGCGCAGGCGTACGTATCTATTCAGGAGCTTGAGGTCCAGAATGGGACGAACTGAGCCGTCTTTCTTTGGAACCACAAACAGGTTGGAATAAAAACCTGAAAAGCGCTCTTGTATGGGAACATAAACGATGACGGCGGCTTTGAAGAGGGAGTTGATGGCCTAGAATAAACCCGGAATGAGGGACGCATCTCTTGGTGGACGGGACTCGAAAAAGCGAGATCGGAGGAGCGAAGAAAACTCTATCTTGTAACCTTATGAGACGATGTCCCATGCCCAGGCATCGTTGACTACAGACAGCCACTCATCCCGAAACTGAAGGAGACGACCACCCACCTTGAAAGGATTCCCAGGTGGGGGCGCCCGTCATGCAGACGAAAACCTGTTGGTGCCAGACCTGGTGGGTTGGCGATGGGTAGGTCTTGAGCTCCAGGTAGGGGCTGGCTTAAAGGAGGGTATTTTCCTTTGTTGAGGCACTGGGATCTGTCTTGTTGCAGGTTGCTCTGCGGTTGAAACCTCCGAAAGGACCGAAAAGGAGCAGTGCGACACAGCGTGCGCTTGATCCTCTGCTGTGGGAAAAGTGTACTCTTCCCTCCCGTAGCGATGGAGATTATCTTGTCCAGCTCTTCTCCAAATAGGCGAGAACCGTGGAAGAGAAGGCCCGTGAGGGACTTCTTCCATGCACAGTCAGTGTTCCAGGCTTTGAGCCACAGAACTCTGCGGATCGCAACGATGTTGCCGGCTGCTATGGCTGAGCAGGTGGCTGCATCCAGAGACGCGGACACAAGATATTTTCCCGTGTGATCGATCTGGTCCGCCAGATCGGCTAGGTCATCGACCGGAGCCGCGGCGGAGGTGCTTCGCCCATGCGGAAACTACCTTAGCCACCCAGGTGGCAGCGAAGGAGGACCGGGGACTAAATTAGGGAAAGGAGGCCTCAGGAGGAAGGAGGGTGGCGCGGTAGGCGCTGCAGATCACCGGAGGGGCCAGGGATGGGACCGAAGACCTATGGACATACCCTCAGCTTTGACCAGACCTCGTAGGATGTATATATGTATATATAAAATATATATAAAAATATATGGAAATTTATTTTTTTTTAAAAAAGGAGCCCCCCTTGGCCGCACTCATACCTGTCCTTCTTCACAGATGCAGCGCTGGGAGACAAATCTGTGGTTGTACCTCGGGGCCACTGGGCAACTCCGGTAGCCGTCAGGTAATGGCTTCGTCTTCCTCCCCTGAGCGACCGACTATGGAAGGCGGGCGGCGTAGGGGGTAGTGGCCAGGACCAGTCCGCATTCTCGGTCCTGCGGATGCCCCAAACACGCTTGGAGTGTTAGGAGGCATGGGGTCCTGCCTGGTAGACACGAGAGGGTACAGTAGTGACACATTCCCACACTGTGCTCCCGGTCTCTAGGGGGGAGAGCAGAGTGAGCTGTTACACTCCGTAGCCCGAATCACAAGCTGGACCTGAAAAATAGACATCACTAATAAAAAACAACAAAACCTAAAGGTAGATACGGGGCTGAGAGCAGCCCTTGTTCACCTCCTACTGACACTAAGCTAAAACTGAATAGCTTTCTGCCAGTTGGTGGGTATATACTGCTGGGGAGAAGCGAACCATTTTTTTGCATAGTGTCAACCTCCTAGTGGCAGCAGCATACACCCATGGTTTCCTGTGTCCCCCAATGAAGCGAAAGAGAAATTGCAGTATCAGTTTTTCAACGTAACCTAGTAAACAAACATTGGGGTCTCTAACCTTCCCATCTGGATTTTGACTGTCTGTGGAAAAACACTGCACTCTGACCAATGTTATTCCCTGGGACTGTGCAGATGAGCGATTTTAATTTTTTTTTTATACATTGAATGAATTTACATGTAGAAAAAAAAACTGCACTTGTTTCTACCATAAATTGGATGAGAGTCGGCCATTCTAGTGTTCGAGTGCGTAAAAGAAACTCTGATGCCGTACGGAGCCATCCGATGGTTTTTTTTTTAACTGCTACATTGCAAACTGTAAATGGTCCATTAATTGATTTATAGCTGCTGCTGTAAAAAAAAGGGTTGCATAGGGACTGCACAGGAATGGCAAGTGAGAAAAAAAATGTCCGAGTCCTCTAGATGAAACTGCTATATTTATAGTTGATGTTGATGATGATGAAGATATTATTATTATATATATTTTTTTCTTATATGCTTGTGTGATTCTACACTAGGAGATTTGGTAAAACAAGAAGACCTCAAGACAGCTCTGGCTGCTTGCTTTCATCGGCTAGGAAACACTTACTTTGTGCTTGTCATACCCTTGAGTTTGGCGACTGCTTGCATTTGCTACAGAGGATGACGTTAGTGAAGGTTTGATGTATAACAATGCATTGTTAGAGATCGAAATGGATTTTGGGATCACAAGTTTCTTCACTGGAGGGTAGGAGGCTTCAACCTAGGATGTGTGAAAACTGTTAATGAGAAGTTTCCGCTAGAATTCAGTGCACATTAAATAAGGAGTAAACAACTGTTAGTGTACTAACGTGAAATTCCACTTAAATCATCAGATGGACATACAATATATTTTTAACATTCACTAGTCATCATTCAAGCATGTACAGACAGTGTGCCGACGTATAAACCCCAACACTCATGAATGGACAATATTTCTCTAACAGCTGCAAGCACAAGACACAGGCTAAGAACAACTGCTGCAACATCCACATGTGCTAGACAGAACAGATCCATACTGCACTACAATGTGCTCTTACACTTGGATGTAGGACACAAACGCTGCCACCAAACCAATGCATTCAATCAAACATTTCAGGTCATCAACCTATGGATCAACAGAGTATCCATGTTATTTTCATTTTGTTTCTATTCTAAATTCTGCCTGTTAAAGGCCACAGTGTGGATGTGCACCTACACACTGCATTTATACCAAAAAGCATTAGGGCTCATTTTTTTATTTGCTTTAAGTTTTTGTACATGCAGGGGCTACCCCTTTCAGGGCTTGTCATTTTCAGCTTTCCACGGGAGGGTCTAGATTTTGCTCTGACCCTGTCTATTTTAGAGTTCGGGTCATCCTGATTGGTACATCTTGTTGCGGTGGGATGGATTTTACACTCTTGATATAAAAATTGTCAACCAAGTACCCTATGTTATTTACATGTACTATATTTACTTATCTACTTGTAGGGTATATGCTCACTTTGTTTCGATCCTAGATTTTGTACTCGAAAACAGCACACATATATCTGAAGGTCATTGCATCATTTGGGGGATACAAAGACACGAACGGATAGCAGATTTACTGCAATGATATTGTTTATTTTTCTTTAACTTTAAATATGCATTATTATTCTAGAGCCTGTTTTTCATTGTATTTTGGATTTGTGGGTTTTTTTTGTCTGCCAAATTAATGTTACCATTTACGATTTTTCAAAGTCTATTTTATGTGTGTTTGCCTTGTTTTAACTTCAGTTCGCTACTGTGGGCATAGTTTAGAGATTCGAGAGGCTTTTTCCAGGTTCATCATTTGTAACTTTTCAAAAAGTTGTTAAAATTTGGCACAAATGTTTTCCAGCCTCCAAATGGGTGTTTTTATCAATACCAGAATTTAAGCAATTTTCACATTTTAAAAACCATGCATCTTTTTAATCTTAAAAGTCACAAAAATGGTTAAAGGGGTTACCTGAAACTAAGTGAGTTTCATACTTTGTGTCTATTTAATTTAATAATTAACAGCTTTTCTTATATACCGTACTTAAAGTCCCTGCCATTCCCGCTCTACTCTTTTTTTTTTTTTTGCGATGACTTGTTTGAGTCTCTCGGCATGCACATTCTCTAATGGATCGCCAGAGGGCTGCCGTTATTTCCAATGCGTTCTTTTCCGCCCCATAACAAGTCATCATAAGGGGGCAGCGCTGCAGTCACTCAACACAGCTTTTGTCACAGCCGTCCCCTGATGACATCCTTTTTGATTAATGGTGATGCAGAAGTAACCACAGCTTCCCCCATACTGCCCATGCCTTTGGCCCACACCTCTTCTGTCCTGCTACCTCCCTCAATAAGGTGATAGAAGTGCTACCTCCTGATGACCATTTGTTTCAGGGCACAAAAGGAATGGGAGTGACAAGCCCCAGCACTCTATGATGATTCATTTGAGCATCACAAGTGAATGCTGGGAGACTAACAAATAGTCATTGGAAGAAAAAAATTACAGGAAGTTGGAGGGGGAACACTGAATGCCGCCCAACAGTACAGTCTCCCTCTCACTCCCCACACAGCATGCCACCCCACAGTACAGTCTCCCTCTCACTCCCCACAGCATGCCGCCCCACAGTACAGTCTCCCTCTCACTCCCCACAAATCATGCCGCCCACAGTACAGTCTCCCTCTCACTCCCTACACTACATGCCGCCCCACAGCACAGTCTCCCTCTCACTCCCCACACTGAATGCCGCCCCACAGTACAGTCTCCCTCTCACTCCCCACACAGCATGCCACCCCACAGTACAGTCTCCCTCTCACTCCCCACAGCATGCCGCCCCACAGTACAGTCTCCCTCTCACTCCCCACGCAGCATGCCATCCCACAGTAGTCTCACTTTCACGACCCACACAGCATGCCGCCCCACAGTAGTCTCCTGTTCACTCCCCACACAGCCCCAAGTACTGTCTCCCCCACAAAGCATGTAGCCTCCACAGCACCTCACAATAAGATGTCCCCACAGCACAGTTCAACCCCACACAGTACGATGTCTCCACAGCACCCCATACAGTAAGATCTCCCACAGCCAGATCTCCAATATGATGCTCCCATGGTTTCCCCTCACAAGTAGTGATCAACAGTGGTTGCTCCACCGATGCACTGACTTGTGTAGAGTGTAGACTGAGGCTCTGTGCAACAGGCATGATCTAGTGACATCACGCCAAACTCAGACTGACAGGGAATTGATCGCTCCTGATGACACAAGACCTATTGCACCAACCCCATTTAACTCTAACACAAAATAAGACACAGGACAACTGCTGTGGTGTAAAAAATTGGCCGAGGTGCCTTTATTAAGAGATTACCTGAAAATATTAGTATGAGTTTAATTTCATAAATCCATAAATAGGATAAATAATCATTAATTAAATAATCAATTTAATAAAATACCAGAACCAATCCGCCACAAGGGGGGATTCAAGAATTGAATAACCCCCCCCAAAAAAACACCTGAGCCAATTTTAAGAAATGCTCTGAAGTCCTACATTAAATATATCAAGATTTACATCGGATAGACAAAGCAAATCTGTCCAATAGAGACCGAAATGAAGCCCTCCAAGACAATGTAACTATGTAATTCCGTTTAATAGCTAACGGAAACTTGTACATAATATTAATAATAAGCTTCCTGATCCACGTCAAGAAACATAATTCGGAAGCATGCAAAAGCAACCTCTGGACCATTTTAGTAAATACCATCAGCAAGAAGGAAATTGACATTAGATCTAAGCAATGCCTCTTTATATTTAAAGGGAATCTGTCACCCCATTTTTTGTATATAAGCTGCAGCCACCGCCATCAGGGGCTTATCTACAGCATTCTATAATGCTGTAGATAAGCCCCCGATGTAACCTGAAAGATAAGAAAAACGAGTTATATTATACTCACCCAGGGGGCGGTCCAATGTGGTCCGATCCGATGGGTGTCGCAGGTCCGGGCCTCCCATCTTCTAGCGATGACGTCCTCTTCCTTGCTTCGGTCGCTCTCCGGTGCAGGTGTACTTTATCTGCCCTGTTGAAGGCAGAGCAGAGTACTGCAGTGCACAGGTGCTGGGAAAGGTCAGAGAGGCCCAGCGCCTGCGCACTGCAGTACTTTGCTCTGCCGCTAACAGGGCAGATAAAGTACGCTTGCGCAGGAACGCAACAGAAGCAAGGAGGAGGATGTCATCGCTAGAAGATGGGAGGCGCCAGACCCGGACCGCGACGCCCATTGGACCGGATCGCATTGGACCGCCCCCCGGGTGAGTATAACTCATTTTTCTTATCTTTCATTTTACATCGGGGGCTTATCTACAGCATTACAGAATGCTGTAGATAATAATAATCTTTATTTATATAGCGCCAACATATTCCGCAGCGCTTTACAGTTTAACAGTTTCAAAACACAAGTCATAAGTAACAACGTTAACAATACAATAATTAAAGCAAAATAAGACGACCCTGCTCGTGAGAGCTTACAATCTACAATGAGATGGGGGAGATACAAAGTACAGGTGTGTATGTACAATGGTGCATTTACAATGATGGTCCAGTCACCTTGAGGGAGAGAGGGATGGATGGAGACAGTGAATGGGCTACACACGCACACTTACACATAGAATAACTTTGATTAGTGAATGTGATAGGCCGCTCTGAACAAATGTGTTTTGAGGGAGCGCCTGAAACCATGCAAATTGTGGATAGTCCTAATTTCTTTGGGTAGAGCATTCCAGAGGATTGGCGCAGCGCGGGAGAAGTATTGGAGTCAGGAGTGGGAGGTACAGATTAGTGCAGAGGTTAGTCGAAAGTCGTTTGCAGAGCGCAGTAGTTAGTTAGGCCGATAGATAGAAATGAGGGAGGAGATGTAGGGGGGTGCTGCACTGTGGAGAGCTTTGTGGGTGAGAACAAGTACTTTGAATTGGATCCTATAATGAATGGGCAGCCAGTGTAAGGACTGGCGAAGAGCGGACTCGTCCGAGTACCGATTAGCCAGATGGATAACCCTGGCTGCTGCATTAAGGATGGACTGGAGAGGGGATAGTCGAGTAATGGGAAGGCCAAGTAATAGAGCGTTGCAGTAGTCCATGCGGGAGTGGATCAGGGCGACAGTGAGGGTTTTTGTTGTTTCCATGGTGAGAAAAGGGCGGATTCTAGAGATGTTCTTTAGGAGTAGGCGGCAAGAGCTGGCAAGAGATTGTATATGGGAGGCGAAGGAGAGATTGGTGTCAAATATAACACCCAGACAGCGAGCCTGCTGCCGGGGTGTTATTATGGTGCACCCACGGAGAGGGAAATGTCAAATTTAGGGAGGTTAGTAGACGGCGGGAGCAGAAGAAGTTCAGTTTTGGAGAGGTTGAGTTTCAGATAGAGCGGACATGATGTTGGAGACTGCGGACAGACAGTCGGTGGCGTTCTGTAGTACAGCGGGGGTAAGGTCGGGGGATGACGTGTATAGTTGTGTGTCATCAGAATAAAGAGGGTACTGAAAGCCAAATCTGCTGATGGTCTGTCCAATTGGGGCCGTGTAGAGAGAGAAGAGAAGGGGGCCAAGGACTGAGCTCTGGGGTACCCCGACAGTGAGAGGAAGAGGAGATGACGTGGAGCCAGAGAATGAAACACTGAAGGAGTGGTCAGAAAGATAGGAAGAGAACCAGGAGAGAACAGTGTCCTTAATACCTAGTGACTGGAGCCTAGACAGTAGGAGACGGTGGTCAACTGTGTCGAAAGCTGCAGAAAGGTCGAGAAGAATGAGCAGAGAGTGGTCACCGTTACGTTTTGCTGTCCGAAGGTCATTGGTCACTTTGATGAGTGCAGTTTAAGTCGAATGTAGGGGGCGGAAGCCGGACTGTGAAGGGTCTAGCAGGGAGTGAGTGGAGAGGTAACGGGTAAGGCGGGAGTAGACTAGGTGCTCCAAGAGTTTAGAGATGAATGGGAGATTGGAGACCGGTCTGTAGTTGTTTGTGCAGGAAGGGTCGAGAGTGGGTTTCTTTAGTAATGGAGTAACGATGGAGTGTTAGAAGGAGGATGGGAAAATGCCAGTGGAGAGTGAGAGATTAAAGATTGTAGTTAGGTGAGTTGTGACAACTGGAGAGAGAGACTGGAGGAGATGTGAGGGAATGGGGTCGGTAGTGCATGTAGTCGGACGAGAGGAAGAGAGGAGTCTGGAGACTTCTTCTTCTGTGATGGGATCAAATGTGGAAAGTGAGCCAGGGGAAATGCAGGGAGGGATGGGAGTCACAGCACTTGGTGGTTGAGAGCAGATTTCCTGACGGAAAGCCCTGATGGCGGTGGCTGCAGCGTATATACAAAAATTGCGTGACAGATTCCTTTTAAAGCAATAAATCCCAAATATGAAACTTACCTATATCGTTTCCTCCTAAATAAAATAACTAAAATGTCCATGGAACGAAAAAACAACAGAAAGTGAAATCAAAACTCAGGCAGGTCAGCCCAATGAAGGCACCTTTTACAATACCAAAATACCCACACTTGACTTGTTCGAAAAGCCAGGTTATTGGAGTAACATCAATTCTCAGCTCTATAGTGAGCACAGTGGATAATGAGTAACCCACCGGCCATGCAACCTTTAAGCCTGAGAATATAGAGAAACGTAAGTTAGGTCATTGCAGAAAAAGCAAATGAGGGCCAATATACAATTTAAGTTTTTTTTTTTTTGACTGCCATCTCCCAATTCTATGAATCAATGAATCAGATAACCTAAACGAGCAGCAATTGTAGCCAAACCAATCAAGAATGAAAGGGAAGTGAACCTAAAACCATCAACGAGATGCTGACTCAAGCATTTCTTTAAAATAAAATTGAACTGATAAACGGTTGCAAGGCAACCGTTGCTATGACAAGATAAAGGACCATGGTCGAATCCCTTACATTATACCAACCTTCCACGTTGCTAACTGGGCAAACTGAAGAAGCTAGACATCGAAAAAAGAGTGACCAATGCACCTCTATCACAATGGTCCGTCTTGGATTTTCCTAAGAAAAATCAACTTAATAAATGCAGAAACCTGGAAATCTGACAAACAGAAACCCGAGCAAACTGAGCAGGAAGCCGAAACCAATACACTGACCCTGATTGCAGCAAAAAAAGAGTCACGATAAAAGCCGCGTAAAAAAAAGAAAGAGTAAGGTCACAATCATGAAGGCAAACCTTCTCTAAGGCATCGAATACCCTGACTAACAGTGCTTCAGTAATGTGATGACGCCCATCATGGGCAAAGAACACGAAGACTTGTAACTTTATATAGCCTGTTTCACTACAAAGAAATAGGACAACCCCGCTTCACCATGAAGACGAAGAAAAAAATAAGGAAAACAAAAAATCCCAGCTAAATTCGTCTGAATATATGAAACCTACCGATTCTGGCCAAATAAGAAATCAGAAAGCATAAAAACGACTCAAGAATGCGCCTCAGTAAGGGAAAGTCGTACTATTACAAAAAAAATACCCCTTACTTCCCAGGCGTAAGAATAAGACTCCCAGGTGTTAACGGCCACATAACCAGGGATCAAATCAGGTATATACAGTACATCAAGTAAGGGACCACCATGGGTCTAGTAACGACTCTCATGAATCTGATTGATGCTGATGAAACACTGTTGTGAATATGCTGGAGGCGGCTTCTGAGCTGGGGCTCCCTCCGGTGGTTGCTGAGGGTAATATACTGATTAATGAATGGCCTTCAGCTGGCGATGAATGGTAGGATATAAGTTGCCTGATTTCCCAGCAGCCTTCCGG
The DNA here is from genome assembly GCA_033576555.1 of Oophaga sylvatica. Classification (NCBI taxonomy): domain Eukaryota; kingdom Metazoa; phylum Chordata; class Amphibia; order Anura; family Dendrobatidae; genus Oophaga; species Oophaga sylvatica. Next base: position 287,597,711 of record JARQOD010000006.1, read on the forward strand.
TTATCAATTGTTCTTCTGGTCTTGCTTGAAGCACTGCTAGTTTCCTGCTCTCCTTCAGATAAGTGTTTTTTTTTTCTCTATTTGATTTTCTCTGCTGGTTTGCTGCCTGCAGTGGACTGCAGCCTGTCCCCTTTTGGGGGTCTGGCGCTGCAATTGTGCTCCGTTTGTGTCTGTACTTTTGCTTTGCTCTTTTGTTACTTTATTTGCTGAATAGCGTTTTGTTACACCAGAGATCTGATTTAGGTGGAAGAGGTCGTGTGATCTCAGGTTTTTTGGCAATCAGAAGTGTTGGTATTTTTGTTAGGGTTTTTGTTGGATTGCAGTCAGAATTCTTTCCTGTACTTTTCTGTCTAGACAGATTGGGCCCCAGTGTTTGCTCATTCTATTTTCTGTCTGTGTCCGTGCTTTCTTCTTGTCTAACCGCCATTACATGTTTGGGGGCTTCCTATTTTCTTTGGGGATCTGCTCCGGGGCAGATAGCTTTCATCTTTCTGCCTTTAGGTGTAGTTATCTCTCAGGCTGTGACGAGGCGTCTAGGATCAACGTAGGAACGCTCCACGCTACCTCTAGTTGTGTGGTTAGTTCAGGTTACTGCAATCCAATAGGTTCCAGCCTCTCTGGTGTATTACCGCTTTTGCTATTTTTTGCCATTTCTCCTCAGTTACCGAAACGTAACAGTATAACCGGCCAAACTGAAAATTATATGGTACTCAACAGAAGGGAAAAATAGTAAAAAGAAAAAAGGGAGTTGTCAGAATTTTTTTTTTTCTGTTTGTTGCATTTTCTCCCTCTTTTTCTCTGGGTGCTGAGGAGGAATTTTTTTTTTCCCTCTCAATGGAGTTTGCACAGTTGTCTGGCCATGTGGATCAGCTTGCCACTGAGGTTCGGAGTATTGCTACCTATCTTGCTGGGTTGCCAGTTGTGGAACCTAGGATCCCCATGCCAGATTTGTTTTTGGGGGATCGATCTAAATTTCTGAATTTCAAAAATAACTGTAAGTTGTTTTTTGCCTTAAGGCCTAAGTCCTCAGGGAACGCGGCACAGCAGGTTCAAATTGTCATCTCCCTGCTGCGCGGCGACCCTCAGGATTGGGCTTTTTCCCTGACACCTGGGGATCCTGTTTTGAATGATATTGATGTATTTTTTCAGGCTCTGGGGTTATTGTATGATGAACCTAATGTCACTGATCAAGCTAAAAAAAAGACCTTGTTGGCATTAAATCAGGGTCTTGAAGACGCTGAGTTGTACTGTCAGAAATGTCAAAAGTGGGCAGTCCTGACCAAATGGAATGATCATGCTTTGGCAGTCCTTTTTCGAAAGGGTCTGTCAGAAAAAGTAAAGGACGTTATGGTGGGATTCCCTGTTCCCTCTGGTCTCAATGATTCTATGCCTTTGGCTATTCAAATTGACAGACGCTTGCGTGAGCGCAGAGGTATGTGTGAGATAGTGTTGCCTTATGAGTCAGCTCCTGAGCCCATGCAGTGTGATGGAGTGACTTCTGGGACTCAGCGTCATGAGTTTCGTAAGAGCAATGGTTATGTTTCTACTGTGGTGATGCTTCCCATGCTATCTCTGTCTGCCCTAAGCGGGGAAGACGTTTTGCACGCTCAGTTGTCTGGGTAGTGTTCAGACTAAATTTCTGTTGACTGTTACCCTGATTTGCTCCCTGTCCACATTTTCTGCTCAGGCTCTTGTTGATTCAGGAGCAGCTATTAACCTGATGGATTTTGACTTTGCCAAACGTGGGTTTCCCATGATACCCCTGCGGAAGTCTATTCCCCTACTGGGCATTGATTTTACCCCTTTGGCGGAGAATAAACCCCAGTTTTCTACTCAGGTGATAATGAGGGTTGAACCAGATCATCAGGAGAGTTGCAAATTTCTGGTGCTGCATAATCTGCATGACATTACTGTACTAGGTTTCCCTTGCTTACAGTCTCATAATCCTGTTTTGGATTGGAAATCTGTGTCTGTGACTAGTTGGGGCTGCCAATGTGTTAATACTGACACTCCTGTTTTTTCTGCCTCTCCCCAGTCTCAGGATGTCCCTGACTTTTTGACTGATTTTTCTGATGTGTTTAGTGAAAGTTAATCTGCATCCTTGCCCCCTCACAGGAGCTACGATTGCGCTATTGAATTAGTGCCTGGTGGTAAATTTCCTAAAGGTCGCATTTTTCATTTATCTGTACCTGAACACGATGCTATGCGATCTTATATCAAGGAGTCATTGGAGAAGGGTCATATCAGACCATCCTCTTCACCCTTGGGCGCCGGTTTTTTCTTTGTGGCCAAAAAGGATGGTTCATTGAGGCCGTGTATTGATTATCGCCTCCTGAATAAGATCACTGTTAAATATCAATATCCGTTACCTTTGATTTCTGACCTATTTTCCAGAGTGAAAAGTGCTAGTTGGTTTACCAAGCTTGAGCTCAGGGGGCGTATAACCTTATTCGCATTAAGCACGGGGATGAATGGAAGACGGCGTTTAATACCCCAGAGGGGCATTTTGAGTGCCTAGTGATGCCCTTTGGGCTCACTAATGCTCCTTCCGTCTTCCAATCCTTCATGAATGATATTTTCAGGGATTTTGTGGATAAATTTCTGATTGTTTATTTGGATGATATCTTGATTTTTTCCAATGACTGGGACTCTCATGTGAAACATGTCTGGACTGTGTTCCAGATTTTGAGAGAGAATGCACTGTATGTGAAGGGATCAAAGTGTCTTTTTGGCGTACAGAAGATCTAATTTCTGGGATTCATTTTGTCTCCGTCTGTTATTGAAATGGGCCCGGTCAAGGTTCAGGCCATCTGTGATTGGGTTCAACCTACTTCATTGAAGGCTCTTCAGAGATTTTTGGGTTTTGCCAATTTTTATCGTAAATTTATTGGTAATTTCTCTGGTATTGTTAAACCATTGACTGATCTGACCAAAAAGGGTTCCGATGTGGTGAATTGGCCTCCTGAGGCAGTTTATGCATTTAAGGAACTTAAGCAGAGATTAATTTCTGCTCCTGTTCTACGGCAGCCTGATGTTTCTCTGCCGTTTCAGGTGGAGGTTGATGCCTCTGAGATTGGGGCAGGTGCCGTTTTGTCCCAAAGGGATCCAGAGACCTCTAAGAGTAACCCTTGTGCCTTTTTCTCTCGAAAATTTTCTCCAACTGAACGTAATTATGACATGGGTAATCGGGAGTTATTGGCCATGAAGTGGGCCTTTGAAGAGTGGAGACATTGGCTGGAAGGAGCCAAACATCAGGTGGTGGTCCTCACGGACCATAAGAACCTGGTTTATCTCGAATCAGCCAAGCGACTTAATCCTAGACAGGCCAGGTGGGCCTTGTTTTTCACACGTTTTAATTTTGTGGTTTCTTTTCTTCCTGGCACTAAGAATGTCAAGGCGGATGCCCTCTCGAGGAGTTTCTTTGCAGATTCTCCTGAGTTATCTGATCCTGTTATTTTGAAAGAGGGTGTGGTTCTTTCCGCCATTTCGCCCAATTTGAGACTGGCTATGGAAGGGTGTCAGGAGGATAAACCTGAGCGCTGCCCTGTTGGGAAGTTGTTTGTTCCAGACCAGTGGAAAAAGAGTGTGATATCTGAGATTCATTGTTCCGCGTTGGCTGGTCAACCCGGGATTTCTGGTACCAGAGACTTGGTGAGTCGCTCCTTTTGGTGGCCTACTTTGTCTCGTGATGTCAGGGACTTTGTGCAGTCCTGTGGGACTTGCTCTCGTTCCAAGCCTTGCTCTCGTTCTAGTGGTTTGTTAATGCCATTACCTGTACCCAAAAGGCCATGGACCCATATTTCTATGGATTTTATTTCTGACCTTCCTGTCTCTCAGAGAATGACCGTTATCTGGGTAATCTGTGATAGGTTTTCCAAGATGATACATCTTGTGCCATTGCCTAAGTTGCCTTCCTCCTCCGAGTTGGTGCCTTTGTTCTTTCAGCATGTGGTTCGGTTGCATGGCATTCCTGAGAACATTGTGTCTGACAGAGGAGTCCAGTTTGTTTCCAGATTTTGGAGGACATTTTGTTCTAAACTTGGTGTTCAATTGTCTTTCTCCTCTGCATTTCACCCTCAGACCAATGGACAAACCGAGAGAACAAACCAGACCTTGGAGACTTATTTGAGATGTTTTGTGTCTGCTGATCAAGATGACTAGGTCTCTTTTTTGCCTTTGGCTGAGTTTGCTCTTAATAATAGAGCTAGCTCTGCCACCTTGATGTCTCCATTTTTCTGCAATTCCGGGTTTCACCCTCGATTTTCTTCAGGACAGGCGGAGGCTTCTGTCTGTCCGGGGGTTGACTCTATTGTGCAGCGTATGCAGCAGATTTGGGACCAGGTGGTGGAGAGGTTGTCTCTCTCTCAGGAGAAGGCCCAGCTGTTTGCCAACCGGCATAGGACTGATGGTCCTCGTTTTAAAGTGGGGGACTTGGTTTGGATGTCCTCAAGGAATATCCCTATGAAGGTTGCATCTCCTAAATTTAAGCCAAGGTTCATTGGACCTTATAAGATCATGGAAATTATTAATCCGGTTTCCTTCCGTTTGCTTCTTCCAGGGACATTTAAGATCCATAACGTGTTCCACAAATCCTTATTGAAGAGGTTTGTCGAACCAGTGGTTCCTATGGCTGCACCTCCCGACCCTGTTTTGGTTGAGGGCAATTTGGAGTATGTGGTTGAGAAGATATTGGATTCTCATTTTGCTAGACGGAAACTCCAGTATTTGGTTAAGTGGAGAGGTTATGGTCAGGAGGACAATTCTTGGGTGTTTGCTTCGGACATTCATGCTGGGAGACTTATCCGTGCCTATCATCGAGCCCATCCTGATCGGCCTGGTTGCGCAGGTGAGGGTTCGGTGACCCCTCCTCAAGGGGGGGTACTGTTGTGAATATGCTGGAGGCGGCTTCTGAGCTGGGGCTCCTTCCGGTGGTTGCTGAGGGTAATGAACTGATTAATGAATGGCCTTCAGCTGGCGCTGAATGGTAGGATATAAGTTGCCTGATTTCCCAGCAGCCTTTCCGGTTATCAATTGTTCTTCTGGTCTTGCTTGAAGCACTGCTAGTTTCCTGCTCTCCTTCAGATAAGTGTTTGCTGTTTTTTTTATCTCTGTTTGATTTTCTCTGCTGGTTTGCTGCCTGCAGTGGACTGCAGCCTGTCCCCTTTTGGGGTTTGGCGCTGCAATTGTGCTCCGTTTGTGTCTGCACTTTTGCTTTGCTCTTTTGTTACTTTTATTTGCTGAATAGCGTTTTGTTACACCAGAGATCTGATTTAGGTGGAAGAGGTCGTGTGATCTCAGGTTTTTTGGCAATCAGAAGTGTTGGTATTTTTGTTAGGGTTTTTGTTGGATTGCAGTCAAATTCTTTCCTGTACTTTTCTGTCTAGACAGATTGGGCCCCAGCATTTGCTCATTCTATTTTCTGTCTGTGTCCGTGTTTTCTTCTTGTCTAACCGCCATTACATGTTTGGGGGCTTCCTATTTTCTTTGGGGATCTGCTCCGGGGCAGATAGCTTTCATCTTTCTGCCTTTAGGTGTAGTTATCTCTCAGGCTGTGACGAGGCGTCTACTAGGATCAATGTAGGAACGCTCCACGGCTACCTCTAGTTGTGTGGTTAGTTCAGGTTACTGCAATCCAATAGGTTCCAGCCTCTCTGGTGTATTACCGCTTTTGCTATTTTTTGCCATTTCTCCTCAGTTACCGAAACATAACAAACAACCAATGAACAGATAAAATGACGATTCTGATAACAGAAACTAGTCTAAACCAAATATTAACTGTCAGAAACTGCTGTTGGAAGTATGAATGTTATTGACAAAAAAGAACCAATCCCTTCTACTGAGGGACTGAAAACCGAATTCTTGAATTTGATAATTTTGAATACAAAGAAAATAAGCACACCAAAATACAGAACAATTCAAAGGCTAAGTTGATAAAAGTAAAACCTTCTGAAAGCCAAGACGGGTGCCACGCGGCAGCACACCACTCATGATCAAAAATAACACCAAAGACAAATTCACTAACTGCATTAAATAAAGGGATAGAAAGCAGATCTTGAAAGGCGTGTTGTTAACAAGAAATTCCTTTGTAATTATCTAAAAATTGAAACCAAACCAAAAGATCTGATTTCACCAAAAATTGTCAAAAGATATGTGAACCTAAGGGAGTTAACACCAACTGCGGCATCCTACATTCCACGCAAGAGCAATGTGCCCATTAGAATAATGCGCATAACAAAACTAAATACGGTAAGCCTAGAGCAGACTGAAATTACCGCAGTGTCACTTGATTGACACAATAAAAATTGCACCGAGCACGTCATGTCAAAAACAATCAAGAATCAAAGAAATCCTAACTGACGACACGGCAAAACCGTTTATTCTCTGCTAATGGTACTCCAAAAAAATACCAACAAAGAAACAAAATTATCCAACAAACTACTACAAATTAAGCATAAACCGTCAATAACTTCTAGCTGAAAGCACCATTGTAAAAACGTAGCACAACCTTCAAAATAGAGAAAAAATTCATAGGAAGCGACTTTTCCAGGAAAACTAAATTACTAAAAGGTAAACATAAAGAATTAAATCCAGACAGATAAACAGGTAACAGTCTAAACGCTGATTTAACCTGTCTGTCTTATACAACCATGTGTGCGCGCATGCTTGCCTCCCATAAAGGTAGTAAAAATGATGTATCACGCAGAATTACCCAAACTCCTTTTTTTTTTATGCAATACCAAGAGCGTGGGGGGGCCCGCCATCCACCTGGCGTAAACTTCATAAAACAACTTTTCAGCCTTCACTTCATGATATTTTTCCACCAATGGCAAATTAGCATGAACAACACAACCCACAAAATAAATAATCGGGAACATAGAACTCATCATTGGACCCATGAAAAATCATAATAGATAACCACCTGACCAGTCTCGCCATGCCAGCATATTTTTTGCTTTGGGCTCTACCCTTTTAGAACAGTACTCCCTGGAGGAAGGTTATAGGTGTTGATTTCGCTTGCTAAAACATTACGAAGCAGCAAGAAAAAACAGAAATTGGTATTGGTACTAGTTGCCCATTTACATACTGCCTCATTATAAGCAAAATAAAAACTTTCATCAAAGGCAAGCCACGCCATGCTACCAAAAGTCTATAAGCTGATAAAATAGCATTGATGTGCTGAAATAATCTACAACACAGTGCAGTTTCCTTTCACCCAATACAGATGCATAAAATGCAAACACTTGCCACCAATTATTAAACGATTTAACCAGAATAAATAATAAATAATTAATTTAATAGAATACTAAAAACAATCCATCCAGATTACTGGGCGATTTTACTTGAGAAAAAAAAAACAGAATAAATAATAAATACAGTAATTAATATCAAAATAAATCCGCCCAGATTACTGGGCAATTTTACCTCTAATAAGACAGGTCAGAGCCTCTTTCATACAGGCCTCTGACAACGTAAAATACCAAAAACTAATCCGCCAAGATTACTGGGCGATTTTACCTCTAATATCACAGGTCAGAGCCTCCTTCATACAGGCTTCTGACAACATAAAATACCAAGAACTATTCTGTCCAGATTACTGGGGAACTTAACTATTAACTGAGCCAACCACAATCTGCTCAGTAGCTAAATTATTAATAGCTTGAGAAACAGACTGGAAAATAAAATATTTTAAAGGCTGTATCAATTCAAGATCACAACATTAAATGAAGTAATATAATGGTCACCAAAATCCATGTAGTGAAGATGTCTACCATCTGGAATCGTTGCACCCTCTGTCACAGTAGACATCTGGAGGGAAGAAGAAGGCCAGCTTTCGGGTCCGTGGTTCGGTGGTCCTGCTTCATCCGGTGGCAACGAAACTCCCCATGTTTCTTCAGCTGTGCTCCGCTCAGATGCTTGCGAACCTTGCCTGACATCTTTTGGAAGCTCTTCATGAATGGCCAGAAAGTTCACGTGGACGGCTGTTTCTCCGGAGCTCGGTGTCTCCCTGATAGTGGAGGTGAAAAAATCTCTCTCCTAGTGCACAGTTTAATCTCACAGCTCACTAAAGCCTCTTTCATACTTTAGTCGTTTGGCGTCAGTTAAAATCCGCCAAAGTGTGAGAAAAGCGGATCCGCCAAAAAGTTGAAAAACGGATGAAAACGGATACGTTTTTAGACGGATCCGTGATGAACTTTTCAACCCGGAAAATGTATTGTACGCATGTCTGGCACGGAGGAGAGAGAGAGACCCCGTAAAGTGTTCTCAGTATTTTCTATGGACGACCATCCGTCAAAATCCGTCACTAATGCAAGTCAATGGGAAAAAAGCGGATCCGCCAAAAAAAAAAATGGCGGATCCATTTTTTTTTACACTTTGGCGGATTTTAACTGACGTCGCACGACTGAAGTGTGAAAGAGGCCTAAGCTGACAGGCACTGATATAACAGGCAAATCTGAGGTAATAAGTTCGTCAAAATGGCTGATGGCTGGTAAGCTCCTGCAGTACCAGGACCAAGACGATCTAAGCAATCCTATAACCAGACCTCCTCTCCAGTAGCCCTAAGCAGCAGACACTGGATGAAATCTTCCATGACAGGATTTAGTTTCAGCACTAGTTGATAACTTAAAGAATTTTTTATTTGTTCTGGAGTCCTGACAGGAATGTAGATCTATTTATAGCTTACATTTTGGCGCCCTTTCTCTGGCCCAATCAAATCAAACCTGCTCTGAGGAGAGAAAAGAACCAATCAAACACAAACTCATTTAAGCTGTTGCTAAGCCCCCAGTCAGATTAACCCCTGATAAACCGAACTAAAATTAATACACTGCTTGGTCTGTGACATCATGCAACCACAAGCTTATGAAGCTGTGTGGTTTTCCATTATTCTATCATTGTTTTGAAATTGAAATGCTGGCTGAGGGGAATTGCAGGGCCACTCAGCACCAAGCTCCCCCAACTCAGGGTGGAACACCACTATTTCCAGCCCTCTGGCTGTCCTCGTACACTGAAGGAAATAGCCAAACGGCAGGATGTGGCCCATAGGTTGTCTAGGTCTGAATCAGACGCTTGTTGTAGTCTGAAGAAGGTCATCTGATCACGCTGCATTCTATATATTCAACCAATGAACCACCTGAAATCCTTGAGTGGAAATGTGTTGGGAGTGGGCTGTGATATGACTGCAAGTATGAGATATGCACCAGTGAATACGAACAGTGTGCACTGTGAAGATTCACAAGACCTTCCCACTAAACCTGGACAACCTCTTTAAAGAGGTTGTCTGCTACTTTTTCATTGATGACTAGGGATAGACGGATCTCCAATCGATCAGCTACTGAGGACAAATCCTAAGGAAATGTCATCAGCGAAAAAGTAGTGGACAAACTCTTTAAGTGAGAGACAATGGACAACTAATACATTCTCCTCTTTAGGTCCACTAGTAACTTATTGGTGGCCCATTAGTTTGCCCTCATGTGTAAATAAATATAGTTAGTTCATGCAACTGGGCATTTTTGGGATAAGTCCATGTAGAGCAAAGGACACCATATCGCTGCTATTAACATGCCAAACTCTGACTAGGACGGGTTGACTAGGACTTAAATATTACTGTCCCTATTGTCTTTTTGCATCAGTTTTCTATGTGCTGGCCCCTGTGCATGCTATAAATTGAAGCATACTCATCGTACATTGCCTTGTCTGCATTTTATTTTATACATTTGGTGCTATTATATCTCCGAAAAATGTAATATTCTAGTAGGATTTGGATTCATCTGATCATACCAACATAATTTTTCTCCATACTGGATAATCTCTACAATATTTTCCAAAATCTTCCCTTTTCAGAGGTAATGTAACAGTGGAGTATGGATTAGGCCACGTTCAGTATTTCACTTCAGTATTTGTAAACCAAAACCAGAAGTGGGTCAATCTGAAGTAAAGTATAATAAAAATGGATCTCCCGCCAGGGCAGTGGGGATACTCGGTACTGGGCCGCTTCTTAAAGGGGAAGTGTCACAGCGGCAGTGACCTGGTACGTGGCCCTGGGCATCCAATAAAAGGGAATATTTACAAGGGATAATAGAGTTTGTAATGAAGTGTTCATGACGCCACCTGTGGTACTCGGCAATAAAGATGTTAGCCGACGCTGTAGATGCAGTCCTCTGGGACAGTTGGTGATGCAGCAGAGTTGGTAAAGCTCCCCACAGGTGGAGCTAAGTCCCAGGCAGATGTAATATAAGGTGGATGGTAAAGATGTAGTATTTGGCAAGAGATGTAGCAGTGTTGAGTGGGTGTTATAGGAAGAACTTGAGAAGATACAGTCAGATGCAGTTTCTAAAGCTTTACTTACAGTTCTGCAGGCAGAGCGCCCAGGGCACTGGTTACAGATGATTCTGGAGTCGGTCAGCCTGAAAGCAATTTGGGAATCTCCTTATTCAGGTGGGTTGTGAGGCCTCCTTTCTAGCGCTATTCTCTGAGGTACTTGCGGCTGTAAACTCTGTTCAAGTTCCTCTCTCTGTCTGCTACTTAAGTAGAACTCCACTCACATGTCAGGCAGCTGTAGCCTGCTTCAGGGTTCACTCTTCTCTGGTTTCTCTGGCTCACACGTGCTGCTATGTCGCTGAGTATCAGTTGGGGACAGAGGACCTGCTGTCTTCTGCCTTCCAGATTCTGCTGCTGGGGCTTTAGCATCCACTCAGCCTCGGACTCTGGGTCCAGTCTCTGGCACTCAGGACTAGGGGTGAGCTCAGCTATAGCTTCTGTCCCCCAGCTCCTAGCCACACATCCTCTCTCAACCCTGCTCAGACCCTAACTCTAACTCCTCCCCCAGCCACAATGTTCCAAAGAAGTTCCCCTGAAATCAGGTGTTAGAGCTCCCCCTTCTGGTCTGGAGTAGGAAAAGTGTTGTATGTTGTGTGTTACCTGTTAAGGGGATCCCTTCCTTGCTTCCAGGCATGACATCACTCCCCCCGGAGGGAGGCAAGGTCACTGTGGCAACGAACTCCTGGGGTGCCACATTCCCCCCTAGTACAATTCAGTACTCCCAGACTGAGGAAACATAAAAGAGAACAAACAATAACTATTTACAGAATTTTAACAACAAATATAAATTTTTGGCGACGTCCTGAAATGGGGTGTCCTTTTCACCTAACAAAGTACAATATGTGGGACTCGTCTCAAACCCTCAACGTAGGCCTTGGGCGGGCTACAAGGCATGGCTGGTTTCCATGTCGGACCACCTCTTCGGCCACGCCAGACGGGTTTTGTTCTGAAGCCATCGGTTCTAACTATTTACAAGCATTGTCCTGGTCGCTACGAGTCCAGTGACCCAATCGTCCATATCATCAAGGTGTTGCACAGCTTCTGAATCCACACCTTTGCAGTAGAAACTTCACAGAGCAGGCTGTATGGGATAACAAGCTTTTACTTCTTACAACATGAGGTAAAAGAAAAATGCACAGTCATTTCAGCATTGCATCAGGAAACAGGAACAAAACGAAGTGAAACTACAAGTGAGACTATTTCTTATACAATACATTAAACAGAAGGAAAAGTTACACAACATCGCCATCTATTGTCAGGTCAGCATAAAGTCCTCCTTTTACTTATAATAAATCCTAATCTGCTGCATATGCCAACACCCTTTCTCAACAGTAAGGACTTATTCAATCAAACCCAACCTTTTTATTAGTCTCTGATGTTTCTCAGCATTCAACGCCTTCATGAAAATGTCTGCTGTCATTTCTTCAGTAGGGCAATATTCCAACTTCAAGACTCCTTGATCCTGATGATCTCTCAAGAAATGATATTTCACATCAATATGCTTGGTTCTTGGATTGACTCTTTCCATCTGAGCAAGAACAAGACATCCTTGATTTTCCTCTTTTAGTTTTGTTGGTTCCAACTGTGGTTGTCCTAGGTCTGTCAACAATTGTCTTAACCACAGTACTTCTTGACTTTCTATCTGTATTCCTCAGTACTGTTTTACATTTCCTAAGTCTTTGATTTCAAAATGTTGTTTCAGGGTTTTTAGAATGTTTTCTTTATCCCTTTCTTGTTTAAAACAAATCAAAATGTTGTCTACATATATGAGCAAATAAATCCATCTATTACTCAGCCTTTTTGTGTACAAGCATGGATCAGCTTTGCTTCTTTGAAATTTTTCATTTGTTAGTACTTCCGTGATTTTGTCATTCCACGCTTTAGCTGCTTGTTTTAAACCATATATGCTTTTCTGTAGTTTACAAACTTTGGATTTCTTTCATCTTTGAATCCTGGAGGTTGTTCCATGTAAATGTCTTCTGTTAAATCTCCATTCAAAAAAGCTGTCTTTCCATCCAGATGTCTTAGTTCCATCTTTTCCATTGCTGCAACTGTAAGTAAAGTTCTTATTGTAGTGTGTTTGACAACTGGAGCAAATGTTTCATCATAGTCTTCTCCATATTTTTGAGAATACCCTTTAGCTACGAGTCTTGCTCGATATATTTCAGGTGTGCCATCTGTTTGGTATTTTATTTTAAAAATCCATCTACATCCTATGGCTTTTCTTCCATCTGGCAAATCTGTTAGTGTCCATGTATTTGAATCATGCATGGATTTAATTTCTGTTTCTGTTGCTTCTATCCATTTATTAGCTTCTTCTTCAGAAAGTTTAGATATGTCTTCCCAAGAGGTAGGCTCATGGATTTTTCTTATACTTGGCTTGTATGAGAGACTGTCACGGGTATGTCGCTACGAAGATCGTCGTGCTTGCACAGCCTGACTTCTCACAGCTGAGTTTCTGGTGCTGGGTGTTTTTCGGCAGTGGGGAAGTTAATTCTCCCTCTCTCTGTGCTAGACGAGACCAGCCTCGCCATGCTGCAATTAATGTTGCTGTAATGGGATTCCTTCAAATACCTGCCAGTCTGCTAGGGAAGTGTCGGTAAAAGCATTCCATTCCTGGCAGACAAACAGAGCGGCTTGTGGTATTTTGGAGTTTGGAGTGAAGTGTACTTTGTGTGGTTTTTTCCCTTCCTCGCTTTATCATTTATCTCCTTACCCGTTGGTGTTCCCTCTGTTGTTGTGATGTAGTTTTGTATGCAAGGTGGTTGTTGTTTTTCCCCTTGTACTGTCTCGTTCGTCTAGTACTGTGTGTGGGCTTATATTATCCCGTTCCCTGTTGTTGTGATCGGGGTCCTTCTCAGGACTAGATCACTGAGGTTCAGGGATCCTCAGGAGGTAGGGATTACGCTGGCGGCCTGGACCTCTGTACCTTTAACAGTACCTCCAGGTAGAGGGATTAGTCAGGGCCCCAGCTTAGGGATAGCTTAGGCCCCTAACCTCCGGTACGCAGAGACAGCGTGACATTTTCACCGACCGACAAAAGATTCTCTCCAGCTACCATGGATCCAGTAGCCAGTCTTGCTCGGCAGTTGCAGAGTTTGTCCATGGACGTTAAGTCCAAGGTTTTGTACCCCCCGAGCAAGCCGGACCAGAACCTAAAGTAGCTCTCCCTGACAGGTTCACTGGGGGCGGGACAAGTTTTTTGTTTTTCGGGAGGCATGTAAATTGTACTTTCGGCTGCGGCCACAGTCATCGGGGATGATGAGCAAAGGGTGGGAATTGTCATCTCGCTCCTACAAGGGGACCCACAATCATGGGCGTTCTCCCTTCCCCCGGGCTCCCCGGCTCTCCAGTCAGTGGATAGGTTTTTTGCAGCTCTGGGTCTTGTATATGATGACCCGGATCGGATCTCCCTTGCTGAATCTAAGTTACGTAGGATCCAGCAGGGAGATCGTCCGGCGGAGGAATTCTGTTCGGAGTTCCGTAGGTGGGCCACGGACACCCAGTGGAATGACACGGCTCTTAGGAGCCAGTTTTGTCAAGGTTTATCTGACAAATTAAAGGATGTATTGGCACAGTATGACTCTCCCGCGTCACTGGAAGCCGCTATGGCCCTTGCTATTCGTATTGACAGACGGCTTCGGGAGAGGTGCGGGGTAACTCCGCCCCCTGTGATGACTCCACCTTCCTCAAGGGTCCCTTATATGGAGGTTCCCCTGGTCAGTCCAGAGGAGCCTATGCAATTAGGAGGGACATCATTTCGGGGAGGGGACCGGCGGGGCGCCACAAAACAGGAAGTTGTTTCTTCTGTGGGAAAAAGGGACATTTTATTGGGGGTGTCCATCCCGTCCTTTGCAGAGTAAAGGGTCGTCGGAAAACTATTGATCCCAGGTTGTGTGGTGGACGGCAATCTGGGAGTAAGTATTTCGTCCCTAAGTTCGTCTCAGTTTTCTCGTACCGGCGGAGGTGGTGGTGGGTACGAGAACTGAGAGGATATCTGTTCTTCTGGATAGTGGGGCCGGGCTAATCTGGTGGACGCTCGGTTTGCCCGGTTCAAGGTATGCAATTGAGTGTGTTGGCTAAACCCATCCCCATATTCTCGATCGACGCCAGACCTCTCGGTCAGGGAAGTTTTTTGCAAGCTGTGCATAACGTAAAACTTCAAGTGGGGGCGATACATAAAGAACTGTTGTCTTGTTACGTGTTGGAGGATCTTCCCACTCCTATAGTGTTGGGCCTTCCTTGGTTAACTAAGCATAACCCAGTTATTGATTGGCAATCCAGAGAGATAAGCCAATGGAGTGAATTCTGTAATAAAAACTGCATGAATACGGTTATCGGTGCGGTCACTCCTAGGGTCTTACCTCCATTTCTGGCGGACTTTGAGGATGTATTCTCGGAGAAAGGGTGTCAGGAACTACCTCCTCATCGCGTGTATGACTGTTCTGTAAAACTGCTCCCTGAGGCCAAGTTACCTAAATCTAGGTTGATAACCTATCTGGTCCTGAGAGGCAGGCCATGAAGGATTATATTGCTGAAAGTCTGGCAAAGGGGCATATTAGACCTTCATCTTCCCCGGTGGCCACGGGGTTCTTCTTTGTGAAGAAGAAAGATGGAGGCCTATGCCCTTGCCTGGATTTCCGTGAACTTAATCAGATTACGGTCCGAGATCCGTATCCGCTCCCACTTATTCCCGATCTCTTCAATCAGATCGTGGGCGCCAAGTGGTTCTCTAAGTTGGATCTCAGGGGGGCGTACAATCTGATTAGGATGAAGGAGGGGATGAGTGGAAGACGGCGTTTAACACTCCAGAGGGGCATTATGAGAACCTTGTCATGCCATTCGGTCTGACTAATGCCCCGGCGGTGTTCCAACACTTTGTAAATCACATTTTTCGCCACCTGGTGGGACAGTTTGTGGTCATATATCTGGATGATATCTTAATTTACTCGCCGGATCTTGTGTCTCATCAGGAGCATGTTAGGCAGGTGTTACAGATCTTGCGGGATAATAAACTGTACGCCAAATGGGAAAAGTGTGTATTCGCCGTACAGGAACTCCAGTTTTTAGGCTTTCTAGTTTCAGTGTCCGGTTTTCGTATGGACCCTGGGAAAGTACGGGCAGTTCTTGAGTGGGATCTGCCAGAGAATCTTAAGGCTCTACAACGTTTCCTGGGGTTTGCTAATTATTACCGGAAATTTATTCGTAATTTCTCGTCCATGGTTAAACCTCTCACAGACATGACAAAAAAGGGGACGGATTTTTCTAGGTGGTCTGACAAGGCTTGTCAAGCATTCTCCTCCTTGAAAAATGCTTTGCCTCGGCACCCATACTTATTCAACCTGATGCGTGACAGCCGTTCATTGTAGAGGTAGACGCTTCCGAGGTAGGGGTGGGAGCAGTATTGTCACAAGGTTCGTCCCCTGGTAAGTGGCATCCGTGCGCATTTTTCTCTAAAAAACTGTCGTCCGCTGAGAGGAATTACGATGTCGGCAATAGGGAACTCTTGGCCATTAAGTTGGCTTTTGAGGAGTGGCGCCATTTTTTGGAGGGGGCAGTCCATTCGGTCACTGTCATCACCGATCACAAGAACCTGCTATATCTGGAGTCTGCAAAACGTCTGAATCCCAGACAAGCTAGGTGGTCATTATTTTTTACCAGGTTTAATTTTGTCGTCACATATCGTCCTGGGTCAAAAAATGTAAAGGCGGATGCCTTATCTCGTAGTTTCCCTGGGGCCGGGAATACGGAGGACCCGGTTCCTATCCTTCAGGAGGGGGTGGTGGTGTCGGCAGTATGCTCTGAGCTTGAGGAGGAGGTATTGGAGGCTCAGGGGGACGCCCCTGTAGGACCTCCAGGGAGACTGTTTGTTCCAAATCAGTTGCGACAAAAGGTGATCGAGGCACACCATAATTCAGCTTTGGCAGGACACCCAGGGAGTAAAGCAACTGAGGATCTCCTCTCGCGTCGGTTTTGGTGGCCTAACTTACATGGGGAGGTGGTAACTTTTGTCGCGTCCTGCGAGGTTTGTGCGCGCTCTAAGACCCCACATACCCGTCCGTCTGGGGCCCTCTTACCTTTGAAGATCCCGGAGCGTCCGTGGACTCATCTGTCTATGGACTTCATTACGGACCTCCCGCCATCTTCGGGTAAAACAGTCATACTCGTTGTAGTGGACAGGTTCAGCAAGATGGCACATTTTATCGCTCTTCCCGCTCTTCCTAATGCTAAAACTCTTGCGCAGGTGTTCATTGGGGAGATTGTAAGGCTTCACGGGGTACCCTCCGATGTTGTGTCGGATCGGGGGTCTCAAACTCTGTCCAAACTCTGGAAGGCATTTTGTACACGGCGGGGGATGCAGTTGTCATTTTCATCGGCTTTTCATCCGCAGACCAATGGTCAGACAGAGCGTCTGAACCAGAGCTTGGAGACATATCTCCGGTGTTTTGTGTCAGAGAACCAGGAGGACTGGGCTTCTTTCTTGCCTCTGGCGGAGTTTGCTCTTAATAATAGGCGGAGCGAGTCCACTGGTAAGTCCCCGTTTTTTGGGGCATATGGTTTTCACCCCCAGTTTTGTACTTTCAATAGGGGGGGCTCTGCTGGGGTTCCTGAGGAGGAACGATTTTCGTCGTCACTTGCTTCAGTGTGGAGAGGAGTGCTGAATAATCTGAGTACTATGGGGAACCGATACAAACGTATGGCTGATAGGAGGAGAGTGTCTGGTCCGGACCTAAGTGTGAACGATCTGGTATGGTTGTCTACCAAGAATATAAAACTTAAGGTTCCCTCCTGGAAACTGGGTCCCAGGTTCATCGGGCCATACAAGATCAGTTCTATAATTAATCCGATGGCATTCCGTCTTGACCTCCCTCCTACATTTAAAATTCACAATGTGTTCCACAGATCGTTGCTTAAGAGGTATGTGGCGCCGGTGATACCTTCACCTTTACCTCCTCCTCCTGTGGTGGTCAATGGTAACTTGGAGTTTCAGGTGTCGAGAATCATCGATTCACGTCTGAATCACCGGTCCCTTCAGTACCTGGTTCATCGGAGGGGGTATGGTCCTGAGGAGAGGACGTGGGTTCCTGCGTCAGATATTAACGCAGACCAATTAATTCGGGCCTTCCACACTACTCACCCAGATAAACCCGGCCCTGAGGGTCCGGAGGCCCCTCGTAGAAGGGGGGTACTGTCACGGGTGTGTCGCTACGAAGATCGTCGCGCTTGCACAGCCTGACTTCTCACAGCTGAGTTTCTGGTGCTGGGTGTTTTTCGGCAGTGAGGGAGTTAATTCTCCCTCTCTCTGTGCTAGACGAGACCAGCCTCGCCCAGCTGCAATTAATGTTGCTGTAATGGGATTCCTTCAAATACCTGCCAGTCTGCTAGGGAAGTGTCGGTGAAAGCATTCCTGGCAGACAAACAGAGCGGTTTGTGGTATTTTGGAGTTTGGAGTGAAGTGTACTTTGTGTGTGGTTTTTTCCCTTCCTCGCTTTATCATTTATCTCCTTACCCGTTGGTGTTCCCTCTGTTGTTGTGATGTAGTTTTGTATGCAAGGTGGTTGTTGTTTTTCCCCTTGTACTGTCTCGTTCGTCTAGTACTGTGTGTGGGCTTATATTATCCCGTTCCCTGTTGTTGTGATCGGGGTCCTTCTCAGGACTAGATCACTGAGGTTCAGGGATCCTCAGGAGGTAGGGATTACGCTGGCGGCCTGGACCTCTGTACCTTTAACAGTACCTCCAGGTAGAGGGATTAGTCAGGGCCCCAGCTTAGGGATAGCTTAGGCCCCTAACCTCCGGTACGCAGAGACAGCGTGACAGAGACGTTTTGGTGGTTTTCCTTTGTTCTCTTTTATTGAACGTCTTGGTTCTGTGTCTGTTTGTAGTTGTGATTCTTCACTTTCAGTATTTTGTTCTTCATTAATTTCTACTTCTTTCTCATCAGATATTTCTTCAGATATGTCACTATTGTTTTTCTCATTTTTGTTTCAATTGAAATCATAATGTCTTCATTTAAATCTTCAATGAATGTCACACTGTTACTCACCGTAACTCTGTCTGTTTTGGGATCTAGGATTCTATATCCTTTGCAGTTTTCACTATATCCAACGAATATTCCTTCCATGGATCTGTTTTGAAGTTTGGAATGTTTATTGCTGGAATGAATATAAAAACTTTACATCCAAAAACTTTTAAATGATTGACACTTGGTTTCATACCTTGCCACAGTTCATATGGAGTTTTCTTCAGTTTTCTGGAAAAAAGTCGGTACTGTAGATATGTAGCTGTCATTGCTTCCTCACCCCAATATTTCTCTGGTAGTTTAGAATCTGTTAGCATACATCTCATTTCTGTTAGAGTTCTGTTTTTCCTTTCTGCTACTCCATTTTGTTCAGGTGTGTATGGAACAGTTTTCTGATGTTCTATTCCATTTTGTGTTAAGTAGTCTTCTATTCTGTGACCTGTAAATTCACCTCCATTAGCACTTCTGATGACCATTGGCTTCCTTTGAAATTTGTTACTTGATCTTGTTACATAGTCTACAAGTTTATCAAAAACTTCACTTTTGTTCTTAATTAAGTATGTGACTGTGTATCTTGAGTAGTCGTGTATAAAAGTCAACATGTATCTATTGCCTCCTGATGTAGTCACTTTCATGGGTCCACATGCACCAAATCAAGTGGTCTTTCGCTTTTCATCTCACTTCTTTTGGAATAGATATCCTTGTGGCTTTGGATTTTATACAACATTCACATCTTGTGGTAATTGAGCAATCTGATATCTTTAAATCTTTTGTCAATTCTTTTCTCTGTAGTTCCCTTATACTGTCCGGGTGTCTATGTCCTAGACGTCTATGCCACATGTGAATACAGTTTTTGTGATCATGTGTACATACCTTCATCTGTTCCTTTGGTTTGTCAAAATGATATAATTGTTCATCTGCCTTGACTTTGGTTATCAACTTGTTTCCTGCAATAATTGCACACTCATTGTCTTTGAATTTTACTGTAAGTCCTTTTGCTGTTAAACGTTTCACAGATAATAATCCGCCTTCCAATTTTGGAACATACAACACATCCTGTACAAGTATCTTTGAATCTTGTCCGAACTTGTTTGAACAATTTAGCATACCTTGTCCGATACCTTCTGCGGTTATTTTGCTTCCATCTGCAAGATAAATGGCTTCTTTCTTATCTAAATCAAGATCAGTAAAGAAATTCTTGTCACTTGTCATATGACTCGTTGCTCCTGAATCAATAAACCAACCAAGTGATGATTTATTGTCTGTTATTTTGAATGTGCCATTCCAATTATTCTCACACGAATCGGAAATTGTGTTTTTTACTTTCTGTGTATGCTTTTTATGTTGTAATTTTTGTTGTTCTGCTTTCCATATGGTACAGTCTTTCTTTAAATTACCTTTTTTTCTTACATCTGAAGCATTCTCTTGTCTCTTTATTATAGGGTTTTTTAAATTCTGTAGCTTTAAGAGCATTTTCACTGTCCTTTTCAGTAGAAGAATCATTGCTTTGTTCTTTTCTTCTCTGATATTCATCTATGAGTCTTGTTTTCACAAACTCTAATGTGATGTCTGTTTCAGGTCTTGTCTCTAGTGCATTTATTAAAGCAGTATATGAATCTGGTAAACTGCACAACAATATAGCTGCTATATGGCTTTCCATTAATATCTTCACCAATAGATCTTAGCTGTGATATCACTTCCATCATTGAGAATATATGCTTCTGCATGTCACTGTCTGCACTTAGTCTCATACTGTAAAGCTTTTTTTAATAAAAATAACTTGTGATTTAAGCTGGGTCTCTCATATAGCTTTCTTAATGCTTCCCACATTCCTTTCGCTGTTTCTTCATTTCTTATATGTATTAATTGAGCATCATCCACTAATAAGCTAATGGTGGCTCTCGCTTGTCTATTTTTCTTATCCCATGTCTGATTATCTTGATCAGGTCTATCTGTAGTGAATACTTCCCATAAATCATCTTTAGACAATAACATCTCTACTTTGAACTTCCATAGCTGATAGTTCTCATCATTCAGTTTAGCTACTGTGAGTTTTAGCTCTGTGCTACTTGCCATTTTTAACTTATCTTACTTGTTTGGAGAGACTTGCACTGAAGAATTCTTCTGCATTCACCAGGGTCTTGCTGAGAGTTCCAGTGTCCTGGGTATCTGGTATTCTTGGTGCTTGGGATCTGTGGTGTCTGGATTCTCTGGGTGTCTGGGTACACTGTATCTGGGGTGTCTGGGTGTCTGGGCCCATAACCTGTTGCACAGCTTCTGAATCCACACCTTTGCAGTAGAAAACTTCACAGAGCAGGCTACATGGGATAACAAGCTTTTACTTCTTTTATATACAACACGACAAAGGAGCACTAAAACTGTGCACAGCCCCTTGAGAAAGCCCACGCGAAACGCGCGTCGGGGTAGCACGATCTGACTGGTGTTCTGGATATATCTGGGTAAGATTGTTCATTTATGGTGTGATAAGTATTGAGACATAGAATGATACGATATTACTATTTGTGAGCCCGGTCCATTGATTGAAATTTTTGAACAAAGTCAGATCTTACTATCTGTTTGTGACCTTCATAATTGCTGTAATTTTCTATATTGAATTTTATCAATGTTGTTATATACTTGATGGATATGATATTGTTGTTGAAATAAAATTATATATATTTTAATATTATGGGTTTTAGTGCTCCTTTGTCGTGTTGTATATAATCCATTTTGGAGTATACCCTATTATGTTGATGGTAGCAATAGCCATTTATATTAATTCTGGTGTTTTTCTAAAAAGCTTTTACTTCTTACAACATGAGGTAAAAGAAAAATGCACAGTCATTTCAGCATTGCATCAGGAAACAGGAACAAAACGAAAGTGAAACTACAAGTGAGACTATTTCATATACAATACATTAAACAGAAGGAAACGTTACACAACATCGCCATCTATTGTCAGGTCAGCATAAAGTCCTCCTTTTACTTATAATAAGGCCTAATCTGTTGCATATGCCAACACAAGGAAACAGGAATGCTCAAAAGTTCATACAGTAAAGGGTATGCCACACTAAACAAGATCGCTAACGAGATCGCTAAAATACGTCACTATTTAGCGATCTCGTTAGCGACGTATTGTGTGTGGCATGTAGCAACGACGTGGCCCCTGCTGTGATCTCGTTGATCGTTCACTAGAGTTCTGGACCGTATTTTGATCGTTGGCGTCCCGCTGGTGAGCCTGAATCGCTGTGTTTGGCACCTTTTGCGAACGATGTGCGACCTCGCTGACGACGCATTAGTCAGCGGCGCAGGCGGGACTTTGTTTTCTTTCGTTAACGCCCTACAGCTCCGATTGGTGACCACAACATCACCTCAGCTATAATAACTGCGCCCCCATCCATTGTTTCCAGAGCACTTTATGGGTGACTCTTTGTGCGTTGTTGCGAGGATAGTATCGTGTGGCGGAGTTTTACGATCCTGTTTGTGGCGCAGTGGTGGGTTTTTTGCGATCCTGTCTGAGTCGCTAGAGCACCATCCATCCCCATTTGGATTTGGATCTTCGGGATATTTGGATTCAAGGTAAATATTGTTTGTGATGTTGTTTGATAATGGTTTTTAACCTTATTTTTTTTTTTTCGTCTGCTTTATTTATTTTACACCCCCCCACCATTTTAGACATTTGTAAACTGTATATTAAATGTTAACTGAAAAGTTTAATTTATTTTTTTTTTATATATTTTTTATTTTATTCTTTATTTTATTTTGTTTAAACACTTTATTAATAGTAATTAATTAGTAATTAACTTTTCTCTTCTTTACCGTACAGGTTGCACATAATGAACCTGTCCACCGCGGAGCGTGTGATTGTGGCAGTTGCACTATCTATGGAGGCAGATCGACAAGAAGAGGCGCGGGTGGAAGAGAGGTGCTCCAAGCGAAAGCGTCGCATGTGGACCAGGGAATGGCTGGAGCAGAGGTCCAAATTCTCCCACATGCATCTAGTGAGGGAGTTGCAGGAGAAGAATCCGCAGGATTTCCGGAATTATCTACGGATGTCGGAGGATTCATTCAAGCTCCTACTGGAAGCTGTGAGGCCACTCATTGAACGGCAGGATACACGGATGCGTGCAGCTGTTTCAGCAGAGGAACGTTTGGCAGTAACGCTGCGATTTCTGGCAACCGGACGTTCAATGAAGGATTTGCAATATTCTGCTGCAATTTCTCAGTCGCTGCTTGGAGAACTAATTCCGGAGACATGCAACGCCATCGTCCGCAGTTTACGGAGCTACATGCCTTTTCCCAAATCAGTGGCGGAATGGCAAATTATTGCCTCTGATTTTGAACGGATTTGGCAGTTCCCAAACTGTGGTGGTGCCTTGGATGGCAAACATGTGCGGATCACGCAACCAGCCAAAAGCGGATCCTTTTTTCATAACTACAGGGGCTACTTCAGCGTGATCCTCATGGCCCTTGTTAATGCCAATTATGAATTTATTGACGTTAATGTTGGCATTAATGGAAGGGTTTCTGACGGTGGCGTTTTGGAGCACACTACTTTTGGTGAACGGTTGTTTAATAATAAACTTAACTTGCCAACCAACATGGACACCACCGCCAACCTAAACTTTGTTTTTGTGGCGATGAAGCATTCCCCCTTCATGAACATCTTGTGAAACCGTACCCACAAAAGACTTTGACAGGGGAAAGGCGGATTTTTAATTACAGACTGTCTAGGGCACGGCGCGTTGTGGAGAATGCCTTCGGCATAATGGCCAACCGCTTCAGGGTTTTCCACACTCCAATCAACATGAAGCTGGAATCGATAGACTCGGTGGTGTTGGCCTGTTGTTGCTGCACAATTTTCTACGCAAACGCGATGCTGGAACTTACAGTCCGCCAGGCTTCATGGACTCGGACAGCAATGGTGACGTGGTGCTCGGAGAATGGCGTGACAATGATCCCGCTATTGCAGGCCTTCAACCTGTCAATCAAGGCAGGAGCAAGGATGATGCGAAGGCCGGCCGAGACAAGTACTGCCATTACTTTAATGGGCCTGGTGCAGTGAGTTGGCAGCATCAGGTCTAGTTTGATTTTGATAATGTTTTACTTTTGCCTTTTTTTAACAATGTTTTTATAATAAAAAAATTTTATTTTAAAAATGCATTCGTGTTTTTTTTTCAATTATTTTACCTATATGGGAGAAGGGCTAATGATGGGTGAGATGTGGGGAGGGAGTAATGGGGATGGCAAAGAGACATGTTACCAGCAGCTGTAGTTTTTAAAATCTTTTCAAAGGCTTTTTTGTTGTCTATTTTTTGTTTTACATTGTATCTACTTGTCACACACGGGGTCATGGGAGTACCATCAGTCATAGGAGTTAATTGTTAAAAAAATAAAGAAAAAAGTTTCAAATATTTACAATTATTTTAAGGGCCTATGGTCTCACTAGCGTTCAAACATTATAATTAAATATAAACAGATAATACACCACAGCTGCATATTTAAAGTTTAAATATATAATATATATATTTTAGTCATATATGAAAGATTAAAAAATTGTTATAAATATATTTGAAAATTCTTGGGAGGTAAAGGTCAACATTCACCAGGGAATCACAGCTATTCACAGATATGCGACGCCATTGTGATCGCAATGTGACTTCTCACAAGCTCCAGCTATACAGATATGCATACAGATATGCAAAGCCATTGTGATTGCAAGGTGAAGATTCGCGAGCCCCAGCCATACAGATATGCGACGCCATTGTGATCGCAATGTGACTACTCACGCACTCCAGCTATACAGATATGCATACAGATATGCAAAGCCATTGTGATTGCAAGGTGAAGATTCGCGAGCCCCAGCCATACAGATATGCGACGCCATTGTGATCGCAATGTGACTACTCACGCACTCCAGCTATACAGATATGCAAAGCCATTGTGATTGCAAGGTGAAGATTCGCGAGCCCCAGCCATACAGATATGCGACGCCATTGTGATCGCAATGTGACTACTCACGCACTCCAGCTATACAGATATGCATACAGATATGCAAAGCCATTGTGATTGCAAGGTGAGGATTCACGAGCCCCAGCCATACAGATATGCGACGCCATTGTGATCGCAATGTGACTACTCACGCACTCCAGCTATACAGATATGCATACAGATATGTAAAGCCATTGTGATTGCAATGGTACTGTGAAAGATCACGACCTCGATAGGCGTGACTGAGCGCGACCTTTTGCACGCCCCTCATCACAGATTGGTGGTCACTATTTATCTCATAGATATTTATCACAGCTCTCCCGCTTTGTGATTGGATGACCGCGTCATAAAAGACGACGCATCAGCACTCCTCTCCATTGCTCTCGAGCAGAAGCGGTTCTTTCAAATCTCCAGCATCGTTCCAGTGTGTCCAGCTAGCCTTTGTAGCTACTACTGCGATCCAGTTTGCGCCACTATTGCGGTTGCTGCGTTCCAGTCTACGGCGTTGGGGTTTTTGCGATCCAGTCTGTGGCGTTATATCCTCTGCGATCCAGTTTGTGACGCTATTTAGTTTCCCTATTTTCTTTTTTATTCAGAATCACAAACAAGTTTTGTAAGGTAGGTATTTTTTTTGTCACATTTAATTTTTAATTTTTCTTTAATTTTACAGATCCATTTTAGATCTCTGCTGTTGTTAACCATTGTCGTCCATCAATTTTTTTTTTGCCATTGTTTTGTTCTGGCATTTTTGTGATCCCTGCTGTTTTTTGCGTAATTGTTCATCTATGATTTTTTATTTTTTTTGCCATTGTTTTGTTCTGGCACGCCCACCACACCACCACCATTTTATGATCCCAGCTCTGTCAATGTTTACTCCAGCTGCGCCCATAACCACCATTTTATGTTCCCTGCTGTATTCTATGTTGTAGGCTATGTAAGCATTTTATTTAACCATTCTGGCGTTTTCACATAATCATTTTTTTATTACAGATGGCTGATAAGCAGAATTTTTGCGGGAGTTTATCGAGCTGTACCGCTCAATGCCGTGCCTGTGGAAAATAAAGTCGGCTGATTACTGTAACAGGTTGAAAAAGAAGGACGCATACCAAAAACTTGTGGAGCTCTGCAAGAACCGTTACCAGATGAACCGGCGGATGAGTCATCGGTGAAAAAACGCATTCAGGCCCTCCGCACAGTGTACAAAAAAGAGCTCAATAAAGTTATAAATTCTACCAAATCTGGAGCGGGGGTCGAAGATGTTTATGTCCCCAACTGTGGTACTTTGATCTGTTCGCTTTTACAAGGACCAAGAAGTACCCAGACAAGGGACATCCATGTTGGATCTAGACCCGGTGATCCAGCCGGACACCCCCGTCATACATGTAAGTACCTTTGTA
The DNA here is from genome assembly GCA_033576555.1 of Oophaga sylvatica. Taxonomy (NCBI): domain Eukaryota; kingdom Metazoa; phylum Chordata; class Amphibia; order Anura; family Dendrobatidae; genus Oophaga; species Oophaga sylvatica. The sequence continues at coordinate 287,623,436 of JARQOD010000006.1, forward strand.
TTACAACACATTTTAATGTACATGCCAAAGTGGACTTAAATTAAAAAATATTATTGTGAAATGTAGATAAAATGGCAGAATAATATCCCTTCATGTACTGATAAATTTATGTAGCTCAACGTTGAGGCCTATCCATTTACAAGTGTCGTTTTCACATTTTTTCCGGATATGGGTGTTATAGTGTGAAGAAGAAAAATATTTAGAGTTGAGAGTCCTCAGTGGTTGATACCTTTTAATGGCTAACTGAAAAGATGGTAACAAATTGCAAGCTTTCGAGACTACTCAGGTCTCTTCATCAGGCTGAACTAATACAAAATCTGAAGAATCACATATTTATACACACCTGACCTGAGTAGTCTCGAAAGCTTGCAATTTGTTACCATCTTTTCAGTTAGCCATTAAAAGGTAATCAACCACTGAGGACTCTCAACTCTAAAATTTTTTCTATCTACTGGCTAACACGGTACGAAGATATACATCTTTACTGTATCATAGGTGAAGATAAATTTCTTTGTCTTTACAAGTGTCGTTTTCACATTTTTGCTGTATACGGTGTTATAGTGTGAAGATAAATTTCTTTGTCTTTACAAGTGTCGTTTTCACATTTTTGCTGTATATGGATGTTATAGTGTGAAGATTAATTTCTTTGTCTTTGTGATTTACCATTTGTTTTTTGTTCATGCAGGACACAGAAGAGGCCGTCTCCACACCTCCAACTGAACTAAACAGCATGGCGTTGATCCAAGATGAAGAAGAGCCACCATCCTCATTTGTGCGGCGCCGGCTTTCACTTTCAGGAAGGAAAAGGAAGGCTCCACCTCGGCTACTCCTGAATTGGTGGAAATTGCGAAAAAAGTGCTTACGGCAGAAAAAGACCAACCTAAAATAACAGGGTTTGCATACTTCGCTAATGAGAAGCTCCCTACACTGGATCCTGTTCAGCGGCTTCATGCAGAGAGACTCATGTTTGAGGTACTGACTCAAGCGTTCTTTGGAAACCTGGATAACAGATATGTCGTCATGCCAAGACCGCAGTACCCGGACTACTCATGGCCCAACAATCCTGTGCCGAACCCAATTGGGCTAAATCCTGCAAACCCAAATGTTGGTGCTCCCCCTTATTTTTATACAAAGCAGAGGCAGCGTGGTAATGGCAACGATCCATCTTACCAGCAGTTGTAGTTTTAAAAATGTTTTACAAAAGTTTTTTTGTTGTTTTATAATTTTTTACATTGTTACCTTTTTTAATAAAAATCTTATTTATCTAATGAATTGTGGTCTTTTCTTATGTGATGTCAACTATTAAAATGTTGTATTTTTATTACATCTACTTGTCACACACGGGGGTCATGGGAGATAACAGCTATCATAGGAGTTCCATCATAGGGAAAAAATGAAATGAAAAAAATTTCAAAAATTAACATTTCATTTAAAGGTCCCTGGTCACACTAGCGCTAAAACCTTATACTAAAAAATAATACACCACACCTGCATAGATTAACGTAAAATATAAAATATATATTTTTTTCATATATATATATATTTTTTTTTTAAAGAAATAAAATTTAAATAAAAACAAAAAACAGTAACATAATAAAATAAAAAATTATAAAAAAAATATTAACAAAATACAAAATTATTTACAAAAAAATAAAATAAATTTAAAGTTTAAATATATAGTATATATATTTTAGTCATATATGAAAGATTAAAAAATTCTTATAAATATATTTGAAACTTCTTGGGAGGTAAAGGTCAACATTCACCAGGGAATCACAGCTATTCACAGATATGCGACGCCATTGTGATCGCAATGTGACTTCTCACGAGCTCCAGCTATACAGATATGCATACAGATATGCAAAGCCATTATGATTACAAGGTGAAGATTCGCGAGCCCCAGCCATACAGATATGCGACGCCATTGTGATCGCAATGTTACCTCACGAGCTCCAGCCACACATATGCAAAGGCCATTGTGATTTGCAAGGTGAAGATTCTCACGAGCCCCAGCCATAAAGATATGAGACGCCATTGTGATCGCCTAGCTTGGAACTGTGGTATTGCGATCGCAACAGCATCTCATATCTGTGCTTGGCTGGGCGCATGGCTGCTGCGGTCACTTTGCAATCGCAATACCGTTTTGCGTAGCGAGTGCGGCCGCACGTAACGTGCGCACGCCGTGACGTCATGGCGCTGGCGTCGCCCAATGCGGAGTTGCTTGTAATGGCGGCAATGGCGGCGAGGCAGGCGAGACAGCGCGGGGCTAAGTGGGCAGATGAAGAGGTCCGTTACTTAATAAAAAAAACGGACCTCTGGGATTACCACTGCAGGCTACCTGTGGCGCATCCAATGCGCCACAAAAGGGTAATGCCTGCAGAGAATCCGGCTGGGGCCTGCAGAGGCGCTTTAATGTGCGGCGACCAGGCAACAAATCCGCAAGAAGCGGCGGACCTGCGATAACCGCTCACGCGATAGGGTCGCCAGCATCCGGGCCCAGCTCCGCAGGCCTCTG
>JARQOD010000006.1:287626050-287691429 GCA_033576555.1 Oophaga sylvatica
GCTGTTTCAAGATGCGTCAAGGGGTTGTTGTCAGTGTAGGCAGTGAACTTGTTGGAGGCCAGGTAGTGTTTGAACCTCTCAGTGATGGCCCAGACCAGTGCTAGGAACTCCAACTTGAAGCTGCTATAGTTCTCTGGGTTCCTTTCGGTCGGACGGAGCTTCCTGCTTGCATAGGCGATGACTTTCTCCAGGCCATTTTGTTTCTGACTGAGGACTGCTCCCAATCCTTTGTTGCTGGCATCAGTATACAGCAGGAACGGCTGGCTGTAGTCAGGATAGGCTAAGATCTCATCACCTGTCAGGATCTCCTTCATTTCCTTGAATGCTTCTGCCTGTTCTTTACCCCAGTGGAACTGAGAATTTCTGCTTTTGTGGGACTGCCCCACCAGGAGGTCTTGCAGAGGGGCTGCTTTCTTAGTGTAATCTTTTACGAACCTCCGGTAGTATCCTGTCAGCCCCAGGAACTGTCGCACCTCCTTGAGATTTTTCGGCTCCGGCCACTTCTGGATGGCGGTGATCTTCTCAGGATCTGGCGCTACTCCTTCCGAGCTGACGATATGTCCCAGATACTGTACTTTTTGTTTGAGCAGATGGCACTTAGAAGGCTTAAGTTTCATCCCATACTTGGACAGTGACTCAAATACCTCTGCCAGGTGCTTCAAGTGATCTTCATACGTTTTGGAGTACACGATGACATCGTCCAAGTACAGCAACACAGTCTCGAAGTTGAGATGTCCCAGGCAGCTCTCCATCACTCTCTGGAATGTCCCAGGGGCACTACTGAGTCCAAACGGCATCCTGTCGAACTCACAGAGTCCCATCGGGGTGGTGAAAGCCGTCTTCTCCCGATCCTCTTCAGCCACAGCTACTTGCCAGTACCCACTAGTGAGGTCGAGGGTGGAGAAATAGTTAGCAGTTTTTAGTGCAGCTAAGGATTCTTCAATGCGTGGCAAAGGGTATGCATCTTTATGTGTAATGCGATTTACTTGTCTGTAATCTACACACATTCGCATGCTTCCATCCTTTTTCCTGACCAAAACTAAAGGTGCTGCCCAAGGACTGCAACTATCCCTTATTACCCTGCTTCTTTCATATCACGCAACATCTCCTTGGCCTTCTGGTAGTGTGCTGGTGGTATAGGCCTGTACCGTTCTTTGATGGGAGGATGATTGCCTGTGGGGATGTGATGTTGAACCCCTTTTATTGTCCCAAAGTCGAGTGGGTGTTTGCTGAATACCTGAGCGTACTCCTGAACTACTCGGTATACTCCTTGTTTCTGGTGGGTTGGAGTGGTGTCTGTCCCAACATGGAGCTGCTGACACCAATCCTCCACCTGAGTGGTCGGACCGTTATCCTCCACTGGTTGTGGGGAGGTTAAGGGCTCCGCTGGGTGAATGGAGTTGTTATCCACAGCATGTAACTTAGCAACAGTGGCATAACGTGGTAATTTGACTTCATCCTCTCCCCAGTTGAGAAGACGCACTGGCACCCTCCCATTACGTACATCCACTACCCTCTGGCAGTTAAGAGTGTAGGTCTGTGTTCTGAACAATGGGGCTCTACTACTGCTTGGTAGTCTCGACCTCTCAGACCTATCGCTGCTCTACACCAAATAAGCATTTCACTCATTGGGGGTATCACAATGGGATTTGGGTCCGTTACCCGTACATTACCAATCTCACCACCGGTCAGTTTCACTTGCTGCTGGCACATCAGGGTTCGGATTTCCTTCTGGATCTCTCCCTTTTGCTTTGGTCTGGCGATTTCGGCAAGCTGTTGGAGCAAAAACACAACCTCCTCCAAACAGTTACTAATAATGTTAGTGCCTAAGACCACATTCAACCCATTTTCTTCATTAACAGTTTTTACTACAAGAAGTCCCTGATTCTTTAGCTCAACTCTCCCCACTTTCACGTCTACATCTTTAGCACCCCGTAACTCAAGCGGGAGGCCATTAGAGGTGTATACTGCAAAGTCAGGGTTTGGGGGTTGGAGACTATCACTGGACCAGTACTTGTTGTAGAGAACATCAGGTATGATGGTTACCTGAGATCCAGTGTCCAGCAGGGCAGGAATTGCGATCCCATCCAGTATGATGGACAGGTAGGGTCTTCCTCCCACAAACCTGCGGTTCCAGTCTGAGGGGCCTGCAAAGTCTATTCCTGGGTGTTGGCCCTTGGACCCAGGTTTTGCTCGTTTAAAGTACACAGACTTGCTGGGTGACCTTCTCGGTGGCAGCGGAAGCAGACGATCTCTCGGCGAGGATGATGCTGGTCGCGGGTCCTCCCCAGGGGTGGCGTTGTCCTCCTCCGATGGGGCGACGTCCTCCCTTTCCTCCGGCGAATCCAAGGAACATCCTCCGGGCAGTCAGCTAGCAGAATCTTTCCTTCTTCCTTCGTCGGCAGTTGCAGGGCACTCATTACAGTGGCCAGGTTTTTGGTCAACTGACGCACTTCTGAGCGCAGACAGTCCAGCTCAGTAGGGGGCGCCACCTGCGTTTTAGCTTCTGCAGCCAGCGGGAAAAAGGGGAATGCTGATGGATGTGAGGTGGCTTCACTCGGGTGACACTGGGTTGCCATCTCGGGTGTTTCCAGAGGTCGCAGTCCTTTTATAGCCATATCCTTAAGAGCATCAAAGGTAGCATCAGGATGATCCAAGGACCACCAGTGCACAGTCCTGCCTTCAGTTTGAGACCTCAGTCCCCGTACAAATTGTTCTTTTAACATTTTATTTTCGTTAGAGTCACTCATGGGTTAACTTGCTTGAGTGCTCTCAGGGCCCCTTGTAATCGGCAGGCATAGTCCCTTATGCTATCATTTCTGGGAGCAGTTGTAAAACCTCATCCTGAGATCTGTTTCAGTGCGGTCCTCAAAGATAGTCTGTAACTTTGAAAAAATTGCAAGCACTGACTCTTGATCTGCAGCTGTCCAATTCTCTATCTCTCTCTCTGCAGCATCAGTTAATTGCCCTATTACCACTGCAGCTCTCTGCTTCTCTGTCATGGGGTACATGTCCATTATGCTGCATATTTTTCGCTTGAACCCCGACAGAGTGTCTGGCTTGCCACTGTACTGAGGGAGCCACTTCGCTCCTGGCATATATGGTAGCGTTAGCGGTACTATTGGGGCTACAGGACCGGGTAAGGGGGCAACATCTCCCACATTTCCGTCCTGCGCTGCATCGTCAGGTGGTACGATATTGGGGCCGCCGGCCGGGGCCATGCTGTCGGCTTGTTGCTGAAACATGTCGGCACCCCCTTAGTTAATCGGAGCCTACCTTCTCTGAAGGCTGCAGCTCTGCAGGCACAGCGGTGGGGACAGGACCTGTGTCGCTGGCGCTCTGACGTCAGAGCGTTCACTGGAACTTTTCACAGGACCTGCCGCCGCGTCAGCGTTGGGGGCGTGTCCAGGTCTCGGCGCTCTTTTACAGGTACGCCCACCTTCTTCACCAGCAGGGCGCGAATATAGCGGTACAATGGCGGGAAATGGCGCCAAATTCACACAACAGCAGCACAGTCTTTTCTTGCATAAAACAGTCAATAAAGGCAACACAGGACTCACAATTTTGCAAGCTTCGGATCCTGTTTGTGACGCCAGAGATGAGTCGCACTTAGTACCAGGGCTATGGGGTACTCGGCACCGAGCCCATGAAAGTCTATGGGATTTGTCACTGGCAGCAGGACTCGGTCCGTGGCCCTGGGCGCTCATACAATGGGGGATATATTTACAGGGGATTGAATAATAGATAGTTCGTGACGCCACCTGTGGTATCTGATCAATTGGACCAGCGCTGCTATATGGATTTTCACAGGGGATGTTATGGGGCAGCTAGATGGTAAGTCTCCCACAGGCGAGACTGGTCCCTGGAAGTCTATGGTGGTGCATGGTGTAGGAATAAAGCAGTCTCACACAAGGCAGTCTCTCTCCATACCTTTACTTGTAGATGTTTCAGGCAGGTTCTCCCTGGAGCACTGTGAGGCGAAGGATGCACATTCAGACTCTCCCACGGGTAGGTATATGGCCTCCTGTCCTTTGCACTGTGTGATCCAGTCCTGACCTGCATGTAGCTAAGTCTGACTCTGTCTCTGTTCTGTACCTGGCTGAATTGGTGATTGGACCTTCTATTTGGTAGAACAAGTCTTTTCAGGCTGATTGAGCCGACTCCGTCCTCCTGATCCTGTTGCTTAACAGCTCTGTGGTACCCTGGGACTTGTAGTCCTACAGGAACTCCGGTGTTCTCCTAAAGGTTGTAGAAATCCTTAAAGGCTCGGACCCCGATGTCCGGTGACTTGTTAGGGAGAGCTATTAAGGCTCCTTTTTCCCTCTGCTTCCACTTGCCTTCGACCCTACCCGGGTCCTGCTCACAACACACATTGGCAGCAGGCAAGCTGCCTCTTCGCCGCTCTCTAAGCGTCGGCACGCTTCTTAGTCAGATTTGCTTCAGATTTAGCTCTGACCAGACTAGGGTGGTTTCAGTACACACCCGTACCAGCCTCCATGTATAGGCTCTAAGCAGCTCTCTTTCTGACAGAGCTGGGGCTCAGAACTGAGCTAAACTTCTCTCCTCTCCTCTGATCTTATCTGAGCTGCTCTGGCAATTCTCCGGCGATTCTGAGGCAAAGTGAAACTAAAACTGAGTTTATATGTGCCTGCAACCAGCTCCCTCTAATGGTCTCCTAAGGTAAGCTGGAATGTGTGTGTGCATATTGACCTCTAGTGGGGTCCTCTGTCAGTGCACCCTTCTGGAGATGTGGATTCAGTCGCAGCTGGGCTCCACACCTACAGCCTGCAATAACCATTTTGCCTCCTTACCACCACCCGAGCTGCTGCCTCGCCACCACCACCAGAGCTGCTGCACCCCCGACCTTCTGTCTCTTTCCCATTATCCCATAGAATGTAAGTCCTCTCCCATCTGTAGTCTGTCATTATAAATTTGTTTACTGTAAACGATATCTATAACTTTGTATGTAACCCCTTCTCATGTACAGCACAATGGCGCTATATAAATAAACAATAATAATAATGTGCGGTTCTCTCCATTTATTTCTGGGCAGTGCCGACTACTGTCTTCTTCTCATACTCAATTGGCAGGAGAAAAAAAATCACAGCATGCTGAGTAGCAGGGTATATTGGACAGCATGCAAACATTCAAGTCAGTGAGTGTGTGCCGAACATTGGATTCCACTTGGATGACATCTGAGTGCAGTCCGTTTTCCGCAAAGTGATAAGATGGAGAAGATAGAGAATTTTTTCCTCCAACTTCTCCTCAGTGTGCTCCGATTCTCTCGTGAGATTATTGGATCATGTTAAGCCGACGCTCTGATCAGAGGCATTAACTCAATCAATCCCATTATCCAACAGAGGAACTGCACAAAAGAGTCCACCACAGTCGTTTTTCTATGTCAGCAATACATATTGTTCTCAGACAAATCTGTGATATCAGCCTACGTGTCCTATCTGTAATAGTTTAGTCAAACAAAAAAGAGACTTTGGCCGCCCACACAGAACCGACATGATTCTCAGTCAGAGAGGAACCTAAACCCAGATTCATCACTACATCTACTGTATATATAGGCCAAGGTCACACTTGCGAGAAACTCACACGAGTCTCAAACCTCAATACCCAACACTGCCTCTGACACTTGGGACCAGAGTGTGCGGCTGCATAAAAATGCATGCAGCAGCACACTCCGGTTCGAGTGCCAGCGGCAGTGCTAGGTATTGATGTGCGAGACTCGTGTGAGTTTCTCGGAAGTGTGACCCCGGCTATAGTGAAATAACCGTGGTCTCCACTGCCCGGACTATTAGGTCCATTGCTAGAATGACCAGAACAATAAATATGTGACTGCAGAGCTCTGGAATCATGCATGAGCCTGTTACACAGAGCGGACATCATAGCTGAGGTGTGATAATGTGAGGCTCAGCGGGGTGATAACTGCAGAACATCCAGGTGTTGGGTGCTGTGTACCACAGTGTACAGCGCTCATCTGCAGAATCCGCCGGTCTGCACTGATAGCATCACATACACCAACACCGCACTGCCTGCACCCCAGCACATTACAGGATAGGACTCCGGATACTCAGGGGAGCTTACAGGTTACACTGTGCTGGATATATGCAAGGGATTGTTATTGGGGGGGATTTGTTATGTGGGACCCTGCCAAGCAGAGACAATTGTGGGTTCAGGCCTGATCATACTCAAGAATCACATGCAGCATATCCATATACACTCATTCACTCATTTATAAGCACAGAAACACATACTGTACACTACATACTACAGATACACTATTACATACACAAGAAACCTATGCATCCATTTACACATAAGAAAGCACACACTATACACACTATTACATACACTATAAATTACATTACATATACTCACATGTGCTGCAGCAGAGCCTTTACTGCTTGCCCCATCCCAGGACACCAGGGGCAGAGGTTAGTGCTCCATATGGGCCCCAGCATAGGACACAGGGAGCTGCTGCCTCCTCTATGAGTCTTTGCAGACAGGATCTCCCCCTCCTCCTCATCTCGGTCCCTGTGATCTCAGGAGGGCAGCTGCAGAGGAAGGAGTTATGGAGGGGACAGTGTACAGAGGCACCAGCAGGCAGTGTCAGCAGCTATTCTCAGGAATGGTGGGGGCTGGGGGTCCTTCCTGCAGTGGAGAGAGCAGCACCACTCCCGGGTTAGCCCCCCCTTAGTGAGAATTTGGGTAAAAAATGATTACATTCGTTAGATCTTTGTTAGATCCGGTTTGATCAACCAAAACTAACGTTAGATCACCCCTACAAAATGAGATATTCACGATCTTTTCCAGGGGGGGCTAACCCGTAGCTAGCCCCCCCAACTTTGAAATTTGCCGTTTTTTGGATGGATTCTGATAGATATTCGTTAGATCCGGTTTGATCAGCAAAAATTAACGTTAGATCCATGGGGGCTGCGGTGGCATCTGCAGCTGTATTTTCTTCTGCATTAGACATTCTCTTCCCCCCCTAGTTAATCTTAGCCAGGCTCTGAATTTCCACTGGCTTCCCATGCTGTTGCTCTGTCGACGGAATGAACGGTGCGTCCGGGATTCCAGGCCTCAGCTCCCTGTGCTCTGCCAGCTGCTGTCTCCACGCGCAGCACTTCTCTTTTCAAGCTCTCTTCCTGGCTCCACCAATGAAGGCACACCCCTTCTTCTCCTGCACGCCTCGTGGCGCTGTAATGGCGGCAATCACACAATTCAATACAGTCTATAGCAAACAGTACCCAGCTATGCCAGGGTACGTATCCTGTTCGTGATGCCAAGTTGGATTGCCCGCCAGGGCAGTGGGGATACTCGGTATCGGGCCACTTCTTAACCCCTCTCTGACATCAGACGTACTATCCCGTCCATAAAACCCGTGACAATCTGACCACCGACGGGATAGTACGTCATAGCGATCAGCTGCGCTCCTGGGGGGAGCGCAGCTGATCGCCGCCGGGTGTCAGCTGATTATCACAGCTGACACCCGGGACTGTGTGCCAGGAGCGGTCACGGACCGCTCCCGGCACATTAACCCCTTGCACACCGCGATCAAACATGATCGCGGTGTACTGGGGGCACAGGGGAGCATCGCGCAGGGAGAGGGCTCCCTGCGCGCCCCCCTGAGACCCTCAGAACAGCGCGATGTGATCGCGCTATTCTGAGGGCTTCCTCCCTCCCAGGACCCGGATCCAAGATGGCGCCGGGGTCCTGGAGGGAGGCGGCTTCCTCAGTGCCTGCCGAGAGCAGGCACTGAGAAGCCTGCAGCGCTGCCTGTGAGATCGCTGGTCTCACAGAGTGCTGTGCACACTGTGAGACCAGCGATCTGACATTTTACAGTGATGTCCCACCCTGGGACAATGTAAAAAAGTAAAAAAAATAAAAATAAACGTGTAAAAAAAAAATTCCAAAATAAATAAAAAAAAATAAAAAAATATTCCCCAATAAATTAATTTCTTCCTGTAAATAAAAAAAAAACAATAAAAGTACACATATTTGGTATCGCCGCGTCCATAACGACCCCCCCTATAAAATTGTCCCACTAGTTAACCCCTTTTGTGAACCCCTTAAAAAAAAAAATAAAAACAAAGCAAAAAATCAGTGCTTTATCATCATACCACTGAACAAAAAGTGGAATAACACGCGATCAAAAAGACCGATATAAATAACATGGCACCGCTGAAAACGTCATCTTGTCCCGCAAAAAACGAGCCATCACACAGCATCATGAGTGAAAAAATAAAAAAGTTATAGCTCGCAGAATAAAGCGATGCAAAAATAATTATTTTTTATATAAAATTGTTTTTATTCTATAAAAGCGCCAAAACATAAAAAAATGATATAAATGAGATATCGCCATAATCGTACTGACCCGAAGAATAAAACTTCTTTATCAATTTTACCACACGCGGAACAATAAAAACGCCTCCCCCAAAAGAAATTCATGAATTGCTGATTTTTGTTCATTCTAACCTCCCAAAAATCGAAATAAAAAGCAATCAAAAAATGTCACATGCTCAAAAATAGTACCAATAAAAATGTCAACTCGTACCGCAAAAAATAAGACCTCACATGACTCTGTGGGCCAAAATATGCAAAAATTATAGTTCTCAAAATGTGGTGATGCAAAAACTATTTTTTGCAATAAAAAGCGTCTTTTAGCGTGACAGCTGCCAATCATAAAAACCCGCTATAAATAGTAAATCAAACCCCCCTTTATCACCCCTTAGTTAGGGAAAAATAATAAAATTACAAAAATGTATTTATTTCCATTTTCCCATTAGGGTTATGGTTAAGGTTAGGGTTGCGGCTAAAGTTAGGGTTAGGGTTGGCGCTAAAGTTAGTATTAGGGTTATGGTTGGGATTAGGGATAGTGGTGTGTTAGGGTTAGGTTTGTGGTTAGGGTTGGGACTAGGGTTAGGGGTGTGTTGGGGTTAGGGTTGGAGTTAGAATTGGGGGGTTTCCGCTGTTTAGGCACATCAGGGGCTCTCCAAATGTGACATGACGTCTGATCTCAATTCCAGCCAATTCTGCGTTGAAAAAGTCAAACGGTGCTCCTTCCCTTCTGACCTCTGCCATGCGCCCAAACAGTGGTTTACTCCCACATGGGGTATCAGCGTACTCTGGACCCTAAGAGTTATTGTGCAATTTGTCCTATTTCTTCTGTTACCTTTGGGAAAATAAAAAACTGGGGTCAAAAATATCATTTTTTTAAAAAAAAATGATTTTTTTTGTTTTTACGGCTGTACGTTATAAACTTCTGTGAAGCACTTGGGGCTTCATAGCGCTCACCACACATCTAGATAAGTTCCTTGTGGGGTCTATTTTCCAAAATGGGGTCACTTGTGGGGGGTTTCCACTGTTTAGGCGCATCAGGGGCTCTCCAAATGCGACATGACGCCCCCAGACCATTCCATCAAAGTCTACAATCCAAAACGTCACTACTTCCCTTCCGAGCCCCAACGTGTACCCATACAGTAGTTTTCTCCCACATATTGGGTATCCGCGTACTCAGGACAAATTGGACAACAACTTTTGGGGTCCAATTTCTCCTGTTACCCTTGTGAAAACAAAATATTGGGGACGAAAAAATCATTTTTGCAAAAAAAAAAATATTTTTTTATTTTTACGGCTGTTCGTTATAAACTTCTGTGAAGCACTTAGGGGTTCAAAGTGCTCACCACACATCTAGATAAGTTCCTTGTGGGGTCTATTTTCCAAAATGGGGTCACTTGTGGGGGGTTTCCACTGTTTAGGTGCATCAGGGGCTCTCCAAATGCGACATGACGCCCCAGAGCATTCCATCAAAGTCTGCAATCCAAAATTTCACTACTTCCCTTTCGAGCCCCAACGTGTACCCATACAGTAGTTTTCTCCCACATATTGGGTATCAGCGTACTCACGACAAATTGGACAACAACTTTTGGGGTCCAATTTCTCCTGTTACCCTTGTGAAAATAAAATATTGGGGACGAAAAAATCATTTTTGTAAAAAAAAAAAAATAAATTTTATTTTACGGCTGTACGTTATAAACTTCTGTGAAGCACTTGGGGGTTCAAAGTGCTCACCACACATCTAGATAGGTTCCTTGAGGGGTCTAGTTTCCAAAATGGTGTCATTTATGGGGGGTTTCCACTGTTTAGGCAGATCAGGAGCTCTCCAAACACGACATGGCATCCAGCCAATTCTGCGTTGAAAAAGTCAAACGGCACTCCTTCCCTTCCAAACTCTGCCATGCACCCAAACAGTGGTTTACCCCCACATATGGGGTATCAGCGTACTCAGGACAAATTGCACAATAACTTTTGGAGTCTTGTTACCCTTGGGAAAATAAAAATTGGAGTGAAAAGATCATTTTTGTGGAAAAAATATGATTTTTTAATTTTACGGCTCTACGTTATAAACTTGTGTGAAGCACTTGGGGGTTCAAATTGCTCACCAAAGATCTAGATAAGTTCCTTAGGGGGTCTATTTTCCCAAATGGGGTCACTTGTGGGGGGTTTCCACTGTTTAGGCACATCAGGGGCTCTCCAAATGCAACATGGCGTCCAATCTCAATTCCAGCCAATTTTGGTTGGAAAAAGTCAAATGGTGCTCCTTCCATTCCGAGCTCTGCCGTGTGCCCAAACAGTGGTTCCCCCACATATTGGGTATCAGCGTACTCAGGACAAATTGGACAACAACTTTTGTGGTCCAATTTCTCCTGTTACCCTTGGGAAAATAAAAAATTAGTGACTAAAAATAATTTTTGTGGGAAAAAAATAGGATTTTTTATTTTCATGCCCGGGCATTATTAACTTGTGTGAAGCACTTGGGGGTTCAAAGTGCTCACCAAAGCTATAGATAAGTTCCTTAGGGGGTCTAGTTTCCAAAATGTGGTCACTTGTGGGGGGTTTCTACTGTTTAGGCTCATCTGGGGCACTGCAAACGGAACATGACCCCCATCAACGTCTGCATTCCAAAACGTTACTACTTCCTTTCCAAGCCCTGCCGTGCGCCCAAACAATTCCCCCCCTACATATTGAGTATCAGCGTACTCAGGAAAAATTGGCGAACAACTTTTGGGGTCCAATTTCCTTGGGAAAAATCAAAATTTGGGACTAAAAAATCATTTTTGTGGAAAATTGTTTCTTTTTTTTTCACACCCAGGCATTTTAAACTTTTGTGAAACACTTGGGGATTCAAAGTGCTCACAACAGATCTAGATAAGTTCCTTAGGGGGTCTAGTTTCCAAAATGGTGTCACTTGTGGGGGTTTCCACTGTTTAGGCGCATCAGGGGCTCTCCAAACGCGACATGGCGTCCGATCTCAATTTCAGCCAATTTTAGTTTGAAAAAGTCAAACGGCGCTCCTTCCCTTACGAGCTCTGCCGTGTGCCCAAACAGTGGTTTTCCCCCACATATGGGGTATTGGCGTACTCAGGAGAAATTGCACAACAACTTTATCTGTCCATTTTCTTCTTTTACCCTTGTGAAAATAAAAAAAAAGTTTGTAAAAGATCATTTTTGTGGCTAAAAAGTTAAATATTCATTTTTTCCTTCCACGTTGCTTCAGCTCCTGTGAAGCACCTGAAGGGTTAATAAACTTTTTGAATGTGGTTTTGAGTACCTTGAGGGGTGCAGTTTTTAGAATAGTGTCACTTTTGGGTATTTTCTGCTATATAGACCCCTCAAAGTGACTTCAAATATGAGGTGGTCCCTAAAAAAAATGGCTTTGTAAATTTTGTTGTAAAAATGAGAAATCGCTGGTCAACTTTTAACCCTTATAAATTCCTAAGAAAAAAAAATTTTGATTCCAAAATTGTGCTGATGTAAAGTAGACATGTGGGAAATGTTATTTCTTAACTATTTTGTGTGACATATTTCTCTGTTTTAAGGGAATAAAAATTCAAAGTTTGAAAATTGCAAAATTTTCAAAATTTTCGCCATATTTGCATGTTTTTCAAAAATAAACGCAAGTTATATCAAAGAAATTTTACCACTAACGTGAAGTACAATATGTCACGAGAAAACAATCTCAGAATCGCGCAGATCCGTTGAAGCGTTCCAGAGTTATAACCTCATAAAGAGACAGTGGTCAGAATTGTAAAAATTGGCCCGGTCATTAACGTGCAAACCACCCTTGGGGGTGAAGGGGTTAAAGGAGAAGTTTCACAGCGGCAGTGACCTGGTCCGTGGCCCTGGACGTCCAATAAAAGGGGATATTTACAAGGGATAATAGAGTTTGTAATAAAGTGTTCATGACACCACCTGTTATGTTAGCTGACGCTGCAGATGCATTCCTCTGGGACAGTTGGTGATGCAGCAGAGTTGGTAAAGCTCCCCGCAGGTGGAGCTAAGTCCCAGGACAGATGTAATATAAGGTGGATGGTAAGGATGTAGTATTTGGCAAGAGATGTAGCAGTGTTGAGTGGGTGTTGTAGGAAGAGCTTGAGAAGACACAGTCAGATGCAGTTTCCAAAGCTTTACTTACAGTTCTGCAGGCAGAGCGTCCAGGGCACTGGTTACAGATGGTTCTGGAGTCGGTCAGCCTGAAATGTTGTGAACACTTTCGATCTGGCTTCTGAGTTTGGGCTCCCTCTGGTGGTAATGGAGCTGGTCTGACTAACAGAAGTCAATCACCTGAAGAGGATGATTGGAGATCAGGTGTTACTGACTGGGGAGATTTAAGTGAGCAGCCTTCCCTTGGGTGTTGCCGGTGATTTTGGTTTCTTCCTGAAGCCTTCTGGAAGCCTGCTTGTTCAATGCTTTTTCCTGCATCTTTCAGATAAGTTAGTTGTCTGTTTTAATCTGTGGCATTTTGCTTTTCTCTGTTCTCTGCATTTCTGGTGTTCGTTCAGCCGGGTTCCTGGCTGGGACCTGTGCTGGACTCTGGTTTCCTTTGTCACAGCTTATGTCAGTCTATTCAGTATTTCTAGTCTCCTGTTATTTCAGTATCTGTTCTTTGGCGTCCAGTTCACACCAGAGTTCTGATTTAGTGGGGAGAGGTCGTGTGGCCTCAGTATTTTTGCATATACGATACAATACGATACACTTAATTGATCCCGGGGGGAAATTACAGTATTACAGCAGCAATACAAACAGCAGTACATAAAATATTAGGACAGAAATCTTGCACAGGTATACCAACATTACATAATAAATAAAAGTGGGTTGTTCAAGTGTATATAAGTCACTGTTAATTGACATTAGTACACCAGCCATCAGTCATTATTTTCTACCACCCTTAGGAAATTATTATACATCCCCATAGCAGTAGGTACAAACGATTTCCTGAATTTCTCCTTGCACCTTAGTAGGATTAGACGGCTGCTGAATGTGCTCTTCTTCCTCAAGAACAGCTTGTATAGTGGGTGTGTATTATTGTTCATTATAGCCCTACACTTCTTCTGAATCCTATCCTCCAATACCTCCTCAAGAGAGTCAAGATGGAGGCCAAGAGCTGCACTTGCCTTCTTGATAAGTTTGTTGAGTTTATTAGCGTCAGCTACTCGCACACTACTGCCCCAGCAAATTATAGCAAAAAAGATGGTGCTTGCTACAACGGACTGGTAGAATATCTCCAGCATTTTACTGCACACTTTGAATGAACTGAACTTCCGCAGAAAGTACAGTCTGCTCATTCCCTTCTTGTGAACCTTCTCTGTATGACACTTCCAATCGAGTTTACTGTCAAGGTGAACCCCTAAATATTTGTAGCTCTCAACAATCTCAACCTCCTGACCAGCATTATTGATTGGTAAGTAATCCTCCTTTTTCCTTCTATAACTCACCACCATCTCCTTGGTTTTCTTCACATTAAGTTCTAGACAGCTAGTCTGACACCAATCCACAAAGTCAGAATCCACCCTTCTATATTCCTCCTCACCCTGGCCCCCCACAATGCCCCTACAATCATGGAGTCATCTGAGAATTTTTGGAGGTGACAAAAATCAGACTTAGGCCTCATACTCACTGGCGCCGAAAACGGATGATAATCAGAGGAAAAAAAATCGGATGCAAATCTGACCAATGTTAGTCAATGGGTGAATTCTCATTTGCGATTTTTTTCTCATCAGATATTGTTGTGAGAAAAAAATCGCAGCATGCTGCGATTTGATGCGATTTTGGGATGAAAATCGCCAATGCAAGTCAATGGGTGCGATTAAAAAACGAACAGCACTCGCACCATGCACGTGCTGTCCGATTTATATGCACCAGTCTCCTTTGAAAAGCCGGTAATTCATCCCCGGCTACTGTAAAATCACACTGACAGCTCACAAAACAGTAGATACATACACATAGAATACATATATATATATATATACATGTCATTGTAACACATACATATATATATATATATTTATAGTTCTTACACTTCTACATACTGTAATAGCCGCTAATTCAATTGCCGGCTTTTGTGAAATCACAGAAGCCGACATGAAATGATACATTGTTTCCACACAGTTAACCATGTAATTTCCTGTATTTTGATATATGGTTTGAACTTACAATTGCATGAGTGTATTTGTACAAAATTTCAGACATGTAGGGGTTAATTAAAGGTGTAAATTCATTGAAAAAAAATGCGTGGGCTCCCGCTGTATTTTCTCCACCAGACAGACAAAGCAAGCGAGTGGGGGCAGATACTAATAGCCTAGGGAGGGTACATTTTTTTTGTGCCCCCCCTGGCTACTAACATCTGCCCCCAGACACCCCAGAAAGGGCAAATCTATAATTAGATTCGCCCTTTCTGGCACTTTGCCCGTCTATTCCCATTGCCCTGTAGCGGTGGCGAATGGGTTAATAAGGGGTTAATGTCACCTTGCTATTGAAAGGTGACCTTAAGCCATGTTAATAATTGAGAGCTGTCAATTAGACAACTATCAATTATTAATCCTATTGTATGATAGAAAAATCAAACACACACAGTTTAATAAAAAATAAGTTTAATGAAATAATCACACAGTTTTTGACCATATTTTATTTTCGTGCTAAAACCATTTCCTGTAATAAAAATAAAATAAAAAAGCAAAAATATTCTTACCAATCCGATGTACAGTCAGGTCCCACGGTGTAATCCATCAGAAAGGGTTAACAGGTTACAGCTTGCAGAGAGCTAATAATGCTGTCTCCGAGCTGTATTCCCATGAATGAATAACTTCCTCTCCCAGCGAAAGGAGAGGAATAGATTCATGAATGGAGCTTAATTGATTTATTGCCACTTTCACTTCAGTGACCTGACCTAACGTGAAAGTGGGATACAATCAATTAAGCTTCATTCATTAATCACATCCTCTCCTGTCGGCAGGAGATAAGCTCATTCATTCAGGAGCTATCAGATGAGCACGCAGGATTACTTGCGCTGCTTATCTGATTGCTAGTTAACCCTTTGTGAAGGATTACATCGTGGGACGTGACAGATCGTCAGATAGGTAAGAATAATGTTGTTTTATTATTTTATATTTATTTTAGAAGAACAAGGGCTTCGAACGGATTAAGAGTTAAATAAAAGATGGTCAAAAATATGTGTTTTGATTTCATTAAAATTATTTATTCTTAAAGTGTGTTTGTGTTTTTTTATTTACTTCAATAGGATTAATAATTGATAGTTGTCTAATTGACAGCTCTCAATTATTAACATGGCTTAAGGTCACCTTTCAATAGCAAGGTGACATTAACCCCTTATTAACCCATTCGCCACCGCTACAGGGGCAATGGGAATAGACGGGCAAAGTGCCAGAAAGGGCGAATCTAATTATAGATTTGCCCTTTCTGGGGTGTCTGGGGGCAGATGTTAGTAGCCAGGGGGGGCACAAAAAAATGTACCCTCCCTAGGCTATTATTATCTGCCCCCACTCGCTTGCTTTGTCTGTCTGGTGGAGAAAATACAGCGGGAGCCCACGCATTTTTTTTCAACGAATTTACACCTTTAATTAACCCCTACATGTCTGAAATTTTGTACAAATACACTCATGTAATTGTAAGTTCAAACCATATATCAAAATACAGGAAATGACATGGTTAACTGTGTGGAAACAATGTATCATTTCATGTCGGCTTCTGTGATTTCACAAAAGCCGGCAATTGAATTAGCGGCTATTACAGTATGTAGAAGTCTAGGAACTATAAATATATGTATATATATATATATATATGTCACAATTACATATATATATATATATACAGTGCCTACAAGTAGTATTCAACCCCCTGCAGATTTAGCTGGTTGACACATGCGGAATTAACTTGGCATTGTGACATTTGTACTGTAGATCAGCCTGGAAGTGGGAAATGCACTGCTGCAAAAATTTTTGTTTTAATTTTTTTTTTTTTCTTTAAAAACATTAAAAGTTAATTCAGAGTGTCATTTATTATTCAACCCCTCAAACCACAAGAATTCTGTTTGGTCCCCCTAAAGTATTAAGAAGTAGTTCAGGCACCAAGAATAATGAGCTTCACATGTGTGGATTAATGATCTCTTTTGCCAGCCTTTTATGACTATTTAAGACCCTCCCCAAACTTGTGAACAGCACTCATACATGGTCAACATGGGAAAGACAAAGGAGGATTCCAAGGCCATCAGAGACAAGATCGTGGAGGGTCACAAGGCTGGCAAGGGGTACAAAACCCTTTCCAAGGAGTTGGCCCTACCTGTCTCCACTGTTGGGAGCATCATCCGTAAGTGGAAGGCTTATGGAACTACTGTTAGCCTTCCACGGCCTGGACAGCCTTTGAAAGTTTCCTCCCGTGTCGAGGCCAGGCTTGTCCGAAGAGTCAAGGCTAACCCAAGGACAACAAGGAAGGAGCTCCGGGAAGATCTCATGGCAGTGGGGACATTGGTTTCAGTCAATACCATAAGTAACGTACTCCACCGCAATGGTCTCCGTTCCAGACGAGCCCGTAAGGTACCTTTACTTTCAAAGCGTCATGTCAAGGCTCGTCTACAGTTTGCTCATGATCACTTGGAGGACTCTGAGACAGACTGGTTCAAGGTTCTATGGTCTGATGAGACCAAGATCGAGATCTTTGGTGCCAACCACACACGTGACGTTTGGAGACTGGATGGCACTGCATACGACCCCAAGAATACCATCCCTACAGTCAAGCATGGTGGTGGCAGCATCATGCTGTGGGGCTGTTTCTCAGCCAAGGGGCCTGGCCATCTGGTCCGCATCCATGGGAGGATGGATAGCACGGCCTAACTGGAGATTTTGGCCAAGAACCTCAGCTCCTCCATCAAGGATCTTAAGATGGGTCGTAATTTCATCTTCCAACAAGACAACGACCCAAAGCACACAGCCAAGAAAACCAAGGCCTGGTTCAAGAGGGAAAAAGTCAAGGTGTTGGAGTGGCCTAGTCAGTCTCCTGACCTTAACCCAATTGAAAACTTGTGGAAGGAGCTCAAGATTAAAGTCCACATGAGACACCCAAAGAACCTAGATAACTTGGAGAAGATCTGCATGGAGGAGTGGGCCAAGATAACTCCACAGACCTGTGCCGGCCTGATCAGGTCTTATAAAAGACGATTATTAGCTGTAATTGCAAACAAGGGTTATTCCACGAAATATTAAACATAGGGGTTGTATAATAATTGACCCACACTTTTATGTTTAAAATTTATTAAAATTCAACTGAGCAACATAACTTTTTTTTTGTAAGATTTATGCTTCTGTTAATAAATCCTACTCTCGTTTGCAGTTTGAAGGCTCTAACTTATTTGCATCTTATCAAACCAGCTAAATCTGCAGGGGGTTGAATACTACTTGTAGGCACTGTATATATATATGTATTCTATGTGTGTATATGTATTGTTTCTATTCTTTATTAAAGCTGTCAGTGTGATTTTACAGTAATGCCAGGGATGAATTAGCGGCTATTATACTATGTAGAAGTGTATGACCTATATATATATTATATATATATATTAGATGTATATATATATTATATATATAATTATTTGCTTTTTGTGTACATTTTTTTGTTACAATGTGATTTTTACATGACTTTTTACATAGAGATAACTGCTCTATGTAAAACTTCATGTTAAAATCGCATTGCATACAGATGGAAAACTGATGGAAAACTGACAGAAAACGCATGGTGCGATTTAAAATTGCATCAAAATCGCATGCCTTTTTACAACAAATGTACCGTTTTTTTCCTGCAGAAAACGGACCGATTTTTTTCCAGCCAGTGAGTATGAGGCCTTATACTGAAAGTCAGCTGTATACAATGTGAAGAGGAAGGGTGACAGCACTGTACCCTGAGGGGCTCCAACACTGCTCCGTACACTGCCAGATACCACCTCCCCCATCCTTACAAACTGCGGCCTGTCTGTCAGGTAGTCACTTATCCAGTTCACCATCCCCTCATCTACCGCCATATCAGTCAACTTATTACGTAGTAAGGGTGGCTGTAAGGTATTGAAAGCACTTGAGAAGTCAAAAAACATAGCGCGCACTGCAGTTCCATCATTGTCCAAGAACGAATGCATTGTATGTAGCAGAGACACTACAGCATCATCCACCCCCAATCTCTACTGGTATGCAAACAGTAGGGCAGGGCCGGCTCCAGGTTTTTATGGGCCCCGGGCGAAAGAGTCTCAGTGGGCCCCCTTAACACAGACCACGATTCATGATGCACAGATACTGCAGAGAAATATGGGTATAGTACAATGACAAACACTTCTCTTCTTCCATTACATGAGTGATATCTATTGTAAATTCTACAATAGCTCAAAAACCGCCAAATACTCACAGCGCACAGTACAGTCCTCCATACAATATTATGGGCACCACATAGTCTCCTTCTCATCACCCATATAATACCCCATGCAGGATGTCACCCCCCCCATCCCCTATATAATGCTCCATACAGAATACTGGACCCAATATAATGCTCCATACAGAATACTGGACCACATATAATGCTCCATACAGGATACTGGACCCAATATAATGCTCCATACCGAATACTGGACCCAATATAATGCTCCATACAGAATATTGGACCACATATAATGCTCCATACAAAATATGGAGCTCTCCTCTACACTGTGCTGCGTTCTGCACTGTTACGGCTCATGAAAGGGTGCTGTGGAAAGACTCCCCATTATCATCATCATTGCCTGCCCATTATCATCATCATTGCCTCCCCTCATCATCATTGCCTGCCCATCATCATCATCATCATTGCCTACCCATCATCATTATCATCATTGTCTCCCCATCATCATCATTGCCTCCCCATCATCATAGCCTCCTCATCATAATTGCCTCCCCATCATCATCATCAATATCATTGCCTTCCCATTAATATCATCATCATCATTACCTCCCCATTATCATTTCCTCCCCATCATCATCATCATTGCCTCCCCATTAATATCATCATCATTGCCTCCCCATTATCATTGCCTCCCCATCATCATCATTGCCTCCCCCTTAATATCATCATCATCTCCCCATCATCATTGCCTCCCCATCATCATCACCACCATCACTGCCTCCCCCCACCACCATCACACATACAGCACCGCAGCACTCTCTCATATACACACACGCAGGCACACACACACACACATCTCACCTGTCCGGCGTCCGCGCCCTCTCTGCCACAGCCGGCCGCTGAATGATGACGTCATTCAGCGGCGCTGCTGTGAGATAGGAAGCGCCGGCGCCCTGCAGGCGCCCTCTGGAGCTCGAAGCTGCGGCAGCGGAGGCACGGGGAGAGGTGAGTATTGCGCCAGCTGCTGCCGGGGCCTTGAGCAAGCGGGGGGGCCCAGTGGCAGCACTGGCACCGCTAACGGGCACCGGGGTGCCCGACGGTGAGTGGGCCCCCCCACCTGCTCAGGGCCCTGGCACTTGCCCGGGTATGCCGGGTGCTGACGCCGGCTCTGCGTAGGGGGTCAGTAAAAAACCTCACCCTCGGACACAAGTAGGCGAGTAATTTTCTCTCCAAGGACTTCATAGCATGTGATGTTAAGGCCACTGGACGATATCAGACGTGTTGGAATTTTTCTTAGGGTTTATGTAGGATTGCAGACAGTATTCTTTCCTGTCCTGTTCTATCTAGACAGTTTGGCCCCAGCATTTCCTCACACTATTTTCTGCCTGTGTTTTGTACTTCATCTGTCTCACCGGCAATATATGTTTGGGGGCTATCTATTCCTTTGGGGCTCTACTCCGGGGCAGTTTAGGTTTCCCCTTTCTCTCTTTAGGCTTAGTTAACTCTTTGGCTGTGTCGAGGCGTCTAGGGCATCGTAGGTACGTCCCATGGCTAATTCTAGTTGAGTTGTCAGTTTAGGGGTCTGCAATCCGCTAAGTTACCAACCTCTCTGGGTGTTTGGTTCCTAGCCTATTTTTCTAGTATCCTCCTCGGGTACCATATCATAACACTGAAAGCAATTTGGGAATCTCCTTATTCATGTGGGTTGTGAGGCCTCCTTTCTAGCGCTATTCTCTGAGGTACTTGCTGCTGTAAACTCTGTTCAAGTTCCTCTCTCTGTCTGCTACTTAAGTAGAACTCCACTCGCATGTCAGGCAGCTGTAGCCTGCTTCAGGGATCGCTCTTCTCTGGCGTCTCTGGCTCACACGTGCTGCTGTGTCGTCGAGTATCAGTTGGGGACAGAGGCATGCTGTCTTCTGCCTTCCGGATTCTGCTGCTGGGGCTTTAGCACCCACTCAGCCTCGGACTCCGGGTTCCGGTCTCTGGCGCTCAGGACTAGGGTTGAGCTCAGCTATAACTCCTGTCCCCCAGCTCCTAGCCACGCGTCCTCTCTCAACCCTGCTCAGAACCTAACTAACTCTAACTCCTCCCCCAGCCAGAATGTTCCAAGGAAGCTCCCCTGAAATCAGGTGTAAGAGCTCCCCCTTCTGGTCTGGAGTAGGAAAAGTGTTGTATGCTGTGTGTTACCTGTTAAGGGGATCCCTTCCTTGCTTCCAGGTATGACATCACTCCCCCCGGGAGGGAGGCAAGGTCAATGTGGCAACCGAACTCCTGGGGTGCCACAAAAACACATGTACAAGTTCTGCATTTTTCACCCACTCCTGGTTTTGGCTCACAGATATGTATGTCAAATATTGACTCAATACTGAACGTACTTGACCCAATTGGATCAATTACTTAAACATAATTGACCAAATACTTCAACTGGCT
Organism: Oophaga sylvatica; assembly: GCA_033576555.1. NCBI lineage: Eukaryota > Metazoa > Chordata > Amphibia > Anura > Dendrobatidae > Oophaga > Oophaga sylvatica. The sequence continues at coordinate 287,647,201 of JARQOD010000006.1, forward strand.
CAAGGCTACAATTCTAGTGGGCATTCAGTAAAGCAATTTTTCATGCTATTAGAGCTTGTCAGGTTACACTATTACTATCCGTACAGCAACTTTTAGTACTTGTGGCATCTACTTAGACTCAGAAGGTTTTCAGAGAGAAATACTTTGTAATATATACCTAAAAGTACATTTACATTTTAAAATTAAAAAAATGTGAATAATGTCTCTTGCAATTTACTTAAAAAGTTTTTATTTGTCTCCGATCCCCAAAAGAATCGTGTAAAGTCACGTCACTAAAAAAACAATCAATAGGGGGCATGGCCTGACTGCATGGAGCACATGTGTCCCTGCTTTCCTGATAGGAATCTGCCAAGAACAACTCTAACATACCTCAGACATCTGAACTGCTCTCCTGTGCCATCTCGCAAAGCAGGAAGCAGGAAGAGGCGGTGCTGGGATTTAAGTAGAGGTGGAATGACAGAGGTTGTAGATCTTTTAATAGCACTAAAGTCTCATTTGCATAGCAATTTAAATGCTGATTTGTCAGTAACGAACATAAACTGTTGCGCCTTCTACTGTTCTTTCACTTCAAACTAGAAATGTCTCAAATGAGAGAATAAAATAAAAAGACTGCCTAATGGGTGAACAACACACTTGTTATACTTCTTGCTTTTTTCTTCTAAATGTGCAGCTGGCAATACTGAGATCCATTGACATTATGGAAAGAGCAGACGCTCAATGGCATAGATGAGGGGAGGATGGTAGTATGGAGCTGCAGGACAGTAAGGCAGCTAGCTGGGTGACAGAAGGCGAGGGAGAGGGAAGAGTGCCAGGGAGGCTAGTCCTGATCTGGCACACCCCAATAAGTTTGTAAAATTGGCAGATGAGGGGGTTGTCAGTACAGAGGTAGCACTGCTGCAACAAGGCATGTCCTCTGAAAGCCAGAGGAGTGTCTGCTCCAGTAAAGGGGGAAATAGGAGAGCAGGGCAGGCCAGACAGGTGGGGACTCAATTATTAGGGGAACAGATAGGGCAATCTGTCACAAAACAGGGATCGTCGAACAGTGTGCTGCCTACCTGGCGCTCGAGTCCGACACATCGCTGATCGGGCTGACAGATTACTGGAAGGGGCTGGTGAGGTCCCAGCTGTCATGGTGCACATTGGCACAAATGACAAAGTTAGAGGTAGGTGGAAGGTCCTTAAAGATGATTTCAGGGAATTAGGCTTCAAACTCAAGGCAAGGACCTCCAGTGTATTATTTTCTGAAATACTGCCTGTACCACGTGCCACGCTAGAGAGGCAACGGGAGATTAGGGAGGTTAATAAGTGGCTCAAAAATTGGTGTAGGAAGGAGGGGTTTGGGTTCCTGGAGAACTGGGCCGACTTCTCAGTTGACTACAGTTCTATTCTAGGGACGGGCTGCACCTCAATGGGGAGGGTGCAGCTGTGCTGGGGAGAAAATGGCTAGAAGGTTGGAGGAGTGTTTAAACTAGGGATTGGGGGAGCATATTCATTTTATAGGAGGGGAAGATGGTGTAGATAGTGACCAGGGCACAAATAATGAAATTGGGGTTGGCGTGGGGGGTGGGGTTAGAACAGGTAAGACTTTATGAAAGGATAGAGGTACAGAGAGATTAATAAAGTGCATGTATACTAATGCCAGAAGCCTCACCAACAAAATGGAGGAATTAGAATTAATTTTGTTGGAGCATAATTATGACATGGTGGGGATATCTGAGACATGGCTGGATGAGGGCCACGACTGGGCGGTTAATTTACAGGGCTATAGTCTGTTCAGAAATAACTGTACGAATAAGCGAGGGGGGGGGTGGTTATGTAAAATCATAATAATAATTATTTTATTTCTATAGCGCCAACATATTCCACAGCACTTTACATTATAGAGGGGACTTGTACAGACAATAGACATTACAGCATAACAATAAACACAGATCAAAGTAGATTACAAGAGGAATGAGGGCCCTGCTCGCAAGCTTACAATCTATGAATTCGATCTGAAATCATCCTTAAAACTCATCCTGTGTGATAAAATAGGTGAATCTAATGAACATGTAGAGTCACTGTGGGTGGAGATAAGGGGAGGGGGGAAAATAATAAATTACTGATAGGGGTTTGTTATAAAGGCCCCGTCTCACATAGCGACACACCAGCGATCCCGACAACGATCAGGATCGCTGGTGTGTCGCTACATGATCGCTGCTGAGCTGCCAAACAGGCAGCTCAGGCAGCGATCAGGACAGCGACACTGTGGGTAACAAGCGACGCACGTCGCCTAGTTACCCACAGTGTACGTTGGATACCAGCGCACTGATGCAGGGAGCTGGTATCCAACGTACACGTCGGGTTTCCAGGCACAGCCCTGCACCTGGAAACCCGATGTTTACCTTGGTTACCAGGAGATCACTGGTCTCCTGCTTGTCACACGCAGCGAGGCGTGCCTGCCAGCGGGAGACCAGCGATCAAAAAAAAGTCCTGGCATTTCTGACACGACCAGCGATTCACAGCAGGGGCCTGATCGCTGGTACGTGTCAGACATAGCGAGATCGCTGCTGAGATCGCTGTTTAGCAGCGATCTCAGTAGCGATCTCGTTATGTGAGATGGGGCCTTAAGTCTCCAAAAATAATGGAAGCAACGGAGACTATCCTCGTAAAATAAGTATATGAAGCAACTACTCAAGAATTCATTATTGTGGGGACTTCAACTACCCTGAAATACATTGGGGAACAGAAACCTGCAGTTCCATCAAAGGTAATAGGTTTTTGACAACTATGAGAGACAATTACCTTTCATAACTGGTTCAGGACCCAACAAGAAGGGGGGGCACTGCTAGACCTAATATTATCCAACAGGCCAGACCGCATATCAAATATAAGGGTTGGGGGTCACTTGGGTAATAGTGATCACAAAATAATAAGTTTTCATGTATCCTTTAATAAGATGTGTGGAAGAAGGGTTACAAGGACACTAAACTTCAGGAAGGCAAATTTCCAACGGATGAGAGATGATCTTAGAGCAATAAACTGGGACAATATCCTGAGACATAAAAGTACACAAGGAAAATGGGAGATGTTTATTAGCATCCTCAATAGGACCTGTGCACAGAATATACCCTATGGGAATAAACATGCTAGAAATAGGAGGAAACCACTATGGCTAAATAAAGCTGTAAGGGGCGCAATAAGTACTGATGAGGCATTAAATAAATACAGAAAATTAAATAAATTCTGTAAAATGCAAATCAAGATAGCAAAGATTGAGGCAGAGAGACTCATTGCCAAAGAGTAAAAATAATCCCAAAATTTTCTTTAACTACATAAATAGTAAAAAACTAAAAAATGATAGTGTTGGCCCCCTTAAAAATAGTCTGAGTGAAATGGCGGATGAGGAAAAAGCCAATAAATGTCACCTGCTTAACCCAGCAGGAAGTACGGCGGCGTTTAAAAATCACTAAAGTTGACAAATCCCCGGGTCCGGATGGGATACACCTCTGAGTACTGCAGGAATTGAGTACAGTCATAGATAGACCATTATTTTTAATCTTTAAAGATTCCATAACAACAGGGTCTGTACCACAGGACTGGCGTATAGCAAATGTGGTGCCAATATTGAAAAAGGGGGCAAAAACTGAACCTGGAAATTATAGACCAGTGAGCTTAACATCTACTGTGGGTAAAATGCTGGAGGGTTTTCTAAGAGATGCTATACTGGATTATCTGAAGAGGAATAACCTCATGACCCAATGTCAACATGGGTTTACGAGGGACCGTTCTTGTCAGACTAATCTGATAAGTTTCTATGAAGAGGTAAGTTCCAGACTGGACCAAGGGAACGCAGTGGACGTGGTGTATATGGACTTCTCAACAGCTTTTGATACAGTGCCACTCAAAAGGTTGATACATAAAATGAGAACAATGGGGATAGGGGAAAATATGTGTAAGTGGGTTGAGAGCTGGCTCAGGGATAGGAATCAAAGGGTGGTTATTAATGGAGCACACTCGGACTGGGTCACAGTTAGCAGTGGGGTACCGCAGGGGTAAGTATTGGGCCCTCTTCTTTTTAACATTTATTAATGACCTTGTAGGGGGCATACAGAGTACAATTTCAATATTTGCAGATGACACTAAACTCTGCAGGGTAATCAATACACAGGAGGACAATTTTATATTACAGGAGGATTTATGTAAACCTGAAGCTTAAGCTGATAAATGGCAAATGAGCTTTAATGGGGATAAAAGTAAGGTCATGCACTTGGGCAGAAGAAATAAGATGTATAATTATGTGCTTAATTGTAAAACACTGAGTAAAACTGTCACTGAAAAAGACCTGGGTCTATGGGTGGACAACAAACTCACATTTAGTGGCCAGTGACAGGCAGCTGCTGCAAAGGCAAATAAAATAATGGGAAGCATTAAAAGAGACATAGATACTCATAAGGAGAACATAATCTTACCCCTATACAAGTCATCCTCTACATCTGGAGGAAAGAAGGTTTAATCATAATCACAGACGCCAATTCTTTACTGTAAGAGCAGTGAGACTATGGAACTCTCTGACGTATGATGTTGTAATGAGTGATTCATTACTAAAATTTAGGAAGTGACTGGATGGATGCCTTTCTTGAAAAGTATAATGTTACAGGGTATATTTACTAGATTTCTTGATATGGTGTTGATCTAGGTAACTAATCTGATTGCCGTATGTGGAGTCAGGAAGGAATTTTTTTCCCCAATGTGGAGCTTATTGTTTGCCGCATGGGGTTTTCTGCTTTCCTCTGGATCAACATGTTAGGGTATGTTAGGTTAGGCTATGGGTTGAACTAGATGGACATAAAGTCTCCCTTCAACCTTAAATACTATGTTACTATGTTCTTTGTCCCCAAGACACCTCTGGTAGAATACATTCATTAGTGATGAGCGAGTATGCTCCTTGCTCAGAGCTCCCCGAGCATGCTTGGGTGATCTCCAAGTATTTTGGCCTGCTCTGAGATTTAGTTTTCCTCAAAGCAGCTGCATGATTTGCGACTGCTAGACAGCCTGAATACATGTGGGGATTGCCTGTTTGTTAGGAATTCCACACATGTATTCAGCCACAGTTTATATGCTTTACTATATTATTTTTCAAACTAAATTCAAAGTATTTTTAAAGGATCTCACGCTGTCTGTGTTAACTACTTTAACTTAATCTGTCAATGAGAAGCTCTCATCAAGGCAATACATGCAACTAAGACTAGATCTGAAGGCTTTGGACAAAGACACATTTAGCATTAAATATGGCAGAGAATAAATTTGTGCCAGATTACCCTCCAATATACTCAAGATGGGCTACATAGAACACAAGCTGAATGTAATCATTTAATGGTTATGGATGACTGAAAGATTGCAAACACTTTTTTTTTTTTAAGGGTATGTCCACATGTTGAGTAAAACTTCTGCATCTCTCGGCAGGAAAACCGCAGCTGCAAAAACACACATTTTTAACTTATAAGTCAATGGTGAAAAACTCAGAGCAAAATGACATGCAGCAGATTACTTTCTGCACCAAATCTGCATTCAAAAATACTCAATGTGCGCATGACACTTCAGGATCCTCATTCACTTTGTTGGCATCAGGATTGCTTCACAGTTTTTCAGAAAATCTGTATGGCAATACCGCACGAAATCAACAACGTTTCACCAGCCCTACGGGGGGGACCTTGCGCCATATGTCATCAATAGCTACAGGGTTTCATTTGCACACATTACCTCCATGATAGACAAGCGATCGATGCTATTGTGCATGCGCTGTCGCCATTTTGCTGTAGTTACATTTTCTTTCTAAAGACCAGAATATGAGCTGCACAAGCGCAGAATGTAAAATAGGGGGCTGGTGACTGAGGGATCAGTGACCTGTCAGAAGCCATACAGATGAATATTTAATCAGAGCACCACATGAAGCCCCCCAGAGGCTGCCCCGGAGCACGAGCATATCATTAACTCAAAACTGAAAATAAAGATCAACTTACAACCACAAGACGGATTTCATCAACCAAGGTATCATTTTAATCAGTATAACGGCACCTGCAGTGTCTGTAGATTACGGTGCACAATCCTGCTGACAGATTCACATTAAAATACACTAATTTATTAGTTCCTTTGATAAGGAACATTTAATGAAAAATTATAAAAGTGAGGTGTTAGGGGTCTCATGTAATAATATTCAGCTTAGAGGCAGAATGGCAATTCTAAATCAATTTGTTTTATGGACAGCACTAGATATTTCAAGGCTTAGTTATTTACTGCCTAATGATTTCTTCACTTACACAAATAGAGGAGTAAATTAAACTATCACATGGGTGTATTACCAATACTTTCAGATACAGAACAATTCTGATACACAAAATAAACCGATACACAGACGTCACTATAACATATGGTAAGATTTTAATAGAAGACGTTGAACCATCCCGAAAATTGAAAAACAAGGTATCACTCATGCGCTGCTGAGAAAAAATCCTTAAAATAAAAACGTTTATTAGAACAGCTTTACAAGTCAATGCCTTTCGAGGCCACGCCGGACCTCTTCATCAGGACAAACCTTGTGAGAATGTATGGAAAAGCTCTCTTATATACTGTGCTTCTTGAAAAGACCGCCAAACTGTTCACATGTCATGTCAAAGTTCAAACATGTCACGACGATAAACGCCCCCTCCTACAATAACTTCTATATGACGGTACTCGAGGACAGGTACGTGTACAAATCCATCTTTTGGCGCCATGTCCGGGCCTGGTGGCGCTATATTGATGACATCTTCCTGATATGGGATAGTGATCAGGAGAATTATGCAATTTTCAATGTGAATTAAATCAGATACAGTACATACCAAAAGTTTGGACACACCTTCTCATTTAAAGATTTTTCTGTATGACTATGAAAATTGTACATTCACACTGAAGGCATCAAAACTATGAATTAACACATGTGGAATTATATACTTAACAAAAAAGTGAAACAACTGAAAATATGTCTTATATTCTAGGTTCTTCAAAGTAGCCACCTTTTGCTTTGATGAGTGCTTTGCACACTCTTGGCATTCTTTTGATGAGCTTCAAGAGGTAGTCACGGGAATGTTTTTTCACTTTACAGGTGTGCCCTGTCAGGTTTAATAAGTGGGATTTCTGGCCTTATAAATGGGGTTGGGACCATCAGTTATGTTGTGCAGAAGTCTGGTGGATACACAGCTGATAGTCCTACTGAATAGACTGTTAGAATTTGTATTATGGCAAAAAAAAAGCAGTTAAGTAAAGAAAAACGAGTGGCCATCATTACTTTAAGAAATGAAAGTCAGTCAGTCCGAAAAATTGGGAAAACTTTGAAAGTGTCCCCAAGTGCAGTTGCAAAAACCATCAAGTGCTACAAAGAAACTGGCTCACATGAGGACCGCCCCAGGAAAGGAAGACCAAGAGTCAAGTTTATCCTAGTCACCATCCTCAGAAACCGCAGGTTTACAGCAGCTCAGATTAGAGACCAGGTCAATGCCACACAGAGTTCTAGCAGCAGACACATCTCTACAACAACTGTTAAGAGGAGACTTTGTGCAGCAGGCCTTCATGGTAAAATAGTTTCTAGGAAACCACTGCTAAGGACAGGCAACAAACAGAAGAGACTTGTTTGGGCTAAAGAACATAAGGAATGGACATTAGACTAGTGAAAATTTGTGCTTTGGTCTGATGAGTCCAAATTTGAGATCTTTGGTTCCAATCACCGTGTCTTTGTGCGACGCAGAAAAGGTGAACGGATGGACTCTACATGCCTGGTTCCCACCGTGAAGCATGGAGGAGGAGGTGTGATGGTGTGGGGGTGCTTTGCTGGTGACACTGTTGGGGATTTATTCAAAATTGAAGGCATACTGAACCACATGGCTACCATAGCATCTTACAGCAGCATGCTATTCCATCCGGTTTGCGTTTAGTTGGACCATCATTTATTTTTCAACAGGACAATGACCTCAAACACACCTCCAGGCTGTGTAAGAGTTATTTGACCAAGAAGGAGAGTGATGGGGTGCTACGCCAGATGACCTGGCCTCCACAGTCACCAGACCTGAACCCAATCTAGATGGTTTGGGGTGAGCTGGACCGCAGAGTGAAGGCAAAAGGGCCAACAAGTGCTAAGCATCTCTGGGAACTCCTTCAAGATTGTTGGAAGACCATTTCCGGTGACTACCTCTTGAAGCTCATCAAGAGAATGCCAAGAGTGTGCAAAGCAGTCATCAAAGCAAAAGGTGGCTACTTTGAAGAACCTAGAATATAAGACATATTTTCAGTTGTTTCACACTTTTTTGTTAAGTATATAATTCCACATGTGTTAATTCATAGTTTTGATGCCTTCAGTGTGAATGCACAATTTTCATAGTCATGAAAATACAGAAAAATCTTTAAATGAGAAGGTGTGTCCAAACTTTTGGTCTGTACTGTATATCCTGAACTACAGTTTACCATAACTCACTCATTAACTTAGATACAATTTCTCGACACCTTGGTATATAAAAACAATGGAAAATTGAGTACTGATTTATATGTTAAAGACACAGATAGGAACAGTTTGTTACTATTTAATAGCAATCATCCAGAACGGATGATTAGTTCGTTACCCTGGAGTCAAATGTTGAGAGTTAGGAAGATAGTGTCTGATGAAGACAATGTGGATCTAAGGCTTAATGAGATGTGTCATAAGTTCATTACAAGGGGTTACCCCAAGAGTGAGGTTCTTAGATATAAGGAAAGAGCTAGGAACCTTACACGAGAGGAAACACAGAATAAAACTAGTAACAGACAAACATGTAAACATATTCCATTTGTGTCTACTTTCAATCCTGCTAGTACACAAATTGGTAAGATTTTGAAAAAACATTGGACTCTGTTACATCGGGTCTACCGTCTGTTCCAGAATTTGATTTTCAGCCACTACTGTCTTTCAGAAGGGTCGCAACCTGAGGGATAAGTTGGTCAAGTCCGACTATGGTACTTCTAAAGTGTCTATTCAACGTACGATAAGCACTCCATGGAATGGGAATTTCCCATGCCTTGGATGTGCTTGCTGTAATAACATGTTGAAGGGTGATATATTTTATCACCCCCATACCGGCAAGAAAATCCTTTTGAAGGAAAGGTATGCATGTGCGTCTAGCTATGTAATTTATATGATTGTATGCCCTTGAGGTATGGTATATGTAGGTGAGACTACTATGGAGGTCAGGGCCCGCATTAGTAAGCACAACAGTACAATTAGGACGGAACTGATGGAACTACCTGTACTGAAACATTTTTTAGAACAGAAACATTCTGTAAATCAGTTGAGATTTAGGGTCATTGATAGTGTGCCTATACAAAGGAGAGGTGGGGATAGACTTCAAATGCTTAGGAAAGAGGAATTAAAATGGATTTACACTTTGGGGACGTTACAACCTGAAGGTCTTAATCTGGAATTCAATCTACATTCGTGTATGACATAGTTTACCTATCTAGCCTCTTTTTTGTTCTCTTGTGTTTTTGTACTCATCATTGGTCTTTACACTGTCGGGATATCTTATTATTTTTTTATTTTTTTCTTATAGGATCTTGTGGTGCTGGCCAGGGGACATGGGGAGCGAGAAGGTTGAATATGTTATACGTCTATCTCCACGTTTTTATTTATGGAGAATAATTTTAGTTGTCATTACTTGATACGATTTGTGCGTATACTCTCTCTCCCTTTGTCCCCCGTCTATGCTTGTGTCTATATTCATATTGTTTTGTTGTTTACACATGGATTTAGATTAATAAATGATAGGGAACTGATCAATTTATTCATGTAAGAAACTTTTTTCCTCTATTTATATATATGGCTGATCTGTTATGAATAAGCCGAGTAGTGATTTGGTGCATAATTAATGTGTTGATGTTATTTATACCTTCCTTTGTATTGATATCATATGTCATGTAATATGTGCACTATATGGCAGGTGTTGAGATGTAGTGCGCTTGCGTGATTCTGCGGTGGCCCTGAGCGTCATCAGATGAGCTGATGCTGACTGGGTGGTGCTATGATGTGAAGTGGACACGTGCGGTTGCCCGGTGACGCCCCATACCATTTATGACGTGGATGCCTCAGTGCGCCTGTGCGGGCTCGCGTTCACTCGATGCATAGTCCTGTCAGCTGCTGCTGGCCTGGGGGGCGCTTCCTGGTGACGTGGACGCGCTTGTTTATCTATGCACGCCACGTGACTGTATGGTGCACTGCGCGTTGGTGGATGGGTCAAGCAAGGTAATTGTTTTTTTTCCACTATGACCTAGATGATAAGATTGGTGCTCCTTTTGAACGCCGCTATTGCCCATTTTGAAAGACGCCAATTGATTGGTTATATGAGCATTTGGCGCTTCTTTCCTTGGATCTTTGGATTGGAACCTGACTGAATAAGGAGGTGACCTACAACGGCATACTAGTTGGGGATTGGATACTGGTTTCTATGTGTTATTGAAATGATTCATTTTGATTCTATGTGTATTGACAATATTTCTTTATTATGTAGATGTTATGGGGATGTTTTATGTCAAATATGGATCTTTTATACTATTGCTGTTTGTTATTTATAAGTTACTAGCTGAAGAGCCCGGCGCTGCTCGGGCATAGTAACTAACTACGGTTAGTTATAACAAATTATAATGATTATATCTATATATAAAGCTGAGTGTATAGCCCGGCCCACTTCACATGGCCACATTCACTATAATATCCCACACAATCCCGTCAGCCAGAGCTACCGGACTACTACCCCTAATATCCCACCGGACTACTAATATTCCACATCATCCCGTCAAAGCCACCGGACTACTACCACTAATATACCACATCATCCCGTCAGCCAGAGCCACCGGACTACTAATTTCCCACATCATCCCGTCAAAGCCACCGGACTACTTCCACTAATATCCCACATCATCCCGTCAGCCAGGGCCACCGGACTACTAATTTCCCACATCATCCCGTCAAAGCCACCGGACTACTACCACTAATATCCCACATCATCCCGTCAAAGCCACCGGACTACTACCACTAATATCCCACATCATCCCGTCAAAGCCACCGGACTACTACCACTAGTATACCACATCATCCCATCAGCCAGAGCCACCGGACAACTACCACTAATGTCCCACATCATCCCGTCAGAGCCACCGGACTACTACCCATAATATCCCACATCATCCCATCAGCCAGAGCCACCGGACAACTGCAACTAATATCCCACATCATCCCGTCACAGCCGCCAGACTACTACCCCTAATATCCCACATCATCCCGTCAAAGCCACCGGACAACTACCACTAATATCCCACATCATCCCGTCAGTGAGAGCCACCGGACTACTACCACTAATATCCCACATCATCCCGTCACAGCCGCCAGACTACTACCCCTAATATCCCACATCATCCCGTCAGCCAGAGCCACAGGACAACTTCCCCAAATATCCCACATCATCCCGTCAGCCAGAGCCACAGGACAACTCCCCCTAATATCCCACATCATCCCGTCAGCCTGGCCTCAGAATCAGAGCGCAGAGTGGATTTGCCCTCACTTCCATACCGGGGATCCCTTTAAGAGGGGCCTGGGGTCAAAACCAGAGCGCTGAGTGGAATTGCCCTAACTTCCATACCAATGATCCCTTTAAGATTCAAATTACCTGGACATTTGAAAGATTCCAGAGATGTTTTGAGCGCATTGAAGGATAAGATTTGGACTGATAATTATACATGGCTGAGTTGCGATGTCATCTCGCTATACACCAGCATTCCACACAAATTAGCCATGAAAGCCCTTGATTTTTTCTTAAAAAATCATAGCAATTATACAAAGGATCTGATTGAATATCTGCTAACAGTAGTTTTTTTTTTTGCTGAAACACAATTTTTTTTCCTTTGATGGAAGTATTTATTTGCAAAAGTCAGGAGTCCCGATGGGGGCTAAATATTCGCCGTCAATAGCGAATCTCACAATGGCCTATTGGGAGAGAAAGTATATCTACTCCACAGAGAATCCTTTTTCTGGGTATCTAAGCTGGTATGGCAGATACATGGACGATACCCTCATTATATGGGAGGGGGATGTATCTGCCATACTAGCATATTTCTTTTTTGGATTTGAGGCTGCAGGGCACTGTGGGTCTGGATATTATATCTAGAACATACTCTAAACCAATAAGTGGCAATACAATATTGCACGCAAAAAATGGCCACCCGAAACATGTGATAAAATCTATACCCGTAGGAGAGTATATTAGACATAAAAGGAATTGTTCTCAAGATGAAAATTGTTATGATTTGGTAGCTGAGGAGAGCAAGCAAAAACGGCAATACACCAGAGAGGTTGGAATCTACTGGATTGCAGTACCCTGACTAACCACCACAACTAAAGGCAGCCATGGAGCGTACCTACGTTGGTCCTAGACGCCTCGTCACAGCCTGAGAGGTTAACTACACCTAAAGATAGAAAGAGGAAAAGCTATCTGCCCCGGAGCAGATCCCCAAAGAACATAGGAAACCCCCAAACATGTAATGGCGGTTAGACAAGAGGGAATACAGACACAGACAGAAAATAGTATGAGCAAACGTTGGGGCCCAATCTTCCTAGACAGAAAAGGACAGGAAGGACACTTACTGCAATCCCAAAAAACCCTAAAAAGTACCAACTCCACTAATTGCAAAAACACCTGAGATCACACGACCTCTACCACCTAAATTAGTTCTCTGGTGTAACAAAACTAAGCCGCAGCCACTAAAGAAAAACTGGAAAAGGCAAATGAACAAACAACAGTGGCTCAGACAAACTGAGAGAAGCACAAGCCCCCGGAGGGGACCTGGCTGACCTCCACAAAAGTGCAGGAAACAATGCAAAAAGCAAGCACAAAAATAAAAACAGAAAATGTCTTATCTGAGAGCAGGAGAAGAGGCAAGATTCAGCAAGCTTCCAAGTGAACCAGGAACCAAAGTTGAGACAAGAACAATTGATCACCGGCAACCTTGATGGGAGGGAACCTCCCTTATATAAGACCAGTCTGTAACTCCTGATCGCCAATCTTCACAATCTTCATTGAATGGTTCAGTACTGTTTGTAACCACCAGAGGGAGCTTCTGCTCAGAATTCATTTCCAACACATTCACAACAGTACTCCCCCTTGAGGAGGGGTCACCGAACCCTCATTTGGGCAACCAGGTCGGTCAGGATGAGCTCTGTGATACGCACGGATCAGTCTACTAGCATGGATGTCCGAAGCAAACACCCAAGAATTGTCCTCCTGACCATAACCTCTCCACTTAACCAAATACTGGAGTTTCCGTCTAGAAAAACGAGAATCCAATATTTTCTCAACCACATACTCCAGATTGCCCTCAACCAAAACAGGGTCAGGAGGCGCAGCCATAGGAACCACTGGCTCGACAAACCTCTTCAATAAGGACTTGTGGAACACGTTAAGGATCTTAAATGTCCCTGGAAGAAGTAAACGAAAGGAAACAAGATTAAGAATCTCCGTGATCTTATAAGGTCCAATGAACCTAGGCTTAAACTTAGGAGATGCAACTCTCATAGGGATATTTCTCGAGGACAACCAGACCAAGTCCCCCACTTCAAACCGAGGACCATCAGTCCTATGCCGGTTGGCAAACCGCTGGGCCCTCTCCTGAGAGAGGGACAACCTTTCCACTCCCTGGTCCCAAATCTGCTGCATACGCTCCACAACAGAGTCAACACCCGGACAGACAGAAGCCTCCGTCTGTCCCGAAGAAAATCGAGGGTGAAACCCAAAATTGCAGAAAAATTGAGACATCAAAGTGGCAGAGCTAGCCCTATTATTAAGAGCAAACTCAGCCAAAGGCAAAAAAGAGACCCAGTCATCTTGATCAGCAGACACAAAGCATCTCAGATAAGTCTCCAATGTCTGGTTTGTTCTCTCAGTTTGTCCATTGGTCTGAGGATGAAAAGCCGAGGAGAAAGACAATTGAACACCAAGTTTAGAACAAAAAGTCCTCCAAAATCTGGAAACAAACTGGACTCCTCTGTCAGACACAATGTTCTCAGGAATGCCATGTAACCGAACCACGTGCTGAAGGAACAAAGGCACCAATTCGGAGGAGGAAGGCAACTTAGGTAATGGCACAAGATGTATCATTTTGGAAAACCTATCACAAATCACCCAGATAACAGTCATTCTCTGAGAAACAGGGAGGTCGGAAATGAAATCCATGGTCTCTTGGGCACAGGCAATGGCATCAACAAACCACTAGAGCGAGAGCAAGGCTTGGAGCGAGAGCAAGTCCCGCAGGACTGCACAAATTCCCTGACGTCACGAGACAAAGTAGGCCACCAAAAGGACCGACTAACCAAGTCTCTGGTACCAAAAATTCCGGGATGACCGGCCAACGCGGAACAATGAATCTCAGACATCACATTCTTTTTCCACCGGTCTGGGACAAACAATTTCCCAATAGGGCAGCGCTCGGGTTTATCCTCCTGACACCCTTCCAGAGCCAGTCTCAAATTGGGCGAGATGGCGGAAAGAACTACACCCTCTTTCAAAATAACAGCAGGATCAGATAACTCAGGAGAGTCCGCAAGGAAACTCCTCGAGAGGGCATCCGCCTTAACATTTTTAGTGCCAGGAACAAAGGAAACCACAAAATTAAAACGTGTGAAAAACGAGGCCCACCTGGCCTGTCTAGGATTAAGTCACTTGGCTGATTCCAGATAAACCAGATTCTTATGGTCCGTGAGGACCACCACCTGATGTTTGGCTCCCTCCAGCCAATGTCTCCACTCTTCAAAAGCCCACTTCATGGCCAATAACTCCCGATTACCCACGTCATAATTACGTTCAGTTGGAGAAAATTTTCGAGAGAAAAAGGCACAAGGGTTACTTTTAGAGGTCTCTGGATCTCTTTGGGACAAAACGGCACCTGCCCCAATTTCAGAGGCATCAACCTCCACCTGAAATGGCAGAGAAACATCAGGCTGCCGTAGAACAGGAGCAGAAGTGAATCTCTGCTTAAGTTCCTGAAACGCAGAGACTGCCTCAGGAGGCCAATTCACCACATCAGAACCCTTTTTGGTCAAATCAGTCAATGGTTTAACAATTATAAGAACGCTAACCAGCTCACCGGTTTGTAGAAGCACGGATCCTCCACTTGATCAAACGTGAAGATACATGAGAAAATGAAGGAAAAAGGGATCCAGCTTCAATAAAATCTTCATCTTTATTGATTCATAAAAACATGAATAATGGCATGCTACTGGACAAGCTCAGGACAAGGCTACGCGTTTCGATCACAGGGATCTTTATCACAGCTGACATATTCAGACAAAGGCACATATTTAAGACAAAGGAAGACCAATCACGATCAGAAAAAATGTCATGTGATTTTTGACAAGTCCTTTAACAATTTGCACATAACGAATAAAGAAACAAAAACAATATTTGCACAAATAAAATCAATGCAAAGAAATAAAATTAATAATGGAACATCAATTCGTTTCTTTTGTTGAGACCAAATGGATGTCTGGTATGTAGATTAAAGATCCAGAAAGCTTCACGTGTGAGGAGTCGCTGACGTGCATCTCCACCTCGGGCAGACAGGTTAACACTTTCAATACCTGTGACTTGGAAGGAAGAAACATTGCGAGCATGCTGAAAAATAAAATGTTTAGCAGCAGCAGAAATATTGCGATTCGAAGAAACATTCTTTATATCCTGCAAATGTTCAGCGATCCTGATTTTTAGTTTCCTAGTAGTGCAGCCTATATAAGATAAATTGCAAGTAGTGCACATAATTTTATATACCACATAGCATGAATTACAATTGATATATTTGTTAATGGTATAAATCGCAGTGCTGTCATTATTTTCAAAGGTTTTCGTTACACAAACATATTTGCAAAGTGCACATCTATTGTGGCCACATTTATAAAAACCTTTATGTTCTAACCACGATGTTTTATGAGAAGAGAAATTATTACTGAACATGCTTGGAGAAACTTTGTTACCAATAGATGGCGCTTTCCTTGAAACAACATTAATACCTGATGAAAGAATGTCAGCAAGAGAGGGATCTTCATATAAAATAGGCAGCAATCTCAAAATGATTTTTTTGATGTCCCCAAATTGAGGACTATATTGAGCACAAAAATATGGTTTCACTGCAAGATCATTTTTTTGTTGTCGCCCTCCACTAATGAGATCCTCTCTGTTTTTATTACTTACAATTGTTCGTGCTCTTTTTAATGACCATTTAGGATAATTTCTGTTTTTTAATTTTGTATCCACACAATTAAATTCCGTTTCCAAAGCTGTAGGATCGCTGCAGTTTCTCAAAATTCTGGTATATTCACCCAAAGGAATCGATTTAATAGTATGTTTGGGGTGACTGCTTGCTGCATGCAAGATAGAATTACCAGCACAAGGTTTGCTGAACGTTTTAGTAATAATAACAGAGTCATGTACCCATATAAATCAAGATCCAAAAAGGAAATTTTGTTATGATGAAATTTATGAGTAAAATGTATGTTGAATGAATTAGAATTGATATAATCAATAAATCCGGATATGGCAGGTACATCACCACTCCAAATAATGAGTAAATCATCAATATATCTACCATACCAAGCAATCGAGTCAATAAATGGATTAGTAGCTGAAAAAATAAAAAAATATTCCCAATATGACATAACAAGATTAGCTAGGGATGGCGCAAATTTCGCACCCATCGCCACGCCAGATTTTTGTAAAAAATTTTTATTGTCAAATGAGAAAAAATTGTGGGTTAATAAAAATTGAATAACTTGTAAAATATAATTAATGAGATCCTGGGAATAATTACTGAATTTCATTAAGACAAACTGCAGCGCTGTCATGGCAACATTGTAAGGTATACAGGTATATAAAGAAGTCACATCACAACATAACCAAGTATATTCTTTAGACCAGATTTTCTTGGAAAACATTCTCAACACTTCTTTAGAATCTTTAATATAACCAGGAGTGATTTGTACTAGTGGTTGAAGTAGTGAGTCAACCCATTCACCCAGATGTTCATTTAAAGATCCAATCCCTGAGACAATAGGTCTCATGGGGGGGATTTTCATATCCTTGTGAATTTTTGGGAGACCATGCATGATAGGGATAATAGGATGAGACACTGTGAGATAATCAGTTTGTTTTTTGGTTAGAATGCCAAGGCTGAAACCCTCATTGATAATTTGGATAATCTCACTTTTAAATTTTCATATACATCACTGTCAGACAAGAGAGACCTAATTTGAGAATGATAATCCTCTTTATTCAGGATAACTACCATGCCACCCTTGTCCGACATTTTAATTATTATATCTGACATACTTTTGATCTCATCTAATGCAGTTTTCTGGGCTTTTGTTAAATTGGAATGATTTCTGCTGCTGCCCATTTTAACCCTATCATGAAGGATTTTTAAATCCCTCTCTATCACCTCCTGGTATTTAGTCATGCAATCAGGCCTGGATTGAATGGGATAAAAAGAGGGATTTTTTGTTTTAAACACAGGTGCATGAATGGTATCAGATTCATTATCATAGGAATGAGTAGACAAACTAAACAAAGTGTTGAGAGATACCTGTTCTCTGAAAGACAAGTCAGTAAATTCATTATTATATGTCAGCGACTCCTGCAAAGGGGTCTCATCAGAATGATTTAAAAAATGCTTTTTGATGGTAAGGTCTCGCATAAACTTATTGACGTCCAAAACAGTAGAAATTTTGGATCGGGCACAAAATTCAGACCTTCAGATTGGTCTTCCTTTGTCTTAAATATGTGCCTTTGTCTGAATATGTCAGCTGTGATAAAGATCCCTGTGATCGAAACGCGTAGCCTTGTCCTGAGCTTGTCCAGGAGCATGCCATTATTCATGTTTTTATGAATCAATAAAGATGAAGATTTTATTGAAGCTGGATCCCTTTTTCCTTCATTTTCTCAATGGTTTAACAATAACAGAGAAATTACCAATAAATTTACGATAAAAATTGGCAAAACCCAAGAATCTCTGAAGAGCCTTTAATGAAGTAGGTTGGACCCAATCACAGATGGCCTGAACCTTGACCGTGTCCATTTCAATAACAGATGGGGACAAAATGAATCCCAGAAATGAGATCCTCTGTACGCCAAAAAGACACTTTGATCCCTTCACATACAGAGCATTCTCTCTCAAAATCTGGAACACAGTCCGAACATGTTTCACATGAGAGTCCCAGTCATTGGAAAAAAATCAAGATATCATCCAAATAAACAATCAGAAATTTATCCACAAAATCCCTGAAAATGTCATTCATGAAGGACTGGAAGACGGAAGGAGCATTAGTGAGCCCAAAGGGCATCACTAGGTACTCAAAATGCCCCTCTGGGGTATTAAATGCCGTCTTCCATTCATCCCCGTGCTTAATGCGAATAAGGTTATACGCCCCCCTGAGGTCAAGCTTGGTAAACCAAGTAGCACTTTTCACCCTGGAAAACAGGTCAGAAATCAAGGGTAACGGATATTGATATTTCACAGTGATATTGTTCAAGAGACGATAATCAATACACGGCCTTAATGAACCATCCTTTTTGGCCACAAAGAAAAAACCGGCACCCAAAAGTGAAGAGGATGGTCTGATATGACCCTTCTCCAATGACTCCTTGATATAAGACAGCATAGCGTCATGTTCAGTACAGAGAAGTTAAAAAGGCGACCTTTAGGGAATTTACTACCAGGCACTAATTCAATAGCGCAGTCATAGCTCCTATGGGGGGGCAAGGATGCAGATTTACTTTCGCTAAACACATCAGAAAAATCAGTCAAAAAGTCAGGAACATCCTGAGCCTGGGGAGAGGCAGAAAAAACAGGAGTGTTGGCATTAACACATTGGCAGCCCCAACTGGTTACAGACACAGATTTCCAATCCAAAACAGGATTATGAGACTGTAACCAAGGGAAACCCAGTACAATAATGTCATGCAGATTATACAGCACCAAAAATTTGCAACTCTCCTGATGATCAGGTTCAACCCTCATTATCACCTGAGTAGAGAACTGGGGTTTATTCTCAGCCAAAGGGGTAGAATCAATCCCCAGTAGGGGAATAGACTTCCGTAGGGGTATCAAGGGAAACCCACAACGTTTAGCAAAATCAAAATCCATCAGGTTAATAGCTGCTCCCGAATCAACAAAAGCCTGAGCAGAAAATGTGGACAGGGAGCAAATCAGGGTAACAGTCAACAGAAATTTAGTCTGAATACTACCCAAGACAACTGAGCATGCAAAACGTCTTCCCCGCTTAGGGCAGACTGAAATAGCATGAGAGGCGTCACCACAGTAGAAACATAACCCATTGAGTTTTCAAAACTCATGACGCTGTGCCCCAGAAGCCACTCCATCACACTGCATGGGTTCAGAAGCTGGTTCACAAGGCAACACTATTCCACGCATACCTGTACGCTCACGCAAACGTCTGTCAATTTGAATCGCTAATGACATAGAATCATTGAGACCAGAGGGAGCAGGGAAACCCACCATAACATCTTTTACATTCACTGACAGACCCTTCCGAAAAAGGGCTGCCAAAGCATCATCATTCCATTTGGTCAGGACTGCCCACTTTCGAAATTTCTGACAGTATAACTGAGCGTCCTCAAGCCCCTGATTTAATGCCAACAAGGTTTTTTCAGCTTGATCAGTGACATTAGGTTCATCGTACAATAACCCCAGAGCCAGAAAAAATGCATCAACATTACTCAAAACAGGGTCCCCAGGTGTCAGGGAAAAAGCCCAATCCTGAGGATCGCCGCGCAGGAGAGAGATGACAATTTGAACCTGCTGTGCTGCGTTCCCTGAGGACTTAGGTTTTAAGGCAAAAAACAACTTACAGTTATTTTTGAAATTCAGAAATTTAGCTCGATCCCCTAAAAACAAATCTGGCATGGGGATCCTAGGTTCCACAACAGGCAACCCTGCAAGATAGGTAGCAATACTCCAAACTTCAGTGGCAAGCTGATCCACATGGCCAGACAACTGTGCAAACTCCATTGAGAGAAAAAAAAATCCTCAGCACCCAGCGAAAAAGAGGGAAATGCAACAAACAGAGAAAAAAAAAAAATTTTTTTGACAACTTCCTTTTTTCTTTTTCCTTTTGCTATTTTTCCCTTCTGTTGAGTACCATATAATTTTCAGTTTGGCCGGTGATACTGTTATGATTTGGTAGCTGAGGAGAGCAAGCAAAAACGGCAATACACCAGAGAGGTTGGAATCTACTGGATTGCAGTACCCTGACTAGCCACCACAACTAAAGGCAGCCGTGGAGCGTACCTACGTTGGTCCTAGATGCCTCGTCACAGCCTGAGAGGTTAACTACACCTAAAGATAGAAAGAGGAAAAGCTATCTGTCCCGGAGCAGATCCCCAAAGAACATAGGAAGCCCCCAAACATGTAATGGTGGTTAGACAAGAGGAAATACAGACACAGACAGAAAATAGTATGAGCAAACGTTGGGGCCCAATCTTCCTAGACAGAAAAGGACAGGAAGGACACTTACTGCAATCCCAAAAATCCCTAAAAACTCCACTAATTGCAAAAACACCTGAGATCACACGACCTCTACCACCTAAATTAGTTCTCTGGTGTAACAAAACTAAGCCGCAGCCACTGAAGAAAAACTGGAAAAGGCAAATGAACAAACAACAGTGGCTCAAACAAACTGAGAGGAGCACAAGCCCCCGGAGGGGACCTGGCTGACCTCCACAAAAGTGCAGGAAACAATGCAAAAAGCAAGCACAAAAATAAAAACAGAAAATGTCTTATCTGAGAGCAGGAGAAGAGGAAAGATTCAGCAAGCTTCCAAGTGAACCAGGAACCAAAGTTGAGACAAGAACAATTGATCACCGGCAACCTTGATGGGAGGGAACCTCCCTTATATAAGACCAGTCTGTAACTCCTGATCGCCAATCTTCACAATCTTCATTGAATGGTTCAGTACTGTTTGTAACCACCAGAGGGAGCTTCTGCTCAGAATTCATTTCCAACACATTCACAACAGAAAATATTATAGAAGAATTTAATATCGTTCAGGAAAAATTAGAAAAGCGGGGATACCCATCTTGGACAATCAAAAGAGCGAGAAATATAGCCCAAAATAGAGATATAAAAGAATAGAGTCAAAATCTTTCGTTAGTTTACAGTACAGTATGCAGTTCAGTAAAATCAAAAAAATTATTTATAAGTGTCTACCAATTCTCTATGAGGATGATATATTAGAAAAAATACTGCAATCTGGTATAAATATAGTGGCGAGACGTGCCCCCACGATAGGTGACTCTATTTTTCCAGGATTTTTTTCATCAAATGTCAAGAAAGACAGCTGGTTAAAAACTGTGGGCTTCTTCAAATGCGGCTTCAATAGATGTAAAACGTGTAAAGTTGCGGTTAACACCAAAACTTACAGTAACGCTGATAACACCCAAATTTTTAGCATGAAAAAATTTATTAATTGTAACTCCACAAATGCTATTTATCAAATCATCAGCAAGGAATGCAATTTAGCATATGTAGGTTGTACAACCAGAAAACTCAAAACACAGATTTCAGAACACCTACGCGATATAGATAATAACACTATAATAGCTAGAAATATCTCTATGGCCTCAAGGTATTTCATTACCCAACATCAAGGGGATATAAAATCTTTACAAGTTATTGGTATAGAGCATCTGAAAAGTCCCAATCGGGTGGAGGTTGTAAAAGACGTCTCCTAACTAGGGAGGCATTTTGGATATTTAATCTGGGTATAAGATTTCCAGTGGGTCTAAATAAAAGAAATGAGTTGATGTACCATTATTAAGTTGTTCTTATTTTAATTCATTCTAAATCTATTGTTTTTATATATGCTTCCTACTGCTATATTGGTTTTCGTCGGTTAGATGAAACTAAGGGGATATCGCTAGTTATGAACTTTTGTATATTATCCTTCTAGGACCTTCCGTTAAATCATGTGACATCCACTGACAATTTGATTGGTCTTCTATAGCAATAAAGTTCATTGATTCTAATTGATTTTCAGCTGTGACAAAGACACAATATCGGGTCGAAACGCGTTGCTGTGTTTCTTATGCTATACTAAGCGCATCCACTTTTACAGAGGAGTACACCTGTTTGTGTCAATTTTTATACTTATCACGAATAAAGGATCATTCACGTTGGGAGCTGGAGCGTTCCGTTTTCTTCTCTTCATCCCTTTAAGAGGCCCTGGGGTCAGAACCACAGCGCTGAGTGGAACGGTCCTAACTTCCATACTGGGGATCCCTTTTAGAGAGGCCTGGGGTCAAACCAAAGCGCTGGATGGATTTGCCCTGACTTCCATACTGGAGATCCCTTTAATAGAGGCCTGGGGTGAGAATCAGAGCATTTGAAGGCAATTGTCCTGACTTACATACCGGGGATCCCTTTAATAGAGGCCTGGGGTCAGAACCAGAACGCTGAGTGGAATTGCCCTAACTTCCATACCGGGGAGCGCTTTAAGAGAGCCTGGGGTCATTCATTTCTGTCATGTGCTCACTGCTCCTTTCTGGGGGGCAGACAATGGCTGGGGACTTATGCTCCCGCTGATACTAGATTTCTCCCACACAGTCACTGTCTGCTGAGGTGTTGTCGTGGAGTAACTGTTGCTCATAGCAACCAATCACAGCTCAGCTTCTTTTAAACAGCTCTGGTGAAATGAAAGATGCTTCGTGATTGGTTGGTGATACACACATTCAATTTTATATATATAGATGTATGTTAGTTTTAATGTGGGATGTGGCTATACAGTGATTGGATCTGAGTATACAGTTATATGAAAAAATTTGGGCACCCCTATTAATCTTAAGCTTAATGTTTGATATAAATTGGTGTTTTTGCAACAGCTATTTCAGTTTGATATATCTAATAACTATTGGACACAGTTATATTTCTGCCTTGAAATGAGGTTTATTGTACTAACAGAAAATGTGCAATCTGCATCCAAACAAAATTTGACAGGTGCATAAGTATGGGCACCCTTATCATTTTCTTGTTTTAAATACTCCTACCTACTTTTTACTGACTTACTAAAGTACTTTTTTTGGTTTTGTAACCTCATTGAGCTTTGAACTTCATAGCCAGATGTATGCAATCATGAGAAAAGCTACTTAAAGTGGCCACTTGCAAGTTGTTCTCCTGTTTGAATCTCCTCTGAAGAGTGGCATCATGGGCTCCTCAAAACAACTGTCAAATGGTCTGAAAACAAAGATTATTCAACATAGTTGTTCAGGGGAAGGATACAAAAAGCTGTCTCAGAGATTTAACCTGTCAGTTTCCACTGTGAGGAACATAGTAAGGAAATGGAAGAACACAGGGACAGTTCTTGTTAAGGCCAGAAGTGGCAGACCAAGAAAAACATCAGAAAGGCAGAGAAGAAGAATGGTGAGATCAGTCAAGGACAATCCTCAGACCACCTCCAGAGAGCTGCAGCATCAACTTGCTGCAGATGGTGTCACTGTGCATCGGTCAACTATACAACGCACTTTGCACAAGGAGAAGCTGTATGGGAGAGTGATGCGAAAGAAGCCGTTTCAGCAAGCACGCCACAAACAGAGTCGGCTGAGGTATGCA
This sequence comes from Oophaga sylvatica, assembly GCA_033576555.1. Lineage (NCBI taxonomy): Eukaryota > Metazoa > Chordata > Amphibia > Anura > Dendrobatidae > Oophaga > Oophaga sylvatica. Next base: position 287,670,898 of record JARQOD010000006.1, read on the forward strand.
AAAGCACATTTGGAGAAGCCAATTTCTTTTTGGAAGAAGGTCCTGTGGACTGATGAAACCAAGATTGAGTTGTTTGGTCATACAAAAAGGCATTATGCATGGCGTCAAAAAAACACAGCATTCCAAGAAAAACACTTGCTACCCACAGTAAAATTTGGTGGAGGTTCCATCATGCTTTGGGGCTGTGTGGCCAATGCCGGCACCGGGAATCTTGTTAAAGTTGAGTGGACGCATGGATTTCACTCAGTATCAGCAGATTCTTGACAATAATGTTCAAGAATCAGTGACAAAGTTGAAGTTACGCAGGGGATTGATCTTTCAGCAAGACAATGATCCAGAACACCGCTCCAAATCTACGCAGGCATTCATGCAGAGGAACAATTACAATGTTCTGGAATGGCCATCCCAGTCCCCAGACCTGAATATCATTGAACATCTGTGGGATCATTTGAAGAGGGCTGTCCATGCTCGGCGACCATCAAACTTAACTGAACTGGAATTGTTTTGTAAAGAGGAATGGTCAAAAATACCTTCATCCAGGATCCTGGAACTCATTAAAAGCTACAGGAAGCGACTAGAGGCTGTTATTTTTGCAAAAGGAGGATCTACTAAATATTAATGTCACTTTTTTGGTGAGGTGCCCATACTTATGCACCTGTCAAATTTTGTTTGAATGCAGATTGCACATGTTCTGCTAGTACAATAAACCTCATTTCAAGGCAGAAACATTACTGTGTCCAATAGTTATTAGATATATCAAACTGAAATAGCTGTTGCAAAAAGACCAATTTTTACAAAACATTAAGCTTAAGATTAATAGGGGTGCCCAAACTTTTTCATATAACTGTAGCTCCACACTATTTAAAGCCCACCCGTTGCACTATTATGTATACTTGACAAAGATCCAGTAGCATAGCTACCCTCCCTGTTCTGCCGCTATGGGCCCCTGAGCAGGCTGGGGACCCGGTGTCAGCAGTGGGCCCCCCACCTGTCATCGATTGCAGGTTCAGCTGTATCGGCATCCAGCAGATACAGCTGACCGCAGTGATGATAGAAGGAGCGAGCGCTCCTTCTCCCATTATCCCCCTCTCCCTGACAGCGGGCGCGATGACGTCACTGCCCGGCGCTGTCAGGAGATGAGCGGGAGCAGTGAGCAGCGCAGGACCGGGAGAAAGAGAGGGGAGTACAGGATTTATTTTTTTATGGGGGTGCTGTCTTACACTACAGTCTGCTTATAGGGGATGGGGGTGCTGCCTTACACTAGTCTGCCTACAGGGGTGCTGCCTTACACTAGTCTGCCTATAGGGGATGGGGGTGCTGCCTTACACTAGTCTACCTATAGGGGATAGGGGATGGGGGGTGCTGCCTTACACTAGTCTTCCTATAGGGGATGGGGTGCTGCCTTACACTACAGTCTGCCTATAGGGGGGCTGCCTTACACTATAGTCTGCCTATAGGGAATGGGGGGTGCTGCCTTACACTAGTCTGCCTTCAGGGGATGGGGGGTGCTGCCTTACACTACAGTCTGCCTATAGGGGATGGGGGGTGCTGCCTTACACTAGTCTGCCTATAAGGGATGGGGGTGCTGCCTTAAACTACAGTCTGCCTATAGGGGATGGGGTGCTGCCTTACACTACAGTCTGCCTATAGGGGATGGGGGTGCTGCCTTACACTAGTATGCCTATAGGGGATGGGGGTGCTGCCTTACACTAGTCTGCCTATAGGGGATGGGGGGGTGCTGCCTTACACTACAGTATGCCTATAGGGGATGGGGGGTGCTGCCTTAAACTACAGTATGCCTATAGGGGATGGGGGTGCTGCCTTACACTAGTTTCCCTATAGGGGATGTAGGTGCTGCCTTACACTAGTCTGCCTATAGGGGATAGGGGATGGGGGTGCTGCCTTACACTAGTCTTCCTATAGGGGATGGGGGTACTGCCTTACACTACAGTCTGCCTATAGGGGGGCTGCCTTACACTACAGTCTGCCTATAGGGGATGGGGGGTGCTGCCTTACACTACAGTCTGCATATAGGGAATGGGGGGTGCTGCCTTACACTAGTCTGCCTATAGGGGATGGGGGGTGCTGCCTTACACTACAGTCTGCCTAATGGGGATGGGGGGTGCTGCCTTACACTAGTTTGCCTATAAGGGATGGGGGTTGCTGCCTTAAACTACAGTCTGCCTAAAGGGGATGGGGGTGCTGCCTTACACTACAGTCTGCCTATAGGGGATGGGGGTGCTGCCTTACACTATAGTCTGCCTATAGGGGATGGGGGTGCTGCCTTACACTACAGTCTGCCTTTAGGGGGGCTGCCTTACACTACAGTCTGCCTATAGGGGATGGGGGTGCTGCCTTACACTAGTTTGCCTATAAGGGATGGGGGTTGTTGCCTTAAACTACAGTCTGCCTAAAGGGGATGGGGGTGCTGCCTTACACTACAGTCTGCCTATAGGGGATGGGGGTGCTGCCTTACACTATAGTCTGCCTATAGGGGATGAGGGTGCTGCCTTACACTACAGTCTGCCTTTAGGGGGGCTGCCTTACACTACAGTCTGCCTATAGGGGATGGGGGTGCTGCCTTACACTACAGTCTACCTATAGGAGATGGTGGTGCTGCCTTACACTACAGTCTGCCTATAGTGGATGGGGGTGCTGCCTTACACTAGTCTGCCTATAAGGGATGGGGGGGTGCTGCCTTATACTACAGTCTGCCTATAGGGGATGGGGGTGCTGCCTTACACTACAGTCTGCCTATAGGGGATGGGGGTGCTGCCTTACACTACAGTCTACCTATAGGAGATGGGGGTGCTGCCTTACACTACAGTCTGCCTATAGGGGATGGGGGGTGCTGCCTTACACTAGTCTGCCTATAAGGGATGGGGGGTGTTGCCTTACACTAGTCTGCCTATAGGGGATGGGGGTGCTGCCTTACACTAGTCTGCCTATAGGGGATGGGGGGTGCTGCCTTACACTAGTCTGCCTATAAGGGATGGAGGGTGCTGCCTTATACTACAGTCTTCCTATAGGGGATTGGGGGACTGCCTTATACTACAGTCTTCCTATAGAGGGGGTGCTGCCTTGCATTACAGTTTGCCTATGGGGGCTGCATTATACTATATTGAGAACTATCTGGTGTATTATACTATATGGAGACTATCTAGGGGCCATCATACAGTGTTGGATGCCATCATTGGGGGATACTAAGGGGTCAGTATGTATACAGTGAGGGGGTATTATACTGTGTATAGGGGAGCTGTTCAGGGGGGAGACTCAGGACATTATTAAATGTAAAGTGGGCACTTATTGTTATAGGGGAACTCAGGTTACTGTGAATGTCATACGAAGCACACAGAGGGCATTATTACATTCTAGGGGACAAAATGTGGGCGCTGTGTTCTAGAGCACTTGCACGTGGCATCACTATATTATAGAGGGGTGCTTTAGAATTTAGAGGTCACACAGAACCACGCAATAGGTGAAGTAATAGGGACACATACAGCAGCAGCAGCAGCTCAGTATTGGGGTTTCAGCAGCAGTAATAGGGACACATACAGCAGCAGCGGCTCAGCATTGGGATATCAGGTGCAGTAATAGGGACACATACGGCAGCAGAAGCTCCGTATTGGGGTATCAGGAGCAGTAATAGGGACACATACGGCAGCAGCGGCTCAGTATTGGGGTATCAGGTGCAGTAATAGGGACACATACGGCAGCAGCAGCTCCGTATTGGGTATCAGGAGCAGTAATAGGGACACATACGGCAGCAGCGGCTCAGTATTGGGGTATCAGGTGCAGTAATAGGGACACATACGGCAGCAGCAGCTCCGTATTGGGGTATCAGGAGCAGTAATAGGGACACATACGGCAGCAGCGGCTCAGTATTGGGGTATCAGAAGGATAATGGGTTTGTGTAGGATGGGGATACATGGTGATAGGGCTGGAATATGAGAAGTGAAACGTGTCTTTGTGGTATTCTCTGTAGCCATGTCCTGGCTGGAGACATTGTCATGTCGGTCTGGGCCAGATGGAAAAGACGTGAAAAGTTAACGATTCCATCAGAAAGAACGTCAGCGGTAAGTCACCATCTATAACTGTGCAGTAATCACTTATATGTTTTGTAGGACTGGTATTTACCACTGACCATATGGCGGTAATATCCACGTTGATCTTTATATAGAGATTATTTTCAGTAGCAGCGCAGTCACCTCCTACATCCACTATTAGGGTGCGTCACCGAGTTGTAATCAATGTTACCTGGTTAGGGGCCCACTCAGAAGTTTTGCGCCCCCAAACCAAAACCCTAGCTACGCCTCTGCAAAGATCCCATTTGGATCAAAACGTTGTATTATACCATGGTGGAATAAAGCTTGTTTTCACCAATACACCTGGATGGAGCGCTGTACCTCTATTTTTTCTGAGGATAAATGCCGATATCCGCCCCGTTACCATTTAAAAGACAAATTATAAGCAACACATCGGAGTACATTTGAAATGTCCTTACATCCTTATAGAGGTCAGGTGATAAAGAAAAATACATTAAAAATCAAAGAAAAATGTAAAACATAAAAATAAAAAAACATCTGCAAGATTCGGACTTATGAATGAACAATACTTTATACTGACTGACCATCAGGAGAACATGCTGCGAGCCACTGCAGCGTATTGGAAAAGAGAAGTAAATGAACTGTTATGTGGATCCAGTTTAGAAGTTTTAAACAAGTAAAACTGTAATCAAATTGAATATCCTAAGGAACTTTATTCATAAAAATAATAAAAAATAGGTAATAAAAATACTGGAACTCATAACAATGTCAATCCTATATGTGCTGGCTGGGAGTATTAAAATAATACAATGAAATGTAAAAGGAACTGTAAATATTTATAAAAAAATTTTTAACAAATTGTGGTTGCATGAATATATAAGAAATATATGGCTGAGGAAAATGCGGGAATTAAAATATGGATACATGCAAAACAGTCCAGATTTATCATTTAAGTCCAGAAAGCTGTTAAATAAAGTAGTTATTTTTGTGAGGACTTCAAAAGAGATTACTGAAAAAATAATTATATATGTATAGATGTAAGAAATATAATATATATATATAAAATCCCTCCTTGTAGGAAGAAACATGTAATAAAAATGAACGCGAACTTGTATGCACGAGATCAATGAATGAATGTATTCAGGTCTGTTAGTGCCAAAAGAGCGTAAGAGGTAGTTAAAGGGAACCTGTCACCTCCATTTTCGTATATAAGCTGCGGCCACCGCCATTAGGGGCTTATCTACAGCATTCTGTAATGCTTTAGATAAGCCCCCGACGTAACCTGAAAGATAAGAAAAACAAGTTAGATTATACTCACCCAGCGGGGTGGTCCGGTCCGATGGGTGTCGCGGTCCAGGTCCAGCGCCTCCCATCTTCATGCGATGACGTCCTCTTCCTTGCTTCTGTCGCGGTTCCTGCGCAGGCATACTGTTCTGCCCTGTTGAGGGCAGAGCAAAATACTGCAGTGCGCAGGCGCCGAGAAATCTCTGACCTTTCCTGGCGCCTGCGCACTGCAGTACTGTCCTCTGCTCTCAACAGGGCAGATAAAGTACACCTGCGCCGGAGCAGCTACAGAAGCAAGGAAGAGGATGTCATCGTATGAAGATGGGAGACGCCGGACCTGAATAACACATAAAAAATATATAGCTATACCGTCTGGCTCATAAATATAAATATTAGCAAATAATATGTGAGAATGATCTATAAAAAAGTATCCGTAATTTCATTTAAACCATTAGGGGTGAGAGTGCCCAATTTGTATATCCAAAAAATCTCTTTACGATTCAACTGTGCAATGCGATTATGGATATGTGCAGGAATTTCTTCTATCGGAGAAATCTTTAGTTGTTTATATTCTTTCTTGTGTGCAAGAGTACAATGTCGTGAAAGCCCATGTTTGAGGAATCCCTTCTGAATATTTGAGCAATGTGAATTTAACCTCTTGTGTAGTGGTTGAGTGGTTCTTCCTACATATAGCTTTTGACAAGGACATATGATGACATATATCACAATACTGGATCCACATCTCATGTTACTTTTGATATAAAAAGTCTCCCCAGACCATTGGTGAAAAAAATGCGTTAAGCCATGACATATAGCGAAGCAATACAAACAATTTAGAGGCACATTTTTAACACTAAATAATTCTCCCTATCGCCCATTTGTACTAGGTCATTTTGTATCCCAAAAATTGGGTACACCTTGACACTGGCGGGATGGCTTTCACTTTAAAAAAATAAATAAATAAAAAAAACGATGCTCACTAAGTACCCAATGTTATTTATATGCAATATTGCTTTTACTTATAGCAGTTTATATGTTCATTTTGTTTCTTTCTTAGGTTTTGTCAGTAACACAAAATAGTAAAAAAAACTAGAAATACAGTCAGTCTCCTATATAGCCTTTTTTTTCAGGTTTATGGTGCAAGTAAGTCCACTTTATTAATATGCGTGAATGGAAGAAAGATATTGGAAGAATTAGTGAAGAGAAATGGATAAATGTTCCTCATACTATCTCCATGGGGACAAAGCTGTACAATTCCCAAACTGTCATTATCAAAATATACAAGACCCTTTTATTGCGTCTTAGGATCGGAATCAGGGCTAATGCATTGTAAGTAAAATGCTTGTCTGAGCCTATTGCGCTCTGCTATGGGATTGACCACTGCTAGTGTAGAATCACACAAGCATATAAGAAAAAAAATATATATATAATAATAATATATTCATCATCATTATCATCATCATCAACAACTACAAATATAGCAGTTTCATCTAGAGGACTCGGACGATTTTTTTTCTCACTTGCCATTCCTGTGCAGTCCGTATGTAACCCTTTATTTTACAGCAGCAGCTATAAATCATTTAATGGACCATTTACAGTTTGCAATGAAGCAGTTAAAAAAAAAAATCGGATGGCTCCATACGGCATCAGAGTTTCTTTTACGCACTCGAACACTAGAATGGCCGAGTCTCATCCAATTTATGGTAGAAACAAGTGCGGTTTTTTTTCTACATGCAAATTCGTTCAGTGTATAAAAAAAAATAAATCGCTCATCGGCACAGTCCCAGGGAATAACATTGGTCAGAGTGCCGTGTTTTTTCCACGGACAGTCAAAATCCAGATGGGAAGGTTAGAGACCCCAATGTTTGTTTACTAGGTTACGTTGGAAAACGGATACTGCAATATTTCTATGGTTGTCCACTAAGACATTTATTATTTCCCGGATGTTAATTAACAGCATTCAGATAGATCCAGATGACTTACTCCTACAAAGCGTGACTGTATCAAGAAATGTTTCTATGTGAGAAAATGATATACTGTATAAGAAATGCTAGTGCCCATCATGAATATGGACACTATGTTAGATGATACCCTGACTTCTAGTGTGCAAGTGAGTTTTTTTCTCCTGTAACCTTTTTATTCTTCTTAATTGATTTCACTAATATAAAACAATTAATTAAAAAAAAAGAAACACACAATAAAATTGGGATGTGGCTGTTTAAACCACACCGATCCCTAGAATTAAAGTGTGGCCACCATGTTATGAAATCTATCCAAGTAGGGGAACATGTCAGGCTAAAAAGAAATGTAGGCTAAAAAGAAATTGTTTCAATGATATTACATTTAAATCTGAAATTAATTTACTTCATAATAAATTGAAAAAACGAGAATACCCGGAATGGTCATTAAAAAGAGCTTCTATTATAACAATTAAGAAAAATAGAGAAGATCTGATAGAACCTAATATCAGTGTGATCAGTCAAAACAATAATAATAAACCACTCGTTTGTTGGCATTTTAGTCCTCAATTTATTGAAATAAAAAATATAATCTATAAATGTTTGCCTATCTTATATGAGGACAACACATTAGCTAAAATCCTAGAACCAGGGATAAATATTGTTGTAAGACGAACGCCCACCATAGGGAACCCACTCTCACCGGGATTTGTTCATCTAAACCTCCTATGCGCAATTGGCTGAAGTGCAAAGTATTTTATAAATGTGGTGTGAATAAGTGCAAAACATGCAAACATGCTAATGTCACAAAAACATTTTTCAATCAAGATAAAACACATAGCTACAATATTAATCAATTTATTAATTTTAACTCCAAAAACGTGGTATATAAAATACTTTGTATGATTTGCCAGTTAACTTATATAGGATGTACCACCAGAAAATTTAAAACACGCTATGCAGAGCATATCAGATACAAAAAATAATAATGATAATATGATACGTAATATCTTTATGTTTGCAAAACACACTGTTACCGCACATAATGGCAATACAGAATCATTATCTATTGTAGGGATAGAACAAATTAAAAATACTAAGAGGGGAGGGGATGTGCGCAGGTGCTTGCTCACCAGAGAGGCGTTCTGGATCTATAATCTAGACACTAGACATCCTAATGGTTTAAATAGAAAAAACAAACTAATGTTTCATTATTAACATTTATCCATGCGTCCATTTTATGTGTGCAATTATGTGTTTTTTCATTTGTTCTTTCTGGTATAGCAGCATCAGTTAATATTATGTTTTATACTATATTTTCTGATTTAGGACCTTAATCACCCTGACATGATATATCAATCTCATTGGCTAATTCAGCCTTTATATATCTGATGCTGCTAAACTTAGGCTAGCTATGACAAAGATCCACCTGTGATCGAAGCTCGTTGCCATTATACCAGTAGCTGTGTTGTACATTCATTCTGTTTTGGAGGAGTTTGTTGCCAATCCATGACTTTTTAATACTATTCTAATAAAGAATCGTTTTTATGGAGCTGGAACGTCTATCCTTTTGCTTCCTGTCACCTGTTTGAAAGTTGGTGCTGTCCTTGCCACGGGCGGCTCTTGTGCAGATTGATCTCCCTTCGATTATCATAAAATGGCGCTAATGATAGCACTTGTGCAGTTTAAGATATCGCTTAAGCCCAAACTTCCAATGTGGATTAAGAACCAATACCATGTATATTTCTTCACTAAAGGTATCTATTTAATCTAGCAGTGCCATTATTACCATGTCTTTACTTGCACATGAAAAACCATGCTGATTCTCTTTAAGGCATTTCTGTTGAATAAAAAGCTCCAACTTTGATAAATGAGTGAACTAAAAGTGTAAGAAAACTCTCCATAAACAAGGTCCACTCCAGAAAAAAGGCTTCAAATTCATTGCAAAATCTTTGTAAGAAAAAGTGTAAACTTATCCTCTATTTTAGTAGAACAATAAGTTGTCGGTAAGAAACAAGTTTCCTGTAGGGGGCGCTCCAATCCTGTAATACAGGAGCAAATCAATGCCAGACTTGGTACATAACCACAAGCAATATGACTGCACTATGACCGATCTGCGAGGGAACCTAAATTATTAGAGCCAGATACTGGGCGGTGACTGATAATGTCATTAAAGGCAGAATCTTGTCATGTTAGTCGCGGTTTATCGTGTGCCAGTAATAAAAGGCTTATAAATGTACTGAGTTACTACTGTAAGAGAAGTGCTCAGGGTAATGCAGTAGTGCAGGGTAACCTTAGTTTGCTCAGAGTTACTCTAAGTTTCTCACTTTCTCCGTTTTGCATTCACAGGAACCACAAAGCCGTTTGGATTTGGATTTTCCAACAATGGATCCTCTGCAGCACCTGCGTCCAGCAGTATTGGAAGTTCTGGCAGTGCGTTTGGCAGTGTTCAGCAGCCCAGCAGCACCCAGGGAGGCAGCAGTGGCATATTTGGAAGTTCTGTGGAGCCTGGCAGCATATCCGCTTCCAGTGGCTTTGGCACCACAGTTCCGGCTAATGCACCGACCAGTACGGCGTTTAGTACCCCTGCTGTATAACCCACTCCCACTGCTTCCAGTGCAACAGCTTTGAACACACCAACACACCTCCTGTCGCTGCGTCCAGCTCCAGCAGTGTGTTTGGCAGTGTGGCCCCTGTAAATACAACTTGTGCCAGCAGTGTGTTTGGCAGTGTGGCCCCTGTAGATGACTCACACCACAATTGTGGATACCAGGGCTATGGGGTACTCGGAGCCGAGCCCATAGATTTCTATGGGAGATGTCACTGGCAGCGGGACTCGGTCCGTGGCCCTGGCAGTCAAGCGATGGGGATATTTACAGGGGATTATTAGGATAGGTAGTTCGTGACGCCACCTGTGGTATCTGGTCAATTGTACCAGCGCTGCTATAAGGATCTTCACAGGGGATGTTATGGGGCAGCTGGGTGATAAGTCTCCCACAGGTGAGACTGGTCCCTGGAAGTCTATGGTGATGATGCAGGGTGTAGATAAGAATTCAGTCACACACAATGCAGCTTCTTTTCATACCTTTTACTTGAAGGTGTTTCAGCAAAATCCCGGGAAGCTGGTCGGGGTGGAGAATGCACATTCGGGTAACCGCTGAGCAGGTTAGAGGCCTCCTTTACTTCAATATGTATGTGAGTCCAACTTGCCTGAAGCGAAGTTAACTCTGTTATCTCCAGCTTTCTCAATAACTGACAAGCCCGGCCGACGTTGTGGTGGAGCCTTCTGAGTGGTGAGAACAGAGTCCTTCTATGCAGGGCCCTGCTAAAAGTCCCTGTCCCTCCTGACTCCGGTTACGTATCGACACTTAGGGCTGCTCTCTGCGACCTGTAGTCCAGATGCCTCCGGTTTTCTTGTTACTATGCTTGAAACACTAGCAACGCCTCGGACTCCGGTGTCCGGCAATTTAGTGCAGGCAATCCAATACCTGAAGCACTTCTCTCTGTCTTCTCCACTATGCCCTTCGCCCTGCTCTCGCTCTTAGCATAAGCTCTTGTAGCTTCGATGGTAATGTCACCTTTCTCCAGAGCTCGCTGAGCAGCTCTCAGTATCCTCCTTGTTTCAGCTTCTGTCTCGACCCGCCACCACAATTGTGGGTTACCAGGGCAATGGGGTACTCAGAGCCGAGCCCATGGAAGTCTATGGGGATTGTCACAGGTAGCGGTGGCTCGGTCTGTGGCCCTGGCGGTCTGGCGTATGTTGGGGGAATATTTACAGGGGATAGATTTATATACAGTTCGTGACGCCACCTGTAGTCTTCTGGTAATTTATACCAGCGCTGCTGTAGAGCTCTGAGGGGATGGTGAGGCAGCTAGATGTCGGGTCCCCTACAGGTGGGACTCTTCCCTCAGGTCGATAGTTAAAGCAGGGTTGTGCAGGCATGCAAGTAAATAACTCAGTCTCACACGGTCAGCGTCTTTCCATACCTTTACTTGTAAGATGTTCAGGCAGGTCCCAGGGAGGCTGATCCAAGGAGAATGTATTTCGAGATAGCAGCTGGACAAGTTAGGGGCCTCCTTTACTTTCAACACGATGAGTACAACCAGCCTGAAGCGTAGTTCCCTCTATAACTCCAGCTATTCCATAGCTGTACTGCCCAGTCAGTTTTGTGGTCGGAGCCTTCCTGTGAGAAAGCTGAATTCCTATCTTGTCCTGCAGAGACTCAAGGTCCTCACTTCCCCTGACCCCAGTTACGTACTGACTATTCGGGGCTGCTTGCCGCGACCTAAGGTCCGGTAAGTCTCTGGTTTTCTTACCACTATGCTTGAAGCTAATAGTGATCCTTCGGTCCCCAGTGACCGGTTACAATGTGCAGGACTTCTTCAATCCAAAAGCACTTTTTAAATATTCCTTTCCACTGTGCCTTTCGCCTTGTCCTCGCTGGTAGCATAAACACTCACACTTGCAAAAAGTCATATAATCACTCCCTTCTTCTCTTCCTTTAGAGTTAGTTACCAGACTCTCAGTTATCCACTAGGCAGGAGCACGTCTCTGAACCTTTCACTGTCCTTGAGACAGGTGACTGAAGTATTTCTGTACTAAGCTCTTCTTTCTTTATCAATGTCTTCAAGTGAGGTACAGCTCTGACCAGGCTGAGGTGATCTATATCTCGCCCTTACTGGCCTCCACTTGCTGAACTGCTGATAGAACCAGGCTGGACTGCTTCCTCCCTCCAAGTCCCAGCTAGACTCCACACGTCTGCTCTGTCCGAAGACAGGAAACTGACTACTCTAATCACTCAACGAATACACACTGACCACTCCCTCACAAGTGACTACACTACCCTAAGGGTGTGTCTAGTGTATGTTGAGTGAATGGGTATTGAGCATTGAACTGCTATCTCTCCACACACTCTCCAGGGTACTGCGTGTGCCTAACACCAGGGCTACACATTCCCCCATGGTAAAAGACAGCACTCCCGGGCTGTAAAATACAAAGAGACAGTTTTGTTTATGCATGAAAACATCAACAATAAACATTAATTCGTCCCATCCGGGAGGTAAGGATGTCTTGAACGTTGCAAAACAAAAACATTGAATATAGAAAAATACAAAAGTATTAAGGCATCAAAACATTCAATAAATACACAGTATTCTTGTGAAGGACCCGCACCAAACCTTCAACGTGGGTCCTGGGTGGGCTGCAGGACATCCGAATGCAGACCTCACTCAGTGCCACACCACACGGGTTTTTGTATTCAGAGGTAAGTCAAGGCTTCATGTGAAACCATTAAAAGGCACCTTAGTGCAACTATTTACAGGATACAGTTTTTTGGGCTGGCTCAGTCCTCAACCTCAAAGTCCATTGTAAAACGAAGACATATTATATCACATTATAATAATAATAAAGTGCAAAACTTTTTATCTGTTTACCCAGCCGGGCATTCTACTGTTAGCAATATATATATACGTTATATACACATTTAACTTGTGCGAAAATTGGCAAACTTCTTAAACTTTTTATAAAATTACTTATGGTAGACCCCTATATGGATCTCACCGGTTTTTCTTTTACTGTTTAATTATTTTCAAATACATTTTCCACCCCGGGGGCTGGAACAATGCAATGGGCCCTAGATCCCAGGACTAACAAGTCGTGACCTGCTATTGGGGTCTGAGTTGCCACAGTTCTTGTGCGAACCTCTAGGGGCACAACGGGTACATTCTCCTTGCGAGACACCGATTGCGTTTCAATCTGAGTCACAGTTAACGATATTGATCGTGTCATGGATTGCGATGGAAACTGGGTCGCATGTTGCGATGTAGATGTTGCTTTCATTTGCGATGAGCCTGCAGGGGCGATGCTGGGCACGGCCGGATACTGCTTGAGCTGGAGACGGGGACGCTGCGGTAGTGGTGACGTTACCTGCGTCTGGGACGGGGTCACGGACGATGGTGACGTTAAGGGCATACCATCCCTTCATTCCCCAGTGCCGTGTATATGTGACAATGTCTCCATTAACTAAGTCCCTCCCGGGATGGCCTTGCGGTAGGTGGGATTCTACGTCCCTGCGACTAACAAAGACCCCTGGGTAGAGGCCCGGTTCACGGATGAAGCCCCAGCCCTTCCGGAGCTGGAACTCAGTCACACACCCCTGCCGCCGCGGTTCCCTCAGGGTACCTTTCTCTCTCCGGACACTCTCCTTGTCCGCGATCAGCTCTGCATGTTGCCGCTGCCGGTTCCGCTGAGCTTCCCGCTCTTCCTCCTGCTGGCGTTTCTGCTTCTCCTCACGACGCTGCCACTCATGTTCCCACTGGGCGGTGTAGGCGACGTCATCCAGGCGCGCCATCTCGTCCCAGTCGACGTCTGGTAACGACGGACAGGACCCCTCCGGTGTCCCTGCCGGGGTTCGATCATCTGCTGTGGCCTCCTGGCCGGGCGGGAGTTCCGGAACTGGCGGTACCTCCTCAACCTCCTTCGCCTCCACCGCTTCACCGGTGGGATCAGGATTGGTACTTTCGGGGGCAGCCTCCGGTTGCTCCTTTGCCTTGGGCAGCAGAAGTTTCGGTAACTCGAATCGTGGGGGGTCGTTGAGGGGAGAGAACACCACGTCCCACAGCCTCCGCTGCTCCTGGGTACGCCGGCGTCTCTCGATCTCTTCAAATCCAGGTTGGTGCTGGACCATCTTCTTCAGGCGTGCATTTTCTTCCTGAATTTCTAGCAACGCCTGCTGCAGGTGCAGGACCACGGATGACTCCGGTGCTGGTGGCAGCTTGGCTGGGGCACGGGGCCTGCCTTCCTCCGCTTCCCTGCTCGGCTGCACACGTCCTGCTTCCATGATGTTCCAGAAGATTCTTTCTTCTTCTTCCAGAGACGTCCGGTCTCTTCCGTGGAGGCGGGGTTTGCGTCTCCTCCTCTTTGCAGGAAAGGTGAAGAGGAGGCGGACCTCCTTTGCTGTAGGGCAGGATCGCATGTTGTAATAGCACTTTGAGAGGGCAGCATTTTCTTCGCGCCACAGGGGGTAGACGCCCACGAAGGTACGCCCACCTTCTTCTCCAGCGCCTGAGGGCGCGAATATGGCGGCAAAATGGCGGATTTTAGCGCCAAAAATAGCAAACAGTCCTTTTTCACAAAAACAATTCCATAGGCACACAGGGCTCGCAATTTTGCGAGTTTCGCATCCTGTTCGTGACGCCAATTTTGTCTCGACCCGCCACCACAATTGTGGGTTACCAGGGCAATGGGGTACTCAGAGCCGAGCCCATGGAAGTCTATGGGGATTGTCACAGGTAGCGGTGGCTCGGTCTGTGGCCCTGGCGGTCTGGCGTATGTTGGGGGAATATTTACAGGGGATAGATTTATATACAGTTCGTGACGCCACCTGTAGTCTTCTGGTAATTTATACCAGCGCTGCTGTAGAGCTCTGAGGGGATGGTGAGGCAGCTAGATGTCGGGTCCCCTACAGGTGGGACTCTTCCCTCAGGTCGATAGTTAAAGCAGGGTTGTGCAGGCATGCAAGTAAATAACTCAGTCTCACACGGTCAGCGTCTTTCCATACCTTTACTTGTAAGATGTTCAGGCAGGTCCCAGGGAGGCTGATCCAAGGAGAATGTATTTCGAGATAGCAGCTGGACAAGTTAGGGGCCTCCTTTACTTTCAACACGATGAGTACAACCAGCCTGAAGCGTAGTTCCCTCTATAACTCCAGCTATTCCATAGCTGTACTGCCCAGTCAGTTTTGTGGTCGGAGCCTTCCTGTGAGAAAGCTGAATTCCTATCTTGTCCTGCAGAGACTCAAGGTCCTCACTTCCCCTGACCCCAGTTACGTACTGACTATTCGGGGCTGCTTGCCGCGACCTAAGGTCCGGTAAGTCTCTGGTTTTCTTACCACTATGCTTGAAGCTAATAGTGATCCTTCGGTCCCCAGTGACCGGTTACAATGTGCAGGACTTCTTCAATCCAAAAGCACTTTTTAAATATTCCTTTCCACTGTGCCTTTCGCCTTGTCCTCGCTGGTAGCATAAACACTCACACTTGCAAAAAGTCATATAATCACTCCCTTCTTCTCTTCCTTTAGAGTTAGTTACCAGACTCTCAGTTATCCACTAGGCAGGAGCACGTCTCTGAACCTTTCACTGTCCTTGAGACAGGTGACTGAAGTATTTCTGTACTAAGCTCTTCTTTCTTTATCAATGTCTTCAAGTGAGGTACAGCTCTGACCAGGCTGAGGTGATCTATATCTCGCCCTTACTGGCCTCCACTTGCTGAACTGCTGATAGAACCAGGCTGGACTGCTTCCTCCCTCCAAGTCCCAGCTAGACTCCACACGTCTGCTCTGTCCGAAGACAGGAAACTGACTACTCTAATCACTCAACGAATACACACTGACCACTCCCTCACAAGTGACTACACTACCCTAAGGGTGTGTCTAGTGTATGTTGAGTGAATGGGTATTGAGCATTGAACTGCTATCTCTCCACACACTCTCCAGGATACTGCGTGTGCCTAACACCAGGGCTACACACTTCTGTTGAGGTACTGATTAAGGGTAGCTCTGACTAGGCTAGGATGATTCACTTCACCCGTACTAGCCTCCACTTCTTTGTCAGGTGAGCTACGCTAGCTCTGCGAGGATTCAGTCCTCTCTCCTCTCCCTCCAAGTCCAGACTCCACTGGCACTGAACTGCACTGTCTGAAGACAGGGAACTGACTGACCTGAGCTCTTCTCAGACAGGAAACAGACTGCACTGTCCTAAGACAGGAAGCTTGAATGAGCTCTGCTACGTGTCACTACCTCCTATACCCCTGGTGGGTGTGTCTGAAAGGGTGAGTGACGTGAATAGATAACAAGCTTTTACGGTTACCTTCCTGTGCACTCTCCTGGATTTTATGTGTGCCTTACATAGCTGGGCCACACATCCCCCCTTGGTTAAACACAGAACTCCCGGGCTGTAAAAGAGAAAAAGAAAACATTTTTGTTTTGCATATAACAACAACATTTTAACTCTTCCCATCCGGGAGGTAAGACTTCTTTAACGTTACAATTTGTACATTAGAAAAATACAAAAGTATCAAAAGTATCAAACATTCTCATAATACAAGACAAATTCTTGTGAAGGACCCGCACCAAAAACCTCCCATGTGGGTCCTGGGTGGGCTGCAGGACTTCTGACTGCAGACCTCACTCTAGGCCACACCATACGGGTTTTTCTTCAGAGGTAATAGTAATGGTTTAGTGTAAAACCAAGATAAGGCACCGTAGTGCAACTATTTACATAGAAAGTTTTTGGGCTGGCACAGCCCACAGCCACGCAGTCCATTAGGGAAAAAGACACATAAATATATATATATTTCAAACTTTATACATTTTGCCAGTGACAATAAACCCTGTCTGGGTCTTGCTAGACTAGTGTACTAGAACTACTCCTGACAGCGAATAGGTAGTTTTCCCTTAGTGATACGTTCTGATCTACGTGGGGTAGCGTCAGGTATAGTAGTCTCTAACCTTTCTGTTCTGCGTAACGGCAAACTATAGATACGACTCCACCTCTCTAGGGACCTGGCAAGCATGCTAGTGACTGGACGAGGCGGTACTGCTTCACCAGCTTCACCAGGGGACTCCACTTCTTGTGGTGCTGCTTCTTGAGGTTCCGCTGCTTGGATCCTAATGGTTGAGGGTCTGCCGGAACAGGTCCTTCTGGAACTGGCTCCACTGGCACAATTGGTATGACTGGATGTAGAGACTCCTCTTGCGGTTGATAAAACTGCAGCACAGGAATAATTACAGCGTCTCCCAATCTGGGCCAATCCGCAGGTAAATCTCCCAAATCCGTATGTATGACCGCTTCATCATCTTCTTTCTGAAGGACAACAGGTTCTTCCTCACGAAGCTTTAATGGGCCAGGACACAACTTTAAATGATCTCTAGACACAGTTGCAGTCGTTCTTCTTTTTCTTTTTAGCACAGTTTCTCCAGGCATTAAAGGCTTAGCGGGGGCATTTTTATTATAGTTCTTCTCTTGTTTTTCTCTTACTTTGTTGAGACTGTCTTCTACGCAGGCTTGTACTCTCTTGTACTGTTCCTGTCGAGTTGTGTCCCAATCTTCAGCACTGTCATCAGCCTCTGGTTCTACCACACCCAGTTCCAAGTCCATTGGCAATCTTCCTGGCCTTGCTCTCATAAGGTAGGCTGGAGTGCAGTTGGTGGAACTTACTGGTATGTGGTTGTACAAGTCAACCAGGTCAGGTAACAAGTCTGGCCACCGATTTCTTTCTTCCAGTGGTACAGTTTTCAGTAAATCCATGACAATGTGATTCATCTTTTCACAAAGACCATTGGTCTGAGGGTGGTACGGGGTCGTTCTGATCTTCTTACATCCATACAACCGACAGAATTCCCGAAACAGTTCCGCTTCAAATGCAGGACCTCGATCAGTCAGTACCTGCTCTGGATATCCGTGTGGTCTGCAGAAACTTGCTTGGAAGACCTTGGCTGCTGTTTCTGCTGTCAGATCTTTGACAGGGGCGACCACCAGAAATTTGGAATAGTGATCCACCATGGTCAGGGCATACGAGTATCCTGACCTGCTTGGGGACAACTTGACGTGATCCAATGCCACAATCTCCAAGGGACGAGTCGTCCGGATAGGCTGCAGGGGTGCTCTCTGACTATGATAGTCTTTTCGTCTGAGTCCACAGGGTCCACAATTCCGGCACCACTTCTCGATGGAGCTGCGCATCCCTACCCAGTAGAACCGACACCTCAACAGAGTCTCCAGCTTTTTCCAGCCAAAGTGTCCTGCTTGATCGTGGTAAGCTTCTAACACCATTTGGATGTCTGCTTTGGGGACCACTATCTGCCAAACCATTTCATGGGTCCTTGGGTCGACGTATCTCCTGCACAACTTCTCACGGTATATGAACAACCGGCTTCTCTCATTCCACAGGAGCTTTGCTGGTATGGGTGCGTCTTTCTCCAAGGAGGAACCTTCCTGTCTTATCAGCTCCTTGACACGGCTGACCACTGGATCGCTGTCCTGAGTCTCCTTCCAGCTGTGATGAGGTAAAGGGTTCAACATCTCACCACACCGCTTTCTGTAGACTCGTTGCTCTTGGACCATCCCATTTCGGTGGAACGCAGGTAGCTCAATTTCTTCCAGATCGTCTGATTCTTCCTCCGTGTCAGATTCATGCGGCATTCTGAACAAGGCGTCCGCGTTAGCATTTTTACGGCCCGCTCTGTATTTGATGGTAAACTGATAGTTTGACAACCGAGCCATCCAACGTTGCTCCATGGCTCCCAGCTTGGCTGTTTCAAGGTGCGTCAAGGGTTGTTGTCTGTGTATGCAGTGAACTTGTTGGAGGCAAGATAATGTTTAAATCTTTCAGTAATGGCCCAGACCAGCGCCAGAAACTCCAGTTTGAAGCTGCTATAGTTTTCCGGATTCCTCTCAGTTGGCCTGAGTTTTCTGCTGGCATATGCGATGACTTTTTCTTGGCCATTCTGCTTCTGACTGAGGACAGCTCCTAATCCTTCGTTACTGGCATCTGTGTATAGCAGGAACGGTTGGCTGTAATCTGGGTAGGCTAAGATTTCATCGCCTGTCAGAATCTCTTTCATCTCTTTGAATGCCTCAGCTTGTTCTTTACCCCAATTGAATGGAGGGTTTCTGCTCTTGAGAGGTTGTCCGACCAGGAGGTCCTGTAAAGGCGCCGCCTTCTTAGTGTAATCTTTTACAAACCTCCTGTAGTAACCTGTTAGTCCCAAGAACTGTCGCACCTCCTTTAGATTCTTCGGCTCCGGCCATTTCTGGATGGCTGTGACCTTCTCGGGGTCCGGCGCTACTCCTTCGGAACTGACAATATGTCCCAAGTACTGTACCTTCCGTTTGAGCAGATGGCATTTAGAGGGCTTCAGTTTCATCCCATACTTGGACAGTGACTCGAATACCTCTGCCAGGTGCTTCAGATGATCTTCATATGTCTTGGAGTACACGATTACGTCGTCCAGGTACAGCAGCACAGTTTCAAAGTTGAGATGTCCCAGGCAGCTCTCCATCACTCTCTGGAATGTCCCTGGGGCACTGCTGAGGCCAAACGGCATTCTGTCAAACTCGCAGAGTCTCATTGGGGTGGTGAAAGCAGTCTTTTCCCGATCCTCCTCAGCCACAGCTACTTGCCAGTACCCACTAGTAAGGTCGAGGGTAGAAAAGTAGTTAGCCGTTTTCAGAGCACTAAGATTCCTCTATGCTGTAATGGGTATGCATCTTTATGTGTTATACGATTTACTTGCCTAAAAAATCTACACACATTCGCATGCTACCATCCTTTTTTCTTAACTAGAACTAGAGGGGCTGCCCAGGGCTACAACATCCCTTTTCACCCCGGCTTTCTTCATGTCACGCAGCATCTCCTTAGCTTTCTGAAAATGGGCTGGAGGTATAGGCCTATACCACTCTTTGAAAGGGAGGATGAAATTTCCTGTAAGATATGATGCTGTACTCCCTTAATTGTCCCAAAGTCAAAGTGGGTTTGGGTAAATACTTGTGCTACTCTTGTACCACCCTGGTACCCCCTGTTTCTGGTGGGCGGAAGTGGGGTCTGTCCCAATATGAACTGCTGACACCAATTTCCGCTACCGGGTTGCCGATCATTATTTCCCCCGCTGGTTGGGGGGAGGCTAAGGACCGGTTTGTGAGGGTAGAATTTTTAATCACGGGATATAATTTAGCAACTGTAGCATAACTTGGCAAATTTACTTCAACGTCCCCCCAGTTGAAAGTCGTACTGGTACCCCTCCATTTATTACTTCCACTACCCCCTAGCAATCATGAGTGTAGGTCTGTGTTCTGAGCGATGAGGTTCTACTACTGCTTGGTAGTTCTGTCCTCCAGACCTATGGCTGCTCTGCACCATATTAACATTTCACTCATTGGGGGTATTACAATGGATTCGAGTCTGTTTACCCTACATTAAACCCATTTTCACCATCTGTAAGCTCGCTTGCTGCTGGCACATCAGGGCCCGATCTCCCTCTGGATCACTCCCTTCTGCTTTTTCCTGGGAATTTCAGCAGCCCGTTGGAGCAAAAACACAACTTCTCCCAGACAGTTTACGGATAACGTTAGTACCTAGTATCACATTTAAGGCATTCCCTCTTTACAGTCTTTACCACTAAAAGTCCCGACCTTCAGCTCCACCCTCCCACTTTTACGTTTACGTTTTTGGGTCCAATTTTCAACAG
>JARQOD010000006.1:287691529-287845302 GCA_033576555.1 Oophaga sylvatica
CGGAATGCTCAACACTAGTTGTGAGGATAGAATTGTTATCTACGGCATATAATTTAGCAACTGTAGCATAACGTGGCAAATTTACTTCATCGTCCCCCCATTGAGAAGTCGTACTGGTACTCTCCCATTTATTACTTCCACTACCCCTCTAGCAATCATGAGTGTAGGTCTGTGTTCTGAGCGATGAGGTTCTACTACTGCTTGGTAGTTCTGTCCTCTCAGACCTATGGCTGCTCTGCACCATATTAACATTTCACTCATTGGGGGTATTACAATGGGATTCGAGTCTGTGACCCGTACATTACCGATTTCACCATCTGTAAGCTTCGCTTGCTGCTGGCACATCAGGGCCCGGATCTCCCTCTGGATCACTCCCTTCTGCTTTGGCCTGGCAATTTCAGCGAGCTGTTGGAGCAAAAACACAACTTCTCCCAGACAGTTACTGATAACGTTAGTACCTAGTATCACATTTAAGGCATTCTCCTCATTTACAGTCTTTACCACTAAAAGTCCCTGATCCTTCAGCTCCACCCTGCCCACTTTTACGTTTACGTTTTTTGGCTCCAATTATTTCAACAGGGAGACCATTGGTGGCGTACACTGTCAAGTCAGGGCTCGGGGGTGGAGACTGTCCATGGACCAAAATTTATTGTAAAGGACGTCAGGTATGATGGTCACCTGAGATCCCGTGTCCAGCAGTGCAGGGATTGCAATCCCGTCCAGAATCATGGACAGGTAGGGCCGTCCACCCACGAACCTGCGGTTCCAGTCTAAGGGGCCTGGTGAGTCTACTCCTGGGTGTTGGCCCTCTGACCCAGGATCGGCTCGTTTAAAGGACATTGCTGAGCCATATGACCTTTTTGGTTGCAGCGGTAGCAGATGATCTCTCGGCGAGGATGGTGTTGATCAGGAGTCGCTCCTGGGGGTGGCGTGGTCCTCCTCCGGTGAGGCGACGTCCTCCATTTCCTCCGGTTCATCCAAGGGACATCCTCCGGACAGTCGGCAAGTAGGATCTTTCCTCCTTCCTCTTTCCGCAGTTGCAGGGCATCCATTACAGTGGCCAAGTTCTTAGTCAGCTGGCGCACCTCGGAGCGCAGACATTCCAACTCACTAGGGGGCGCCACCTGCGTTTTAGCTTCTGCCACCTGGGGGAAAAGGTGGGTACGCCGGCTTTAGAGGGGCTTCACCCGGGTGATCCGATTTGCCACCTCTGGCTTTTCCAAGGGTTGCAGTCCTTTTATTGCCATGTCCTTTAGGGCATCAAAGTGGCATCTGGATGATCTAAGGACCACCAGTTTACAGTCCTGCCTTCCGCTGGAGACCTCAGTCCCCGCACGAATTGCTCTTTCAACATTTGGCTCTCATCAATGGGACTTGTGGGGTTAGCCTGTTTAAGAGCTCGCAGGGCCCCCTGTAGTCGGCAGGCGTTAGTCCCTAATACTGTCACCCGGTCTCTGGAAGCACTGATAAAATGCCCTCCGGAGATCCGTTTCTGTGCGGTCCTCAAAGATGGCTTGTAGCTTTAAGAGAATCGCAGGTACCGACTCCTGGTCTGCAATGGGCCAAGTCTCTACTTCTCTCTCAGCCGCACCAGCTAACTGTCCTATTACCACAGCAGCTTTTTGCTTTTTCAGTCATGGAGTACATATCCAAAATACTACATATTTTCCTTTTAAACCCTGGCACGCTGTACTGGGGAAGCCACTTCGCTCCAGGCATGTATGGGAGCGTTAGCGGCATGAGCGGGACCACCGGACTAGGTGAGGGGCCTGCCCCCCATCCCGCGCTACATCGCCAAGCGGTGGACTATTGGGGCCACCGGCGGGGGCCGCTCCGTCTGCTGGTTGCTGTGACATATTGATGCTCCTTGGTTAATCTGAGCCTACCTCTTTCACAGGCTGCAGCGTCGCAGGCACAGCGGTGGAGACAGGACCTTTGTCGCTGTCGCTCTGATGCCAGAGCGTTCACTTCCTGTTTCACAGGACCTGCCGCCGCGTCAGAGTTGGGGCGGGGCCCAGGCAACAGCGCGCTTTTCTTTCAGGTACGCCTCCCTTCTTCACCAGCACCTGAGGGCGCGAATATTGTGGTAAAGATGGCGGTATTAAGGCGCCAAACACAGCAAACAGTATTTTTCACCAAACAGTCAATATAGCACACAGGACTCACAATTGCAAGCTTCTCATCCTGTTCGTGACGCCAAGTTTTAGATGACTCGCACCACAATTGTGGATACCAGGGCTATGGGGTACTCGGAGCCGAGCCCATAGATTTCTATGGGAGATGTCACTGGCAGCGGGACTCGGTCCGTGGCCCTGGCAGTCAAGCGATGGGGGATATTTACAGGGATTATTAGGATAGGTAGTTCGTGACGCCACCTGTGGTATTGGTCAATTGTACCAGCGCTGCTATAAGGATCTTCACAGGGATGTTATGGGGCAGCTGGGTGATAAGTCTCCCCAGGTGAGACTGGTCCCTGAAGTCTATGGTGATGATGCAGGGTGTAGATAAGAATTCAGTCACACACAATGCAGCTTCTTTTCATACCTTTTACTTGAAGGTGTTTCAGCAAAATCCCGGGGAGCTGGTCGGGGTGGAGAATGCACATTCGGGTAACCGCTGAGCAGGTTAGAGGCCTCCTTTACTTCAATATGTATGTGAGTCCAACTTGCCTGAAGCGAAGTTAACTCTGTTATCTCCAGCTTTCTCAATAACTGACAAGCCCGGCCAACGTTGTGGTGGAGCCTTCTGAGTGGTGAGAACAGAGTCCTTCTATGCAGGGCCCTGCTAAAAGTCCCTGTCCTCCTGACTCCGGTTACGTATCGACACTTAGGGCTGCTCTCTGCGACCTGTAGTCCAGATGCCTCCGGTTTTCTTGTTACTATGCTTGAAACACTAGCAACGCCTCGGACTCCGGTGTCCGGCAATTTAGTGCAGGCAATCCAATACCTGAAGCACTTCTCTCTGTCTTCTCCACTATGCCCTTCGCCCTGCTCTCGCTCTTAGCATAAGCTCTTGTAGCTTCGATGGTAATGTCAGCTTTCTCCAGAGCTCGCTGAGCAGCTCTCAGTATCCTCCTTGTTTCAGCTTCTGTTGAGGTACTGATTAAGGGTAGCTCTGACTAGGCTAGGATGATTCACTTCACCCGTACTAGCCTCCACTTCTTTGTCAGGTGAGCTATGCTAGCTCTGCGAGGATTCAGTCCTCTCTCCTCTCCCTCCAAGTCCAGACTCCACTGGCACTGAACTGCACTGTCTGAAGACAGGGAACTGACTGACCTGAGCTCTTCTCAGACAGGAAACAGACTGCACTGTCCTAAGACAGGAAGCTTGAATGAGCTCTGTTACGTGTCACTACCTCCTATACCCCTGGTGGGTGTGTCTGAAAGGGTGAGTGACGTGAATAGATAACAAGCTTTTACGGTTACCTTCCTGTGCACTCTCCTGGATTTTATGTGTGCCTTACATAGCTGGGCCACACATAAATACAACTAGTTCCAGCAGTGTGTTTGACAGTGCTGCCCCTGTAAATACAACTAGTGCCAGCAGTGTGTTTGGCAGTGTGGCCCCTGTAAATACAACTAGTGCCAGCAGTGTGTTTGACAGTGCGGCCCCTGTAAATACAACTAGTGCCAGCAGTGTGTTTGGCAGTGTGGCCCCTGTAAATACAACTAGTGCCAGCAGTGTGTTTGTCAGTACAGCCCCTGTAAATACAACTAGTGCCAGCAGTGTGTTTGACAGTGCGGCCCCTGTAAGTACAACTAGTGCCAGCAGTATGTTTGGCAGTGCGGCCCTGTAAATACAACTAGTGCCAGCAGTGTGTTTGGCAGTGTGGCCCCTGTAAATACAACTAGTGCCAGCAGTGTGTTTGGCAGTGTGGCCCCTGTAAATACAACTAGTGCCAGCAGTGTGTTTGACAGTGTGGCCCCTGTAAATACAACTTGTGCCAGCAGTGTGTTTGGCAGTGTGGCCCCTGTAAATACAACTTGTGCCAGCAGTATGTTTGGCAGTGTAGCCCCTGTAAATACAACTAGTGCCAGCAGTATGTTTGGCAGTGTGGCCCCTGTAAATACAACTTGTGCCAGCAGTGTGTTTGGCAGTGTGGCCCCTGTAAATACAACTAGTGCCAGCAGTGTGTTTGACAGAGCGGCCCCTGTAAATACAACTAGTGCAGCAGTGTGTTTGGCAGTGTGGCCCCTGTAAATACAACTAGTGCCAGCCCAGCAGTGTGTTTGACAGTGCGGCCCCTGTAAATACAACTAGTGCCAGCAGTGTGTTTGGCAGTGCAGCCCTTGTAAATACAACTAGTGCCAGCAGTATGTTTGGCAGTGCGGCCCCTGTAAATACAACTAGTGCCAGCAGTGTGTTTGGCAGTGTGGCCCCTGTAAATACAACTAGTGCCAGCAGTGTGTTTGTCAGTACAGCCCCTGTAAATACAACTAGTGCCAGCAGTATGTTTGGCAGTGTGGCCCCTGTAAATACAACCAGTGCCAGCAGTGTGTTTGGAGCCAAAGCTTCCGCCAACACATCGGCAAGTTCCAGCAGTTTATTTGGTAACTCAAGTGTATCAACCAACTCTTCAAGCTCACCCTTTGTTTTTGGACAGTCTGCCACCACAGCAAGTGCTACTTTGTTTGGCAATCTGATTGAATCCAAGTCTAGCTTTGTTTTCTCTGGACAAGTTAGTCAACCGGCAGTGACCTCCACAAGCACAGCCCCAGCTGCTGCAGCGCCATTTGTCTTTGGAGCGGGTGCTCAGAGTACAACACAAGCAGCCCCAAGCTTTAACTTCACAGGAGCAAACACGTCAAGTGTAACAGGTAAACCCCATTCTAGAAGATTTCAATATAGGGTTATGAATACAATTTTTGGAGCAGAAACTGACTGGAAAGTTTCTTAATCTCGAACCTCTTTAAAAACTCAGTGTTTCCAATCAGTTTCTGCTCCAAAAACTGAGCCAAAAACCTCAGAGACCACATTGCCTACACAGGATGCATTCATAGACCCCATCCAGCAGCTTCTCCAAGACGAGTAATGGTGAAACATACAGTCAGGGCCAGAAATATTGGACAGTGACACAATTTTCGCGAGTTGGGCTCTGCATGCCACCACATTGGATTTGAAATGAAACCTCTACAACAGAATTCAAGTGCAGATTGTAACGTTTAATTTGAAGGGTTGAACAAAAATATGTGTTAGAAAATGTAGGAATTGTACACATTTCTTTACAAACACTCCACATTTTAGGAGGTCAAAAGTAATTGGACAAATAAACATAACCCAAACAAAATATTTTTATTTTCAATATTTTGTGGCGAATCCTTTGGAGGCAATCACTGCCTTAAGTCTGGAACCCATGGACATCACCAAACGCTGGGTTTCCTCCTTCTTAATGCTTTGCCAGGCCTTTACAGCCGCAGCCTTCAGGTCTTGCTTGTTTGTGGGTCTTTCCCTCTTAAGTCTGGATTTCAGCAAGTGAAATGCATGCTCAATTGGGTTAAGATCTGGTGATTGACTTGGCCATTGAAGAATGTTCCACTTTTTTGCACTCATGAACTCCTGTGTAGCTTTGGCTGTATGCTTGGGGTCATTATCCATCTGTACTATGAAGCGCCGTCCAATCAAGTTTGCAGCATTTGGCTGAATCTGGGCTGAAAGTATATCCCGGTACACTTCAGAATTCATCCGGCTACTCTTGTCTGCTGTTATGTCATCAATAAACACAAGTGACCCAGTGCCATTGAAAGCCATGCATGCCCATGCCATCACGTTGCCTCCACCATGTTTTACAGAGGATGTGGTGTGCCTTGGATCATGTGCCGTTCCCTTTCTTCTCCAAACTTTTGGCTTCCCATCATTCTGGTACAGGTTGATCTTTGTCTCATCTGTCCATAGAATACTTTTCCAGAACTGAGCTGGCTTCTGGAGGTGTTTTTCAGCAAATTTAACTCTGGCCTGTCTATTTTTGGAATTGATGAATGGTTTGCATCTAGATGTGAACCCTTTGTATTTACTTTCATGGAGTCTTCTCTTTACTGTTGACTTAGAGACAGATACACCTACTTCACTGAGAGTGTTCTGGACTTCAGTTGATGCTGTGAACGGGTTCTTCTTCACCATGGAGAGTATTCTGCGATCATCCACCACTGTTGTCTTCCGTGGGCTCCCAGGTCTTTTTGGATTGATGAGTTCACCAGTGCTTTCTTTCTTTCTCAGGATGTACCAAATTGTAGATTTTGCCACTTCTAATGTTGTAGCAATTTCTTGGATGGTTTTTTTTCTGTTCTTGCAGCTTAAGGATGGCTTGTTTCACCTGCATGGAGAGCTCCTGTGACCGCATGTTTCCTTCACAGCAAAACCTTCCAAATGCAAACACCACACCTTAAATCAACTCCGGCCCTTTCATCTGCTTAATTGAGAATGACAAAACAAAGGGATTGCCCACACCTGTCCATGAAATAGCCTTGGAGTCATTTGTCCAATTACTCTTGGTCCCTTTAAAAACAGGGTGGCACATGTTAAGGAGCTGAAACTCCTAAACCCTTCATCCAATTTTAATGTGGATACCCTCAAATGAAAGCTGAAAGTCTGGACTTCAACTGCATCTGAATTGTTTTGTTTCAAATTCATTGTGGTAATGTCTAGAACCAAAATTAGATAAATGTTGTCTCTGTCCAAATATATATGGACCTAACTGTATATGAATACATCCTGTGTAGGGAACGGCTGCAGAGATTGCTAAATAATGGTTTTGCGTCCCTGTAATCAATGAATATACAACTATATTAAAGGTGCTGTCTCAATTCTTAAAGAGTAAAATTGCAAAGTTGCTTATATTTACAAACAGTCATTTATTAAAAATCTTCTGTGTTCCAAAGACCGGGGGGGGATTGATAATTTTTTAGTTTACAGACTGATGCTTAGGTTAGAGTCCACCCTATAGTGTGAGTGGCTGGTTACCGAGGCAAGGAGCCAGCACTGCTGGCCGGCTCTCTGCATTGCATCTTAAGCTAGCCAGGTTGCTTCACTGCCCCTGCATTTCTCCAATGCTGAAGATGCAAAGCTGCCTCTGCTGACGGCATAGAAGAGAGCACCGTTTGGACCAGGAAGCTACGAGGAGTGGTGTGCTACTGAAGGTTGAGAATGCAAACACCCCTTTAAAGGGTTATTCTCAACATTAGTCCCAAGGAGTGCACTGCAACCCCTGCGTCCCAGCTTCTAACTTGCCGGGAAAGGTGCTCTCTTGATTGATAGTTCTGACCAGCTGCAGGCCCCAAACTGTGTGCTCTCCAGTGCAAGCAGACGAGTACAGGGGCATTGAAACTGGAAGGATCATTGATCCAGTCACTGCAGAGTGTTTACAAGCTTTAAAGAAGCTCTCGACTCTGCAGTCCTGGTAGGACAAGTCATAGGTCTGAACTGTTGTCAGGCCAATGTATACAATAGATTAATTGAAATTGAGGTGCGCAATATCATTTTTCCATGTTGAGAACACAGAAAGCGAAGATAACACAGGATGCCAAGCATCTTACAATCTATTTTATCTTACGTGGTACTATGTCACAACTTTGGGTTGGATGCTGAAAACAAGTGTCTTTGGTCTATATAATAAAATATTCCACAACTGTTGTCTTTCAGGTTCTGGCTTTCAATTTGGGAGCTTCAACTTCACGCCTGGAAGTTCTCTAGGAGTGTTCCAGTTTGGTGGAAATTCTGCCACTGTCCCAGCACAGCCTGCAATATCTGGCTTAGTCTTTAATCAGCCTCCTGCATTTACTATTGGGTAAGTGTATGACGTTACATAACTGCACAGCGATATGAGGGTAAATGAGCGCATCAACTTCTTGTTCCTACTACAGTAAAGCGAACCTAAGGCTAGGTTCAGATTTGCGGATGTCAGAGCTATGGAGGGCTGCAACAAAATGCAGCGCTGTGTTTCGATGCAGGTCGCTGCAGCGTCAAAACGACGCATGCGGAAGCATCCGCATACATCCGCATACATCCGCATGGCCTGCGTACCCAATGTTAAAGATAGGTATGCAGGTCACATGCATATGTAGGCGGAGGTGAGCGTAGGAGTTGCGGCAGTGGGCGGAGCTTCACGGAGGAACTACGCAGCCCTCCGCAGCTCTCACATCTGCAAATCTGAAACAGCCTAACACTAGGTTTTCTAAATATATAGCACTGCTACCACTTTACCGCCTATTTACAGTATTGCTGGAAGAGG
This sequence comes from Oophaga sylvatica, assembly GCA_033576555.1. Classification (NCBI taxonomy): domain Eukaryota; kingdom Metazoa; phylum Chordata; class Amphibia; order Anura; family Dendrobatidae; genus Oophaga; species Oophaga sylvatica. The sequence goes on from JARQOD010000006.1 coordinate 287,699,753, forward strand.
CAATGAGTCCCCAACGCCTTCTGCTTAGCCCCTAAAATGCTTTTTATAATGACCCCATATGGTTCTGTCCAATGGGCATCACTGGTCTTTATTTTGTGCCTCCTCTCTCGTCGCAAATCCCATCCTCCTTCCCTGCTTCTGGCATATGATTTGTCTTGTTATTCACAACGTCTCCCAATGGCTCTCCTGCGCAAGCGTACTTAACTCTGTGCTCAGCAGGGCAGAACCAAGTACTGCAATCAATGTTTTGTACTTTTTATGGTTGAATTTCATTTTAAAATTCTCTTCCGGGGGTGTGGCCTGGCAGGTTATGGCACAGAATTGGCCCCACCTATGGAGGTGACTTCTTCCCCAAGGACCCACGGGTGATGATGAGACACAATTGCCGGAAAGTCAGGAGGAGGAGCAGGGTGCGGATGTGGAAGACGAGGTGGTGAATGACATAGTGACTGACCCAACCTGGCAGGAGGACATGCAGAGCGAGGACAGCAGCACACATGGGGAAGGAGGCATATCACCCCAACAGGCAGGAAGAAGCAGAGTGTTGGCCGCAGACAGAAGGCGTGCATCCGTTCCCCGTAACACCAACAGGATGGAAGTTGCCAGTCGAACTGTTAGATCTTCCCCAGTCTGGTTATTTTTTAAAGAGTCTGCCGATAACCCCAAACAGGATATTTGCAGCACTTACCATGCCCCATCAGAAGGGGTAGCAAAACTACTAGATTATCACTACCAGCATGATTAGGCACATGGCAGCAAAGCACCCGACTTTGTGTGCCGAACCCCAGGCTCCAGGAACACTGTCTGCAGGTGACAACGCTGCTTCTTCCACTGTTTTGCGTACAAGCCAATCCCCAGTTCACCATGGCTGTGAAGATGCCTCGGGCCCTGCACCTGTTGTTGCCCACAGTCAACCAGCAGCATCATCAAGCCCGTCCCAGCCCAGCCTTCAGTTGTCTATACCCAGTCATTGGAACGCAAGCGGAAATACCCAGCCAATGGCCCACAGGCCACAGTACTTAATTTGCACATTTCTCATCTGCTTGCGCTCGAAATGTTGCCTTTTCGGCTCGTTGAGACGGAAGCTTTCCGCAACCTGATGGCGGCGGCCGTCCCAAGGTACTCGGTCCCCAGTCGCCACTATTTCTCCCGTTGTGCCGTACCGGCATTACACCAGCATGTGTCCCACAACATTACCCGTGCCCTCAACAATGCTGTTACTGGGAAAGTCCACCTAACCACGGACACGTGGACAAGTGCCTGTGGGCAGGGACGGTACATCTCACTGACAGCACACTGGGTTAACATAGTGGAAGCTGACCTTGGGATGGCACACATCCTCCCACGCCGAGGATTGCAGGCACTACGTCAGTCAGGGTTGCCCCACAGTCAACAGCTCCTGCACCTCTCTCCTCTTCAGCCTCCATCTCAGAAATGAACACATCAGTCAGAAGCTGGATGCACTGCAGCACTGCCTCAGCCAAGCTGCAACAGGCTATGCTGAAGCTAATCTTCATAGGTGACAAACCGCACAATGCAGAAGAGTTCTGGAAAGCGTTGAAAATGAAGTCAGATAGTTGGATGACACTGCTGAACCTACAGCCAGGCATGGTCATGTGTGACAATGGCCAGAACCTGATGGCGGCTCTGAGGCAAGGTGAGCTCATACACGTACCTTGCCTGGCCCATGTGCTTAACCTCATGGTTCAACGTTTTCTCAAAAGCTACCCGGAGCTGCCGCATCTGCTATTGAAAGTACGCCATCTGTCTGCCCATTTCAGCCGCCCTTGCCATGCTTCAGCAGCGTTGGCAGCTTCCGGCTCACTGACTGGTGTGTGATGTCCCCACGCATTGGAACTCTACACTGCATATGTTGGAAAGGATTTGTGAGCTGAAGAGGGCAGTTGTTGACCACCAGCATCAACAAGGTCGTCGATATTCAGTTCAGACTCCACACATAAGACCTCAGGAGTGGACATGGATGTCAGACATATGTACCATCCTTCAGAATTTTGAGGACTGCACCAAGATGGTGAGCGGCGATGACGCCATAATTAGCGTCACCATCCCGTTTCTCAGCATTCTGAAAACCTCTCTGCTCAGAATTAAAGATGATGCATTGCAGACAGAGCAGGAGGACACGGAGCAAGGAACCATACAGGGTGATTACAATCAGCCCAGCCTCATGTCGTCGCAATGTGGATTGGTAGACAATGAGGAGGAGGAGGAAGAACATGAGCTACTTTCACGGGCTATAGATGGTACTACAAGCACAGCTTTCATACCGTCTGTTCAGCGGGGATGGCCTGAGGACGGGGGGAGGAGGAGGATGAGGAGGAGGAGGACAGCATGGTCAGTCTTCCTGTTGGTGAGGACACGGAAGTCTTGCCTGTTAGTAGTCTGGCACGCATGGCTGACTTTATGTTGCGCTGTGTTTCCCGTGACCCGCGCATTAAAAAAAATTTCGGTGACACTCATTACTGGTTTGTGACACTTCTAGACCCACGCTACAAGGAAAACTTTCAATCTCTTCTTCCAGAGGCAGACAGGTGTACAAAAATGTTGCTGTACCACAGGGCCCTTGTAGCGGAATTACTGAAAAAATTCCCATGTCATAACGCTGGCAGCAGACGTCAGAGTTTGTTGTACAGACAAGGAGTCCAAGCGAGAGAGATAGAAGTACAATCCAGCTCAGGCAGGGGAACAATGGCAAAGTTCTAGGACAGTTTTCTCAAACCCTCCCCTCGTGCCGCCACAGAGGCAAGGGGTGCTGGCACAAGTAGTGCAATGTTTGGGAAGATGGTGAGGGACTACCTTGCAGCTCGTACAAACATCCTCCGTGATTCCTCTGTGCCTTTTAATTATTGGGTATCCAAGCTGGACACGTGGCATGAACTGGCTCTCTACACCTTGGAGGTCATGGCCTGCCCTGCTGTTAGCGTTCTGTCAGAGCGGGTTTTTAGTGCCGCTGGTGGAATTATAACAGATAAGCGCATCTGCCTGTCAACTGACAATGCTGACAGGCTGACTCTTATAAAAATGAACAAGGGTTGGATTGGGCAAGACTTCTGTACACCACCGAATGCAAACAGCGAAACATAACCTCAAATACATTGTCTTTTTTATGGAGGTGTATTCTCATGCACCTCTTCACAATCACACATGGGTATCTGCTTCCTGATTTGGTATGTTTGGTGTTATCCTCCTCCTTATCCTCATCCTCATCATCCACAACCAGTACAACACCAGGGTGAACGTATTCTGTGCTGCTACAGCCAGTCCAATTTTTGGCAAGGGTGTTTTTATGATGCCCGTTAGTAATTTTAAACCAAAACAAATGTTACTCCCCCAGGGGGAAATCTCATAAAAATGAGATGTACGTATATTCTTCCCATTTATTCTTATATTTTCCATTTTTCCTATCTGTGGAACATTCTCTTATGACCTAGTGTATTTCTCTCCGATATAAAAATAGTGAAATACTATTATATTATATTTTTATTTAGATCCCTGTCTCTGAGCTGTTGCTAGGGACAAATATATCTTGTTGGACACATTCTGGCTTCATATCTATGAACCTGTGTTCACCCCTTCCTTTTGTTATTTTCTTTCATAGGTGGATTCACACTTTTTATTTATTTGTTTGATTTCAGTATGATTTATCATTATGTCTCCTCATTCTCCACCACTAGATGACCAGGGTTTACGTTGTCTGTGCTGCTCCAGGCAGTCCAATTTTTGGCAAGGGTGTCTATGATGCCCATAAAATATTTTGAACAATTTTACTCTCCCAGGGGGAAATGTTTGTCAGCCCATGCACTTTGTGTATGGGCGTTACAAGTCTAGGAGACCTGCTCCTTTACATTGGGCCTAGTTTTTAATCATGCCTTCCTCCACGTCTGATCATCCTCCACCACTAGATCAAAAGGGTTTACGTGTTCCATGCCGCTACAGCCAGTTTTGCATTATTAACAATGGTGGGTGGGTAGGCTTTGCGTAAAAGACTTGTTCTAAAATAGGTTGAGGTGTACCCCACAGGGGAAATGTTTGTCAGCTCATGCACTTAGTGTATGGGCATTACGAGTCTAGGAGACCCGCTCCTTTAAATTGGGCCTAGTTTGTAATCAGGCCTTCCTCCACGTCTGATCATCCGCCGCCACTAGATCAAAAGGGTGTACGTGTTCCGTGCTGCTACAGCCAGTCCAATTTTTTGCAAGGGTGTTTTTATGATGCCCGTGACTAATTTAAAACCAAAACAAATGTTACTCCCCCAGGGGGAAATCTCATAAAAATGTGATGTACGTATATTCTTCCCATTTATTCTTATATTTTCCATTTTTCCTATCTAAGAAACAACCTCTTATGACCTAGTGTATACCTCTCCAATATAAAAATAGTGAAATACTATTATATTATATTTTTATTTAGATCCCTGTCTCTGAGCTGTTGCTAGGGACAAACATATCTCATTGGACACATTTTGAATTCATATCTATGGACCTGTGTTAGCCCTCCCTTGTGTTATTTTCTTTCATAGGTGGATTCATAGCTTTTATTTGTTTGATTTCAGTATGATTTATCATTATGTCTCCTCATTCTCCACCACTAGTCTATGATGCCCATAAAATATTTTGAACAATTTTACTGCCCCAGGGGGAAATGTTTGTCAGCCAGTGTATGAACATTCCAAGTGTAGGAGAGCCGCTCCTTTAAATTGGGCCTAGTTTTAAATCAGGCCTTCCTCCACGTCTCATCAGCAGCTGCCAGTAGATCCCCAAGGTTAACGTGTTCCGTGCTGCTACAGCCAGTGTCGAATTCCTAACAAGGGTGGGTGGTTATGCTGGGCGTAAAATACTTGTTATGGAAAACGTTGAAGTGTACCCCACAGGGGAAAATGTTTGCCAGGGCCAGCAAATTAGTGTATGGGCATTACGAGTCTAGGAGACCCGCTCCTTTATCTTATTGGTAAGATGTATGGGTGAAGATGAAGAAGCTTGTGCCACGGGTGTGTTTATAGTTAAGGACGGTGCACGCCTCTTTAAACTTAGTTTTTCTCGAGCATCCATCAGTTTGTTTGGTTTTCCTCTGACACTGATCTGCTTTCTGTAATTCAGCATCTCACAAACATATTGCACTTTGCCCTTTATACAGACACGTACGTGTTTGGCAACATGTTTTGGACGGGTATTTCTTTGGCAGAGTCTCATAGCGCATCTGTTACACCGATCTTCTGACAGGCAAGAAATGTATTCTGGTAATTGATGGTGGCTAAACGATGAATCATTGTAGGCTGTATCCTGGATCTCATACCTCCCATAGCCACTGCTGTTATTAATCATGTACTTTCCCATTCCTGTCATCACCATGCCCCTTTTCCTGATCACTTCATCCAACGATTCATCAACCATAGTGTTACTAAAAACCTGCACCTTCCCAGCAGCAACTGTGTAGGAAACCACTTTACAGTTTTGCAAGATGTTTATGATGCAACTAGAAAAAAAATGTACACACTATGTTGATATCTACCCCCAGGGGGAAATGTTTGCCAGCCAGTGTATGGGTATTCCAAGTGTAGGACACCCCTCCTTTAAATTGGGCCTAGTTTTGAATCAGGCCTTCCTCCACGTCTCATCAGCCGCTGCCAGTAGATCCCCAAGGTTAACGTGTTCAGTGCTGCTACAGCCAATGTCGAATTCCTAACAAGGGTGGGTGGTTATGCTGGGTGTAAAATACTTGTTATGGAAAAGGTTCAGGTGTCCCCCACAGGGGAAAATGTTTTCCAGGCCCAGCAACTTAGTGTATGGGCATTACGAGTCTATGAGACCTGCTCCTTTTTAATGGAAAAATATTTAGACTTGAGAGTCCTCAGTGGTTGATACCTTTTAATGGCTAACTGAAAAGATGGTAACAAATTGCAAGCTTTCGAGACTACTCCGGTCTCTTCATCCCTGTATCAGAAGCCAATCGACCGTCCAACATACCTTAAATGGGACAGTTTCCATCCAAAACACATAAAAAACTCTATAGTCTACAGCCAAGCCATCAGATACAACCGTATATGTTCCAACCCCATGGATAGAGATGAACACCTTGGTCGCCTCAGAAAGACTTTTTTGAACCAGGGCTACCATCCAAGAACAATTGAAAACCAAATTACAAGAGCCACCAGAATATCAAGGAATCACCTGCTACATTACAAAACTAAAGAAGAAAAAACCGGGTGCCTCTAGTGGTCACCTACAATCCAAATCTGGAGATGCTAAGGGGAGCTGCACGGAAACTACAACCTTTACTACAAAAAGATGCCCGATTACAATCCATATTTCCAGACCCCCCACTACTATGTTTTAGGCAGCCCCCAAATCTAAGAAGCATCATTGTCAGAAGCTCCCTGTCCTCCCCAACAGCTGCAGGAACCTTTCCTTGCAAACAGAAGAAGTGTAAAACATGTGCATCTATAATGACCACGGACAAGATAAAGATACCCAACTCCCATCAGGACTACAAGATCCCAGGTACTTTCAGCTGCATCACATCTAATGTGGTGTACCTAATTATATGTACTAAATGTCCAACTGGGGGTCTGTATGTGGGGGAGACCGGGCAAAAACTGAGAACAAGGATGAATTCTCATCGCCACACGATAAGAGAAAAAAGAATGGATTTACCTGTGGCAAAACACTTTTGCATGCCCGGTCATAGCATAATGGATATGGAATTACTGGTATTAAAATCTAACTTCAAATCTGAGAAAGATAGAAAGGTTTGGGAATACAAACTTATGATGACCTTTGACACTCTTAGTGCTGGAATGAACGTGTCACATGGATTCATGTCATTCTATATCAATTAAGGAATCTGCGTCTCTGACCTTCTAGGGGCATCAAAACACAACACCAGACCCCAATCAGAGGGTAATAAAACTCTCTCCTTATCTATGATCTGTTCCAATATTTATGTTCATTCCTCTGCCATAATGACAGTTCTGCTTCACGTCACTTGTCTTACCTATTGCACTATTCCTGTGTCCTCTTGTGTATATATATATATATGTGATTCTTCAGTTTTTGTTTTAGTCTTTGCCTGATGAAGAGACCGGAGTAGTCTCGAAAGCTTGCAATTTGTTACCATCTTTTCAGTTAGCCATTAAAAGGTATCAACCACTGAGGACTCTCAAGTCTAAATATTTTTCTATCTACTGGCTAACACGGTACGAAGATACACATCTTTCCTATACCTTTTTAATGGGACATTTTTGTTAAGAGGCCCTCCTCCTTGTTTCTTCCAAGGGGGGATTGTGCATATGACTTGGTAGCAGGGCAGGCCTTGCAGTCAAGGCAAAAAAAAAACAGAATGGGAGGACAAAAAGAATAATGTGAAGTGGATTTACCTGGGCCCATCCAGTACCTGGGTTCAAAGGCTTATTGGGGTGCATATGACTTGGTAGCAGGGCAGGCCTTGCAGTGAATGCATAAGAAAACAGAATGGGAGTACAAAATGAATAATGTGAAGTGGATTTTTCTGGACCCATCCAGTACTTGGGTTCAAAGGCTTATTGGGGTGCATAAGACTTGATAGCAGGGCAGGCCTTACAGTCAATGCAAAAAAAAAACAGAATGGGAGGACAACATGAATAATGTGAAGTGGATTTTCCTGGGCCCATCCAGTACGTGGGTTCAAAGGCTTATTGGGGTGCATATGACTTGGTAGCAGGGCAGGCCTTGCATTCATTGAAACATTTTTTATGGAAGTCCTCCTGGGCATCTCGTGAAAGGGGTATTGGGGTGCATCTAATTCTTGGCAGCCCATACACTCACTGCATAGGCTATAACAGTTTTGGAGACCCACTGTTTAATAATGGCCCTTTAAGCAGATTAATGCTGCCTGATGCCCCTGTAAAATAGGCTCTGTGACTTTAAGAGTCCCTTCTTCATAAATGAAACAAGATGTGTCTGCTCATGTGTCACACACCACATGGCCAGCTAGGGTTGTTAAATGTTACAATGACATTTCCCAGTGAATGCATTTGTTTTGGTTGAAATCAATAATAAAGTAGAAAACGCGTCTGAACATATCCCAAGTGGTGGAGGAACATTTTGGTCTGGGGTTAATTATTTTGCCTCATATACAAGTCATTAACATGGAAATGATGTGTCTTAACATATTTCCCAGAAAAATCAGTTTTGGTTTAGTTTTGGTATGTTTTTTTGGTGCACGGTAAAAATGGCATGAAACTCTGACAACATTGTTTAAAGCTGTGAACTAGGAGTCAGGAATGCTTCCAGGGGCGATCCCCATGGTGTCCCCATATCATTTGAGCAGTGTTTCCATTATTTTAGACGCATTTAGACCTTAAAAGGACCCCCGGGGGGGATCGCAGCAAAAATGCTCGGGTCTCCCATAGACTTACATTGGGCTCATTGCGTAATCTGTTCGACCCGAACAACGAGCACCCGAGCATTTTAGTGCTCGCTTATAACTAGTTAGGACCTCTCTAGAGGCCATTGTGGAGACCATCTTGGATTTCTCGAAGGTGTCGTATTATAAATTGAATGCCACAAAATCCATGGTATACAGTGTTGGGATAGAAAAGGACGTGCAATCTGAACTTCAACGTTTCCATTTATTTGGAATGAAGAAAATATGGTATACTTGGGGATTAAACTAACTAAAACTAAAAAACTAGTACAACAGAATGTTAAGTCATTGTTGCAGGAAATTAAAGCCGATTTGGATAGGCAGACCTCTCTTCCTTTATCTTGGTGGGCAAGAATTCAAGCTGTGAAAATGCTGATTTTCCCCAAAATCTTGTATGTTTTTAGGTGCATTCCCTTATCCTTCCCTTCCAAAGAAATTCTCAAACTATAATCATTGCTGGGTAAGTTTATTTGGGCTAAAAAGAAACTCAGAATAGCACGTAATGTAATGTACCACCATTATAATCTGGGAGGCATGGGGTTCCCTAATTTAGCCAACTACTACAAAGCCTCCATACTAGATGCAATTGGGAGCTGGTGGCGAGAAGACTGGACGTAGAAATAGATGCAGATCGAACTGCAAAATGCTCCTAGGGGTTCCACACATTGGTTATTGGAATCACTTTTCCTTGGGAAAGTAGAATATAATTTACCTTTAAATTTGATGTCTACCCTAGCAAAGCTATGGAGGAATATTAACCCTAACTACTTACATTTTCTTTCCCCTTGAGGAAGCAACACGTTGGCGTTGCGAAACGCGCGTCGGGGCGTTAAATTTATCTCCCCACATATTCTCCTTTGCCTTAGTGATTTGGTAAGATTATCTTTATAACACCTACAATGTATTGTACTTTCATCATGTCATTTTCACAATGTGTTATATGAGATATGGACACTGTTGAGACTACCTATATCTGGCACTTGCCATTGTCATTACAGTGTTTCTTGTGACATGGGACATGTTGTATGAGATATGAACATTATTGAGACTGCTTTTATCTGACACTTGTCATCTCTACTATAGCGCTACTAGTGACATATTGATATAGATCCGATGCAGCCAAACTACATCTGACAGTATTATCTAATGGTGTTACTACACACCCATCTGTTATAGGTTCAGCAGTACTATTTATATGGGATTACACATTGTACAAATGTGAGTTTGCTGCTTTCTGCTGTATGTGGATATATACCGTATATACTCATGTATAAGCCGACCCGTGTATAAGCCGACCCCCCTAATTTTGCCACAAAAAACTGGGAAAACTTATTGACTCGTGTATAAGCCGGGTGTATAAACTGCCCTCCTGCTCTGTGCTGCCCCCGTCCTGCTCCTTGCTCCCCCATCCAGCTCTGTGCTCCCCCATTCTCCTCTGTACTCCCCCCTCCTGCTCCGTCCTCCGCTGTGCTCCCCCATTCCTTCTCCGTCCTCCTGTGCCCCCCCGTCCTGCTCCGTGCTCCTCTGTGCCCTCCATCCTTCCCCCCGTCCTGCTCTGTGCTCCTCTGTGCCCTCCATCCTCCCCCCGTCCTGCTCTGTGCTTATTGTCCTCCTCCATGCTTCCCCCGTCCTCCGTTCTCCCCCCCGTCCTCATCCATGCTTCCCCCGTCCTCCTCCATGCTTCCCGTCCTCTGTTCTCCCCCCCGTCCTCCTCCATGCTTCTCCCGTCCACCATTCTATCCCCAGTCCAGCTCCGTGCTCCTTGTCCTCTCCTCCATCATACTCACCCCTCCCCATGCCATCGCTGAGCGTCCCTGCAATCCTGCGTTCTCCCGGCTTCCTGCAGCTCTCCAGCACTGAGCGGTGATGTAATACGCTCATTAAGGCCATGAATATGGAGGCCACGCCCATGGGAGTGGCGTCGCGTCCATATTACATGACCTTAATGAGCGGGTATTACATCACCGCTCAGTGCTGGAGAGCTGCAGGAAGCAGGGGAGAACGCAGGATTGCAGGGACCCTCAGCGATGGCACGGGGAGGGGTGAGTATGATCCCAGCCACCGGCTCCTGCCGCGGCATCCCCTCCCCCGCTGGTTTCTGCCCTATGACTCGTGTATAAGCTGAGGGGGCATTTTCAGCATGAAAAAAGGTGCTGAAAATCTCGGCTTATACACGAGTATATACGGTACCTATAATTAAATACAAACCATTTTAAGCTAGCAGTACTATTATCCTTGCAGTCTTTCATATGTTCATAATGTGAGTCTGCTGATCCCATATACATGTATTACCCATAGAGTAATCTTTATGGATATGGTTATACACCTGTGTGGCCCAGCTGCACTTGGTACACATGTTCTCAGGAAAATGCACAGATAAGGTAATTGTGAAGCCTGATATTCATTCACATCACACACTTCCAACACTGCCACCAGAGGGCAACTTAGACTATTTAAGTTAGTGTGACGTAGCAGTAGCAGGTCAGTTGAGACCAGTTCCTGTCTCAGGACAGAGCAGTTCAGTCTTGGAGGGAGAGGAGAGAAGACTGATTCCTGACAGAGCTCAGGTAGTTCATTTTGTACTGAAGTGGAGGCTAGTACGAGTGGGAAGGAATCACTCTAGCCTAGTCAGAGCTACATTTGAATCTGAAGCTGTTACTCAGAACAAGCCTGTGTTCCCTATGAACGTGGAAAGTAACTCTCAGAGCGTGCATGAAATCAGTTTGACAGAAGCTCCTGATAGCCACTCTGGACAGAGTTTAAGAAGGAAAGAAGGAAAGGGATTACAGCAGTTATAACAACGAGTCAACTGAGAACAGGTCAGTGAGCTTGGAAGAATAACTGAAAACTACACCTACTGTTACCCGTGCTTATGTTAAGGGCAAGAGCAGGGCGACAGGCGAGTGGAGAAAGAAGGACAAGTGACTCAGGTGACAGATCATCTTCACTTAATTAACCGGACACCGGGGTCCGAAGCATTGCTAGTACTTCACGTCTAGTAATAAGATACATCGGAATCCTTGCTGGACTTCAAGTCACAGAAGGTAGCCCTAAGCGTTGATACGTAACTGGAGTCAGGGAGAACAAGGACTTTTAGCCAGGCCAAGCTTAGAGGACTTCGTTCTTGCCAGCCTCTGAGCATCAGAGACAGAAAAGACTCTACCACAATGTCAGCCGGGCGTAGCTGCTATAGACAGAGTTAAACTTGACTTCATGCAAGTTAGGACTCACATACACTTCAAGGAGAAAGGAGGCCTTAAACCTACTCAGCAATTCCCTGAATGTGCATTCTCCAACCTGACCAGCTTCCCGGGACATACCTGCCAACAACATCAGTAAAGGTATGGAAAGAGACTGAATTGTGTGTGACTGACTTATTCTGCAACACCATTGACTTTGAGGGAACAGTCCCACCTGTGGGGGACTTAACATCAAGCTGCCTAATAACATCCCCTCAGAAGATTAACACTGCAGCGCTGGTCTAACTGATCAGAAACCACAGGTGGCGTCACAACTGTTACTAAAATCCCCTGTAAATATTCCCCCATTGTATGAGCGCCCAGGGCCACGGACCGAGCTCTGCTGCCAGTGACATTCCCCATAGACTTCCATGGGCTCGGTGCCGAGTACCCCATAACCCTGGTACCGTGTGCGCGTCATCTTTGGCGTCACGAACAGGATACGAAGCTTACAATTTGTGAGTCCTGTGTTGCCTATTGGACTGTTTTGTGCAAAAAGACTGTGAGCAGCTTTTGTGATTTTTGGCGCCATTTTCCGTCATTTTGCCGCCATATTCGCGCCCTGAGGCGCTGGTGAAGAAGGTGGCGTGCATTCGTGGGCGTGTACCCCCCCTGTGGCGCGAAAGTGATGGGCGCCCTCTCTCAAATGCTACTATAATGTGAGAGCCTGCCCAACTGCAAGGGAGGTCCGCCTCCTCTTCATCCTCTATGCCAAAAAGAGGAAGCGCAAATCCCGCCCCCACAGAGGAGACCAGATTGTTCCTGATGGAAAGCACAGTCTGGCCTGGAGAGAGATGGCGGAAGGACAGGAGACGCTGTGTGGAGGAGCGGCGGCGCTCAGGCCCCGTTCCCCAGAAGAGCTGCCGCCTGTGCCTGAGCCGTCCCCAGGTCGGGACACCGACCAAATCATGCTGGAATTAGAGGAGGGAATGCGGTGCTCAGGGACATGATCCAGCGCCGTGAAGAGATGGACGAGACGGAGAGAAGCTGGCGTGCCCGGAAACAGCGGCTGCTGTGGGACGCAATGCCTCTCTCCCCAGGAACGAAGCCATTACCTGTGCTCCCTGTGCCACCACAGCCAGCAGCTGATGAGAAACCAGAGGCCGCCTCCAAAAGTGCTGATCCCGACTCCACCGATGAAGCGGTCGGAGAGAAGGAGGCTGAGGAGGCCCTGCCCGTTCCGGAGTGCCAGCCAGGCCAGGAGGCCGCAGCGGAATGCAGTTCCCCGGTAGGGACGCCGGAGGAGACCCAGCCGTCAGCGCAACAGGTTAGTGCGTCTCCAGCTGAGCCACTGCGCGCACCTGCATCGTGTACTGAGTCCTTCCCTGCATCGCACCAGTATTGTGCGTCCTCAACTGAGCCACTGTATGCATCTGCGTCCTATTCTACAACGCAGCAAGAAAGTGCGTTCCAAAGTGAGCCAAACCTGTATTTAGAAGAGGCACCTGTAAGGCTCCAGGAAGTCGCAAAGCCAATCGCAAAAGTGAAACAAGGACTGTAGCCACGCAAACGCAGATTGCAGGCCATGACTTGTTCGTTATGCATTCAAAAGCGCACTGCGTCGTTCCAGCCCCAGGAATGGAAGACGTCCTTAATATCTGCAAGAAAGAAGAAGACCAGTAGGACCCAGACAGGGTTTACTGCACCTGTATAAAGTTGAAGAAATGTTTAAAGAAGAAATTGCACTTTATTGTCTTTTGCTAAATGTGATGATGTTTGCATAGAATACCCCAGTTGGGTAAAGTGAGTCAATTGAAATGTGATTTTACTTGAAAAATGTTTTATCCAAAGACTGCGTGGCTGTGGACTGTGCCAGCCCAAAAACTTTCATTGTAAATAGTTCGCACTTCAGTGCCCCATCTTGGTTTTACATAAAGCCTTACTACCTCTGAAGAAAAACCCGTATGGTGTGGCCTAGAGTGAGGTCTGCAGCTCAGAAGTCCTGCAGCCCACCCAGGACCCACGTGGGAGGTTTTTGGTGCGGGTCCTCCACAAGAATCTTGTCTTATATATATTTATGAAAAAAAAAATGTGTTTTGATATTTTTCTACTTGCTCATGTATACATTGCAACGTTAAAGAGTCCTTACCTCCCGCAAGGGATGAGTTAAAATGTTTATGTTATATGCAAAACAAAAATGTTTTTCTTTTCTATTTCAGCCCGGAGTGCTGAGTTTAACCAGGGGGGATGTGTGGCCCAGCTGCGCTTGGTACACATGTTCTCAGGAAAATGCACAGATAAGGTAATTGTGAAGCCTGATATTCATTCACATCACACACTTCCAACACTGCCACCAGAGGGCAACTTAGACTATTTAAGTTAGTGTGACGTAGCAGTAGCAGGTCAGTTGAGACCAGTTCCTGTCTCAGGACAGAGCAGTTCAGTCTTGGAGGGAGAGGAGAGAAGACTGATTCCTGACAGAGCTCAGGTAGTTCATTTTGTACTGAAGTGGAGGCTAGTACGAGTGGGAAGGAATCACTCTAGCCTAGTCAGAGCTACATTTGAATCTGAAGCTGTTACTCAGAACAAGCCTGTGTTCCCTATGAACGTGGAAAGTAACTCTCAGAGCGTGCATGAAATCAGTTTGACAGAAGCTCCTGATAGCCACTCTGGACAGAGTTTAAGAAGGAAAGAAGGAAAGGGATTACAGCAGTTATAACAACGAGTCAACTGAGAACAGGTCAGTGAGCTTGGAAGAATAACTGAAAACTACACCTACTGTTACCCGTGCTTATGTTAAGGGCAAGAGCAGGGCGACAGGCGAGTGGAGAAAGAAGGACAAGTGACTCAGGTGACAGATCATCTTCACTTAATTAACCGGACACCGGGGTCCGAAGCATTGCTAGTACTTCACGTCTAGTAATAAGATACATCGGAATCCTTGCTGGACTTCAAGTCACAGAAGGTAGCCCTAAGCGTTGATACGTAACTGGAGTCAGGGAGAACAAGGACTTTTAGCCAGGCCAAGCTTAGAGGACTTCGTTCTTGCCAGCCTCTGAGCATCAGAGACAGAAAAGACTCTACCACAATGTCAGCCGGGCGTAGCTGCTATAGACAGAGTTAAACTTGACTTCATGCAAGTTAGGACTCACATACACTTCAAGGAGAAAGGAGGCCTTAAACCTGCTCAGCAATTCCCTGAATGTGCATTCTCCAACCTGACCAGCTTCCCGGGACATACCTGCCAACAACATCAGTAAAGGTATGGAAAGAGACTGAATTGTGTGTGACTGACTTATTCTGCAACACCATTGACTTTGAGGGAACAGTCCCACCTGTGGGGGACTTAACATCAAGCTGCCTAATAACATCCCCTCAGAAGATTAACACTGCAGCGCTGGTCTAACTGATCAGAAACCACAGGTGGCGTCACGAACTGTTACTAAAATCCCCTGTAAATATTCCCCCATTGTATGAGCGCCCAGGGCCACGGACCGAGCTCTGCTGCCAGTGACATTCCCCATAGACTTCCATGGGCTCGGTGCCGAGTACCCCATAACCCTGGTACCGTGTGCGCGTCACACCCATCTGTCATAGGTTCAGCAGTATCATTTATATGGTGATTACACATTTACAAACGTGAGTTTACTGCTATCCGCTGCATATGGATACATATCTATAACTGATATAAACCACTTTAGTTAAACTTGGTACTATTACCTTTGCAGTCTTTCATATGTCCATAATGTGAGTCTGCTGATCCCATATACATGTATTACCCACAGAGTAATCTTTATGGATATGGCTGTTTGACTCCACAGATACTTAAGTGTTCACTTTTCTGAGGCAATTGAGTATTATGTGAGGTGGTTCTTGTTTGCAATTGTCACCTGATGTATTGTACTATTATTGATATTAATGTTGTTACCAATAAAATTTTCTACTTTTATGATTAAATATAAATGCCTTATAGCTCTTTTTTCTCCTGTTCTCCTTACATTTTCTTTTGTCTGATATCTCTATCTAGAGCTATTGAAACGCATATCCCAGACTTGTGCCTGGAAAATGGGAAGAGTTGGGGAATTCTAAACTGAATCACTTCTTTGAATCCTCCCATTGCAGAGCCTTCAATTCTCTACAGGAACAATTTGGTCTCAGTAAGACTTGTTTTTATCAATACCTGCAAAGTAGACACTTATTTACTTCTCAGTCTTTCGTGGTGGATGACCTCCCTAGGAATTCTGCAGGCTGGGGCCGACTTTTTTGCTCCACAAACCCCCCAATCAAAGGTCTTTCTTACATATACAAACTATTATCACACGATACAGATATTAAATCAAAGTATCGCTATATGCTAAAGTGGGAAAAGATCTTTTCATTCAATGCTTCGATGGAACAATGGTGGGAGTCGACTAGATGGATTTGGAAGTCCTCTTCCTGTATTAACCATGTGGAGCAAATTAAAAAGATTCAGTTAGATTGGTATATGTGCCCTTTGATGATTGCATCTTATTCCCTCCCAATTTTCTTCCTTGTGTTGGAAGGGGTGTCAATTATTGGGGGGATATTGGGCAAATGTGGTGGTTCTGCCCTAAGGTCCAGGTATTTTGGGAAGCGGTGGAGGACCTCATTAACTCTCTTACAGATATTAGAATAAATCTCTCAGGCCAATTAGCAGTCCTTATCATTGGTATAGACAACCTTCCTTTTCCTGTAAGAACCTGTGTTTCTCATATCCTTATTGCTGCCAGACAATGCTTAGCACTTTGTTGGAAGACTCCCAGGGTACCTGTAGTAGTTGATTTGATAGACAAAATGAATATACATTGCCAATACAAATCAATCCTCACTTTAAACCTGTCACATAGAACCAATATAGAGGAAAGGTGGGCCTTATGAAGTGCTTCACAGTGGGCATATATCAATAATATTCTCTGAATTCAGTTTTTGAAACTCTAGTTCTTTCAAATGAAGTATGCATTCTTAGATCTCTAATTTCTGTTTATTGGTTATTTTGTTATTCCCATATTTATGCCTCCGATTCCTAATTTCACATTCCCCATCCTATACCAACTACCCCTGCTCTCTTCCCTCCTTATCCCCCCTGTTTATATATAATTTTAAGGTAAATGTGTCATATACAAATGTATCAAACCTCAGTGCCTTTCACTTGTTACTGTTTTTGGAAAAGATCAAGAAAAAGTTATTGGTTTAAAAAAAATGTCTTCCTTGGTCACACAGCTGTCCTGTCTTTGTATTTCTTCTCATTGTGACACTGCTTAGAAGGGTGATTGGCCAAATCTTGTATGATAAAGTTTGCATGGTGCTAGTCACATGATCGCCCAGGTAACCATGGGACGCCAGGCTTTGCATATACTGTAGTATAGACTTGCTGGCACTGTTTAGCATGTTTTTTTGTATCTGTAATTAGTCCATTGACTAAATGATTTTGGTTTGCTTTTATTTCCCCTAGGGCAAATGGACGAAGGGCAACCGCTTCTGGAATTTTGAATCGAAAAATAAAGACTGCAAAATAGGCTTTGATATTTTGCACCCTGCCCATCCTTCCCCATTTTTTTGGTTCGAAAAATGAATAAAATTTTAAAAATGGTGTCCTGCGTTGTACAAATACTGGAGTGTACCTCATGCTGTGTTTTAGTGGAAGTCATACATGTGAAAGGACTTGCTGGAAGCCCCCAATCCATGCCATCCCTCCTTGTAATTAAAATGCGTAGCAATGGGAAAAAAAATATTAAATCCTAGCAACCTTAGTACCAGACTTGGCATGATCTGGCTATACAAGCAAATACAACCTGCACAGCGAATGGCTTTTTGTATAATACCTTTCATCTGCACCACTATATTACTGATGCTTTGAAATTGTAATTACAAGTTATTAGTTTAAAAAAAAAGTTGTCTTTTTGACACTTTTTGACACTTTTCACTCCCTCCTCAGGCCAAAAGCACAAGCCCCTATCACAGATATTTGTGCTGACGACCTGGCCTCCCACTTTATAGAAAAAATAGATACTATCCGTCAGGAAATCTGCTCTCAACCACCAAGTGCTGTGACTCCCATCCCACCCTGCATTTCCCCTGGCTCACTTTCCACATTTGATCCCATCACAGAAGAAGAAGTCTCCAGACTCCTCTCTTCCTCTCGTCCGACTACATGCACTACCGACCCCATCCCCTCACATCTCCTCCAGTCTCTCTCTCCAGTTGTCACAACTCACCTAACTACAATCTTTAATCTCTCACTCTCCTCTGGCATTTTCCCATCCTCCTTCAAACACTCCATCATTACTCCATTACTAAAGAAACCCGCTCTTGACCCTTCCTGCACAAACAACTACAGACCGGTCTCCAATCTCCCCTTCATCTCTAAACTTTTGGAGCGCCTAGTCTACTCCCGCCTCACCCGTTACCTCTCCACTTACTCCCTCCTAGACCCTTCACAGTCCGGCTTCCGCCCCCTACATTCGACTGAAACTGCACTCATCAAAGTGACCAATGACCTTCTTACAGCAAAACGTAACGGCGACCACTCTCTGCTCATTTTCTCGACCTTTCTGCAGTTTCGACACGGTTGACCACCGTCTCCTACTCTCTAGGCTCCAGTCACTAGGTATTAAGGACACTGTTCTCTCCTGGTTCTCCTCCTATCTTTCTGACCGCTCCTTCAGTGTTTCGTTCTCTGGCTCCACGTCATCTCCTCTTCCTCTCACTGTCGGTGTACCCCAAGGCTCAGTCCTTGGCCCCCTTCTCTTCTCTCTCTACACGGCCCCAATTGGACAGACCATCAGCAGATTTGGCTTTCAGTACCATCTTTATGCCGATGACACACAACTATACACGTCATCCCCCGACCTTACCCCCGCTGTTCTACAGAACACCACCGACTGTCTGTCCGCAGTCTCCAACATCATGTCCGCTCTCTATCTGAAACTTAACCTCTCCAAGACTGAACTCCTTCTGCTCCCGCCGTCTACTAACCTCCCTAAATCTGACATTTCCCTCTCTGTGGGCGGCACCATAATAACACCCCGGCAGCAGGCTGCTGTCTGGGTGTTATGTTTGACACCAATCTCTCCTTCACCTCCCATATACAATCTCTTGCCCGCTCTTGCCGTCTACACCTAAAGAACATCTCTAGAATCCGCCCTTTTCTCACCATGGAAACAACAAAAACCCTCACTGTAGCATTGATCCACTCCCGCCTGGACTACTGCAACGCTCTATTACTTGGCCTCCCCATTACTCGACTATCCCCTCTCCAGTCCATCCTTAATGCAGCAGCCAGGGTCATCCATCTGGCTAATCGGTACTCGGACGCGTCCGCTCTTCGCCAGTCCTTACACTGGCTGCCCATTCATTATAGGATCCAATTCAAAGTACTGGTTCTCACCCACAAAGCTCTCCACAGTGCAGCACCCCCCTACATCTCCTCCCTCATTTCTATCTATCGGCCTAACCGACTGCTGCGCTCTGCAAACGACTTTCGACTAACCTCTGCACTAATCCGTACCTCCCACTCCCGACTCCAAGACTTCTCCCGCGCTGCGCCAATCCTCTGGAATGCTCTACCCCAAGAAATTAGAACTATCCACAATTTGCATGGTTTCAGGAGCTCCCTCAAAACACATTTGTTCAGAGTGGCCTATCACATTCACTAACCAAAGTCGTTCTATGTTTAAGTGTGTATGTGTAGCCCATTCACTATCTCCATCCATGCCTCACTCCCTCAAGATGGCTGGACCATCATTGTAAATGCACCATTGTATATACACACCTGTACTTTGTATCTCCCCCACCTCATTGTAGATTGTAAGCTCTCACGAGCAGGGTCGGCTTATTTTGCTTTAATTATTGTATTAACGTTGTTACCTATGACTTGTGTTTTGAAACTGTTAAACTGTAAAGCGCTGCGGAATATGTTGGCGCTATATAAATAAAGATTATTATTATTATTATTGTCTTCCTTGGTCACACAGCTGTCCTGTCTTTATATTTCTTCTCATTGTGACACTGCTTAGAAGGGTGATTGGCCAAATCTTGTATGATAAAGGTCGCATGGCGCTAGTCACATGATCGCCCAGGTAACCATGGGACCCCAGGCTTTGCATGTAGTATAGACTTGCTGGCACTATTTAGCATTTTTTTTTTGTTTCTGTAATTCGTCCATTGACTAAATGATATTGGTTTGTTTTTTCTCTCCCTAGGCAAATGGACGAAGGGCAACTGCTTCTGGAATTTCGAATCAAAAAATAAAGACTTCAACAAGGCGAAAATAGGCTTTGATATTTTGCACCCTGCCCATCCTTCCCCTTTTTTTTGGTTCGAAAAATGAATAAAATTTAAAAAATGGTCTTCCGTGTTGTACAAATACTGGAGTGTACGTCACGCTGTGTTTTAGTGGAAGTACCAAGTATTCCAATTTGCTTGACCCGAACAACGAGCACCCGGGCATTTTAGTGCTCACCCATCACTAGTTCCTATCTCTTCTCTTGCTGTGGGGCAGATAGAAAATTTAATAGGATTTAAGAATGAGAATATTCAATTTTCTCAGAACGTTTATACTGCTTGAAGTACACATTTGATTAAAGTACACAGTTAGCAGTTTGAGCAGAGCATTTATTCCCTTGTAGGAGCAGAGGAAAAAAAATCCCTTTTATAAATCCTTTAAAGGTAAATCTCCCAAATCTGTACCCAGACAATAATGGCTATCCTCACAATTTTAATGTGGAGCCTCTGCAGGTGTAATTATATTGCATTAAATCGATGCAGCCATACAGGTGAGTAGGATATGCACAATGCACCGCTGGACCAGTATCTTTCCTTTTCCTCTGGACTGTCCTAAAACCCGTGTGTAGCCCTGGTGGTAGGCACACGCAGTACCCTGGAGAGTGTATGGCGAGACGGCGGCTTAATGCTCAATATGCATTCACTCTACACACATTAGACACACCCCTAGGGTAGTGAAGTGTACTCTAGAGGAGTGGTCAAAGTAGTAAGTGTTAGAGTGAGGAGTCTAGTTCCTGTCTTTGGACAGTGAGGACGTGTGGAGTAGAGCTTAGACATCTGTGAGAAGACGTTTGGAGGGAGGAAAGAGTCTAGCCTGCTTCATCCCAGTTCATTTAGTGGAGTCTGGTATAGGTGTTTGGAATACACCTTAGTCTGGTCAGAGCTGTATCACCCTCTCAGCACCCACTGAAGAAAGGAGAAGTAATAGCACGGAAAGTCATCAGCATTCCTGTCTAGAGGACGGTATCAGGTACAGTGACGTGCTCCTGCCTGTGATAACTGAGCATCCGTGGCTGACTTCATTGGAAGGAAAAGGAAAGGAGTGACTGCTCGACCCTGGGCTAGTAAGAGTGCTTATGTTACCAGCGTGGACAAGGCGAAAGGCAAGTGGATTATAGAATTAGTGCTACAGGATTACAGAAGTCCAGCACGTTACTACCGGTCACTGGGGACCGAAGAATCACTGTTGTTTCAGGCACGGTGACAGGAAAACCAGGAATCTACCGGACCCTAGGTCGCGGCAGACAAGCCCCTTATAGTCAGTACGTAGCTGGGGTCAGGGGGAGTGAAGACTTTGGAGTTCTGCAGGACCACGTAAGGATTCAGCTCCTTCACAGAAGGCCCCTAACACTAAGCTGACTGGGCAGGTACAGCTTTGGATAAGCTGGAGAATTGAGGGAACTACGCTCCATGCTAGTTGCACTCGTCATATTGGAGATAAAGGAGGCCCCTAACTTGTCCAGCTGCCGTCTCAAGATACACTCTCCTTGGATCAGCCTCCCTGGGACCTGCCTTAACATCTTGCAAGTAAAGGTATGGAAAGACGCTGACCGTGTGAGACTGTGTTCTTTAACCGCACTCGACTTCACTACTCACATAGACTTTGAGGGACCAGTCCCACCTGTAGGGGACCCGACATCTAGCTGCCTCACCATCCCCTCAGAGATCTACAGCAGCGCTGGTACTAATTACCAGAACACTACAGGTGGCGTCACGAACTGTACATAATCAATCCCCTGTAAATATATCCCCAACATACGCCAGACCGCCCGGGCCACAGACCGAGCCACAGCTACCTGTGACAAGAATCCCCATAGACTTCCATGGGCTCGGCTCTGAGTACCCCATTGCCCTGGTAACCCACAATTGTGGTGGCGGGTCGACACAAAACTTTGGCGTCACGAACAGGATACGAAACTCGCGAAATTGCGAGCCCTGCGTGCCTAAGGACTTGTTTTTGTGAAAAGGACTGTTTGCACTTTTGGCGCCAAAATCGCCATTTTTGTCGCCATATTCGCGCCCTCAGGCGCTGGAGAAGAAGGTGGGCGTACCTTCGTGGGCGTCTACCCCCCTGTGGCGCGAAGAAAATGCCTGCCCTCTCAAAGTGCTACTACAACATGCGGTCCTGCCCTACAGCAAAGGAGGTCCGCCTCCTCTTCACCTTCCCTGCGAGGAGGAGGAGACGCAAACCCCACCTCCACGGAAGAGACCGGATGTCTCCGCAGAAAGAAGAAAGAATCTTCTGGAAAATGATGGAGGCAGGACGTGTGCAGCCGAGCGGGGCAGCGGAGGAAGGCAGGCCCCGTGCCCCCGCCAAGCTGCCATCGGCATCGGAGACTTATGCGATCCTGCACCTGCAACAGGCGTTGTTAGAGGTTCGGGAGGAGAACTCACGCCTAAAGAAAATGTTCCAACCTGGACTGGAGGAGATAGAGAGACGCCGATGTAACCTGCTGAAGTGGCAAATGACGAACACGGCGTCCTCCCCCCTCAACGAACCCCCACGATTCCAAAAACCGAAAAGTCTGCTGCCCAAGGCGAAGGAGCAACCGGAGGCTGCCCCCGAAAGTACCGTTCCCGATCCCACTGGTGAAGCGGTGGACGCGGAGGAGGTTGAGGAGGTACAGCCAATCCCGGAACGCCCGCCCGGCCAAGAGGCCGCAGCAGATTATCGGTCCCCGGCAGGGACACCGGAGGGGTCCTGTCCGTCACTACCAGACATCGACTGGGACGACTGGGACGAAATGGCGCGCCTGGATGACGTCGCCTACACCGCCCAGTGGGAGCAAGAATGGCAGAGTCGTGAGGAGACGAAGAGGCGCCAGCAGGAGGAAGAGCGGGAAATCCAGAAGAACCGCCAGCGGCAGTATGCCGAGCTGATTGCCGACAAGGAGACTGTCCGTCGCGACAAAGGTACCTTACGGGAACCGCGGCGGCGGGGGTGTGTGACTGAGTTCCAGCTCCGGAAGGGCTGGGGCTTTATCCGTGAACCGGGCCTCTACCCAGGGGTCTTCGTCAGCAGGCGTGACGTGGAATCTCACCTGCCGCAAGGTCATCCCGGGAGGGACTTAGTGAACGGAGATATAGTCACCTATACGCGGCATTGGGGAATGAAGGGGTGGTATGCCCTGAACGTCGCCATCGTCCGCGACCCCGTCCCAGACGCAGGTACCGTCACCATTACCGCAGCGTCCCCGTTTCCAGCTCAAGCAGCGTCCGGCCGTGCCCCAGCATCGCCCCTTCAAAGTCATCGCAACTAGCGACCCAGAGTGCATCACGAATTAAAGTCACCTCTTCATCGCAACGTGCGACACAGTCTCGATCGCAATCCCTAACGCGGTCCATATCGCTAACAGTAATTGAGACGCAATCGGTGTCATGTGGAGAGACTGTACCAGTTGCGCCCCTGGAGGTTCGCACCAGAACTGTCGCAACCCAGACCCTGATCGCAGCACATGATTTGCTGGTCTTGGGATCAAGGGCTCATTGCATCGTTCCAGCCCCGGGGTGGAAAATGTAGTGGAAAAAGTATTTGCAGAAAATGAATAAATAGTAAAGGGTTGGTGAGATCCATATCGGGTCTACCATCAGTACTATAGCAAAAAGTTTAAAATGTTTTTTGAAAAAGTTTTGCACAGATTAAAAATAGTGAATACATATTTCTAATTATAGAATGCCCGGCTGGGTAAATGATAAATGGTAATTGATAGATGAAAAGCAGTTGCACTTTGATAATGTGATTTAATGTGATATGTCTTCGTTTAACAAATGGACTTTTGAGGTTAAGGACTATGCTAACCTAGAACTTTCTTGTACATAGTTGCGCTTCGGTGCCCTATCTTGGTTTTACAAAAACCATCCATAACTACCTCTGAAAAACAAAACCCGTGTGGTGTGGCACTGAGTGAGGTCTGCAATCGGACGTCCTGCAGCCCACCCAGGACCCACGTTGAAGGTTTGGTGCGGGTCCTTCACAAGTATCTTGTATATTTATTTATTGAATGCTATTTGATACTATTTGTATTTTTGTATTAAAGTTTGTAACGTTCAAAGTATTCTTACCTCCCGGATGGGAAGATGTTATTGTTAAATGTTAATGCATAAACAAAATGTCTTTTGTATTTCACAGCCCGGGAGTGCTGTCGTTTACCATGGGGGAATGTGTAGCCCTGGTGGTAGGCACACGCAGTACCCTGGAGAGTGTATGGCGAGACGGCGGCTTAATGCTCAATATGCATTCACTCTACACACATTAGACACACCCCTAGGGTAGTGAAGTGTACTCTAGAGGAGTGGTCAAAGTAGTAAGTGTTAGAGTGAGGAGTCTAGTTCCTGTCTTTGGACAGTGAGGACGTGTGGAGTAGAGCTTAGACATCTGTGAGAAGACGTTTGGAGGGAGGAAAGAGTCTAGCCTGCTTCATCCCAGTTCATTTAGTGGAGTCTGGTATAGGTGTTTGGAATACACCTTAGTCTGGTCAGAGCTGTATCACCCTCTCAGCACCCACTGAAGAAAGGAGAAGTAATAGCACGGAAAGTCATCAGCATTCCTGTCTAGAGGACGGTATCAGGTACAGTGACGTGCTCCTGCCTGTGATAACTGAGCATCCGTGGCTGACTTCATTGGAAGGAAAAGGAAAGGAGTGACTGCTCGACCCTGGGCTAGTAAGAGTGCTTATGTTACCAGCGTGGACAAGGCGAAAGGCAAGTGGATTATAGAATTAGTGCTACAGGATTACAGAAGTCCAGCACGTTACTACCGGTCACTGGGGACCGAAGAATCACTGTTGTTTCAGGCACGGTGACAGGAAAACCAGGAATCTACCGGACCCTAGGTCGCGGCAGACAAGCCCCTTATAGTCAGTACGTAGCTGGGGTCAGGGGGAGTGAAGACTTTGGAGTTCTGCAGGACCACGTAAGGATTCAGCTCCTTCACAGGAAGGCCCCTAACACTAAGCTGACTGGGCAGGTACAGCTTTGGATAAGCTGGAGAATTGAGGGAACTACGCTCCATGCTAGTTGCACTCGTCATATTGGAGATAAAGGAGGCCCCTAACTTGTCCAGCTGCCGTCTCAAGATACACTCTCCTTGGATCAGCCTCCCTGGGACCTGCCTTAACATCTTGCAAGTAAAGGTATGGAAAGACGCTGACCGTGTGAGACTGTGTTCTTTAACCGCACTCGACTTCACTACTCACATAGACTTTGAGGGACCAGTCCCACCTGTAGGGGACCCGACATCTAGCTGCCTCACCATCCCCTCAGAGATCTACAGCAGCGCTGGTACTAATTACCAGAACACTACAGGTGGCGTCACGAACTGTACATAATCAATCCCCTGTAAATATATCCCCAACATACGCCAGACCGCCCGGGCCACAGACCGAGCCACAGCTACCTGTGACAAGAATCCCCATAGACTTCCATGGGCTCGGCTCTGAGTACCCCATTGCCCTGGTAACCCACAATTGTGGTGGCGGGTCGACACACCCGTAGCAGCCGTCAAAGTCCCTGGGTGTAAGAGCTATCCACCCTGTAATGAGACTGGCGCCTTATTATTTAAGCCAGTGGCGTGATTGTGGACTGGAGGGTGAGATGCTCCGTTATCCTGTCAGCACCGTGACTGAGGATGATGGCGCTTGTGAGGGATGTGAGCGGCCGGAACTTCTTGCAAGTGTGCGGCAATGCAGGATCAATGCGCCCTGTTTTAACAACTAAAGTAATGGTGTGCCACCTTTAATCACAGTCTAACCTGTGCGAAACAGGTCAGGCTAACAGCTCCTGGGCCCCAACAGTCAAAATTCACCGGCACCCACCTCACAAGTCTTCCTGCCAGTGAAAGCACAAATGGATCAGGCGCCAGGACTATTTTCTTTAAGCAGTGAAGGCTCCGCTCATAAGCGCTCGGTAAACACCGGGGATGGGTTGTAAAATTGAGGTGTGCGTTGCGGGTAGAGACTGGGGACCTGTTAAACGGGTATTTCATGTCAAATACCCCTGCACCGACATGCAAAATCTTATAGCTTGGCGACAAGGAGTGTGAGAGGCAGGTATTCCTCTGCTGGCATGCGCCTTAGTTTTACCTCAGCTGAGGCAGATGGGCAAATCTCTTGGAAAAAAAGCCTCCAAATTTTAGCCAATTAGTCCAACTGGATTGAGGAAGTATTCAAATCAATAAAAACTGAAAAGAGGAATCCTCCAGTGTGCTTTAAATTGTAGCTTGATATTGCCTAGATCAGGAGCTCAGAGCACTTGGCAATGCTCAAGCCACGAACCCGAGGTTATTGGCTTTTCTGATCCATTTTTGTTTGGACCAAAAACCAGTATTGTACAAAGTATTAAATATATATTTTTATATTTACACAAATGGACTATGGTGACTTTGGATAATAAGTAATAACTTTAATATTAAAGCCATGTTTATTAGGGTATGTTTCAACAGGCCGTATTACATCCGGTTTAGCTGCGGATTGAACGCTGCATACATCCGCAGCATCCAGATGTTATAGCATAGTGGAGGGGATTTTATGTCTCCACTAAGCAAACAAAGACGCGGGTGACACACCCACGAAACCGGACATGCGACGCGTCTTTTTAGAGTTGCAAGTCTGGGTCCGGCGCCTCCCATCTTCATGCGATGTCATCCTCCTTGCTTCATGTCGCGGCTCCTGCGCCGGCATGCTGATCTGTCCTGTTGAGGGCAGAGCAAAATACTGCAGTGCGCAGATGCTGGGAAAGGTCAGAGATTTCCTTGCGCCTGCGCACTGCAGTACTTTGCCCTCAACAGGGCAGATTAGTACGCCTGCGCAGGAGTGCGACGCGAAGCAAGCAGGATGACGACATTGCATGAAGATGGGAGGTGCCAGACCCGGACCTGCGACGCCCATCAGAACAGACCGCCCCGAGTGAGTATAATAAAACTTGTTTTTCTTATCTTTCAGTTTAGATCGGGGGCTTATCTACAGCATTATAAAATGCTGTAGATAAGCTCGAAATGCAGTGGCCGCATCTTACAGGGTCAAAACAGGGTGACATGTTCCCTTTAAAGAAACCAGGATGGATGTACACAGAGCTTAAACACTTGATAAAAATGAAAACAAAAAGTATATTAAATGTAAAAAGGGAGCATATCTAAAGAAGAATATAATGCTGTGTGCAGGGAATGCAGGGTAAGCCTTAGAAGCACTAAAGCCAGTAATGAAATGAGGCTTGCAAGGGAAAACAAAAGCAGTAAAAAAGGATTTTGGGAGTATGTAAAAAAAAAATGCAATAGGATTTTTCCAACATAAAAAGGATGAAGTGTTCAAAATGATATTGAGAAGGCCAAAGTTTTCAATTCCTATTTTCCATCTGTGTTCTCTAAGAAAGCAATGGGTTACCTCAATTGATCTTCATGGTACTATCGAAGGAATGAAAGAATGATCACAATGTATAAATAGAGAGATGATGAATTGCATCCTAGGGTGCTGAAAGAGTTAATGGAAATTGCAGAACCACTAGCCAGAATCTTTGAAAAATCCTGAAGAACAGGAGACGTCCCAGAAGATTGGAGAAAGAGACAACATTTGCTCATCTTCAAAAAAGGAAAGAAGATGGAGACAGGACATTACAGGGCAATGAGCCTTTTATACCAGGAAAAATATCTTGAGCAAATTACTAAACCGCATCTATGTAATTACTTGGTAAGAATACAGTAATTAACCAGAGCCAGCATGGATTTGAAGCAAACAAGTCAGGCCAGACTAATTTCCTGTTATGATGGAATCACTGACTGGGTGGATCAGCAAAATGTGGTAGATATACTATATCTAGACTTCAGCAAAGATAAAATAAGTATTTATAAGAAATAATCTCATACTATCCTTATTAAACCCTTTCCGATATTGGACGTACATTTACGCCAATATTGGACACCCTCCCTTTGAGGGACATGTGCTCGCTATAGCCTTGGGTGGAATTGCGATCCACCCTTGGCTATTAACCAGTTAAATGCTGCTGTCAAACTCTGAAAGTTGCTTATATTTACAAACAGTCATTTATTAAAAATCTTCTGTGTTCCAAAGACACAGGATGCATTCATAGACCCCATCCAGCAGCTTCGAGTAATGGTGAAACATATATGAATACATCCTGTGTAGGGAACGGCTGCAGAGATTGCTAAATAATGGTTTTGCGTACCTGTAAGCAATGAATATACAACTATATTAAAGGTGCTGTCTCAATTCTTAAAGAGTAAAATTGCAAAGTTGCTTATATTTACAAACAGTCATTTATTAAAAATCTTCTGTTTCCAAAGACCAGGGGGGGATTGATAATTTTTTAGTTTACAGACTGATGCTTAGGTTAAGGGTATGCCACACTGAACAATATCGCTAACGGGATCGCTAAAAAACGTCACTATTTAGCGATCCCGTTAGCGATGTTGTTCAGTGCGGCAGCTGCCAGCGACGAGCTTCCTGCTGTGATCTCGCTCGTCGCTGGAATCGTTCCGGACCCTATTTTCTCGTCGGCGCTCCCGCTGGGTAAGTATATATCGCTAGTGTGGCACCTTTTCTTAGCGATTTAGCGGTACTTTTGTACCGCTAAAGTCGTTAAGAAGATCGCTAACGGCGATAGCGTCGTTAACTATATCGCTAAATGTGGCCGCACTTAGCGATATAGAAACAATCCCGCTAGCGATCGCATTAGTATGCGTCGTTAACGTGATCGCTAGCGGGATTGTTTAGTGTGGCAGTACCTTTAGAGTCCACCCTATAGTGTGAGTGGCTGGTTACCGAGGCAAGGAGCCAGCACTGTTGGCCGGCTCTCTGCATTGCATCTTAAGCTAGCCAGGTTGCTTCACTGCCTCTGCATTTCTCCAATGCTGAAGATGCAAAGCTGCCTCTGCTGACGGCATAGAAGAGAGCACCGTTTGGACCAGGAAGCTACGAGGAGTGGTGTGCTACTGAAGGTTGAGAATGCAAACACCCCTTTAAAGGGTTATTCTCAACATTAGTCCCAAGGAGTGCACTGCAACCCCTGCGTCCCAGCTTCTAACTTGCCGGGAAAGGTGCTCTCTTGATTGATAGTTCTGACCAGCTGCAGGCCCCAAACTGTGTGCTCTCCAGTGCAAGCAGACGAGTACAGGGGCACTGAAACTGGAAGGATCATTGATCCAGCCACTGCAGAGTGTTTACAAGCTTTAAAGAAGCTCTCGACTCTGCAGTCCTGGTAGGACAAGTCATAGGTCTGAACTGTTGTCAGGCCAATGTATACAATAGATTAATTGAAATTGAGGTGCGCAATATCATTTTCCATGTTGAGAACACAGAAAGCGAAGATAACACAGGATGCCAAGCATCTTACAATCTATTTTATCTTACGTGGTACTATGTCACAACTTTGGGTTGGATGCTGAAAACAAGTGTCTTTGGTCTATATAGTAAAATATTCCACAACTGTTGTCTTTCAGGATCTGGCTTTCAATTTGGGAGCTTCAACTTCACGCCTGGAAGTTCTCTAGGAGTGTTCCAGTTTGGTGGAAATTCTGCCACTGTCCCAGCACAGCCTGCAATATCTGGCTTAGTCTTTAATCAGCCTCCTGCATTTACTATTGGGTAAGTGTATGACGTTACATAACTGCACAGCGATATGAGGGTAAATTTACCTACTACAGTAAAGCGAACCTAAGGCTAGGTTCAGATTTGCGGATGTCAGAGCTATGGAGGGCTGCAACAAAATGCAGCGCTGTGTTCGATGCAGGTCGCTGCAGCGTCAAAACGACGCATGCGGAAGCATCCGCATACATCCGCATGGCCTCCGTACCCAATGTTAAAGATAGGTATGCAGGCCACATGCATATGTAGGCGGAGGTGAGCGTAGGAGTTGCGGCAGTGGGCGGAGCTTCACGGAGGAACTACGCAGCCCTCTGCAGCTATCACATCTGCAAATCTGAAACAGCCTAACACTAGGTTTTCTAAATATATAGCACTGCTACCACATTTACCGCCTATTTTACAGTATTGCTGGAAGAGGCAATGAGTCCCCAACGCCTTCTGCTTAGCCCCTAAAATGCTTTTTTATAATGACCCCATATGGTTCTGTCCAATGGGCATCACTGGTCTTTATTTTGTGCCTCCTCTCTCGTCGCAAATCCCATCCTCCTTCCCTGCTTCTCGCATATGATTCGTCTTGTTATTCACAACGTCTCCCAATGGCTCTCCTGCGCAAGCGTACTTAACTCTGTGCTCAGCAGGCAGAACCAAGTACTGCAATCAATGTTTTGTACTTTTTATGGTTGAATTTCATTTTAAAATTCTCTTCCGGGGGTGTGGCCTGGCAGGTTATGGCACAGAATTGGCCCCCACCTATGGAGGTGACTTCTTCCCCAAGGACCCACAGGTGATGATGAGACACAATTGCCGGAAAGTCAGGAGGAGGAGCAGGGTGCGGATGTGGAAGACGAGGTGGTGGATGACATAGTGACTGACCCAACCTGGCAGGAGGACATGCAGAGTGAGGACAGCAGCACACATGGGGAAGGAGGCATATCACCCCAACAGGCAGGAAGAAGCAGAGTGTTGGCCGCAGACAGAAGGCGTGCATCCGTTCCCCGTAACACCAACAGGATGGAAGTTGCCAGTCGAACTGTTAGATCTTCCCCAGTCTGGTTATTTTTTAAAGAGTCTGCCGATAACCCCAAACAGGATATTTGCAGCACTTGCCATGCCCGCATCAGAAGGGGTAGCAAAACTACTAGCCTGATCACCACCAGCATGATTAGGCACATGGCAGCAAAGCACCCGACTTTGTGTGCCGAACCCCAGGCTCCAGGAACACTGTCTGCAGGTGACAACGCTGCTTCTTCCACTGTTTTGCGTACAAGCCAATCCCCAGTTCACCATGGCTGTGAAGATGCCTCGGGCCCTGCACCTGTTGTTGCCCACAGTCAACCAGCAGCATCATCAAGCCCGTCCCAGCCCAGCCTTCAGTTGTCTATACCCCAGTCATTGGAACGCAAGCGGAAATACCCAGCCAATGGCCCACAGGCCACAGTACTTAATTTGCACATTTCTCATCTGCTTGCGCTCGAAATGTTGCCTTTTCGGCTCATTGAGACGGAAGCTTTCCGCAACCTGATGGCGGCGGCAGTCCCAAGGTACTCGGTCCCCAGTCGCCACTATTTCTCCCTTTGTGCCGTACCGGCATTACACCAGCATGTGTCCCACAACATTACCCGTGCCCTCAACAATGCTGTTACTGGGAAAGTCCACCTAAGACAAGTGCCTGTGGGCAGGGACGGTACATCTCACTGACAGCACACTGGTTAACATAGTGGAAGCTGACCTTGGGATGGCACACATCCTCCCCACGCTGAGGATTGCGTGCACTACGTCAGTCAGGTTTGCCCCCACAGTCAACAGCTCCTGCACCTCCTCCTCCTCCTCTTCAGCCTCCATCTCAGAAATGAACACATCAGTCAGAAGCTGGATGCACTGCAGCACTGCCTCAGCCAAGCTGCAACAGGCTATGCTGAAGCTAATCTTCATAGGTGACAAACCGTACAATGCAGAAGAGTTCTGGAAAGCGTTGAAAATGAAGTCAGATAGTTGGATGACACTGCTGAACCTACAGCCAGGCATGGTCATGTGTGACAATGGCCAGAACCTGATGGCGGCTCTGAGGCAAGGTGAGCTCATACACGTACCTTGCCTGGCCCATGTGCTTAACCTCATGGTTCAACGTTTTCTCAAAAGCTACCCGGAGCTGCCGCATCTGCTATTGAAAGTACGCCGTCTGTCTGCCCATTTCAGCCGCCCTTGCCATGCTTCAGCAGCGTTGGCAGCTTCCGGCTCACTGACTGGTGTGTGATGTCCCCACGCATTGGAACTCTACACTGCATATGTTGGAAAGGATTTGTGAGCTGAAGAGGGCAGTTGTTGACCACCAGCATCAACAAGGTCGTCGATATTCAGTTCAGACTCCACACATAAGACCTCAGGAGTGGACATGGATGTCAGACATATGTACCATCCTCCAGAATTTTGAGGACTGCACCAAGATGGTGAGCGGCGATGATGCCATAACTATCGTCACCATCCCGTTTCTCAGCATTCTGAAAACCTCTCGGCTCAGAATTAAAGATGATGCATTGCAGACAGAGCAGGAGGACACGGAGCAAGGAACCATACAGGTTGATTACAATCAGCCCAGCCTCATGTCGTCGCAATGTGGATTGGTAGACAATGAGGAGGAGGAGGAAGAACATGAGCTACTTTCATGGGCTATAGATGGTACTACAAGCACAGCTTTCATACCGTCTGTTCAGCGGGGATGGCCTGAGGACGGGGGGAGGAGGAGGATGAGGAGGAGGAGGACAGCATGGTCAGTCTTCCTGTTGGTGAGGACACAGAAGTCTTGCCTGTTAGTAGTCTGGCACGCATGGCTGACTTTATGTTGCGCTGTGTTTCCCGTGACCCTCGCATTAAAAAAAATTTCGGTGACACTCATTACTGGTTTGTGACACTTCTAGACCCACGCTACAAGGAAAACTTTCAATCTCTTCTTCCAGAGGCAGACAGGTGTACAAAAATGTTGCTGTACCACAGGGCCCTTGTAGCGGAATTACTGAAAAAATTCCCATGTCATAATGCTGGCAGCAGACATCAGAGTTTGTTGTACAGACAAGGAGTCCAAGCGAGAGAGATAGAAGTACAATCCAGCTCAGGCAGGGGAACAATGGCAAAGTTCTAGGACAGTTTTCTCAAACCCTCCCCTCGTGCCGCCACAGAGGCAAGGGGTGCTGGCACAAGTAGTGCAATGTTTGGGAAGATGGTGAGGGACTACCTTGCAGCTCGTACAAACATCCTCCGTGATTCCTCTGTGCCTTTTAATTATTGGGTATCCAAGCTGGACACGTGGCATGAACTGGCTCTCTACACCTTGGAGGTCATGGCCTGCCCTGCTGTTAGCGTTCTGTCAGAGCGGGTTTTTAGTGCCGCTGGTGGAATTATAACAGATAAGCGCATCCGCCTGTCAACTGACAATGCTGACAGGCTGACTCTTATAAAAATGAACAAGGGTTGGATTGGGCAAGACTTCTGTACACCACCGAATGCAAACAGCGAAACATAACCTCAAATACATTGTCTTTTTTATGGAGGTGTATTCTCATGCACCTCTTCACAATCACACATGGGTATCTGCTTCCTGATTTGGTATGTTTGGTGTTATCCTCCTCCTTATCCTCATCCTCATCATCCACAACCAGTACAACACCAGGGTGAACGTATTCTGTGCTGCTACAGCCAGTCCAATTTTTGGCAAGGGTGTTTTTATGATGCCCGTTAGTAATTTTAAACCAAAACAAATGTTACTCCCCCAGGGGGAAATCTCATAAAAATGAGATGTACGTATATTCTTCCCATTTATTCTTATATTTTCCATTTTTCCTATCTGTGGAACATTCTCTTATGACCTAGTGTATTTCTCTCCGATATAAAATAGTGAAATACTATTATATTATATTTTTATTTAGATCCCTGTCTCTGAGCTGTTGCTAGGGACAAATATATCTTGTTGGACACATTCTGGCTTCATATCTATGAACCTGTGTTCACCCCTTCCTTTTGTTATTTTCTTTCATAGGTGGATTCACACTTTTTATTTATTTGTTTGATTTCAGTATGATTTATCATTATGTCTCCTCATTCTCCACCACTAGATGACCAGGGTTTACGTGTTCTGTGCTGCTCCAGGCAGTCCAATTTTTGGCAAGGGTGTCTATGATGCCCATAAAATATTTTGAACAATTTTACTCTCCCAGGGGGAAATGTTTGTCAGCCCATGCACTTTGTGTATGGGCGTTACAAGTCTAGGAGACCTGCTCCTTAACATTGGGCCTAGTTTTTAATCAGGCCTTCATCAATGTCTCCTCATTCTCCGCCACTAGATGCCCAGGGTTAACGTGTTCTGTGCTGCTATAGGCAGTCCAATTTTTGGCAAGGGTATCTATGATGCCCATAGTATATTTTTAAAAAATGTACCCCATGGGGAAATGTTTGTCAGCCCATGCACTGCTTGTTTGGGTGTTACAAGTCTAGGAGACCCGCTACTTTACATTGGGCCTAGTTTTTAATCATGCCTTCCTCCACGTCTGATCATCCTCCACCACTAGATCAAAAGGGTTTACGTGTTCCATGCCGCTACAGCCAGTTTTGCATTATTAACAATGGTGGGTGGGTAGGCTTTGCGTAAAAGACTTGTTCTAAAATAGGTTGAGGTGTACCCCACAGGGGAAATGTTTGTCAGCTCATGCACTTAGTGTATGGGCATTACGAGTCTAGGAGACCCGCTCCTTTAAATTGAGCCTAGTTTGTAATCAGGCCTTCCTCCACGTCTGATCATCCGCCGCCACTAGATCAAAAGGGTGTACGTGTTCCGTGCTGCTACAGCCAGTCCAATTTTTTGCAAGGGTGTTTTTATGATGCCCGTGACTAATTTAAAACCAAAACAAATGTTACTCCCCCAGGGGGAAATCTCATAAAAATGTGTTGTACGTATATTCTTCCCATTTATTCTTATATTTTCCATTTTTCCTATCTAAGAAACAACCTCTTATGACCTAGTGTATACCTCTCCAATATAAAAATAGTGAAATACTATTATATTTTTATTTAGACCCCTGTCTCTGAGCTGTTGCTAGGGACAAACATATCTCATTGGACACATTTTGAATTCATATCTATGGACCTGTGTTAGCCCCTCCCTTGTGTTATTTTCTTTCATAGGTGGATTCATAGCTTTTATTTGCTTGATTTCAGTATGATTTATCATTATGTCTCCTCATTCTCCACCACTAGTCTATGATGCCCATAAAATATTTTGAACAATTTTACTGCCCCAGGGGGAAATGTTTGTCAGCCAGTGTATGAACATTCCAAGTGTAGGAGAGCCGCTCCTTTAAATTGGGCCTAGTTTTAAATCAGGCCTTCCTCCACGTCTCATCAGCAGCTGCCAGTAGATCCCCAAGGTTAACGTGTTCCGTGCTGCTACAGCCAGTGTCGAATTCCTAACAAGGGTGGGTGGTTATGCTGGGCGTAAAATACTTGTTATGGAAAACGTTGAGGTGTACCCCACAGGGGAAAATGTTTGCCAGGGCCAGCAAATTAGTGTATGGGCATTACGAGTCTAGGAGACCCGCTCCTTTATCTTATTGGTAAGATGTATGGGTGAAGATGAAGAAGCTTGTGCCACGGGTGTGTTTATAGTTAAGGACGGTGCACTCCTCTTTAAACTTAGTTTTTCTCGAGCATCCATCAGTTTGTTTGGTTTTCCTCTGACACTGATCTGCTTTCTGTAATTCAGCATCTCACAAACATATTGCACTTTGCCCTTTATACAGACACGTACGTGTTTGGCAACATGTTTTGGACGGGCATTTCTTTGGCAGAGTCTCATAGCGCATCTGTTACACCGATCTTCTGACAGGCAAGAAATGTATTCTGGTAATTGATGGTGGCTAAACGATGAATCATTGTAGGCTGTATCCTGGATCTCATACCTCCCATAGCCACTGCTGTTATTAATCATGTACTTTCCCATTCCTGTCATCACCATGCCCCTTTTCCTGATCACTTCATCCAACGATTCATCAACCATAGTGTTACTAAAAACCTGCACCTTCCCAGCAGCAACTGTGTAGGAAACCACTTTACAGTTTTGCAAGATGTTTATGATGCAACTAGAAAAAAAATGTACACACTATGTTGATATCTACCCCCAGGGGGAAATGTTTGCCAGCCAGTGTATGGGTATTCCAAGTGTAGGACACCCGCTCCTTTAAATTGGGCCTAGTTTTGAATCAGGCCTTCCTCCACGTCTCATCAGCCGCTGCCAGTAGATCCCCAAGGTTAACGTGTTCAGTGCTGCTACAGCCAATGTCGAATTCCTAACAAGGGTGGGTGGTTATGCTGGGTGTAAAATACTTGTTATGGAAAAGGTTCAGGTGTCCCCCACAGGGGAAAATGTTTTTCAGGCCCAGCAACTTAGTGTATAGGCATTACGAGTCTATGAGACCTGCTCCTTTTTAATGGGACATTTTTTGTTAAGAGGCCCTCCTCCTTGTTTCTTCCAAGGGGGATTGGGCTTATTGGGGTGCATATGACTTGGTAGCAGGGCAGGCCTTGCAGTCAAGGCAAAAAAAACAGAATGGGAGGACAAAAAGAATAATGTAAAGTGGATTTACCTGGGCCCATCCAGTACCTGGGTTCAAAGGCTTATTGGGGTGCATATGACTTGGTAGCAGGGCAGGCCTTGCAGTGAATGCATAAGAAAACAGAATGGGAGTACAAAATGAATAATGTGAAGTGGATTTTTCTGGACCCATCCAGTACTTGGGTTCAAAGGCTTATTGGGGTGCATAAGACTTGATAGCAGGGCAGGCCTTACAGTCAATGCAAAAAAAAAAACAGAATGGGAGGACAACATGAATAATGTGAAGTGGATTTTCCTGGGCCCATCCAGTATGTGGGTTCAAAGGCTTATTGGGGTGCATATGACTTGGTAGCAGGGCAGGCCTTGCATTCATTGAAACATTTTTTATGGAAGCCCTCCTGGGCATCTCGTGAAAGGGGTATTGGGGTGCATCGTAATTCTTGGCAGCCCATACACTCACTGCATAGGCTATAACAGTTTTGGAGACCCACTGTTTAATAATGGCCCTTTAAGCAGATTAATGCTGCCTGATGCCCCTGTAAAATAGGCTCTGTGACTTTAAGAGTCCCTCCTTCATAAATGAAACAAGATGTGTCTGCTCATGTGTCACACACCACATGGCCAGCTAGGGTTGTTAAATGTTACAATGACATTTCCCAGTGAATGCATTTGTTTTGGTTGAAATCAATAATAAAGTAGAAAACGCGTCTGAACATATCCCAAGTGGTGGAGGAACATTTTGGTCTGGGGTTAATTATTTTGCCTCATATACAAGTCATTAACATGGAAATGATGTGTCTTAACATATTTCCCAGAAAAATCAGTTTTGGTTTAGTTTTGGTATGTTTTTTTGGTGCACCGGTAAAAATGGCATGAAACTCTGACAACATTGTTTAAAGCTGTGAACTAGGAGTCAGGAATGCTTCCAGGGCGATCCCCATGGTGTCCCCGTATCATTTGAGCAGTGTTTCCATTATTTTTAGACGCATTTAGACCTTAAAAGGACCCCCGGGGGGGATCGCAGCAAAAATGCTCAGGTCTCCCATAGACTTACATTGGGCTCATTGCGTAATCTGCTCGACCCGAACAACGAGCACCCGAGCATTTTAGTGCTCGCTTATCACTAGTTAGGACCTCTCTAGAGGCCATTGTGGAGACCATCTTGGATTTCTCGAAGGTGTCGTATTATAAATTGAATGCCACAAAATCCATGGTATACAGTGTTGGGATAGAAAAGGACGTGCAAACTGAACTTCAAAGTTTCCATTTATTTGGAATGAAGAAAATATGGTATACTTGGGGATTAAACTAACTAAAACTAAAAAACTAGTACAACAGAATGTTAAGTCATTGTTGCAGGAAATTAAAGCCGATTTGGATAGGCAGACCTCTCTTCCTTTATCTTGGTGGGCCAGAATTCAAGCTGTGAAAATGCTGATTTTCCCCAAAATCTTGTATGTTTTTAGGTGCATTCCCTTATCCTTCCCTTCCAAAGAAATTCTCAAACTATAATCATTGCTAGGTAAGTTTATTTGGGCTAAAAAGAAACTCAGAATAGCACGTAATGTAATGTACCACCATTATAATCTGGGAGGCATGGGGTTCCCTAATTTAGCCAACTACTACAACGCCTCCATACTAGATGCAATTGGGAGCTGGTGGCGAGAAGACTGGACGTAGAAATAGATGCAGATCGAACTGCAAAATGCTCCTAGGGGTTCCACACGTTGGTTATTGGAATCACTTTTCCTTGGGAAAGTAGAATATAATTTACCTTTAAATTTGATGTCTACCCTAGCAAAGCTATGGAGGAATATTAACCCTAACTACTTACATTTTCTTTCCCCTTGAGGAAGCAACACGTTGGCGTTGCGAAATGCGCGTCGGGGCGTTAAATTTATCTCCCCACATATTCTCCTTTGCCTTAGTGATTTGGTAAGATTATCTTTATAACACCTACAATGTATTGTACTTTCATCATGTCATTTTCACAATGTGTTATATGAGATATGGACACTGTTGAGACTACCTATATCTGGCACTTGCCATTGTCATTACAGTGTTTCTTGTGACATGTGACATGTTGTATGAGATATGAACATTATTGAGACTGCTTTTATCTGACACTTGTCATCTCTACTATAGCGCTACTAGTGACATATTGATATAGATCCGATGCAGCCAAACTACATCTGACAGTATTATCTAATGGTGTTACTACACACCCATCTGTTATAGGTTCAGCAGTACTATTTATATGGGATTACACATTTACAAACGTGAGTTTGCTGCTTTCTGCTGTATGTGGATCAGGGCCGGCGTCAGCACCCGACACACCCGGGCAAGTGCCGGGGTCCAGGCGAGACGAGGGGGCCCACTCATGTTCACAGCAGCAGACGTGC
This sequence comes from Oophaga sylvatica, assembly GCA_033576555.1. NCBI lineage: Eukaryota > Metazoa > Chordata > Amphibia > Anura > Dendrobatidae > Oophaga > Oophaga sylvatica. Next base: position 287,738,247 of record JARQOD010000006.1, read on the forward strand.
TTCTATATGAATCCAGACCGTCAAGATTGGTGGAGTGCAGAAGAGCCCCCCCCCTTGTCTCTTCTCACTGGTGCTGCAGCCAGGGAGGAAGTGACGAGGAGGAGATTTGAAGAGACGGGCGGCAGGCAGAGGACAGAAGCTTCGTGTGCAGGCAGCTTGACAGAGAGAGATGGTCCCAGCACTGCACAGATTTCCAGCGCTGGCTGAGGCTCCTCCGACTAGTGAAGGCTCTGTGTCAGTGACTAGACAGTGAGTACAGACTCCGTGAATGAGCTGATAACAAAGCCGGCTCCCTGCTGTGAAAGCAATGAGCCAGCTCTGCAGTGAGAACAGGCGAGTTTTTTTTTCTTTTCTGGCAGTTGCAGCTGTTATCAGATTCATCTTATTGAAGTGTGACTCTCACTACTTGAGTCCCAAGTGATAAACTACTAGCTTTGTGCATAGTGACACTTCAATAAGATGAATCTGATAACAGCTGCAACTGCCAGAAAAGAAAAAAAACTATATCTCTCTGCTGTATCCATGCATCATGAATCGTGGTATGTGTTAAGGGCCCGTCTCACACAACGATCTCGCTAGCGAGATCGGTGCTGAGTCACTAGTTTTGTGACGCAGCACAGAGCTCACCAGCGATATCGCTGTGTGTGACATTCAGCGACGATCAGCCCCCCTGCCGGGTATCGCTGATCGTCGCTGAAATGTCTGGACATTTTTTTGATCGCTGGTCTCCCGCTGACAGGCACGCATCGCTGCGTGTGACAGGCGGGAGACCAGTGATCCGCTGGTAACCAAGGTACACAGCGGGTTTCCAGGCGCGGGGCTGTGCCTAGAAACCCGCTGTGTACCTTGGATACCAGCGCCCTGATGCAGGGAGCTGGTAACCAAGGTACACAGCGGGTTTCCAGGCACCGCACAGCGCCTGGAAACCCGATGTGTACCTTGGTTACCAGCTCCCTGCATCAGGGCGCTGGTATCCAAGGTACACTGCGGGTAACTAGCGATGTTTACCCGCAGTGTCCGTGTGCTGATCGCTGCCTGAGCTGCCTACTTGGCAGCTCAGCAGCGATAATGTAGCGATACACCAGCGATCCTGATCGTTGTCGGGATCGCTGGTGTATCGCTATGTGAGACCCAGCCTTTAGGCTATGTGCACACGTGGCGGAATTGCCACGGAAATTTCTGTGGCAATTCCGCACCTCCCTGCAGCGGGAAATACACATTTTATTGGTATGTGTATTCCCGCTAAAAACTAGCATTTTGCAAGTGTATTTAGCTTGCAGAATGCTAGCGTTTTCCTAGCGATCTGTAGCATCGCTTGGAAAACTGATTGACAGGTTGGTCACACGAGTCACACAAGTGTTTGACAAGTGTGACCAACTTTTTACTATTGATGCCGCCTATGTCGCATCAATAGTAAACAGATCTAATGTTAAAAATAATTAAAAAAAATAATAAATTGTGATATTCTCACCTTCCGGCGGCCCCCGCAGCCTTCCTGGTCCTCAGTGACGCTCCCGGCCAATCCCGTTCCCAGTAATGCATAGCGACAATGACCCCAGATGACGTAGCATCACGTGAGACCGCTACGTCATCACAGGTCATTGTTGCAAGACATTACTGGGAACGGGATTGGCCGGGAGCGTCGCTGAGAGGCGGAAGGCTGCGGGGGCCGCCGGAAGGTGAGAATATCACTTTTTTTCATTATTGTAACATGGATATGGTACCCAGGGCCTGGAGGAGAGTCTCCTCTCCTCCAGACCCTGGGTACCAACCGCACATGAACAGCTCATTTTGCGCATTGTGGGCATAGCCACATGGGGAAAGTAAGGGGTTCAATGCATTCTTATGGTGGCAATTCCAGCAAAAGAATGAACATGCTGCATTTTTTTCCGTGATGCGTTTTTTTTGCGGAAAAAAAAGCAGCATGTGCACAAAAATTGCGGAATGCATTGTAACAATAGGATGCTTAATGCATGCGTTTTTTAAGCGTTTTTGCAGCGGAAAACTGCCACAAAAATGCAAAAAAACACAAAAAAAATCATGAACGTGTGCACATAGCCTTAATTTGGGGCGGGGGGCCCACTGAGACTCTTTCGCCCGGGGCCCTCAAAATCCTGGAGCCGGCCCTGATGTGGATATATACCTATAATTAAATACAAACCATTTTAAGCTAGCAGTACTATTATCCTTGCAGTCTTTCACATGTTCATAATGTGAGTCTGCTGATCCCATATACATGTATTACCCATAGAGTAATCTTTATGGATATGGTTATATACCCATCTGTCATAGGTTCAGCAGTATCATTTATATGGTGATTACACATTTACAAACGTGAGTTTACTGCTATCCGCTTCATATGGATACATATCTATAACTGATATAAACCACTTTAGTTAAACTTGGTACTATTACCTTTGCAGTCTTTCATATGTCCATAATGTGAGTCTGCTGATCCCATATACAGTTAGGTCCATAAATATTTGGACAGAGACAACATTTATCTAATTTTGGTTCTAGACATTACCACAATGAATTTGAAACAAAACAAATCAGATGCAGTTGAAGTTCAGACTTTCAGCTTTCATTTGAGGGTATCCACATTAAAATTGAATGAAGGGTTTAGGAGTTTCAGCTCCTTAACATGTGCCACCCTGTTTTTAAAGGGACCAAAAGTAATTGGACAAATGACTCCAAGGCTATTTCATGGACAGGTGTGGGCAATCCCTTTGTTATGTCATTCTCAATTAAGCAGATGAAAGGGCCGGAGTTGATTTGAGGTGTGGTGTTTGCATTTGGAAGGTTTTGCTGTGAAGGAAACATGTGGTCACAGGAGCTCTCCATGCAGGTGAAACAAGCCATCCTTAAGCTGCAAGAACAGAAAAAAACCCATCCAAGAAATTGCTACAACATTAGAAGTGGCAAAATCTACAATTTGGTACATACTGAGAAAGAAAGAAAGCACTGGTGAACTCATCAATCCAAAAAGACCTGGGAGCCCACGGAAGACAACAGTGGTGGATGATCGCCGCATACTTTCTTTGGTGAAGAAGAACCCGTTCACAACATCAACTGAAGTCCAGAACACTCTCAGTGAAGTAGGTGTATCTGTCTCTAAGTCAACAGTAAAGAGAAGACTCCATGAAAGTAAATACAAAGGGTTCACATCTAGATGCAAACCATTCATCAATTCCAAAAATAGACAGGCCAGAGTTAAATTTGCTGAAAAACACCTCCAGAAGCCAGCTCAGTTCTGGAAAAGTATTCTATGGACAGATGAGACAAAGATCAACCTAAACCAGAATGATGGGAAGCCAAAAGTTTGGAGAAGAAAGGGAACGGCACATGATCCAAGGCACACCACATCCTCTGTAAAACATGGTGGAGGCAACGTGATGGCATGGCCATGCATGGCTTTCAATGGCACTGGGTCACTTGTGTTTATTGATGACATAACAGCAGACAAGAGTAGCCGGATGAATTCTGAAGTGTACCGGGATATACTTTCAGCCCAGATTCAGCCAAATACTGCAAACTTGATTGGACGGCGCTTCATAGTACAGATGGATAATGACCCCAAGCATACAGCCAAAGCTACACAGGAGTTCATGAGTGCAAAAAAGTGGAACATTCTTCAATGGCCAAGTCAATCACCAGATCTTAACCCAATTGAGCATGCATTTCACTTGCTCAAATCCAGACTTAAGAGGGAAAGACCCACAAACAAGCAAGACCTGAAGGCTGCGGCTGTAAAGGCCTGGCAAAGCATTAAGGAGGAAACCCAGCATTTGGTGATGTCCATGGGTTCCAGACTTAAGGCAGTGATTGCCTCCAAAGGATTCGCCACAAAATTTTGAAAATAAAAATATTTTGTTTGGGTTATGTTTATTTGTCCAATTACTTTTGACCTCCTAAAATGTGGAGTGTTTGTAAAGAAATGTGTACAATTCCTACATTTTCTAACACATATTTTTGTTCAACCCTTCAAATTAAACGTTACAATCTGCACTTGAATTCTGTTGTAGAGGTTTCATTTCAAATCCAATGTGGTGGCATGCAGAGCCCAACTCGCGAAAATTGTGTCACTGTCCAAATATTTCTGGCCCTGACTGTACATGTATTACCCACAGAGTAATCTTTATGGATATGGCTGTTTGACTCCACAGATACATAAGTGTTCACTTTTCTGAGACAATTGAGTATTATGTGAGGTGGTTCTTGTTTGCAATTGTCACCTGATGTATTGTACTATTATTGATATTAATGTTGTTACCAATACAATTTTCTACTTTTATGATTAAATATAAATGCCTTATAGCTCTTTTTTCTCCTGTTCTCCTTACATTTTCTTTTGTCTGATATCTCTATCCGAGCTATTGAAACGCATATCCCAGACTTGTGCCTGGGAAAATGGGAAGAGTTGGGGAGTTCTAAACTGAATCACTTCTTTGAATCCTCCCATTGCAGAGCCTTCAATTCTCTACAGGAACAATTTGGTCTCAGTAAGACTTGTTTTTATCAATACCTGCAAAGTAGACACTTATTTACTTCTCAGTCTTTCGTGGTGGATGACCTCCCTAGGAATTCTGCAGGCTGGGGCCGACTTTTTTGCTCCACAAACCCCCCAATCAAAGGTCTTTCTTACATATACAAACTATTATCACACGATACAGATATTAAATCAAAGTATCGCTATATGCTAAAGTGGGAAAAGATCTTTTCATTCAATGCTTCGATGGAACAATGGTGGGAGTCGACTAGATGGATTTGGAAGTCCTCTTCCTGTATTAACCATGTGGAGCAAATTAAAAAGATTCAGTTAGATTGGTATATGTGCCCTTTGATGATTGCATCTTATTCCCTCCCAATTTTCTTCCTTGTGTTGGAAGGGGTGTCAACTATTGGGGGGATATTGGGCAAATGTGGTGGTTCTGCCCTAAGGTCCAGGTATTTTGGGAAGCGGTGGAGGACCTCATTAACCCTCTTACAGATATTAGAATAAATCTCTCAGGCCAATTAGCAGTCCTTATCATTGGTATAGACAACCTTCCTTTTCCTGTAAGAACCTGTGTTTCTCATATCCTTATTGCTGCCAGACAATGCTTAGCACTTTGTTGGAAGACTCCCAGGGTACCTGCAGTAGTTGATTTGATAGACAAAATGAATATACATTGCCAATACAAATCAATCCTCACTTTAAACCTGTCACATAGAACCAATATAGAGGAAAGGTGGGCCTTATGAAGTGCTTCACAGTGGGCATATATCAATAATATTCTCTGAATTCAGTTTTTGAAACTCTAGTTCTTTCAAATGAAGTATGCATTCTTAGATCTCTAATTTCTGTTTATTGGTTATTTTGTTATTCCCATATTTATGCCTCCGATTCCTAATTTCACATTCCCCATCCTATACCAACTACCCCTGCTCTCTTCCCTCCTTATCCCCCCTGTTTATATATAATTTTAAGGTAAATGTGTCATATACAAATGTATCAAACCTCAGTGCCTTTCACTTGTTACTGTTTTTGGAAAAGATCAAGAAAAAGTTATTGGTTTAAAAAAAATGTCTTCCTTGGTCACACAGCTGTCCTGTCTTTGTATTTCTTCTCATTGTGACACTGCTTAGAAGGGTGATTGGCCAAATCTTGTATGATAAAGTTTGCATGGTGCTAGTCACATGATCGCCCAGGTAACCATGGGACGCCAGGCTTTGCATATACTGTAGTATAGACTTGCTGGCACTGTTTAGCATGTTTTTTTGTATCTGTAATTAGTCCATTGACTAAATGATTTTGGTTTGCTTTTATTTCCCCTAGGGCAAATGGACGAAGGGCAACCGCTTCTGGAATTTCGAATCGAAAAATAAAGACTGCAAAATAGGCTTTGATATTTTGCACCCTGCCCATCCTTCCCCATTTTTTTGGTTCGAAAAATGAATAAAATTTTAAAAATGGTGTCCTGCGTTGTACAAATACTGGAGTGTACCTCATGCTGTGTTTTAGTGGAAGTCATACATGTGAAAGGACTTGCTGGAAGCCCCCAATCCATGCCATCCCTCCTTGTAATTAAAATGCGTAGCAATGGGAAAAAAAATATTAAATCCTAGCAACTTTAGTACCAGACTTGGCATGATCTGGCTATACAAGCAAATACAACCTGCACAGCGAATGGCTTTTTGTATAATACCTTTCATCTGCACCACTATATTACTGATGCTTTGAAATTGTAATTACAAGTTATTAGTTTAAAAAAAAAGTTGTCTTCCTTGGTCACACAGCTGTCCTGTCTTTATATTTCTTCTCATTGTGACACTGCTTAGAAGGGTGATTGGCCAAATCTTGTATGATAAAGGTCGCATGGCGCTAGTCACATGATCGCCCAGGTAACCATGGGACCCCAGGCTTTGCATGTAGTATAGACTTGCTGGCACTATTTAGCATTTTTTTTTTGTTTCTGTAATTAGTCCATTGACTAAATGATATTGGTTTGTTTTTTTCTCCCCTAGGGCAAATGGACGAAGGGCAACCGCTTCTGGAATTTCGAATCAAAAATAAAGGCTTCAACAAGGCGAAAATAGGCTTTGATATTTTGCACCCTGCCCATCCTTCCCCTTTTTTTTGGTTCGAAAAATGAATAAAATTTAAAAAATGGTCTTCCGTGTTGTACAAATACTGGAGTGTACGTCACACTGTGTTTTAGTGGAAGTCCCAAGTATTCCAATTTGCTTGACCCGAACAACGAGCACCCGGGCATTTTAGTGCTCACCCATCACTAGTTCCTATCTCTTCTCTTGCTGTGGGGCAGATAGAAAATTTAATAGGATTTAAGAATGAGAATATTCAATTTTGTCAGAACGTTTATACTGCTTGAAGTACACATTTGATTAAAGTACACAGTTAGCAGTTTGAGCAGAGCATTTATTCCCTTGTAGGAGCAGAGGAAAAAAATCCCTTTTATAAATCCTTTAAAGGTAAATCTCCCAAATCTGTACCCAGACAATAATGGCTATCCTCACAATTTTAATGTGGAGCCTCTGCAGGTGTAATTATATTGCATTAAATCAATGTAGCCATACAGGTGAGTAGGATATGCACAATGCACCGCTGGACCAGTATCTTTCCTTTTCCTCTGGACTGTCCTAAAACCCGTAGCAGCCGTCAAAGTCCCTGGGTGTAAGAGCTATCCACCCTGTAATGAGACTGGCGCCTTATTATTTAAGCCAGTGGCGTGATTGTGGACTAGAGGGTGAGATGCTCCGTTATCCTGTCAGCACCGTGACTGAGGATGATGGCGCTTGTGAGGGATGTGAGCGGCCGGAACTTCTTGCAAGTGTGCGGCAATGCAGGATCAATGCGCCCTGTATTAACAACTAAAGTAATGGTGTGCCACCTTTAATCACAGTCTAACCTGTGCGAAACAGGTCAGGCTAACAGCTCCTGGGCCCCAACAGTCAAAATTCACCGGCACCCACCTCACAAGTCTTCCTGCCAGTGAAAGCACAAATGGATCAGGCGCCAGGACTATTTTCTTTAAGCAGTGAAGGCTCCGCTCATCAGCGCCCGGTAAACACCGGGGATGGGTTGTAAAATTGAGGTGTGCGTTGCGGGGAGAGACTGGGGACCTGTTAAACGGGTATTTCATGTCAAATACCCCTGCACCGACATGCAAAATCTTATAGCTTGGCGACAAGGAGTGTGAGAGGCAGGTATTCCTCCGCTGGCATGCGATGAGCCTTAGTTTTACCTCAGCTGAGGCAGATGGGCAAATCTCTTGGAAAAAAAGCCTCCAAATTTTAGCCAATTAGTCCAACTGGATTGAGGAAGTATTCAAATCAATAAAAACTGAAAAGAGGAATCCTCCAGTGTGCTTTAAATTGTAGCTTGATATTGCCTAGATCAGGAGCTCAGAGCACTTGGCAATGCTCAAGCCATGACCCCGAGGTTATTGGCTTTTCTGATCCATTTTTGTTTGGACCAAAAACCAGTATTGTACAAAGTATTAAATATATATTTTTATATTTACACAAATGGACTATGGTGACTTTGGATAATAAGTAATAACTTTAATATTAAAGCCATGTTTATTAGGGTATGTTTCAACAGGCCGTATTACATCCGGTTTAGCTGCGGATTGAATGCTGCATACATCCACAGCGTTTAATCTGCAGCATCCAGATGTTATAGCATAGTGGAGGAGATATTATGAAATCCCATCTCCACTAAGCATACAAAGACGTGGGTGACACACCCACGAAACCGGACATGCGACGCATCTTTTTAGAACGGAGCATGTGTATTTACCTTGCGTAGACGCACGGTCTCCGCAAGGTAAATAACCCGGTCTATGTATGCGATGCGGCAATTCAGGATGTGTTTAATGAACACATGTGGAATCACCGCGCGTACAACAGGAGACGGCGCTTTGGGCGGAGCGAGATTTCCGCTGCGTCCAAAGCGCCGACAATTCGGCCTGTGGAAACATACCCTTACAGTATAATTAACACGTTAAACCATGGGATAAATGCCATCAATAAAATGATAAAATACAAATGGTTTAAAATCTACAAGGTTTATGCTGACTCTTATGATTTATTGTGCGTTGGAGTTGTTACATTCCAGTATGTAACATAAGTACAGTATGTAACACAAGTATGTGTCAATAGGGCTCGTTATTCTTATCCCCATTACTATTCCTTTAGCGAAAAGACATTCAAGTTTAAAAAGGAACCGTGAAATTAGGCAATCTTTCCAGAAACTGCAGCAATAATAAAGGCAACCCATAGACAAAACTATCCTTTATAAAGTCCTTTTAAGTCTTTTGAGACTTTTGGCCATGTTATCAACTGTGCTTGCGCTTATGCACTGATGCGGCCAGTGACTGTAATAATGCAGACATAGTCAAAGTGTGCTCTGACGTGCATCATTTTTAGGTATATATGCATACTGTAGGCGAACAGTCAGAGGCAGTCGTTCGGTCCGATGGGTGTCGCAAGTCTGGGTCCGGCGCCTCCCATCTTCATGCGATGTCATCCTCCTTGCTTCATGTCGCTGCTCCTGAGCAGGCATGCTGATCTGTCCTGTTGAGGGCAGAGCAAAATACTGCAGTGCGCAGATGCTGGGAAAGGTCAGAGATTTCCTTGCGCCTGCGCACTGCAGTACTTTGCCCTCAACAGGGCAGATTAGTACGCCTGCGCAGGAGTGCGACGCGAAGCAAGCAGGATGATGACATCGCATGAAGATGGGAGGTGCCAGACCCGGACCTGCGACACCCATCAGACCAGACCGCCCCTGGGTGAGTATAATAAAACTTGTTTTTCTTATCTTTCAGTTTAGATCGGGGGGCTTATCTACAGCATTATAGAATGCTGTAGATAAGCTCGAAATGCAGTGGCCGCATCTTACAGGGTCAAAACAAGGTGACATGTTCCCTTTAAAGAAACCAGGATGGATGTACACAGAGCTTAAACACTTGATAAAAATGAAAAAAAAAAGTATATTAAATGTAAAGAGGGAGCATATCTAAAGAAGAATATAATGCTGTGTGCAGGGAATGCAGGGTAAGCCTTAGAAGCGCTAAAGCCAGTAATGAAATGAGGCTTGCAAGGGAAAACAAAAGCAGTAAAAAAGGATTTTGGGAGTATGTAAAAAAAAAAAATGCAATAGGATTTTTCCAACATAAAAAGGATGAAGAGTTCAAAAATGATATTGAGAAGGCCAAAGTTTTCAATTCCTATTTTCCATCTGTGTTCTCTAAGAAAGCAATGGGTTACCTCAATTGATCTTCATGGTACTATCGAAGGAATGAAAGAATCATCACAATGTATAAATAGATGATGAATTGCATCCTAGGGTGCTGAAAGAGTTAATGGAAATTGCAGAACCACTAGCCAGAATCTTTGAAAAATCCTGAAGAACAAGGAGACGTCCCAGAAGATTGGAGAAAGAGACAACATTTGCTCATCTTCAAAAAAGGAAAGAAGATGGAGACAGGACATTACAGGGCAATGAGCCTTTTATACCAGGAAAAATATCTTGAGCAAATTACTAAACCGCATCTATGTAATTACTTGGGTAAGAATACAGTAATTAACCAGAGCCAGCATGGATTTGAAGCAAACAAGTCAGGCCAGACTAATTTCCTGTTATGATGGAATCACTGACTGGGTGGATCAGCAAAATGTGGTAGATATACTATATCTAAACTTCAGCAAAGATAAAATAAGTATTTATAAGATATAATATCATACTATCCTTATTAACCCCTTTCCGATATTGGACGTACATTTACGCTAATGTTGGACACCCTCCCTTTGAGGGACATGTGCTCGCTATAGCCTTGGGTGGAATTGTGATCCACCCTTGGCTATTAACCAGTTAAATGCCGCTGTCAAACTCACCGGTGTGTTGGCATGACAACCTGAAGTCTCCTGGAGACCTCTATGGTTGTCAGTGCTGACTTGCTGTGAGCGCCACCTAGTGGTCGGTGCTCATAGCAAGTGAGTAATGCAGCTACATAGAAGCGAACTGATCACTACCTCTATGTAGCAGGGCCGATCGGGTTACGGCAGCTTCTAGTCTCCCATGGAGACTATTGAAGCATGCAAAAAGTAAAAAGAAAATGTTTTTGAAAATATAAAAAATAAAAAATATATAAAAGTTCAAATCACCCCATTTCGCCCCATTCAAAATAAAAAAAAAAAATCAAACATACACATATTTGGTATCACCGCGTTCAGAATTGCCTGATCTATCAATAAAAAAAAGAATTAACCTGATCGCTAAATGACATAGTGACAAAAAAATTAAAAATGCCAGAATTACGTTTTTTTGGTCGCTGCAACATTGCATTCAAATGCAATAATGGGAGATCAAAAGTTCGTATCTGCACCAAATGGTATCATTAAAAATAGCTTGGCACGCAAAAAATAGTCCCTCACCCAACCCGAGATCATGAAAAATAGAAACTCTACGGGTATCGGAAAATGGCGCAATTTTTTATTTGTTTTTAATAAAGATTGGATTTTTTTTCACCACTTAGATAATAAAGAACCTAGACATGTTTGGTGTCTATGAACTCTAATGAACTGGAGAATAATAATGGCAGGTCAGTTTTAGCATTTAGTGAACCTAGTAAAAAAGCCAAGCAAAAAGTAAATGTGCGATTATAATTTTTTTGCAATTTCACCGCACTTGGAATTTTTTTTTACCATTTTCTAGAACATGACATGGTAAAACCAATGGTGTCATTCAAAAGTACAACTCATCCAGCAAAAACAAGCCCTCATACGGCCATATTGATGGAAAAATAAAAAAGTTATGGCTCTGGGAAGAAGGGGAGTGAAAAACGCAAAACTGAAAAAAGCTCCGGTCATTAAGGGGTTAAAAAATTACCAAGTATGTGATTTACAATGCTATGGTTAGGTGGATTCATAACTGGCTCAGTGATCATATGCAAAGAGTGGTGCTCAATGGTTGCACATCCAATTGGAAGAGTGTTTCAAGTGGAGTACCACAAGGCTCTGTCCTGGCCCCAGTGTTCAACATTTTTATAAATGATCTACATAAGGGATCATTTGCAGACAATGCAAAGCTAGGATAGCTAAAGCCCCCGTCACACACAGCGATCTCGCAAGCGAGATCGCTGCTGAGTCACTAGTTTTGTGACGCAACAGCGATGTCCCCAGCGATATCGCTGGAAGGGGTTAATACCCATGGAGCTTCCCAGGCTATGAATATCAGCCCGCAGCTAGCCTTTACTGGCTATTAAAATAGGGGTCCCCCTTTAATTTATAGCCAGAAAGGCTAGCAGACAGCTGCGGGCTGATATTCATAAGCCTAGGAAGGGGCCATGGATATTAGCCCCCCCCGGCTAAAAATACCAGCACCCAGCCGCCTCAGAATTGGCGCATCTGTACGATGCGCCAATTCCGGCACTTAGCCCCTCTCTTCCCACTGCCGTGTAGCGTTGGCATATGGGTTAATAAGGGGTTAATGTCACATTGCTATTGTAAGGTGACATTAATCCCGGTTAATAATGGAGAGACATCATTAAGCCTATCCATTATTAATCTTATAGTTTGAAAGGGTTAAAAAAAACCACACACATAAGAATAAAGTATTTTAATGAAATAAAACACGACACGGTTTTTCATCATTTTTATTGTACGCCAAAATCTATTTGAAGCCATCGATCACCTGCAAAAAATTAAAAAAAACCAACCAATCTATACTCCCTGTCCAACGCAGTCCCTCTTTAAAACGAGTGTCCCATGAAGATCTCCCCTATAGAGCGGTCACATCAGTAGATGTGACCGCTCTATAGGCCTCTGATGACACACTGAACGGAGATAACCCTCCCGCAGTGCATCATCGGAGTCCACTTTACGGCACGACAGCCGTCAGAAAATTCTCACAGCTGTAGTGCCGCAAATGACAGGTGAACTCCGGTGACCTGTCGGCGGCGGAGTGATACAGTGCGGAGGGTTACCTCCGCCTGTCAGTTCATCGCGGGGTCCCTGTAGAGCACTGACATCACCCAATGTCAGTGTTCTACACGGGAGATTGCCGTGGGACACTTGTTATTAACTGGACTACGGCGGAAAGGTAGTTATAGGTTGGTTTATTTTAATTTTATTACAGGAGAATCGAGGGCTTCGGGGACTAGGTGTGTGGTGAGTATGTACTCTATGTTATGTGTTGTATGTTATGTGTATGTCTGCTGCATGTTATGTGTATGTGTAAGGGGAAGAAAACAGCTAGGCTTGCCTCCTCAGTAAAGGGTCTGTCACCTAGGTTACAGGGGGGAAATCGTGGGGGATTTGAATTTTCCCCTGCTCAAGAGAAGGGGCTTGGCTAAGCAGTTAGTTCGCATGCACAGAGATTCAAACTGTGAGGGCAGGAAAGCAGCACGCGCAGTTGTTCTGTGAGGTAACTTCAGCTGTGAGGAGAGCGGGCGGAGATAAGGGGAGCCGGGAACGTGTTGACAAGCTGACAGGAGCCGCTGGACGGGGTTCCCGCAGACAGACCGCCAGTACTGCTTACCCCGTAAACACCGCTGAACTAGTCGCTACTGCTGACCCCTCACTTACCACCGCCCCCATGTATATCGCGGCACCCAGCGAGATGGTTGACTTCACTGATGACGCGGACATAACCTCCCCGGCTGACAGCACAAACCGCAAGAGACAAGGTCGGTGAAAAAGACCCCGTGTCCCCTGTCATAAGATAGTAAACCGAACTGGCCATTACAACCAGTGTCGAGCCAGGGTCTCCGGTAACGGTAGTAACGTTACACCCCACAGCCGAGGAAGAGACTATCCCTACACCCACCCTTCACTTGCAGGGACCAGGGTCTGTGATAGAGTCCCATATAGATAACCCTATCGTCAGGAACCACCAAGCAGACATCGTTGTCGCCAAGATCCGCAAGAAGACACCGTCACCAACGGGACCACAATAGGACATCGTCTTCATCAATGAAACACTCTTGATCCTTAACAGGACAGTGACAAACCCTCCGTGGATCGCCGTTTTAAACAATTCCAGTCATCAAGAGAAACATAACTGTGACTGGCGTAAATAGGCTAAGTGCGTTGTTTTTGTTGCAATGATATTCCTTATTATTGAAGTTAAACTCCTTTAGTGTCTCTCTGTGATAAGGAATCTCCCGCAACACGTCTTCTTTCCTCCCTGCGTGGAGATAGTATCTGTAAATAAACCCGTTAACCCTTGGTCTGCCTCTTGTCCGTCACTACATCCCGCTACCTGATTACACTTGGCGTAGTCAGCAGGATGCAGTCCACCCATTTGGACATGGCAGACCAAGTGACTGGGGAGGGTCCCAGATGAAGCATCTCTTTGGGGGCAATGCTGAAAAACCACCCGAAGTTTAATGGGAACAACACCATGTTGTGGAGTTGGACTGAACATCTAAAGGGGATGATGAAAATGCACTCTATGGTGCCTGCCTTACAGGCAGAGGTCGCAGTGATGGCTTTGGATGAGGAAGCAAGTGATTCAGTTATGTTTCGGCCCCCCATGAACGAGACACCCTTGACAAAGTACTACAGATACTAGAGGAGACCCATAGGGACCCAACAGAGGTAGGGGAAATGCGCATGCGGCTGTTCTGCTGGGGTCAAAAAGAGGGGGAGACAGTGATCCAGTTTATGACTGCGTTGCAAGAAATCCATATGGCAATAGTCAGAAAAGACGGTTTGGGAGTAGGGCCGACAGATGTGGTAATGCGGGAGCGCTTGCGAGTAAAACCAAGCATGACCTTTTCTGACATAGGGGCAGAGGCGCATATAGGCGAACAGGAGCAGGGGATTGCAGCCAGGACACGGATGGCCCGATGTTGTGGAGTACTCACCCGAACGAGGAAGAGCCGAGTGGTCCCGTGAATTACGGCGGGGAATGCTGAGAATTCGGGAAGAAGTCGAGAGCTTGAAGGAAGCCCTGCCTGCTTTCTTGGGGGTCGGCACCATGCCCCGAGGTAACCCTCGGAAACAAGTGAAAGAAGTTAGAGGAGAGGTGTGGGGCATGAAGGAGACTTCAGTGGCAGCTCCAAAGTGTAACACTGTATCCTGGAGTGAAGAGCAAACGCAAGTGAGAAATGCTTCCCGCCGAGGTCGACAATCCAAACCAAAACGCCCACCAGACACAGACGTGAGTGCTGGGCATGCAGGAGAGTGGGACACCTGACCAGGAATTGCCCTACCCAAGAAAAACAATGGCAAAGATCTGCTCACCCCTCTGAGGGTCCTGCTAATTTGAGGGAATGCTGTCCCTGGAGTGAGTGGTACGGCAGAAAGAGGAGAGTCCCATCCAGAACAAGACGGAGCCATGACATCAGACGCAGAGAAGAGGCGGAGTTGTCGTCTGTCCATGGAGAGATGTCCGCGCGGCTCAGACGCGTGGAGGCGAGTCTGGTGACACTTCAAGCTGAATCTGAAGGTTCCGCACATGAATTGAGATGCTGCGGAAAATAAAACGCTGCGAATCCGCACGTTTTTTTTCCGCAGCATGCGCACAGCAAATTTTTTTTCCATAGGTTAACATTGTTTTGATACACACTTGCGGGTTTATTGCGAATCTGCTGCGGATCAGCAACGTGTGCACGCAGCCTCACAGTGTCTTCTAACTGTACAAATACTCACAGGTAACTTGAGAATGTCTTTGATCATTCTGGTGCTGATCATTGGCTGAGTCTTTGCCATTTTGGCTATTCTTCCATCCATTCAAACAGCAGACTTCCATTTTCTTCCATGTTTCTCTGGTTTGGGTTTCCATTGTAAAGCATTGGAGATCATTTTAGCTGAACAGCCTATCATTGTCTGCACTTCTTTATAAGTTTTACCCTCTCCAATCAACTTTTTAATCAAAGTACGCTGTTTTCTGAACTATATCTCGAACGACCCATATTTCTCAGGCTTTCAAGGAGAAATGCATGTACAACATGTCCTGGCTTCACCCTTAAATAAGGGCCACCTGATTCACACCTGTTTCTTCACAGAATGATTGACCTGTTATTTTGAACACCCCCCTTTCAATTAATTATTCTAATACACAAGCTCAAAAATATGCAGATCATGAATGTTCAGTCTGTTGGTTTTGCTAGAATCTATGGCACCAACTGGTAAATTGTTTGGCATGTGGTTATATAATTTATACCAGTGATTAATCTGGTTAGTCATATTAGACTGCTATTATTTTGAACACTACTGTATAAGGCACATGTTGTGTCCATCCCTTTGCTGTGGGGGTCTGGTGCTGACCCCACATCTTTTACGCCACATGTCAGCTGATTGAATCAGCTGACATGTGCCCCTAACAGCCACGGGTAAAATCGCAATCCACCCGCAGCTCTTAACATGTTAAATGCCGCTGTCAATTTCTAACAGCGGAATTTAACATACACGCGCCTGATGCGCGTCACAAACCACGCACATCAGCGCCACCGGTCACATGATCGCAGGGCATCAATGGGTTGGCATGACAACCCAGGGTCTGCAGAAGACTTATGTGGTTGTCATAGCTGATCTGCTATGTGTGCCGACCAGAAGATCCCAGCTTCAAGTCTCCTATGGAGACTGTTGAAGCATGTAAAAAGTGAAAAAAAAGTTAAGACTATTAAAAAAAAAACCTTTAAAAATATGAAATTTCAAATCACCCCTCCTCTTGCCTCACTTAAAATAAAACAATATAAAAAATACACATATTTGGTATTGCCATGTTCAGAAACGCCTGATCTATAAAATAGAAAAATAATTAATCAGATTGGAAAAAGGCGCAACGAGAAAAAAAAAAAAACACTCCAGAATTACATTTTTGGTCACCACATTGCAATAAAATGCAATAACGTGATCAAAACATTCTATTTACCTAAAAATGGTATTAATAAAAACATTACCTTGACAGGCAAAAATTAAGCCCTCACCCAGCCCCAGATCCTGAAAAATGGATACACTATGGATCTCAGAAAATGGCACCATATAATATATATTTTTTTTTTTTACAAACTTTGGATTTAAGGAACATGGTAAAAAAAACAATTGTGTAATTGCACTTTTTTTTGCAATTTTACTGGATTTGGAATTTTTTCCCCGTTTTCAAGAATATTACCATATATGATAAAATCAATGGTGTTGTTAAAAAGTAGAACTCTTCCAGCAAAAAAACAAGCCCTTGCATGGCCATATTGACAGAAAACTAAAAAAGTTATGGCTGAGGAGCAAAAAACTGAAACGCAAAAACAGAAAATGGCTTGAATGTGAAGGGATTAGTCTATGAGTCCCTGCTCAACGGCGATTTTTTCTCTCAGCTCAGATCGGGATGAGAAAAAAAAAAGAAAATCGCAGGATGCTGAGATTGTCCTCGTATCTCAGACGAGACTCGCCAATGCAAGTCAATTGGTATGATAAAAAAAAAAAAATATCGCACAGCACTCAGACCATGCAAGTGCCATTTGATTTTTACACACGTCCTTTGAAGTCGGCAAATCGTGTGCCGCCTAGTGAAATCACAGCGTGACCCAACAAAATAGCATAGATATAAAGATGTCAGTGACGTATAATTAGTATAGTGCTAGTGTAGCTTCCTGCACATGTATTTTTAACTTACTAAGTTATTGTCTGAAAAAAAAATGGCATGGGATCCCCCGACATTTTATTAACCAGCAGAGGGAAAGCAGACAGCTCATGGAGCTTCCCGTGCTATTAATATTAGCTCACAGCTAATATTTACTTAGCCTTTCCTGGTTATTAAAATGGCTGACCCCCCAATAAAAAAATGATGTATGGTCACCCTATAATAACAAGCAAAGGCTAGGCAGACAGCTGTGGGCTGATATTAATAGCCTAGGAAAGGGCCATAGATATTGGCTCTCTCAAAGAATAAAAACAT
Organism: Oophaga sylvatica; assembly: GCA_033576555.1. Taxonomy (NCBI): domain Eukaryota; kingdom Metazoa; phylum Chordata; class Amphibia; order Anura; family Dendrobatidae; genus Oophaga; species Oophaga sylvatica. The sequence continues at coordinate 287,755,651 of JARQOD010000006.1, forward strand.
CAGCTTTCAGCCACACCAGAATAAGTGCAACTATAAGATGTGCCAATTCTGGCAATTAGCCTCACTCTTCCCACTTGTCCTGGTGCGGTGGCTAGTGGGGTTATAGTTGGTGGGGGAGTTGATGTCACCTTTGTATTGTAAGGTGACATCAAGCCAAGGTTAGTAATGGAGAGGGGTCTATAAGGCTCCCCCATTACTAACCCCATAGTGATGCTGCATAAAAAAGCACAACACACCCAGAATAAAGTCTAAAGTTTAATTGAAATAATGACAGACTACTTTAATGAATCTACATTTACTCCTTTCACCTCACTGACATCACCGGGAACGCCATTAGAACTTTCTCATGCTCGCGGTGACATCAGTGAGATGAAAGGAGTTCACCGTGAGTCGCTGAGCAAGCACGCGCAAGCTCAGTGTCTCTGCTGGATGGCAGGCTGTATAGTCACATTATGCAACAATGCAGCCTGCCATCTAGATATAGGGGAGCTACACGCATCGCGGGACAAATGGATTATCTTCTTGGACAGGTGAGGGATATAGTTGTTTAAATAATTGCAATTCTGTTACAGGAGACATTGCCTTCAGTGGATTGGGCTTTGACGTGAGTGTACGTGTTTTTAGTAAATGTAGATTCAGATGGAGTAGTGTCACCAAGTTCCCTGCCCCTATTATACTCATCAGTCGCTGTCTTGATCTTTTAATCGGAACGTCTACGGTTGTCTCCTAAAGATTGTGGATCAATTCAGTGTTTGCTGGGCGAGCCGGAAGCCACTATTCAGTGCATTTATTTTACTCACTTATATAGCGCCATTCCACAATTCCACAGAGCTACAACTAGGCTCTCATAAACTTCTATTGAGAGCTTGTGACCGTAACGACACCTTTGACTTCTGGCCAGTCAGACGTTGCAGTCACAAGATGGCGGATCAAGACCGCAGTGGTGCTGGAAAGAGCTGAAGCAGACTGCTGGTCAGTATAATACTAGGGTCAGGGAACTTACATTAGTGGCACTACTCCAGTGCTGATATAAATAATACCATGGTGGAGGGGTGCTTTGAATTCAATGCTTTCAAACTTTACATACATGTTAGCGCGTTCAGAGTGCTGCTGTATTGTTTTCTTTCTGTGCTATGCAGGCATAGCAGCTTGTACTTTACACTTGAGCTATTCTGTTAGGAGGTGCGGGTCATTTTTTTGTAGTGTACTTGCAGGGTCTGGAACAACAACTGCACGATGATGTGAATGATCCTATAACATATCAGATCTGTTCTTGTATCATTTTTCTTTAGGCGTTTTGCTCCCTTGCAGGCAAGAACCTGAGAAATGCGTGGGCATGGAGTGATCTATCTTGGGAGGGAATACAGTAGCTAAGTGGGTCAATAATTCATAAACCCAGACATTCAAGTCGCTTATCACGAGACTGGCATTTTCAGAGGGAAGAGCAGGAGTCAGAGAGAACATTGGTAGAGCTTGGAAGACTACAACATCTAGGTGGACTAAGGCTAGAAGATGAAGATGGGACTGGAAGGTATGACTACAATAGCGGATATAGGAGTAAGACGATTAAATTGTACTTGTGGCCTCTTGCTCAGCTACAATCTGGATGATTTGGCATCTGTCTACCATAGGAACCCATTGGGCTAAAAATAAATTGTCTCATATTATTTGATTTTTTTTCTGCAGTGACCAAGGCCAAAGGAACATATTTCAGTCTCCATCTGCACAGGGGCCTATTGGCATATTAATACCAGGGTGTGACGCCATTACATCACAAAGTAATTCAGGTGCAAGGGGTAGCATCGCAGCGAAGTCACCAAAAGTCAGAACCAGTAGGATGTTATGCTTGTCAAGTAATATAGCGACCACATTCCCCGCATTACACTGATGTAGCAGCAGTACATAGTGGTCTTTTGCTGCACAATCTGGGTGCGGCAAAAATCACCTTCTGGCGCCAGCCTAAAGTACGCCGTGGAAGCTTATCCTGGCGCATGCTTTTGGCAGTGTTCCCCTTGGTCTGGGGCCAAAGCAATAGGAAACAAGGCAGGTTTTGGTCTTGGTGTGGGGTGAAGAGCAAAAATAGGTATGAGCAGCTCCTCGTCGCAATCTGATTCAATACCACATCAAACAGTGTAGACACCTAAACACATCAAAGAGACAAAAGAATGTAATGCTTTTATTTCAGTTTGAGAGGAGAAATTACAAACTCTGCCAAAATGTATAAATTAATGCATCCAATAGTACATGGATTGCCTTATAACAAAATACTGCACGTGGCAATACCAGAAAAAAAATACTTAATGCTCAACAATCTCATTTACTCAATATCATGGAATATTCATTTAAATAAATCGAGACACAAAGATATTGCAGCCGAGATTAAATTAATTACTTCCTGTATTAAGAGAAAAACTGGGCAAATACTTGTAGACCTGGCAAGCAGAAGCCAGCACAGTTCTGTGTGGCTAGATATGATGGCGCTGTTTATGTAATATATACTGGTACTGAGTTTCCCCAAAAATAAGACAGGTTCTGATATTTTTTGGTCTGAAAAATGTGCTAGGGCTTATTATCAAGGGATGTCTTATATTTTTCTATTAACAATAATCCACATTTATTCTTTAGCTAAATATCAACATTTATTCAAATTTAATCATGTTATCACATTCTGGAGCATCATAGAATGGTAGAGCTGGAAGGGACCTCCTGGGTCATCTGGTGCAACCCCCTGCTCAAAGCAGGATTCACTAAATCATCCCAGACAGATGTCTGTCCAGCCTGTTTGAAGACTTCCATTGAAGAACTCACCACCTCTCGTGGCAGCCTGTTCCACTCATTGATCACCCTGTCAAAAAGTTTTTCCTAATATCTGTGTCTCCTCCCATTCAGTTTCATCCCTTTGCTTCTAGTCTTCCTTGTGCAAATGAGAATAAAGAAGATCCTTCTACAATGTGACAGCCCTTGAGATATTTGTAGACAGGTATTAAGTCTCCTCTCAATCTACTTTTTTACAAGCTAAACATTCCCAAATCCTGTAATCGTTCCTCATAGGACATGTTTGGCAGACGAATCACCATTCTGGTCGCTCGCCTCTGAACTTGCTCCAGTTTGTTGATGTCTTTTTTAAAATGTGGTGCCCAAAACTGGATGCAGTATTCCAGATGAGGTCTGACCAAAGAGGAGTAGAGGGCAATAATGACTTCACGTGATCTAGACTGTATGCTTCTATTAATACATCCCAGAATTGTATTTGCATTTTTTGCTGCTGCATCACACTGCTGACTCATGTTCAGTCTGTGATCTATTAGTATACCCAAGTCTTTTTCACATGTGCTGTTGCTTAGTGCTATTCCTCCCATGCTGTATATGCTTTTTTCATTTTTATTGCCCAGATGTAGTACTTTGCATTTTTCCCTGTTAAAAACCATTCAGTTAGTTGCTGCCCACTGCTCCAGTTTATTTATATCTTTTTGAATTATCTCTCTTCTCTAGTATTAGCTATCCCTCCTAGCTTTGTGTCATCAGCAAATTTAATCAGTTTACCCTCAATTCCTTCATCTAAATCATTGATAAAGATGTTGAAAAATACAGGGCCCAAGACAGAGCCCTGTGGTACCCCACTTGAGACATTCTTTCAACTGGATGTTCAGCCATTTACGACCACTCTTTGGGTCCGATCACTAAGCCAGTTATGAATCCACCTAACAGTTGCCTTGTCCATTCCATACTTAGTAATTTTTTCAATACGGATTGTGTGAGATACTTTGTCAAATGTTTTGCTGAAGTGATATACTATATCTACATTTCCCTTATCCACCCAGTCAGTGATTCTGTCATAGAAGGAAATACAGTTAGTCTGACATGACTTATTAGTTACAAACCCATGAAGACTCTGTTTAATCACTTCATTCTTATTCAGGTACTTACATACATGTTGCTTAATAATTTGTTCAAAGATCTTTCCTGGCATAGAAGTCAGACTCACCGGCCTATAGTTCCTTGGGTCAACCTACTTCCCCTTTTTGAAGATAAGAACAGCATTTGCTCTTCTCGAGTCTTCTGGGACTTCTACTATTCTCCAAGAATTTTCAAAGATTATGGAGAGTGGTTCAAAAATTTCTTCTATCTCCTTCAGTACTCTGGGGTGTAATTCATATGGACATGGAGACTTGAATTTATTTATGTTAGCTAAGTGTTTTCTCATTATCTTTCTGTTTATAGATATCCTGGATTCTTCCATTCCCTTAATAGGACAGTGAAGATCAGTTGATGTTACATTTCTTTTCTGAGAGAAAACAGATGCAAAATAAGTTAAAAGTTCGGCCTTCTCAACATCCTTTCTTACCATTTCATCATTTTCATCCTGCAAAAATCCTATAACATCTTTGACTTTTCTTTTACTTTTGACATATCCCCAAAATCCTTTTTTATTGCTTTTGATGTCTCTTGCAAGCCTTAATTCATTGATTCGTGCCCTACAGGTTCTGCAAACAACATTATATTCTTCTTTAGATATGCCTCCCTCTTTCCATTTGATAAACATTTCTTTCTTTCTTTTTAGCATGTGTTTAAGTTCTGTGTTCATCCATCCTGGTTTCCTTAAATGCCTCCTATTCTTCTCTCTTTTCGGAATTAACGATTGTGCTTTGAGAATCTCATTTTTCAAGATTTTCCATCCTTCCTGGACATTTTTGTCCTTAAGGATATCCAGCCATTGGATCCCTCTGATTCTCATTCTGAGCCACTTAAAATCTGTCCTTCTGAAATCTAACCTTGAGGTCTGAGTCTTCACAGGTCTTCCTCATCTAGTTATCCAAAATTCTAAAATAGCATGGTCGCTACCTCCTAGGGTCCCAGCCACTCTTACATCCTCAACCATTTCCTCCCTGTTTATAAGGATTAGATCCAAAGTAGCAGATCCCCTTGTGTTCTCCCCTACCGTTTGGAAGATAAAGTTGTCAGCAAGAGAGGATAAGGGCCCCGTCACACATAGCGACTCACCAGCGATCCCGGCAACGATATGAACTTGTCAGGATCGCTGGTGAGCTGCCAAACAGGCAGATCTCCGCAGCGATCAGGACGACTATGCGGGTAACAAGCGAAGCACGTCGCTTAGTTACCCGCAGTGTACGTTAGATACCAGCGCGATGGTGCAGGGAGCTGGTAACCAAGGTAAGCATCGGATTTCTAAGCGGCGCCCGGCGCTTAGAAAACCCGTTGTTTACCTTGGTTACCAGCTCCCTAGCCTCGCATGGTCTCCTTCACCTAGTTCCACACGCAGCGATGCGTGCTGGCCAGCAGGAGACCAACGATCAAAAAAATGTCCAGGACATTCCAGAACGATCAGCGATACCCGGCAGGGGGGCCGGTCGCTGATAAGTGTCACACACAGCGATATCACTGGGGAGATCGCTGTTGCGTCACAAAACTTGTGACTCAGCAGCGATCTCGCTAGCGATCTCGCTATGTGAGACGGGGGCTTAAGAATTTTTTGACCTGTTAGTTTTGCCCGAGAGAGATTCCCAACAAATGTCTGGATAGTTGAAATCTCCCATGACAACTTTTTGGAGAACTTTTTTTGAAGAATGTGGCCATTTGATGCATAAAATCCATATCTTCAGCTTGCACAGGCGGCCTGTAGTAAATGCCTACAATAGTGTCCTTTCCATTGTTATGTCCTTGTATTCTTATCCAGTTTCCACAGAACTCCCAGTCTCTGAAGCTTCAATCTCTGTGCAGATATACGCTTTTCTAACATACAATGCAACACCTCCTCCTCGTTTATCAAGTCTGTTTCTTGTAAATAAGTTGTATCCTTCTAGCCTTGTATTCCAAGCATGTGTATCGTCCCACCAAGTTTTCATTGATTCCAATTACATATTTCTGTTAATGTTGATGATTATGGCTTACAGCCAATGATAACCCAAAAGTCATTATCTCAGTAAATTAGAATACTTTATAACACCAGCTTGAAAAAAAACGGATTATGTACCGGTAATGCTCTTTTAATGAGTCCACAACAGCACCCACTTGAGAGAGGGATCCGCCCATAGGAACAGGAAACCTACAGAGATAAAAGAGGGCGGTCCGCCTCTCCTCCTCAGTTGGATTTCAAAGTACCCGGAGGACCACCAGTATTAGGCATTTATATTTTCCAATTTCTTCATTTCATTCAAGAAGGTATATACACAGTCTATTAATTTTCAGGGAGGGAACTGAGTGGGTGCTGTCGTGGACTCATTAAAAGAGCATTACCGGTACGTAATCCGGCTTTTTACCCTTCGCCACGACAGCACCTACTTGAGAGACTTTCAGAGACTTTCACCTGGGAGGGACCACCGTGCTGAGAACTGCTCTACCAAAGGATAGGTCAGAGGAGGATGATAAATCAAGCCTGTAGTGGTTGTAAAAAGTGGAAGGAGACGACCAGGTTGCGGCCTTACATATAGACTCGATTGGGACGTCTCCTCTTTCTGCCCAGGAGGATGCCATGGCCCTGGCGGAATGTGCTTTTATGCCTTCTGGGGATCTTCATTTTTTGCAGTATACGCCAGACAGATTGCTTCTCTGATCCACCGAGATAGGGTGGCTTTCGTGACCCTGTATCCCTTCCTTTGGCCCTGGAAGGATATAAAAAGAGCCCTACTCTTCCTCCAGCTAGCCGATCTTTCAATAAATTTTAACACTATTCTTTTCACATCTAACATGTGATATTTCTCTTCTGACAGAGAAGAAGGGTTACTAAAAAAGGAGGGTAGGTGAATTTCCTACGATCTATGGAACTTCCCTGCCACTTTTGGTAAATATGAGGGGTCAGGTTTTAAGATTAACTGATCCTGGAATGATAGCAGAAATGGAGGATCTATAGATAATGCCTGCATGTCACTGACTCTTCTGGCTGAGGTTAAGGCTACCAAGAGCACCATTTTAAGAGATATAATCTTAAGGGGTATGCAATCTAACGGTTCAAAGGGTGGACCTGTTAGGGCGTCTAGAACCAAGTTTAGATCCCAAGGAGCAATTCTAGATATATGAACTGGTGTAATTCGTTCACAAGCCTGGATGAATCTAGCTATCCATCTATTACCAGCTAGATTATAACTATAGAGTGCTCATAGTGCAGATACTGGGACTCTAAGTGTGTTTACTGATAATCCTAGATCTTTCCCTTTTTGCAGAAATTCTAAGATAAATTTTATCGGAATCTCTTTAAAGTTGAGATCTGGATGGAATTCTAAAAATCTTCTCCATATCTTGGTGTAGATTTTAGTAGTGGTTGGCTTTCTGCTATGTAAGAAGGTGTTGATTAATTCCTCAGAGAACCCCCTTGTTCTCAGTATTTCCCCTCAAGTTCCACGCCGTCAAGTGGAGACTGTCTACTTGAGGGTGGAAGAAAGGCCCTTGAGAGAGAAGCCTGGGAGTTGAAGGAAGTATCCAGGGATCTGTCAAGGACATCATTTGAAGGCATGAGAACCAAGGTCTCTTGGGCCAGAATGGGGCTATCAATATTATCCACGCCCTGTCTGCCCTGATCTTCCTGATGACTCGCGGTAGCAATATGATCGGGGGAAAGGCATATGCTAGCCTGAACTGCCACGGACTTTGAAGGGCATCCAGAATTTCTGGCTGATCTGCCATACTCAGGGAGGCGAATCTTGGTAGTTGTCTGTTCTGTCGAGTGGCAAAAAGGTCTATCTGCGGAAGACCCCATAGTGACACAATGTTTCTGAATATTTTTTTGTTTAGGCACCACTCTCCTTGTGGTAACTTAGGAAGTCCGCTTCTGAATTGTCTATGCCTCTGATGTGAAGAGCTGACAGAGAAACAAATTTTTCCTCGGCTAAAGAAAATATTTCTTTTGTGGAAGACATTAATTTGTCCGTGTTCCGCCTTGTTTGTTGATATATGCCACTACTGTGGTGTTGTCCGAGAGAATTCTCACATGTTCTCCTTGAAGCTGCGGAAGGAAATGATATAGGGCATGACCCACCGCTTTTAATTCTTTTAAATTTGAGGAATCATTTATTTGTTTTCTTCCCCACCGGCCCTGGGAAAAAATTTCTCCCATGTGAGCTCCCCATCCTGTAGGGCTGGCGTCAGTGGTAATGATACGAGAAGGTGTTATTACCCAGTCTACTCCTTCTGATAATTTATTATCATCTAACCACCAGTATAATGAATGTATTACTACGTGAGATAAGGTGATTTTGTTTGTTAGATGACCTCTAGCATAGGCTTCTTCTGATATTATTTGGTGCTGTAGATCTCGGGTGTGAAATTGCGCCCACTTAACCGCCGGAATACATGAAGTGAGGGACCCCAATAGGGACATTGCTTCTCTCAGAGTCATGTGAGGTTTCCTTATTGCTGCACTGACTTTTGTTTTTATCGCTGATATTTTTACCTGTGGCAGTAGACATTTCTGTACTGTTGAATCTAATTGGAGGCCTAGAAAGGACTGGACGGATTGCGGCTCGAACCTGGATTTCTTGCTGTTTATGAGCCAGCCTAGAGCCTGTAGGGATAAGATTGCATCATTAACCCGTGTGGTACATTGTGCTACTGAATTTCCCACTATCAAAAAGTCATCCAGATACGGTATTATTAGGGTATTTTTTTGCCGTAGGAAGGCCATTACTTCCAGCATCACCTTTGTAAACACTCTTGGTGCGATCGAAAGTCCAAATGGCATCGCTGAAAACTGGAAATGATGTATGCTGCCGTCTAAGGAAACTGCCACTCTGAGATATTTTTGGTATCTGGAATGGATTGGAAGATGATAATAAGCATCTTTTAGATCTAAACCTGCCATCATGCAGTTGGGAAAAAAGCAGTTTAATTGCCGATCTAATGGATTCCATTTAAAATTTTTCATTCCTGATGAACGAGTTTAATCTTTTCAGATTGATAATTGTTCTGAATGAGCCATCAGGTTTTGAAACTAGGAAGAGCGGGGAGTAAAATCCTTTCCCTTCTTGCTCTACAGGCACCGAGATCAATACGTTTTTAATTATGAGATTTCTTATCTCATTTTCAAGGGCCTGTTGTTGTACCGGGCAGCTTAAGGATGTTAGTATAAATGTATTTTGGGGAATTTGATGAAATCTTATTTTTAACCCATGTTTAACTATGTCCAGGACCCATATATTTGTAGATATACAGTCATGGCCAAAAGTTTTGAGAATGACACAAATATTAATTTTTACAAAGTCTACTGCTTCACTTTTTCTAATGGCAATTTGCATATACTCCAGAATGTTATAAAGAGTGATCAACTTAACAGCAATTACTTGCAAAGTCAATATTTGGCTAGAAAATGAACTTTATCCCCCAAAACACATTTCAACATCATTGCAGCCCTGCCTTAAAAGGACCAGCTAACCTCTTTTCAGTGATTGCTCCATTAACACAGGTGTGGGTGTTGATGAGGACATGGCTGGAGATCAATCTGTCATGATTAAGTAAGAATGACACCACTGGACACTTTAAAAGGAGGCTGGTGCTTGGCATCATTGTTTCTCTTCTGTTAACCATGGTTATTTCTAAAGAAACACGTGCAGTCATCATTGCAATGCACAAAAATGGCCTAACAGGGAAGAGTATCGCAGCTAGAAAGATTGCACCTCAGTCAACAATCTATCGCATCATCAAGAACTTCAAGGAGAGAGGTTCCATTGTTGCCAAAAAGGCTCCAGGGTGCCCAAGAAAGACCAGCAAGCGCTAGGACCGTCTCTTAAAAGTGTTTCAGCTGCGGGATTGGGCTACCAGCAGTGCAGAGCTTGCTCAGGAATGGCAGCAGGCAGGTGTGAGTGCATCTGCACGCACTGTGAGGCGGAGACTCTTGGAGCAAGGCCTGGTCTCAAGGAGGGCAGCAAAGAAGCCACTTCGCTCCAGAAAAAACATCCTGGACAGACTGATATTCTGCAAAAGGTACAGGCAGTGGACTGCTGAGGACTGGGGTAAAGTTATTTTCTCTGATGAATCCCCTTTTCGATTGTTTGGGACATCAGGAAAACGCCTCATTCGGAGAAGACAAGGTGAGCGCTACCACCAGTCTTGTCTCATGCCAACTGTTAAGCATCCTGAAACCATTCATGTGTGGGGTTGCTTCTCAGCCAAGGGAATCGGCTCTCTCACAGTCTTGCCTAAAAACACAGCCATGAATAAAGAATGGTACCAGAATGTCCTCCAAGAGCAACTTCTCCCAACCCTCCAAGAACAGTTTGGCGATCAACAATGCCTTTTCCAGCATGATGGAGCACCTTGCCATAAAGCAAAGGTGATAACTAAATGGCTCAGGGAACAAAACATAGAGATTTTGGGTCCATGGCCTGGAACCTCCCCAGATCTTAATCCAATTGAGAACTTGTGGTCAATCATCAAGAGACGGGTGGACAAACAAAATCCTAAAAATTCTGACAAAATGAAAGCATTGATTGTGCAAGAATGGACTGATATCAGTCAGGATTTGGTCCAGAAGTTGATTGAGAGCATGCCAGGGAGAAATGCAGAGGTCCTGAAGAAGAAGGGTCAACACTGCAAATATTGACTTGCTGCATTAACTCATTCTAACTGTCAATATAAGCTTTTGTTACTCATATGTTTGCAATTATTATATTTCTGTCTGTGATAAAAACATCTGTCAAACACATAAAAACCAGAGGGCAGCAGATTATGTGAAAATATAATATTTGTGTCATTCTCAAAACTTTTGGCCATGACTGTATTTCCCATTCCTGGAAGAATGATTTTAGTCTTCCCCCTACTGGGGGGACTGGTTGGTGCATTTTATCTTTCCCTACGGAAGGTATGTCCTCTGAACATAGCACCTTTATTTTTTCCTTCCTTTGATGACCAGCGGTTTTGGTTTTCAGTTGTTCTTCCTTTACCAAATGATCTCCTCTTAAACGCCCTCCTAAAGGATGGAAGAGGGGGGTTAGGGAAGGCCTTCTTTCTTTCTAATGCCTTTTTGAGGATGTTATCCAATTCTTTCCCAAATAAAAACTCACCATCACACGGAATAGTACAGAGTTTTGATTTGGATTGTGTGTCTCCTCTCCAACTCTTAAGCCATAGACTACGTCTGGCATTATTTAATAGGCCTGTTGTTCTGGCCACCAGGCGTAGTGAGTCGGCCGAGGCGTCGGCTATAAAGGCGGCCGCTCCTCGAATTAGGGGAATAGCAGCTCGTAACTTGTCTCTGGAAATTTTCTTCTCTATTTGTTGGTTAAGTTGATCAATCCAGACCAGCATAGAACGGGCCGTACAAGTACTGGCTATCGTAGGTTTAAATGTGCCAATAGCTGCTTCCCACGCTCTTTTAAGTGAGGCTTCGGCTCTGCGGTCAAGGGGATCTTTTAATAATCCTGCATCTTCCACCAGTAAGGATGACTGTTTTGAGGAAGAGGCGACCGCTGCATCAACTTTTGGAACTTTAGACCAGTTTGATAATTCCTCGTCGCTGAAGGGGTACCTTCTTTTTGAGGCGGAGGGAAGATAACCCCTCTGATCCTGTTTTTCCCACTCCTTTTTAATTAAGGCTGTAATGGCCGGAATTACTGGGAACGCTCTTTTCCTATCTGTTAGGCCTGCGAACATGACCTCTTGAGTGGTTTGAGGTCCCTTTACATCTGGACAGCCCATGGTGTTTCTGACAGATTTCACTAGACTGTCCATGTCCTCTAAGGGAAAACATGAACGCCCCCCTATATTTGAGGAGGATGAGTACGCAGAGGATGCAGATGATTCTGCTGTATCGGATGCTTATTCCTTCCTCTGGATCTGAGTCCGAACTGGAAATTATTATTTTCTTTTTCTCCCGTATGGGTGCTTTTTTGGGCTGATTAAGGGCCTGCAGTTCTGCTCTTATTATAGCCCTTATGTCCGATTCTGATACGATCGCTTGCTGCACTGTATCTTTTATGCATATTTTACATAACCTTTTTGTGTATGTTTGAGCTAGTGGGCACCTACAGATGCCACACTCTTTGTTTTTTGTTTTCCCTTTTTTCTTAGCCTGAATGATTATCCAAAGAGAGATAGAGGGAGGAGAGAGAGAGAGAGAGAGAGAGAGAGAGAGAGAGAGAGAGAGAGAGAGAGAGAGAGAGAGAGAGACACCTGTCAGCTTTTTATAGGCAGATAGTGATAACTCACCCAGTGAAGCTGTCGGTACCGATTGGGAAGGCGGTGAAACAGGTCTCGTGGCGTGGGTTCTGTGGCTTACATCCGAGGATTTGTGATCTCTGGACAGAGCTTCAGTATCCTCTGCCGGGGGATGCGTGCTTTGTCCTGGGGAAGACATGCTTGCACACTGCTACCTCTTAGCAGGGCTTTTTATCTGCCACTTCCTGTTGCCTTCTAGTACCTCCTCCTCCCCCGCTCACTTTTTTTTTTTTTTTTGGTATTTTATACAACTATGCGCCATTATATATATACACACACATACATATAAATATATACATATATATACACACACATCTATCATGCATCCCTTGGGGATACATGATGTTATGCTGAACTGGGCTGCTTTGCCATTTGTGCAGCAGCCGCAGCATATATCACTGAATCGATCTTTTTTTTTTTTTTTTTTTTTTACTTGTGGGTGGAGTGGGCGGGCGAGTGGGCGGGGCAGCGTCACTGCTTCCTCAGCCCTCTGAATGTGTCTGCGTCATCGCTGGGGAACTTCCAGTGACCCGGAAGTTCCCCCTTACCGCTTCCTGTCGGCTCCAACGCTGACGCCGGACCTTCTGTGCCACGCTTTCTCCGTGTGCTGGGGCTGCTATCTTGGACCCCCACACATGGCGCACCTCGCAAAATCGCGGTCGGCCTGACCCGGACCCACCATTTTGGATCCCACATGCGTGTCAGACGAGGGGGGAGCCGGATTACAGCACTCCCCCGACGCTGCTTCCGATATGGAGCTCCTGCCGTTCCCAAAGAGACCGCACAGGCAGCTGCAATATCAGGTATTTCTTCCCTGTAGGGATATCCTGCGGTTTCCCATAGGAACAGGAAACCAACTGAGGAGGAGAGGCGGACCGCCCTCTTTTATCTCTGTAGGTTTCCTGTTCCTATGGGCGGATCCCTCTCTCAAGTGGGTGCTGTCGTGGCGAAGGGTAAAAATGATTTTAAAATCCGAAATGTTGGTCTATTGAAATGTATGTTCAGTAAATGCACTCAGTACTTGGTCGGGGCTCCTCTGGCAACAATTACTGCATCAATACGGCGTGGCATGGAGGCGATCAGCCTGTGGCACTGCTGAGGTGTTATGGAAGCCAAGGTTGCTTTGATAGCAGCATTCAGCTCGTCCATCTGCATTGTTGGGTCTGGTGTCTCATTTTTCCTCTTGACATTACCCCATAGATTCTCTATGGGGTTAAGGTCAGGCGAGTTTGCTGGCGAATAAAATAAATACAACCCAAAGCAGAAAACATAAAAGGATAGTCTCTCACACATGCTCAACACCAAGTGGAGGAGCGAAGGAACCGAGAGACAAAGACAAAAACAAGGACACTCCAAATATTGAATCCTTACATCCAAAGAAAAAACGTGGAGTACAAGTCCAAAATAATTATAAAGGTACAAGTTTATTACATAATTTAAAATAGTATTCACAGACAAGGAATAAAGGTTCAGTGAGGAAGAAACAAGGTAGAACAAACTGGTGTGTCAATCAGAAAATACCACATACATCATAGAATAAAGTGCTTAGTGCTTTGTAGTCAATGGGAGAAAACACCAGGACAGGGTGATAAGTACAGCTAATACAGAAATCCTATAAGCCTAGAGTCAAGTGCCTCATAAATAAAAAAGACCTCCCAGGTCCTGGGTCCCATATCCATTTTGTGGTATATCTAGATCCACACCGTGCAGCCCCAACATGCATTTCACGTTGGCTTCGTCAGGGGATGGTCAAATTCTCCATGGGGTTAAGGTCAGGCAAGTTTGCTGGCCAATAAAGCACAGTGACACCGTTGTTTTTAAACCAGGTATTGGTACTTTTGGCAGTGTGTACAGGTGCCGAGTCCTTCTGGAGTTTCCATGTCCAAAAAGCTTGTCAGCAGAGGGAAGCATGAAGTGCTCTAAAATTTCCTGGTAGATGGCTGCGCTGACTTTGGTCTTGATAAAACACAGTGTACCTACACCAGCAGATGACATGGTTCCCAAAACCATCACTGACTGTGGAAACTTCACACTAGACCTCAAGCAGCTTGGATTGTGTGCCTCTCCACTCTTTCTCCAGACACTGGGACCTTAATTTTCCAAGGTCTAGTGTGAAGTATCCACAATCAATGATGGTTTTGTCAGACATGTCATCTGCTGGTGTAGGTCCACTGTGTTTTATCAAGACCAAAGTCAGCGCAGCCATTTACGAGGAAATTTTAGAGCACTTCATGCTTCCTTCTGCCTACAAGCTTTTTGGAGATGGAAATTTCATTCTCCAGGACTTGGCATCTGTCAACACTGCAACAAAAGTACCAATTCCTGGTTTAAAAACAACAGTATCACTGATTGATCAGCAAACTCGTCGGACCTTAACCTCATAGAAAATCTATGAGGTATTGTCAAGGGGAAGATGAGAGACACCAGAACCAACAATGCAGACGAGCTGAAGGCTGCTATCAAAGTAACCTGGGCTTCCATAACGCCTCAGCAGTGCCACAGATTGATTGCCTCCATTCCACGTGACATTGATGCAGAAATTGATGCAAAAGGAGCCCTGACCAAGTATTGAGTGCATTTACTGAACATACATTTCAGTAGGCCAACATTTCAGATTTTAAAGTCATTTTTTCAAGCTGGTGTTATAAAGTATTCTAATTTACTGAGATAATGACTTTTGGGTTTTCATTGACTGTAAGCCAAAATCATCAACATTAACAGAAATAAACAATTGAAATAGATCACTCTGTAATGACTATATAATTTATGAGTTTCACTTTTTGTACTGAAGAACTGAAATAAATTAACTTTTTGATGATATTCTAATTTTGTGAGATGCACCTGTACATTTTAAGATTCAGAGAAGCCATTCTTAGAACATTGGCTAGAACTGCAGAACTGTAACTTTTTGGCCAGCACTGACGAGGATTTTTCACCTTATCACAATATTTCTCAAAAGCATTTGGAGAAATTTGCTAATAAATGTAAGTATATGGGTAAAATAAAATGTATAACAAATATCTAAGTCATATTACAAGACTCGTTAAAGGGTTGATTGTGACTTGTAGGATCGCTACTTCCAATAGGTGGCGCTATAGAGTACAAGTCCTCTTTTTTTGAAGAGGCAATTTGCATAACAAATAGCTGAAATTTTGTGCTGCATGGTGTTTGCATAGGTTTCTTCCAGTTTCCTCTTTCACTCCAAAGACATTCTGGTAAGGAATTTAGGTTGCAGTGATGACGGAGTCTGTAAAGCGCTGTGGACATTACTGGCGCTATGTGAGCGAATGGGAAAAAAAAATGAACTGGATATTAAAAAAAAAAGCTAAATTTACGATAATTTTAGAAAATCTATCCTTAATTTGAAAAATTGATATAGGCAAGTTTTTCATTGTTACAGTTAATTAATATAAGGGCTCAAATTATGACACTGATTTATAGGTACCTGGATGGGTGGAGTGTTGGGCCGCTACTACCTTCATAAGTAAATATCACAATGTTGGCTGGGCCTCTGAATATAATGGGGAGATTTACTCATACAAATTAATATTTTTTTCATTATATAACTTAACATCTCATATTTATTTACTGTATAAATGGAAAGTGGCCCCTTTCATAAAGAAAAAGGCTAAATAGGCAGTGGTATGGTATTATATAATTTGACAAGGTTCTCCCCTCTCTCTTTATACACTCGGAGCTTTTTTTTTTCCTTGCAGTGGCCGCTTGACATTGTGTACTTCTGGAACTCCACCGATACCAAGAACGTGAATGGAGCGGTGGTTAATCATGCACACTGCCTCACCTTTCACACTTAATGGGACTGCCAGAGAGAGCAAAGTGCTTCGCTGAACACTAGAGATGAGCGCAAGAGCTCGTTGCTCGAGTTTGTCTGCGGTGATGGGGCATGCACCGAGTATCGCGGGTGTCAAGGGAAATGTTCAAGTCCCCGCGCCCACATTTTTAGTGACTGTTAGACAGTCACAAAGCTTGCAAGGATGGCCTAACAAACACCGACAAGCCTTGCAAGTTTTATGGCTGTCTAACAGCTGTGAAACATGCGGTCAAGGAGACTCAAACACGTCATTCGACCACCCGCGATATTCGGTGCATACCTAAACTCCCTAGACAAACGAGTAACGAGCACTTGAACTCATCAGTACTCAGTACATCTTCGGCACATACATAAGAGTGAATGGTTCTCGGGATCAATGGGGTTTCCAGCAGTAGGACTCTCAGTGATCACAAAGTTATCTCCTATCCCATGACTGGAGAATAATTTTCAAATGTATGAATGTCCCTCTATGCTGTGCTTCTGTACATACGATGTACTTCGGATCTGCCTCACTACAGGTTTATCAGGCCCACAATGTGCAGAGGAAATGCTGAATGGGACCAATTCCTATTAGTTCTAGGGCAGGCTGGAGTTTTAAACAAAGGACTCCACTCTTCACAATGATTGTTACATATCACCAGACTATGAAATGCAATACAAAATCTAGACATGCTAAACCAAACCATTCAACCACAAGCATTTCATAGCCATGACCTCAGAGAAGACTTTTGCATCCTTATTATAGCTAAGTAGTGTATAGGTTATTATCACTATGATCATCTGTACCAATGCTGCATTTCTTAAATCTAAAGATCCTATGGCAAGTCTTTGTATTTTTAATGTTTTATTTAGAGCTGTATCCACCAGGGATGTCTGTGTGCAGAGTGACATACACGCACAATTTCAGGCAGTTACATAATCTGTCAAATAAAGGCTGATGCAATGAGATGAAAACCTGAAAGAACAGCAAGAGGAGAGCAACATTTCATAGCAATGAAGAATTATATGATCATCACTGCCCTCAGGGGCATGAAAGTGGGAGCTATTAGAAGCAATGAATACTAAAGGGGTTGTCCCATTAAATGTGTAAAACTGCAAAATTATCGCAAAAATAATTTGCAGTTTCCAAGTTATTAAAAATAATCTCCATTTTCAAGAATGGAGGTATTTTAACACTATAGTGTCTTGCTCCGAGGTGGCTGATTTCTTAGGTACATTCCACACTTTCAGGATTCAGCAATCGGCAGTCACAGAGTGATTGCGAAAATTTAGCTGAAAGCCACAAAACTCCTTTAAAAGTAAAATCTGTCATATCAACAAACACTATTAAGCTGCAGGTATAGGGTTAATCTGCAGGTTCCTATGCTGTCCCGTCACCTTATTGAAAGCGTCTTCCAGGGTGTAGTGGTGTGTCGGAGCAAAGTCTGCAGTCACGGCTCAATACACAGTGCTTGGTGGTCGTAGGAATACCCCAGCACTTTGATCTACAGCTCGGCTTGCAGAGCGAACTGTCAAAGTGCCAGGGCCTGCCTACAATGCTGTGAGCGGTGACTGAAGACAGCTATAGTACGCTGCTTTATTTCTGGCCTCTTTTGGATTTGAATAGGCAATTGTGTTACATTTCTTTTTTATATAGCAGCCTGTGCCGGTCTGACACTGTCCAATTATTTCCCACTGCGTCAGACAGTAGGGACATGCCACAATAATTGTAGCACCCAGTTTTAACATTTTTGAATAACCGAAGGACAGCACAATACATAGTTCTAAAGAAAGAACAATGGAAAACACATATCAGTAAAACAGACAGGTCAGGAGCGCTGACAGTTCTTCTTTTAAGAGTGTGACAGCACAAAATGACTGTCCAAACCAAGCTCAAGAGCTCAGTGCACACTTGACATGGCCAAACAGTTTCTTGCATCTTCCTCCTCCCTTCTGTAAAGCCAGAGCTGTCAATCAAGTAAAAGGAGATGGATGAAAAACATGTAGGCGGAAAGGTGAACTGAACTGTTTGGCCACACCAAGGGTGCCCTGAGCCCGTGTGCTTGGTTTGATCAGTTATTTTGGGTCCCTTTAAAGACTTGGCCAACAGCCAACAAGCATTACAGATGGAAAAATAGTGATTTTGCCTGCAGATAAGTTACACATGTGCTTAAAATTATCTTTATTATTATATAATTTACACTTAATATTACTGCATTGTGGTGGAGATTACATACAAAATATATATGCAAATTATTTCTAAAAGAAAAAAAACTCAGTTTTTTTTTTTTTAAACCACAAAATATGCAGAATTTTCACCTCCATACTACATGCTGTCTGTAAAAACCCTGAGAAGGTCCTTAATGAGAAAGCATTACACGTGTCATGTAGTTCATAGTACTTTTCCCACTTCACAATACTGATCATCTGAAGAGATTGGTGACAATGATGAAGATCATTCTTCAAGTATTTGTATGAAGATTACCTTGTGTGTGACCAATCAATAACACCGCTGTTAGCAAAGATTTAGAAAAGCCCTTGACAATAATTAGCCTCTCAGAGGAATTCAGCAGTAAATGAGCCAATCGCCCGTAGTGTTGGGAACACACGTTTTCAATCGTTTGCATCATCTCATGTTCCGTCTTACAACTATGGTGCCTGCTACAATGTCGTAGGCTGTTCTGTTATGCTGAAAGAATAGCAAGGTGATGAACGCAGGGAAGAAGAACGCTATGGAGAAGTTCTTGATCACAGCTCGCACAGTCGACCTAGGGAAAAATATAAAATAAAGCCAATTCAAAACCAAGATAAATACCCCAGCATCATAGCTTGGTTAACAAGGAGGAATTGACACAAGCATCTATACAATTAATGAGAATGGACAATTTACAATCCAAACCAAAATGTACTAATGTAAATGTGCAAACAAATAATGGACATCAAGTGTACCTAAAGATTAATCCGAGTAATAAAATTGTTGAGGACAATAAATAAATTTTCGCTTTTGACAGTTTTTATTTTTTTCTTTAACAATGCTTAAAAAAAAAAAAAAAAAAAAATCAATATGATTTTGCTCATTATATACAGAAAAAAATTTACAACTTTCAATCCTCTCACCATTTTCCAAATCTGGGAAAAAAATGGATATGTTTAAGTGGGAAAGGCGGTGGGCATCGGCACAGTTATTACTAATTATGAAAATGGTGCAAATAGGAGCACCGTAATAGGAGCTTGGTAAATCCCTCTCTGTATGAACATACTAATCTATTCATTATGTGTCTGAAGCTCCAGAAGAACGGACCCTCATCTCCAACCTTGTTTACCAGGACAATTGCCATATTTCCAGGTTGGCCAATCCGAGAACTCGACAGCTTTCAAAATTCTAATTTCCACAAGGAAGGAAGTGCTTCACATAGTTTAGTGACTTAATTATATAAAAACTAGGTTTATTTACTCATTATCAGCCTTTATATGTTATGAATTTTTCAAATATACTTCATAACCTCATTTTCCACAAAAAAGGAAGTGGTGATATTAACCCCTTAACGACCGCCGATACGCCTTTTAACGGTGGTAGTTAAGGGTACTTAAACCACAGCGCCGTTAATTAACGGCGCTGTGGAGAAAGTATATAGCGCCCCCCAGAGTCGGATTTTCTCCGGGGTCTCGGCCCAGAGAACATGATTCGGGTCCCCTGCTTTTGCGATCGCCGTTATTAACCATATAACGGCAACCGCAAAAAAAAAAAAAAACAGCGATTCTGCAATCAATTTCTCTCTCCTCTGATGTGATCGCACATCAAAGGGGAGAGAAATTGGGTCCCCGGGACCCCCGATTTGTCCCCCATACCTCCCGGTGTCCCCCAGTCCTCCCATGTCGTCCGCAGCTGCCCATGTCTTCTTGCAAAGAAAATGGCGGGCGCATGCGCAGTGCGCCCGCCGAGTCGGATTTCCTCCGGGGTCTGTTTTTGCGATCACCGTTATTAACCATATAACGGCGATCGCAAAAAAACCAAAAAACAGCGATTCTGCAATTAATTTCTCTCCCCTCTGATGTGATCGCACATCAGAGGAAAGAGAAATAGGGTCCCCGGGACCCCCGACCTCCTCCCCGTCCTCCTATGGATCCTGCAGCTCCCGATCTTCTGCCTGCAAAGAAAATGGCGGGCGCATGCGCAGTGCGCCCGCCGAATCTGCTGGCCGGCAGATTCATTCATTCAGTGCAGGACATTTTGATCACTGTGATAAACGCTATCACAGTTATCACAATAAAAAAAAAAAAACCCTCCTTTATCACCCCCTTAGTTAGGGAAATAAAATACAAAGAAAATATATTTATTTCATTTTTCCATTAGGCTTACAATTAGGGTTGGAATTAGGGTTAGGATTAGGGTTGGGATTAGGGTTGGAGCTAGAATTGAGGGTTTCCACTATTTAGGCTCATCAGGGGATCTCCAAACACGACATGGCGTTTAAAAAGTCAAATGGCGCTCCCTCCCTTCCGAGCCCTGCGCCTAAACAGTGGTTTACCCCAACATATGGGGTATCAGCGTACTCAGGACAAATTGCACACAAATTTTGGGGTTCTAATTTCTCCTGTTACCCTTGGGAAAATAAAAAATAGCTGGCTAGAAAATCATTTTTGAGGAAAAAAATTATTTTTTATTTTCACGGCTCTACATTATAAACTTCTGTGAAGCACTTGGAGGTTCAAAGTGCTCACCACACATCTAGATAAGTTCCTTAAGGGGTTTAGTTTCCAAAATGGGGTCACTTGTTGGGGGTTGCCACTGTTTAGGCACATCAGGGGCTCTCCAAACGCGACATGGGGTCCAGCCAATTCTGTGTTGAAAAAGTCAAACGGCGCTCCTTCCCTTGCGACCTCTGCCGTGTGCCCAAAAAGTGGTTAACCCCCCACATATGGGGTATCGGCGTATTCAGGAGAAATTGCACAACAAATTTTGTGGTTCATTTTCTCTTTTAACACTTGTGAAAATAAAAAAAATTGGTTCTGAAGTAAATTTTTTTCAAAAAAAGTTAAATGTTAATTTTTTCCTTCCACATTGCTTCAGTTCCTGTGAAGAAAAGGGTTAATAAACTTCTTGAATGTGGTTTTGATCACCTTGAGGGGTGCAGTTTTTAGAATGGTGTCACTTTTGGGTATTTTCTATCACATAGACCCCTCAAAGTGACTTCAAATGTGATGTAGTCCCTAGGAAAAAATGGTGTTGTAAAAATGAGAAATCGCTTTTAACCCTTATAACTTCGTAACAAAAAAAAAATTTTTGTTTCCAAAATTGTGCTGATGTAAAGTAGACATGTGGGAAATGTTATTTATTAAGAAATTTGTGAGATATGACTCTGATTTAAGGACATAAAAATTTAAAGTTTGAAAATATTCGCGATATTTCCGTTTTTCATAAATAAACAAAAGTCTCATCAATTTTTTTTTACCACTAACGTGAAGTACAATATGTCAAGAAAAAACAATGTCAGAATCAGTGGGATTCGTTAAAGCGTTCCAGAGTTATAACCTCATAAAGTGACAGTGGTCAGAATTGTAAAAATTGGCCCGGTCATTAAGCTGCAAATTGGCTCTGTCACTAAGGGGTTAAGAAGAGGAAATGTTTTCTTTAGGTTGGTGAGGTTAGCAACTGAGCTAATAGAGAATATAAATAATGATTTGCAATCGCCAACCACACCGCCTGGGCCTCAGTTAACGGTCAATGAGCTCATGTAAAAGTCATTGAGGACACATTAACTAGGGTCTTTTCTAAAGGCCCCCTATGCACATTAGACAGAAAGGTGGTGGGGCCCAGCAATTTCTTGCACACAGGATGACAGATGATGGGGGGATAAGCAATGGGAAGTCTGACTTTAAAGGGAATCTTGTTTCCGGGGTTTTGCCACTTAAAGGGAACCTGACAGCTGATACATGTGGCCCGATCCAAGGTGAACATGCATCAGAAAATGGCTACATAATTTCAGCCAGGTATGTCTGACTCTAAAACGCCAAAAAGAAAAACACACTTTGACGCCTTCATGACGGAGCCGTTTTCATTTTTGCGTTTCTGTTTTTCGCTACCCTTCTTTCCAGAGCCATAACTTTTTATTTTTCCATCAATATGGCTATGTGAGGGCTTGTTTCTTGCGGGACAAGTTATACTTTTGAACGACAATTGGTTTTACCATATTATGTACTCAAAAATAGGAAAAAAAATTCTCTGTGTGGTGAAATTGCAAAAAAAAGTGCAATTCTACAACTGTTTTTTTGAATCCCCCCATGTTCAAAAAAATGCTAAAACTGACCTGCCATTATGACTTTCCAGGTCATTACGAGTTCATAGACACCAAACCAAATGTCTAGGTTCTTTCTTATTTAAGTGGTGGAAAAAAAATTCAAAGTTAGTTTAAAAAAAAAAAAAAAAAATTGCGCCATTTTCCGAGACCAGTAACGTCTCCATTTTTCGTGAGCTCGGGTTCGGTGAGGGTTTATTTTTTGTGTGCCGAGATGACATTTTTAACAATACAAGTTTGGTGCAGATACGATCTTTTGATCGCCCGTTATTGCATTTTAACCCCTTCACCTCCAAGGGTGGTTTGCACGTTAATGACCGGGCCAATTTTTACAATTCTGACCACTGTCTCTTTATGAGGTTATAACTCTGGAACGCTTCAACGGATCTTCGCGATTCTGAGATTGTTTTCTCGTGACATATTGTACTTTATGTTAGTGGTAAAATTTCTTCCATATAACTTGCGTTTATTTATGAAAAAAACGCAAATATGGTGAAAATTTGGAAAATTTAGCAATTTTCAAACTTTGAAATTTTATTCCCTTAAAACAGAGAAATATGTCACAGAAAATAGTTAACAAATAACATTTCCCACATGTCTACTTTACATCAGCACAATTTTGGAACCAAAATTTTTTTTTGTTACGAAGTTATAAGGGTTAAAAGTTGACCAGCGATTTCTCATTTTTACATCAAAATGTACAAAGCCATTTTTTTTAGGGAGCACCTCATATTTGAAGTCACTTTGAGGGGTGTATATAGCAGAAAATACCCAAAAGTGACACCATTGTAAAAACTACACCCCTCAAGGTACTCAAAACCACATTCAAAAAGTTTATTAACCCTTCAGGTGCTTCACAGGAGCTGAAGCAACGTGGAAGGAAAAAATGAACATTTTACTTTTTAGTCACAAAAATGATCTTTTACAAACATTTTTTTTATATTCACAAGGGAAAAAGGAGAAAATGGACCGATAAAGTTGTTGTGCAATTTCTCCTGAGTACGCCGATACCCAATATGTGAGGGAAAACCACTGTTTGGGCGCACGGCAGGGCTCGGAATGGAAGGAGCGCAGTTTGACTTTTCCAAACCAAAATTGGCTGTAATTGAGAACGGACGCCATGTCGCGTTTGGAGAGGCCCTGATATGCCTAAACAGTGGAAACCCCCCACATGTGACCCCATTTTGGAAACTAGACCCCCTAAGGAACTTATCTAGATGTGTGGTGAGCACTTTGAACCCCCAAGTGCTTCACGCAAGTTTATAATGTAGAGTCGTGAAAAAAAAAAATCATATTTTTTCAACAAGCATGATGTTTTAGTCCCAATTTTTTATTTTCCCAAGGGTAAGAGGAGAAATTGGACCACAAAAGTTGTTGTCCAACTTGTCCTGAGTACGCTGATACCCCATATGTGGGGGGGAACCACTGTTTGGGCGCACGGAAGGGCTCGAAAGGGAAGGAGCGCCGTTTGAGTTTTCCAAACCAAAATTGGCTGGAATTGTGAACGAACGCCATGTCGCGTTTGGAGGGCCCCTGATGTGCCTAAACAGTGGAAACCCCCCACATGTGACCCCATTTTGGAAACTAGACCCCCTAAGGAACTTATCTAGATGTGTGGTGAGCACTTTGAACCCCCAAGTGCTTCACGCAAGTTTGTAATGTAGAGCCGTGAAGAAAAAAAATCATATTTTTTCACAAGCATGATGTTTTAGTCCCCAATTTTTTATTTTCCCAAGGGTAAGAGGAGAAATTGGACCACAAAAGTTGTTGTCCAACTTGTCCTGAGTACGCTGATACCCCATATGTGGGGGGGAACCACTGTTTGGGCGCACGGCAGGGCTCGAAAGGGAAGGAGCGCGGTTTGACTTTTCCAAACCAAAATTGGCTGGAATTGGGAACGAACGCCATGTCGCGTTTGGAGGGCCCCTGATGTGCCTAAACAGTGGAAACCCCCCACATGTGACCCCATTTTGGAAACTAGACCCCCTAAGGAACTTACCTAGGTGTGGTGAGCACTTTGAACCCCCAAGTGCTTCACGCA
Organism: Oophaga sylvatica; assembly: GCA_033576555.1. Lineage (NCBI taxonomy): Eukaryota > Metazoa > Chordata > Amphibia > Anura > Dendrobatidae > Oophaga > Oophaga sylvatica. Next base: position 287,779,961 of record JARQOD010000006.1, read on the forward strand.
AGTTTGTAATGTAGAGCCGTGAAGAAAAAAAATCATATTTTTTCCACAAGCATGATGTTTTAGTCCCCAATTTTTTATTTTCCCAAGGGTAAGAGGAGAAATTGGACCACAAAAGTTGTTGTCCAACTTGTCCTGAGTACGCTGATACCCATATGTGGGGGGGAACCACTGTTTGGGCGCACGGCAGGGCTCGAAAGGGAAGGAGCGCGGTTTGACTTTTCCAAACCAAAATTGGCTGGAATTGGGAACGAACGCCATGTCGCGTTTGGAGGGCCCCTGATGTGCCTAAACAGTGGAAACCCCCAACATGTGACCCCATTTTGGAAACTAGACCCCCTAAGGAACTTACCTAGGTGTGGTGAGCACTTTGAACCCCCAAGTGCTTCACGCAAGTTTGTAATGTAGAGCCGTGAAGAAAAAAAAATCATTTTTTCCACAAGCATGATGTTTTAGTCCCCAATTTTTTTATTTTCCCAAGGGTAAGAGGAGAAATTGGATCACAAAAGTTGTTGTCCAACTTGTCCTGAGTACGCTGATACCCCATATGTGGGGGGGAACCACTGTTTGGGCGCACGGCAGGGCTCGAAAGGGAAGGAGCGCCGTTTGACTTTTCCAAACCAAAATTGGCTGGAATTGCTAACGAACGCCATGTCGCGTTTGGAGGGCCCCTGATGTGCCTAAACAGTGGAAACCCCCACATGTGACCCCATTTTGGAAACAAGACCCCCTAAGGAACTTATCTAGATGTGTGGTGAGCACTTTGAACCCCAAGTGCTTCACGCAAGTTTGTAATTTGGAGCCGTGAAGAAAAAAAATCATATTTTTTTCCACAAGCATGATGTTTTAGTCCCCAATTTTTTATTTTCCCAAGGGTAAGAGGAGAAATTGGACACAAAAGTTGTTGTCCAACTTGTCCTGAGTACGCTGATACCCCATATGTGGGGGGGAACCACTGTTTGGGCGCACGGCAGGGCTCGAAAGGGAAGGAGCGCGGTTTGACTTTTCCAAACCAAAATTGGCTGGAATTGGGAACGAACGCCATGTCGCGTTTGGAGGGCCCCTGATGTGCCTAAACAGTGGAAACCCCCACATGTGACCCCATTTTGGAAACTAGACCCCCTAAGGAACTTACCTAGGTGTGGTGAGCACTTTGAACCCCAAGTGCTTCACGCAAGTTTGTAATGTAGAGCCGTGAAGAAAAAAAATCATTTTTTCCACAAGCATGATGTTTTAGTCCCCAATTTTTTATTTTCCCAAGGGTAAGAGGAGAAATTGGACCACAAAAGTTGTTGTCCAACTTGTCCTGAGTACGCTGATACCCCATATGTGGGGGGGAACCACTGTTTGGGCGCACGGCAGGGCTCGAAAGGGAAGGAGCGCGGTTTGACTTTTCCAAACCAAAATTGGCTGGAATTGGGAACGAACGCCATGTCGCGTTTGGAGGGCCCCTGATGTGCCTAAACAGTGGAAACCCCCCACATGTGACCCCATTTTGGAAACTAGACCCCCTAAGGAACTTACCTAGGTGTGGTGAGCACTTTGAACCCCCAAGTGCTTCACGCAAGTTTGTAATGTAGAGCCGTGAAGAAAAAAAATATTTTTTCCACAAGCATGATGTTTTAGTCCCCAATTTTTTATTTTCCCAAGGGTAAGAGGAGAAATTGGATCACAAAAGTTGTTGTCCAACTTGTCCTGAGTACGCTGATACCCCATATGTGGGGGGGAACCACTGTTTGGGCGCACGGCAGGGCTCGAAAGGGAAGGAGCGCCGTTTGACTTTTCCAAACCAAAATTGGCTGGAATTGTAACGAACGCCATGTCGCGTTTGGAGGGCCCCTGATGTGCCTAAACAGTGGAAACCCCCCACATGTGACCCCATTTTGGAAACAAGACCCCCTAAGGAACTTATCTAGATGTGTGTGAGCACTTTGAACCCCCAAGTGCTTCACGCAAGTTTGTAATTTGAGCCGTGAAGAAAAAAAATCATTTTTTCCACAAGCATGATGTTTTAGTCCCCAATTTTTTATTTTCCCAAGGGTAAGAGGAGAAATTGGACCACAAAAGTTGTTGTCCAACTTGTCCTGAGTACGCTGATACCCCATATGTGGGGGGGAACCACTGTTTGGGCGCACGGCAGGGCTCGAAAGGGAAGGAGCGCGGTTTGACTTTTCCAAACCAAAATTGGCTGGAATTGGGAACGAACGCCATGTCGCGTTTGGAGGGCCCCTGATGTGCCTAAACAGTGGAAACCCCCCACATGTGACCCCATTTTGGAAACTAGACCCCCTAAGGAACTTACCTAGGTGTGGTGAGCACTTTGAACCCCCAAGTGCTTCACGCAAGTTTGTAATGTAGAGCCGTGAAGAAAAAAAATCATTTTTTCCACAAGCATGATGTTTTAGTCCCCAATTTTTTATTTTCCCAAGGGTAAGAGGAGAAATTGGACCACAAAAGTTGTTGTCCAACTTGTCCTGAGTACGCTGATACCCCATATGTGGGGGGGAACCACTGTTTGGGCGCACGGCAGGGCTCGAAAGGGAAGGAGCGCGGTTTGACTTTTCCAAACCAAAATTGGCTGGAATTGGGAACGAACGCCATGTCGCGTTTGGAGGGCCCCTGATGTGCCTAAACAGTGGAAACCCCCCACATGTGACCCCATTTTGGAAACTAGACCCCCTAAGGAACTTACCTAGGTGTGGTGAGCACTTTGAACCCCAAGTGCTTCACGCAAGTTTGTAATGTAGAGCCGTGAAGAAAAAAAATCATTTTTTTCCACAAGCATGATGTTTTAGTCCCCAATTTTTTATTTTCCCAAGGGTAAGAGGAGAAATTGGATCACAAAAGTTGTTGTCCAACTTGTCCTGAGTACGCTGATACCCCATATGTGGGGGGGAACCACTGTTTGGGCGCACGGCAGGGCTCGAAAGGGAAGGAGCCCCGTTTGACTTTTCCAAACCAAAATTGGCTGGAATTGCTAACGAACGCCATGTCGCGTTTGGAGGGCCCCTGATGTGCCTAAACAGTGGAAACCCCCCACATGTGACCCCATTTTGGAAACAGACCCCCTAAGGAACTTATCTAGATGTGTGGTGAGCACTTTGAACCCCCAAGTGCTTCACGCAAGTTTGTAATTTGAGCCGTGAAGAAAAAAAATCATATTTTTTCCACAAGCATGATGTTTTAGTCCCCAATTTTTTATTTTCCCAAGGGTAAGAGGAGAAATTGGACCACAAAAGTTGTTGTCCAACTTGTCCTGAGTACGCTGATACCCCATATGTGGGGGGGAACCACTGTTTGGGCGCACGGCAGGGCTCGAAAGGGAAGGAGCGCCGTTTGACTTTTCCAACCAAAATTGGCTGGAATTGGGAACGAACGCCATGTCGCGTTTGGAGGGCCCCTGATGTGCCTAAACAGTGGAAACCCCCCACATGTGACCCCATTTTGGAAACTAGACCCCCTAAGGAACTTACCTAGATGTTTGGTGAGCACTTTGAACCCCCAAGTGCTTCACGCAAGTTTGTAATGTAGAGCCGTGAAGAAAAAAAATCATATTTTTTCCACAAGCATGAGTTTTAGTCCCCAATTTTTTATTTTCCCAAGGGTAAGAGGAGAAATTGGACCACAAAAGTTGTTGTCCAATTGTCCTGAGTACGCTGATACCCCATATGTGGGAGGGAACCACTGTTTGGGCGCACGGCAGGGCTCGAAAGGGAAGGAGCGCCGTTTGACTTTTCCCAACCAAAATTGGCTGGAATTGGGAACGAACGCCATGTCGCGTTTGGAGGGCCCCTGATGTGCCTAAACAGTGGAAACCCCCACATGTGACCCCATTTTGGAAACTAGACCCCCTAAGGAACTTACCTAGATGTTTGGTGAGCACTTTGAACCCCCAAGTGCTTCACGCAAGTTTGTAATGTAGAGCCGTGAAGAAAAAAAATCATATTTTTTCCACAAGCATGACGTTTTAGTCCCCAATTTTTTATTTTCCCAAGGGTAAGAGGAGAAATTGGACCACAAAAGTTGTTGTCCAATTTGTCCTGAGTACGCTGATACCCCATATGTGGGGGGGAACCACTGTTTGGGCGCACGGCAGGGCTCGAAAGGGAAGGAGCGCCGTTTGACTTTTCCAAACCAAAATTGGCTGGAATTGGGAACGAACGCCATGTCGCGTTTGGAGGGCCCCTGATGTGCCTAAACAGTGGAAACCCCCACATGTGACCCCATTTTGGAAACTAGACCCCCTAAGGAACTTATCTAGGTGTGTGGTGAGCACTTTGAACCCCCAAGTGTTTCACTAAAGTTTATAATGCCCTGGCGTGAAAAAAAAAAATATTTTTTTTCCCACAAAAGTGATTTTTTTAGTCCCCAATTTTTTATTTTCCCAAGGGTAACAGGAGAAATTGGACCCAAAAGTTGTTGTCCAATTTGTCCCGAGTACGCTGATACCCCATATGTTGGGGGGAACCACTGTTTGGGTGCACGGCAGGGCTCGGAAGGGAAGTAGTGACGTTTTGGAATGCAGACTTTGATGGAATGGTCTGCGGGCGTCATGTTCCGTTAGCAGAGCCCCTGATGTGCCTTAACAGTGGAAACCCCCCACAAGTGACCCCATTTTGGAAACTAGACCCCCTAAGGAACTTATCTAGGTGTGTGGTGAGTACTTTGAACCCCCAAGTGTTTCACTAAAGTTTATAATGCCCTGGCGTGAAAAAAAAAATATTTTTTTTTCCCACAAAAGTGATTTTTTTAGTCCCCAATTTTTTATTTTCCCAAGGGTAACAGGAGAAATTGGACCCCAAAAGTTGTTGTCCAATTTGTCCTGAGTACGCTGATACCCCATATGTTGGGGGGAACCACTGTTTGGGTGCACGGCAGGGCTCGGAAGGGAAGTAGTGACGTTTTGGAATGCAGACTTTGATGGAATGGTCTGCGGGCGTCATGTTCCATTAGCAGAGCCCCTGATGTGCCTAAACAGTGGAAACCCCCCACAAGTGACCCCATTTTGGAAACTAGACCCCCTAAGGAACTTATCTAGGTGTGTGGTGAGTACTTTGAACCCCCAAGTGTTTCACTAAAGTTTATAATGCATTGGCGTGAAAAAAAAAATATTTTTTTTCCCACAAAAGTGATTTTTTTAGTCCCCAATTTTTTATTTTCCCAAGGGTAACAGGAGAAATTGGACCCCAAAAGTTGTTGTCCAATTTGTCCTGAGTACGCCGATACCCCATATGTTGGGGGAACCACTGTTTGGGCGCACGGCAGGGCTCAGAAGGGAAGTAGTGACGTTTTGGAATGCAGACTTTGATGGAATGGTCTGCGGGCGTCATGTTCCGTTAGCAGAGCCCCTGATGTGCCTAAACAGTGGAAACCCCCACAAGTGACCCCATTTTGGAAACTAGACCCCCTAAGGAACTTATCTAGGTGTGTGGTGAGCACTTTGAACCCCCATGTGTTTCACTAAAGTTTATAATGCCCTGGCGTGAAAAAAAAATTTTTTTTTTTCCCCACAAAAGTGATTTTTTTAGTCCCCAATTTTTTATTTTCCCAAGGGTAACAGGAGAAATTGGACCCCAAAAGTTGTTGTCCAATTTGTCCTGAGAACGCTGGTACCCCACATGTGGGAAAAAACTGTTTAGGCACACGTCGGGACTCGGAAGAGAAGTAGTGACGTTTTGGAATGCAGACTTTGATGGAATGGTCTGCGGGCGTCATGTTCCATTTGCAGAGCCCCTGATGTGCCTAAACAGGAAAAAAAAACCACAAGTGACATAATTTTAGAAATTAGACCCCCAAGAAGCTTCTCTGGATGTGCCCCCCTTTCTTTTACTAATCTTTCCTGTAAAGTAAATTAGTAGTGCATGGAGGTGTGGTACAATTTGAAGCAATCCTTCATACACAGGCCAGGTTTTTCGGGGCAGGTGTCGCACTGATAAATGGTGTCCTTGCGTATTCCCCTTTTGTAACACACTCGGCACCTTTTTTGCGACTTACCTTTTTTTGCAGTTTGCGGGACCTCCCCCGGGAAATGCTGGCCTGGTACAATACGAGCACCTTCAGTTCCGGAAGTACTGGGGCCCTCTCCTTCCTGAGCGCCAAACATCAGGGCCTTGATCACTACCTCCTGGAACTAAAGGTACGACGTATTGGTATGGCGTGCACATCGTGACAGCAGGAAAGCGTTGAGCATTGCCATTTGGACGATGTGCACGGACAGCTTCTTGTACCACACCTTGGCCTTTCTCAAAGCACTGTATGGTTGGAGGAGTTGATCAGAGAGATCAACACCCCCCATGTATTTGTTGTACCCAAGTACACAGTCCGGTTTGCGGACCTGTGTAGAGGTACCCCGTACAGTGCTGAGGGCGCTGCCATCACCGTGTATGGTGGTCAAGAGAAGGACATCCCTCTTGTCCTTGTACTTGACCACCAGAAGGTGGTCGCTACATTGGGCTCTGCTCTCACCCTTTCTGAGCATCTGCCCAAGCAGCGTCTTTCGGGAGGCCCTTCTGATTTTTGCGGACGGTACCGCAGGCTGCGGTACCACGCGCAAAGAGGGATTTGTGGAGTGGGATGCTGGTATAAAAGTTATCGGTGTAGAGGTGATAACCTTTATCCAGCAGTGGGTGAACCAAATCCCACACAATTTTCCCACTCACTCCCAGGACAGGAGGACACTCAGGGGGTTCAATCCTGGTGTCCTTTCCTTCGTAAACTCTAAAACGGTGAGTGTACCCTGAGGTACTCTCACACAGTTTGTAGAGTTTGATTCCGTACCTTGCCCTCTTGTTGGGCAGGTACTGACGGAATCCGAGCCGTCCCTTAAAATGAACCAAGGACTCATCCACGCAAATGTCCCTTTTGGGCACGTACACTTCAGCAAACTTTTTGTTGAAGTGTTCGATGACCGGCCGAACTTTGAACAGACGGTCAAAGTTGGGGTCATCTCGTGCGGGACACTGTGCATTATCGTTATAATGCAAGAATTTCTGGATGGCCTCAAAACGCGTCCGGGCCATGACCATTCGGAACACTGGAGCGTTATATAAAATATCAACACTCCAATATTGCCGAAGTTCTGGCTTCTTCAAGATCCCCGTGTGAAGGACCAGGCCCCAAAACTGCATCAATTCAACTGCGTCTACAGGAGACCAGTTAGAATATGATGAACGGGGGTTTTGCTCCAAAAATTGACGAGCGTACAAATTTGTTTGCTCCACCATGTGGTTAATAAAATCCTCAGAGAAAAAGACTTTGAAAAAGTCTATTTCTGTGAGGCCAGTGGTGTCAAACCTGATTCTGATTCTGCCACAAAATCAGGAATCAGTGGCTCGTAATTTTCGGGGGGCGAGGTCCACACGGGATCCGCAGTGGGTTGCGCTGGTTCGGCTTCGGCTTCATCTTCGTCTTCTGGAATGGGGGCAGATGCCTCATCTTCTGTCCTGGGGCGTCTGCGTGGTGGTTCCGCAGGACCCGAGGAGGAAGATGAGGAGGGGGAAGAGGAAGAGGAGAAGGAAGAGGAATCTGAAAAATAAAGAAATGTGGGATCCTCCCTCGCTATCAGTGTCGGAGGCAAGAAAAGCGTATGCCTCCTCCAATGAATAGCGCTGTTGGGACGAACGGGACGGGTGGGACATTTTTTTGTAAATGTGGTGCTTGGGTGTACTTTATTGATAACTGTGTATGTGTGGGGGGGGGGGGATAGTGCTTGGTGTAAACTATGCTGAAAAGAAAAATCTAAAAGAAAAAAAAAAATGGGGAGAAAAAAATGCCTGTGAAAAGAAAAGTCTAAAACAGCAGGCCCTAGCTCTGATAAGTGAACTGCGTCACTTATCAAAGTTCGGTGGCTGCTAGATGTGGCGCAAGGAGGGGGTGAAAAAAAAAAAAGGGAAAACAGCCGGCACGAGATCTGATAAGTGAACTGCGTCACTTATCAAAATTCGGCGGCTGCTAAATGTGGAAACGGAGGCGGCGCAATGGCGGGTGAAAAAAAAGGAAAAAAAAAAAAGAAAAGGAAAACAGCCGGTGCGAGCTCTGATAAGTGAACTGTGTCACTTGTCAAAGTTCGGCGGCTGCTAGATGTGGCGCAAAGGGAGTGGCTCAGGAGGGGTGAAAAAAAAAAAAAAACAGGAAAACAGCCGGCACGAGATCTGGTAAGTGAACTGAGTCACTTATCAAAATTCGGCGGCTGCTAAATGTGGAAACGGAGGCGGCGCAAAGGCGGGTGAAAAAAGAAAAAGGAAAAAAAAAGAAAAGGAAAACAGCCGGTGCAAGCTCTGATAAGTGAACTGTGTCACTTGTCAAAGTTCGGCGGCTGCTAAATGTGGAAACGGAGGCGGCGCAAAGGCGGGTGAAAAAAGAAAAAGGAAAAAAAAAAAAGAAAAGGAAAACAGCCGGTGCGAGCTCTGATAAGTGAACTGTGTCACTTGTCAAAGTTCGGCGGCTGCTAGATGTGGCGCAAAGGGAGTGGCGCAGGGAGGGGGTGAAAAAAAAAACCAGGAAAACAGCCGGCACGAGATCTGATAAGTGAACTGAGTCACTTATCAAAATTCGGCGGCTGCTAGATGTGGAAACGGAGGCGGCGCAAAGGCGGGTGAAAAAAAAAAAAAAAAGGAAAACAGCCGGCGCGAGCTCTGATAAGTGAACTGCGTCACTTATCAAAGTTCGCCGGCTGCAGGGTGTGCGCACGGAGGTGGCGCAAAGGGGGCTGAGAGCACGAGTGTTGATCGGTGAAATGCGTCACCAATCAACGCTCGGCGGCTGGGTGTGCGCACGGAGGCGGCGCAAAGGGGGGGTGAAAAAAAGGAAACCCGCCGGACACGAGCTCTGATAAGTGAACTGCGTCACTTATCAAAGTTCGCCGGCTGCAGGGTGTGCGCACGGAGGTGGCGCAAAGGGGGCTGAGAGCACGAGTGTTGATCGGTGAAATGCGTCACCAATCAACGCTCGGCGGCTGGGTGTGCGCACGGAGGCGGCGCAAAGGGGGGGTGAAAAAAAGGAAACCCGCCGGACACGAGCTCTGATAAGTGAACTGCGTCACTTATCAAAGTTCGCCGGCTGCAGGGTGTGCGCACGGAAGTGGCGCAAAGGGGGCTGAGAGCACGAGTGTTGATCGGTGAAATGCGTCACCAATCAACGCTCGGCGGCTGGGTGTGCGCACGGAGGCGGCGCAAAGGGGGTAAAAAGAGGGGGAAGGGTAATGGGGAGGGAGGAAGAGAGGGATCAACACTTACGGTTGTAGTCTGTCTTCTTTTCTTCTGTCTTCTTTTCTTCTGTCTTCTTTTCTTCTGTCTTCTTTTCTTCTGTCTTCTTTTCTTCTGTCTTCTTTTCTTCTGTCTTCTTTTCTTCTGTCTTCTTTTCTTCTGTCTTCTTTTCTTCTGTCTTCTTTTCTTCTGTCTTCTTTTCTTCTGTCTTCTTTTCTTCTGTCTTCTTTTCTTCTGTCTTCTTTTCTTCTGTCTCCTTTTCTTCTGTCTTCAGCACTACAAGGCCCAGCACAGGAGAGATCTGTTGTATGACCGCTCTGCAGGAATCCTCAGCAAGTGTGAGGACCCCTGCAGAACGGTCACTCACAGGTCAGAGCCAGGTGAGACAGGTCACAGAGCGGTCGATTCGCTTCTGTGACCTGTGATTGGTGGGATCCATCATAACAAGATCCCACCAATCAGAGCTCTCCTGGTTACCCTGGCAACCTGCCCAGGATCGGAGCTCACAGCTCCGATCCTAGGCAGGTCACAGCCAGGGCAGCAGCCAGGTCACCTGCAGGGCACAGCGCGGTCACACAGCGATCAGACCGCTGCTGTGCCCTGTGATTGGCGCGATCGACGATGTCATCGATCGCGCCAATCAGCTCCTGCAGGCCCTACAGGGCCTGTCCTGAGCCTCCACAGCCGGATCGGTGCTTTTACAGCACCGATCCGGCAGGTCAGCAGCAAGGCACAGCGCTCCTGCGCCGCGGCTGTGCCTTGCGATTGGCGCGATCGACGATAACATCGATCGCGCCAATCAGCTCCTGCAGGCCCTGCTAGGCCTGTCCTATGTTCCGGCCTAGGATCGGTGCTTTTATAGCACCGATCCAGCAGGAACCGGCAGGGCACAGCGCGGTAATACCGCTTCTGTGCCCTGCGATTGGCGCGATCGATATGATCGGCGATCGCGCCAATCCAGGGGGGTCTGCATAGTGCTAGACCCAGGCCTAGGATCGAGTACATCGGTACTCGATCCTAGCCTGGGATCTCACTGTTTCAGCCCATCTGATTGGCTGAAACAGTGAGAAAGGCTGCGATTGGCTGTTCAGAATTGAACAGCCAATCACAGCGATCGGGAGGCCGGAGAGGGGAGGACGCAGCCCGGGATGCCGACGTCATCTTCCTAGAGGTAAGATGGCGTCGGAATTTTAATGCGATCACCGCGACTTTAGTCGCGATGTCGCATTAAAGGGCATGACGTACTATTCCGTACATGGGAATTAGGTCCAGGGTCACATGGACGGAATAGTACGTCTGATGGCAAGGAGAGGGGTTAATGCAATGTCGCGGCGAACAAAAAATGCAATTAAGGCGTTTTGACTTTTTTTCCTCGCTGCGCCGTTTAGCGATCGGGTTAATCCTTTTTTTTTTTTATTGATAGATTCTGAACACGGCGATACCAAATATGTGTATGTTTGGATTCTTTAATTGTTTTATTTTGAATGGGGCGAAAGGGGGGCGATTTAAACTTTTCTATATTTTTATATTTTTAACCCCTTACTGGCCCCGGACGGGATAGTACGTCCAGGGCCAGTATCCCCCGCATTGATGAGGGCTCCGGTAGTGAGCCCGCATCAAAGCCGGGACATGTCAGCTGTGTTGTACAGCTGACATGTGCCCGCAATAGGCGGGGGCGAAATCTCCATCTGCCCGCGCCTATTAACTAGTTAAAACCCGGTGTCAAACAGACAGCGGGCTTTAAACCGCACTTCCGGTCGCCGGACTGGAAATACAAGCACCGCTGACCCCCCCGCGACGTGATCAGGGGTCATCGGTGCACTGCCGTGGCAACCAAAGGTTGGCGTAGTGAGAAAAAAATCGAAACACCAAAATTACGTATTTTTGGTCACCGCAAAATTGCATTAATGGGTGATCAAAAGAACGTATCTGCACAAAAATCTTATCCTTAAAAAAGTTAGCTCGGCAAGCAAAAATAAGCCCTCACCCAACCCGAGATCACGAAAAATGGAGATGCTAAGGGTCTCTGAGATTTGCGCAATTTTTTTTTGCAAAGTTTGGAATTTTTTTCACCACTTAGATAAAAGATAACCTAGACATGTTTGGTGTCTATGAACTCGTAATGACCTGGAGAATCATAATGGCAGGTCAGTTTTAGCATTTAGCGAACCTAGCAAAAAAGCTAATCAAAAAACAAGTGTGGGATTGCACTTTTTTTGCAATTCAACCTCCCTTGGAATTTTTTTCCTGTTTTTGAGTACACGACATGGTAAAACCAATGGTGTTCTTCAAAAGTACAACTCGTCCCGGAAAAAAATAAGCCCTCACATGGCCATCTTGACGAAAAAAAAAAAAAAAAGTTATGGCTTTGGGAAGAAGGGAAGTGAAAAACGAAAACGCAAAACCGAAAAAAAAAAAAAAAGCCAGTTAATAAGGGGTTAATTTTTTTTTTCCTACTTTTGGCATGCTTCAATAGTATCCATGGGAGACTAGAAGATGTCATAACCCGATCGGCTCTGCTACATACAGGCGATGATCAGATCGCCTGCATATAGCAGAATTGCTCACTTGCTATGAGCGCCGACCACCGGAGGCCCTCCCAGCAATCCAGAAGTGACAACCAGTCATCGTCGGAGCCCACATAAAGGGGAGGACACGACATGCGCTGTACTAGTACGGCGCATGTCATGAAGGAGTTAAAATCTGCAAGTCGACTGCTTCTCCCCGCCTGTTGAACTTGAGTGACAGTTCTCTCCCTGTGTGAATAAGTATAGGGAGAGATTTGTCACTCCAGGGGAGTGAGCGGGGAGAAGTCACTGGGGACCCAACTAGTCTCGCATTTGGCTCAGTCCATGGTGGCTTTTAAAGGGTTTTTCTCTGAGACGTCACAGCATCTCAAAGTCAAACATACCTGGCTGAAATCATACAGCCAGGGTCTGATACATGCTGCCTTTGGATCGGGTTCCCTATTCTGTAAAGAGAAGAATAATGTAGAGGCAGAATCTGATTCCAGTGATGTGTCACTCACTCGGCTGCTTGCTGTAGTTTTGATAACATGATATAACTAGCTATTATTTTCAGTGGATTGGTTGTGATTTACTTTTACACCAGTTAAATACTCAAACATTACTAAACCTTATAAATCAACAAGGATGATAACGATTGGATTTATATAGCACCAAGATATTCATAGCATTTTACAATTCAGAGAGTACATGTACAAAAAATACCAGTCATTACAGAGTGACATGATTCAAGCAGGAGAAGTGGAGGACCTGTTTGCAAGAGCTTACAATCTATGAAAAAAAGGAGTAATACAAAAGGTAAAAAGTGCTAGTTTTGTATGGTCCAATCATATTTTAAAATACATAAGGGCATTTTTGTTAGCCTGAATGTCCCAGTCACCAGCCAGTGTCTGTCTAGGAGTACATGTAGTATGTGCGAACTGATGATATTAAGAAACATATTACGAGTAAGAAGAAATGAGAACAATTAGATAAGTGAGTGGATGTGATAGGGCTGCCTAAAAAGATGTCGTTCTAGGGCATTCTTATATTCTTAGACACTGGGAGCTAACCTGATTGTCTGTGGTAATGCATTCCTGAGATCTAGTGCAGCACAAGAAAAGTCTTTGAGATGGGAGTGGAGTGGGAAGCTCGAATTACAGAGGATGTCTGGCTTTAATTATTAGCTGAAGGGAAAACACGGGTAGGATGGTAGACGAACATGAGAGAGGATAATCAGGCAACGTAGCATTGTGAAGAGCTTTGTGGGCGAGTGTGATAAGTTTATGTTACATTCTTGAGCATATGGACAATACAATGACTAGTACAGAGTGAAGACATCACTGTAGCAGCTGAACAGAAAAAACCATCCTACTCACCTTCCACGTGCTCTTGTAGCAACTCGTTGGTTCCGGCGCCCTCACAGCATCTCTTGGTTCCAGCGTCGGCAGCTCTTCCTGTGCTGAGCAATCACGTGGTCCCGCTCATTAAGGTAATAAATACTCCCTCCACGCCTATGGGAGTGGAGAGGCAAGCATATTCCTTACCTTGATGAGCGGGGCCACGTGATCGCTCGGCACAGGAAGAGCTGCTGGCGCCGGGACTAACGAGAGGCTGTGAGGGCGCCGGGACCAAAGAGATGCAGCGATAGCACGCAGGAGGGTGAGTTGGATGCCTTCTGGAAGAAGGCGGGTGCAGGTGTCAGTGTCACTGTGCGAGCTAAGAGAAATTAATATTCATTTCTCTTTAGCAGCGGCACAGGCTTTAGCCACAGCCGCCGGCTCCTGCCTCTGTCACCCGCCTCTCCCCCTCCCCCCCGGCTTTCTGGGACAACTGACTCTTGTATAAGCCAAGGGGGGCATTTTCAGCACAAAAAAGTGTTGAAAAACTCAGCTTATACACAAGTATATACAGTATAAGTCTGCTGCATTCAGGTTGGACTGAAGAGGGAAGATTTTATTGAGAGGTAGACCATCTAGTAGTTGGCTGCAGCAGACCAGATGAGAATAAATCAATGAGACAGTAAGAGTGTTAGTAGTTTCAAACTTAAGAACATGTTAGATTCTCGAGATGTTGGAGCGAGTGATTGAATACAGGTAGGGAAAGAAGGATCTACAGTGGTGTGAAAAAGTGTTTACCCCCTTCCTGATTTACTATTCTTTTGCATGTTTGTCACACTTAAAATGTTTCAGATCAAACAAATTTCAATATTAGACAAAGATAATAAAAGCAAACACAAAACCACTTTTTAAGGTCAGGCCACAGCATCTCAATCGGATTATTAAGGTCAGGATATTGACTAGGCCAAACACTGGCCCAGGATGGGACAGTTCCTGGTGTTCTTGCTGGCTCACATTAATGGGTATGAGACGCTTGCAAATGGCAATCTTGAATACATTCTACTAGAGCACTGGCAGATAGCTGCATCAGGCGGCAAGCATCTCACCATATGGCCAACAAGTGTACTCTACTTCGACAGATACAGTCCCCCATACCAAAACAACTGACAGAAATGGGAAAGATGCTGTCGCTATATTTCTAAACTCTCCAGGATTTTTGCCAATCAGTGGGCTTTATAATACTGAAAGCTTGGAGACAGGCAGCAATTCACTTAAGGGTATGCCACACTAAACAATATCGCTAACGGGATCGCTAAAAAACGTCACTATTTAGCGATCCCGTTAGCGATGTTGTTCAGTGCGGCAGCTTCCAGCGACGAGCTTCCTGCTGTGATCTCGCTCGTCGCTGGAATCGTTCCGGACCCTATTTCATCGCTGGCGCTCCCGCTGGGTAAGTATCTAATCGCTGTGTGGCACCTTTTCTTAGCGATTTAGCGGTACTTTTGTACCGCTAAAGTCGTTAAGAAGATCGCTAACGGCGATAGCGTCGTTAACTATATCGCTAAATGTGGCCGCATTTAGCGATATAGAAACAATCCCGCTAGCGATCTCATTAGTATGCAACGCTAACGAGATCGCTAGCGGGATAGCTTAGTGTGGCAGTACCTTTAAACTGAACTGCTTACTCGGGTCAACAAAAAGCCTGCTCCTTACAAACAGCAGTGTGACTTGAAGAGGGTTTCTATACAAGAACTACTTGGAGTCATAGGTTCACCCTTTAAAGAAATGCTTTAGAAGTCCAATCTGAATTTCAACCACAGTCACTAGACAAAGGCCCATTAAATGGTCACGGTCAGCTAAAAGAGGAATGGATATGCGGTCAAATCTACACATTTCTACACTCTATGGGGAACATTTACAAAATGCAGTGCACTCTTCATAGGGATGGCTGAATCTCCGCTATAACAGCCTGTTAAAGAAAAGAGTACCTTGTATATACTAGTAGTAAAGATGCCACTGAACAACTTATGCCACATGTGATGACGTTTACTTCATGCCACTGGTTTCACTTAAGACGTTACTCAACAAACTAGTTGTAGTCACTCCACCTCAATACACGTTTGCACTGTTGGCAAAAACTTTCAGGCAACTGCACATCAGTTTAAGGTCGCAAGAAAATAAATCCAAGCAAGTACTTACGCAGTCATATTTACATTTGTGGAAGGGATCACTAAAACTCGGTTTGGAGCAACCAGCACTGAGCTATCACAGGTCACAACTCGAAGACCAAGAAGGAACTTTCCAGGAGTTGCTCCTCCGGCTCCCCAAATACAAATTATCTTACAAATGAAAAGAAAAAAAAATATCTTACAAGATATGCTTCTTTGTAGCATAAATGTATTAAAGGGAATCTGTCACCCCATTTTTGCCCTATGAGATAGGGCCACCGCCATCAGGGGCTTATCTACAGCATTCTGAAATGCTGTAGAGAAGCCCCCGATGTCACCTGAAAGTGAAGAAAAACGAGTTATATTATACTCACCCAGGGACGGTCCACCGTCCGGTCCGGGGCTTCCCATCCTGTAGCGAAGCCGGCCTCTTCTTTCCGTCCCGTCTCCTGCGCAGGCGCACTGATCTGTCCTGGTGAGGGCAGAGCAGAGTACTGCAGTGCGCAGGCGCCGGGAAAGGTCAGAGAGGTCCGGCGCCTGCGCACTGTAGTACTCTGCTCTGCCCTCACCAGGGCAGAGCAGTGCGCCTGCGCAGGAGCCACGACGGGACGGAAAGACGAGGCCGGCTTCGCTACAAGATGGGAGGCCCCGGACCAGACCGCGACGCCCATCGGACCCGACTGGACGGCGGAACGCCCCTGGGTGAGTATAATCTAAATCGTTTTTCTTCACTTTCAGGTGACATCGGGGGCTTATCTACAGCATTACAGAATGCTGTAGATAAGCCCCTGATGGCGGTGGCCCTATCTCATAGGGCAAAAATGGGGTGACAGATTCCCTTTAAGAAGAACTGCCTAAGGATAAATTCACATTAATACAGTGCATTCCACTGGACACATATGCCTGAGCTGCAGTCATCAGTATTCAGACGTATATGGAGACGTATTTACAGGTTAAAATGAGCAAGCCATTGTTTAGATTTAGACAGATGTAGGTAAAATATTGTACACATTCGCTTACATTTTTACTATACAGAACCGATACATGTCATATGTACGAATGTGAACCTGGCCTGATTAGTAAAACTAGTAAGCAGTCTAATCTAGCCATTCACAAAATGCACTTTATTAATGACTCATGCGGTACAAAGATCAGTGAACTGGTGTTAATACCAGGTCATTTTATTAAAGGGAATCTGTCACGCCATTTTTGCCCTATGAGATAGGGCCACCGCCATCAGGGGCTTATCTACAGCATTCTGTAATGCCGTAGATAAGCCCCGATGTTAAAAAGGTGAAGAAAAACGAGTTATAAAATACTCACCCAGGGGCGTTCCGCTGTCAGGTCCGGTCCGGAGGGAGTCGCGGTCCGGTTCGGCGCCTCCCATGTTGTAGCGAAGCCGGCCTCTTCTTTCCGTCCTGTCACGACTCCTGCGCAGGCGCACTGCCCTGGTGATGGCAGAGCAGAGTACTGTAGTGCGCAAGCGCCCGGAAAGGTCAGAGAGGTCCGGCGCCTGCGCACTACAGTACTCTGCTCTGCCCTCACCAGGGCAGAGCAGTGCGCCTGCGCAGGAGCCGCGACGGAAAGAAGAGGCCGGCTTTGCTAGAAGATGGGAGGTGCCGAACTGGACCGCGACTCCCTCCGGACCTGACGGTGGAACGCCCCTGGGTGAGTATTTTATAACTCGTTTTTCTTCACTTTCAGGTAACATCAGGGGCTTATCTACAGCATTACAGAATGCTGTAGATAAGCCCCTGATGGCGGTGGCCCTATCTCATAGGGCAAAATGGGGTGACAGATTCCCTTTAATGCCAAAAATATATGATAAAGCACAGACTTTAAAACATTACTTGACTTTTTTTTCAGTATAGTCTGATAAACTATCTTGCTGTTCAATATTTTAATGAATATTTTTTTTCTAACTGGTACAACAAAAAGATCTGAATTTAGTCACTAAAGCTGCCCCATACATATGTACCGGTAGTGAAACAGTACTGAATCTACTAACAAATTAGACATTGAATCCACAACTTAATAGTCATCCAATCTATGTCAGGTGAACCTTTAAGGTATATGCACTTAACATTTTGCAGGGATCAGCTTGGATCCTGCCTGAAAAAGCAACAAAAAAACTGCCAAAAAGAATGAATGTATGCACAGGATTGCTGACACGACTACATTGCACGTTCAGTCTTTTGAAATTTTCGTTAACCACTTCAAGATTTGACATCCGTAAAGCGGCTTAAAAGTGACCGACCTATTCTTCTGGCAACTATGTTATAGATGGAATTAAAAAAAATAAAAACAAAAAAAATCCCTGGCGTTTATCTGAAGCATCTTCTCCTTCGAAGACGATGCGGATATGCTGGCGTCTACAGTTATACTCAGAGAATCTCTTTAAGGGTGAGATAAAATGGAGTCTCTGATATAATTCAGACTAAAGTACAGCTCCCGAGACCTGTGTCACAACTGACAAGACCTGTATCACATATACCTCAGTCGGCAGCTGGGAGCATGGCTGTCATATGTGAAGAAATATTTATCTTCCTTGCTGAACATAAAGAGGGTTATCTCCAGATTCTTCCTCCTCCATGCTTATTTGTTTTCCAATAAACAAATAATAAGTGTCTGTGCACTGCTATAAAGCTGTCAGACTGAAGGAGGAGGAGCATGAAGATGGAGATTTCTTCGCTGGGCACGATGTGGGTTAAAATATATTTTTTCACATATTGCAGTGGTGCTCCTAGCAGCTGACTACATTATGTGTAATACAGCTTTTGTCAGTTGAGACGCAGGTCTCGGGAACTGTATAGCTTCAGTCTGCACAGTCATGTGACAAAGACAGGCTGCAGTCTGAATTATAACAGTGACATAATTTTATCTTATTCTTGTAGAATCTTTTTAAAGATTCTTATACTTTGTACAATTGGTTGTTAGAGAAAATGTGTACGATGGCTGTACTTTATAGCTCAGTGATGGGTCAGCTAATATTGCAAATTATCATATTCATGCTTTATACAAGTAAAGACGCAATAAACTGTAGGTTACTCACTTCATAAAAGCAGACCAGAAGCCTATAGATGAGAGCTACGACCATCATTTTCTGCAAGTCTTCCATTGAAGTGTCCTCATCTACTTCCTCAATTATATAGTGCATTGCAAACTTAGAAATATCTCTGAGGGTTTCAAAAGAAGAAAGGATTACATTAATAAGGTGAAAGAAAACAATAACAACTGGTTACACGAAGTAGATTAAAGGGGTGTTCTACATTGGACAATATTTATTAAAGGTTAACCTCAACTATTCTGCCGTTGCCACCCCCAGTAATCTGGGGGTGGCTGCAAATGTTCATTTTTCCCAGCTGTGTCACTGCAGGTGCAAAAATCATTACACAATTATAAATTAAAGGTTTCAAAATGCCAGATTAAATTGGTATAAAAAAGAAGAACCATTAATTTGCAGCTCCTCCCATACTGCCATTCCACTGGTCCCCTTTGGTCTTCGTCTACACTGCTACAATGATGTACCCCCCCTGAGATCCTTGCAGACAATTATTGGCTTATGTTGCACCCCAGTGAGGCCAGTGTTTGGCTACGTGGATTGATGGCCACTCATTTGTGCAAGATAATTAACGATGACTAGCTGGGGATTTATCAAGTAACTAATTGTTCTTTTGATATTTGATGGCATTCTCTCAATTATTTTCCGATCTCAGAATATCTTTTTAATGGTTTGTCTGTTTGAATCGTAGAGCCACTTGGTCCTCTGGAATAAAACAAACTGCATATACATGACCATATTTTAAAGGTCTGTGCTACGGCTGCAAAGATCAGCTATATGTCCGATACAACATTGTGACAGCAAGAAATAAAGGGTTTTGTTATTTCTCTTTTATTTTACACATGGCCCCAGTAAGCTAAAAAAAAGAACAAACAGTACTTACTTACAGAATCCACTGATCCCCATTGCCGTTTTGCACCGCTGGTCGGGTCACCCCTGATATCACCTCCTTCTCCTTTATTGTCATCAGTGCCTTATGGCTGCAAATGTGATGAATTGCTTGCTGCTACTTTCTGAATGGCTGAAGTGGGGTCTCACACCGACAATTTCAGAAAAAAAAAAAAGTTGAGACCAACGGGGACTCAGCCAGCAAAATAGAGGAGCGGTGGGGAATCAGTAGGCAACTATGTGCCGGGCACTAATTTTATAGCCTAATCAGGCATATGTAAAATGAAAGAGAGGGCTGGAACATCCCTTTAAAGGTAATCTGTCACTTATTTTTTCATCTATAAGATGTGACCACCGCCGTTAGGGGCTTATCTATAAAAATTACAGAATGCTGTAGATAAGCCGCCGATGTAACCTGAAAGTGAAGAAAAATAAGTTTTATTATACTCACCCAGGGGCAGTCCAATGCGGTTCGAGTCCCGGGGCAGTCCGGTCTGGGTCCGGCGTCTCCCATCTTCATGTGATGACGTCCTCTTCCTTGCTTCCCGTCGTGGCTCCTGCACAGGCGTACTTTATCTGCCCTTTTGAGGGCAGAGCAAAGTACTGCATTGCGCAGGCGCCGGGAAAGGTCATAGAGGCCCAGCGCCTGCGCACTGCAGTACTCTGCTCTGCCCTCAACTGGACAGATAAAGTACGCCTGGCAGGAGCCACGACGGGAAGCAAGGAAGAGGACGTCATCGAATGAAGATGGGAGGCGCCGAACCCGGACTGCCCCTGGGACCTGAACCGCACCGGTCCGCCCGTGGGCGAGTATAATAAAACTTGTTTTTCTTATCTTTCAGGTTACATCAGGGGCTTATCTACAGAATTCTGTAATGCTGTAGAAAAGCCCCTAACGGCGGTGGTCGAAGCTTATAGTCGAAAAAGTAGGTGACAGTTTCCCTTTAATAAAGCAAACATTTTTTGAAGAAATGTAAAAAAGTCACATTCCTCCATGATCTAAACAGTTACTAATACCCCCCCCCCCTCTTAGTCTACAGTTACTGGCTAAGCGTACAGAACTAACGGAAGGGAGATTGCTTCACCCATCAGTTATTTTACCTAGTATACTGTCATAAATTCATTGGATACTGAATGTCAGAGGAGAATAATCTACTAATTCTCTATATGCCTGACACACGAGGTTGCACACTAACTCCACTAACAGATGGTGCACTTGTTGGCATAAATGCCCAGAATATTTATTAGTGAAGTGATTCTGAGGCATGGCTTGTTGGCAGCTTACAGAGCAGGGGGCTTTCTCCATGCTGTCCATATGTTTGAAGGAGGCACATGAAAGGATCACACAAGACGAGGCAACCATCACAGGTGCAGAACACTGACGGCAAAGAACTGTATATAATTTGCTCAAAATGTAAAGAAAACTAACGGCAGAATGTAGTAGTATGATTGCCGAGGAGACTTCGGTCAGACACAAACTTGAAAAAAATATTATAGCCCTGGAACTAATCTGTAACAACGGCCATTAATGTGAACAAGCACCAAGTGGTATGATACCACAAGAGTAGGTTTGCCATAATGTGCTAGTAAGCAGGGATGTGGAGATGGTAAGCCAAACCACCGACTCTGACCCCATAGTCCTGCCTCACTGAGCATGTGCATAAAGAGCAGCACAGATTCATCTCAACTAAAGGCCGAGATCCTCAGATCAGGAACAGAACTGACATTTATAGGACATTTCATAACTTTCCCAAATTCTTACGAAAACATTTACAACATAACCTGCCATGTACGATTGCACCCAATTAATTACATATTTTAGGAGACAGTCCATTTTATACCGACTTCACACTCATGCTAGTAAGGTCCTTTTAAATATGGCCATTAGAACGGTAAAAATCGCACTAGGAAGTTTACTACCACTGGTGAGTTTTAACACGTGCAGCGACTAAACCATCAAAGAGAATTTGCCAGATTGTCGTTGACTAAATCTTTTTATTTTATTATTTCATCACATTTAAATGTACATTCGCTAATCGTTAGCAGAGAGAATGAGGAGAAAGGACAACTGATCGAGAGGAGAGAATATACATATTATATTGCTACGTACAAATCAATATCTCTCAATTAATAACAAGATGCTATTTCATTGATCGGTGCACGATTTTACCGCTGTATTACTGCCTATAAAATGCACTTACTTGATGCCACTGAAGTGCATTATGGTTAATATAACAGCTGCTTTGATGAAAAACAGAATGAAGAAATCCGCCATTTCAGCTCGAAACCTTTGCGCCAAGGATGGGATGATATATTCTCGTCCTATATTGAGAGAGTCATAGTTAGACACAGAGGTACCTTAATAACGAACAATGACCACACAGATAGAAGTTGTATTTTAAGCAAAAAGTTACAGGAATGTCACAAAAAAAAGGACCTTTTTTGAGAATAGACAATAACTTATTGATCACTGGTGATCCCACTCCTGGGACCTCCGCTAATCTGGAGAATGAGGCTCTGAAATGCCCCATTGCAATGCAGTGCTCCGATATCTTCAGCAGTCGCACAAACTGCTCCATTCTAGCTGAGCATTTCAGAGCTCATTCTTGGAATTGGTGCAGGTCCTAGCAATAGCAAGTTATCACCTTTCATGTACAATCCCATTCAGATGATTAAAAAGAGATTTTCAGCAGCAGAATTTTATGCAAAAAAATAAAATAAATAAAAATCTGCAATGTGTGAATTCAGCCTTAGGCCTCTTTCACACATCCGGTGTGCGCCTAACGGCGCCCCCGGCATTTTGCCGCAGCGCCGCATCACAAAACCTGATGCGCCGCTTGCGGTTTTTTTGGCATTGACTTGCATTAGCGCCGGATGGCGCCGCATGTCAGTGCATTGTATGCGGTTTTGTCCGGATGCGGCGGAATTGTACATTCCGGCGGCCGGACAAAACGCAGCATGTAACGTTTTTTGTTTTTGCCGGATGGTTTCTGTTGTCTCCGGGCATCAAAAACCATCCGGCAAAAAAACGCAGGCGGCGCATGCGGCGCATCCGGTTTTGTGATGCGGCGCTGCGGCAAAATGCCGGGGCGCCGTCAGGCGCACACCGGATGTGTGAAACAGGCCTTAGGGTAACTAAAACACACCCTCCAATTTAAAAGAAAATTCCATCTTAAACTATTATGGCACCTTTATTTGCACTTGCACCTTACTATATGTACTTATTTAGCACATTTGTGGCTTCGTAATTGCACCTTACCTTTAGGTTTCTCATTTATACCAGCTACTTTATTGTACTTGTATACATTTATTGTGATATTTATCCGCACTGGGACACTATTCCTGTTATTTTGCCATCAGTGCTGCATCTCAATACAGAGGTATATATATCCAGAACTGTACCCTAAGGCTATGCGCAAACGTTCAGGATTTTTCGCGTTTTTTTGCGGCGGTTTTCTGCTGCAAAAACGCTGAAAAAAAAGCTTGCATTAAGCATCCTATTATTAGAATGCATTCCGCAATTTGTGTGCAGATGCTGCGGGTTTTTCCGCAAAAAAAACGCATCGCGGAAAAAAATGCAGCATGTTCATTCTTTTTCCGGAATCGCGGCGATTCCGCCGCCATAGGAATGCATTGAACCGCTTACTTTCCACATGTGGCTATGCCCACCATGCGCAAAGTGAGCGGTTCATGTGCGGATGGTACCCAGGGTCTGGAGGAGATTCTCCTCCAGACCCTGGGTACCATAACCCTGGTAAAACAATAATTAAAATAAAAAATTGTGATATTCTCACCTTCCGGCGGCCCCTGCAGCTTTCCCGCCTCAGCGACGCTCCCGGCAACTCCCGTTCCCAGGGATGCCTTGCGACAATGACCCCAGAGGATGTAGCGGTCTCGCGTGATGCTACGTCATCTGGGATCATTGTTGCAAAGGACGCCTGGTAACGGGATTGGCCGGGAGCCTCGCTGAGGACCAGGGAGGCTGTGGGGGCCCACGGAAGAATATCACGATTTTTTTTAAATTAGTTTTAACATTAGATCTTTTTACTACTGATGTGACATAGGCAGCATCAATAGTAAAAAGTTGCTCACACTTGTCAAACACTATGTTTGACTCGTGTGACCAACCTGTCAATCAGTTTTCCAATCGATGCTACAGATCGCTTGGAAAACGCTAGCATTCTGCAAGCTAATTACGCTTGCAAAGCGCTAGTTTTTAACAAGAATACGCATACCTATAAAATGAGTATTTCCAGCAGCAGGGAGGTGCGGGATTGCCGCGGAAATTTCCGCGGCAATTCTGATACGTGTGCACATAGACTAAGCGTTATGACTCTGCTGTGACCACCACATTGGTTTAGCTGGTTAACTTGTTTTTAATCACTCTGTCATTATTATTATCAAATAAACTTTAGTACTTTCTTTTACATATGGTCTTATCTGCATTTCTTTCCTTACTGAACCCAATTTAGTATACATTTTAGGAGTCGGAGTCAGTCCATTTTAAACCGACTCCAACTCCACAAAATGGACACTGACTTCAGTGCTGCTATACTGCTCCACCCCCACACTGCCAGTTTGGAAATGAGTTAGTTGTGCTCATAGCAACTTGTAATCACATTGTAGAGAGAGATCAATGAGGTACCCATGTGTGAGATTTAATTACAACATGCATTGCTTTCACTCCAGAGGGATTACAAGATACTGTGAGCGCAACACATTAGTGTGACCCATCTCAAAACTGGTAGTGCCAGGGAGATGCAGTACAGCAGAGCAGACAGTGCTATGAGAGGAAAAGAGCTGACAGAAGAGTTTGTAATGTGACACGCCTAAACTCAGTTGCACTTTCTAATCATGCAGGATGTTAGACCAGGAGATCAGGGAGGTATCTGTACATCTCACACACTGAGAAACCTATGTTCAATTAGGGAAGTGTTCTTTTTCTGCTTGCTTATAAGGCCGGGGTCAGACATGCGAGAAACTCGCACGAGTCTCGCATGTCAACACACGACACTGCCGCCGACCTAATTGAGCAACTCATACAGGGAGAAGTACACACCCCAAGTGAAAACATTCTAACACCGCTTTGCAGCCACAATTACATTGTATTCAATATGAAACATTTGGTGAAAGGTCCTCTTTAAACATTGCTACAAAAAGTCATATCACAAGATAAATTTAAAAAAAACAAAACAAAATTAGTACTCCTGCAACTAGTGCATTTTTAGATTGATACTTCATGTCTTTTCAGCAGTTTCATCCTCAACCCAGGCACAATTACATTGACAGGTGACATTTTTATACAAAGCCAATTGCATACAATCCACCAATTGCAATAGGTAACGTCCAGCCTGGCCCTTCTCCCTCTAGCTTCAGTAACCTTTGCACACATTTAATAGATGATTCCATGCAAAAAAAAATAAGTCATTTTCTGATAAATTCTCTTTAACAAACAGGGCTCACACAATAATCACCATATTATAACACTAAAAGGACGTTTTTACTAAGCTGCCAACTGAATCATAAATCAGAAACAAAACAACACCCAAAAAAGTAAGGTCACCGTATCAGTGGGAAAGTTGATCTTGAAGGAATGTTTTTGATACCCCATCTGAGAACACCAAGATGTAGGGGCAGAGAACCTGATTCCAGCAGACCTAACAGTTTTCTGAATGCTGTGCTCTAGTGATAAAAGCGAAAGATTATCACAACTACAGCAAGCAGCCCAGTAAGCGATACATTGTCTGTCTCTACATTACGCTGCTGTGGGACTTGGAGATAAGAAGCTGGTGACAGATTCCCTGTAACATTACATCAGCTTAGGACCATCAATGTAGTCACATTGCCACAACCTGACAGCTGGCAGAAACCCAACCGTGCTGGATTATTTAGCAATTGGCACAAATACCATCACCTTTCTGTGGCCATCCCTGGGTGCTGATCAGCACACCTCTTCCTCCCTGGAGCCGAAAATAACAGCACCCCTAAAATGCCCAGTAAAGACCCTGTCCTAGGAGCAGTGCAGCAATCCGTGCACCTCGCCCTCCTGCCTAGAAGGTGACAGGCCATATGTGCCGTGTGTGGCGGGCATCACCTGCAGCCGGCGGGGCAGTGGGCGCAGAGGTGGCATTGCCGGGAGGAGCCGTGCTGGGGGCAGCTCTGCCAGTCGTACCGCTGCCCATCCTCTGATCCCCGCTGTTGCCTGCATTCATCATGACGAGAGCCGCTGCGGTAGCGCAACTGTTGTGCCAGCACAGAGAGCCGCAGTAACACTGCCAGAGCCATTCCTGAAGCCGCCGGGAGTACTCCGCCGCGCTCATGCTGGGACTTGTAGTAAGCGGGTCTCCTTCACCCGCACTGTCCGTCTTCCTCTCCCGCAGCTCTGCAGCTACTTGTGGAGCCTCCGCCATGACTCCGCTGCTAGACAGAAGCGTCATCAGCGCGGCCCCGGGAGCTGTGAGCGCACAGTGATGACGTCAGCACAGGCGAGGAATGCCGCAGCCCGCCCGCCGCCTCCTGACGGAGGGGACGGTCACACGAAGTCTTCCATGTGGATTTTCCATCTTCCTGCAAACATTACATTAAAAAAATGTTTTTGGCGTGGTTTTTTTTTTGTGTAAGGCCACGTTCACATGTTCAGTATTTGGTCAGTATTTTACCTCAGTATCTGTAAGCTAAAGTCAGGAGTGAGTGATAAATACAGAAGTGGTGACCGGTTTCTATTACACTTCTCCTCTGATTATTCCTCTCCGGTCTTGGCTAACAAATACTAAGGTAAAATACTGACCAAATATTGAACGTGTGAACGCAGCTTAACTCGTTTTTCGTCTTCGATTGATCACTTTTTTTAAGCAAAGGCTCCTGAGAACTGACACGTGGCTGCATTCATTATTGCATTTGTGCCTTTTCTTTGTGTAGATTTTCAGGTTTTGACGTGTTTTTCACTTTCCGCCTTCATTTAAGTTTATTTTACGTGTTCGCCTCTTTTTTATTTTTGCCATTGTGGGCAGAGTTTGAGGTTTCCCGACGTTTTCCCTACCCTGTAAATTCTCAAAGTTTTTTTTGCAAATGTGTTACAGTCTCACCCCCTGGAGTAATTTTATGCTCGCCAAATACATTGGTACAAATTTTGCAACATTTTTAGCGGAACATGCGACTTTTTGTGCTAAAAAGTCAATAAATAGGTTAAAGATGAAGAGCATCGTTTTATTTTGCTCTAAATTCAACTGCAGACGTCATTTTGATGAATATTGTTTGTAAATAAAATGGCAGTGAAAATCACAAGACAAAAAAAAAGAAATGTGACTTTAAAAAACAACCCACAAGTCATGATTCCGGACCATTGCATCTTTTTCTAGTGGATAAAAAACAGCAATTGATAAGAAGCTTATCAAAGGATTAGTGATGAGCAAACGTGTTATCCTCACATGCTCATGTGCTATCCGAGTGTCTACGGCGTGCTTGAAAAGTATGTTCAAGTGCCCGCTGATGCATGTCTCTCTGGCTGCTCAACACCCGTAATACATGCAGGAATAGTCCGTTTGTTAGGCAATCCCTCCATGTGTTGCAGCTGTGCTGTCGAACCGCCGAGAGACATGCAGCCGCGGGGTCTCAAACATATTTTTTGGAGCCCCCTGAAGTCACTTGGTTAGCACCCCAGCGTGCTCATCACTACAAAGGATTTGTTGTTTTTGATGTGGATTTTAGTATAGAATCTTTGAATCAGAGGACGCTTTAGGAAACTCTGCCATTTTTGTTCTTGAAGTGTTTTTTTGTGTTTTATTTTTTGTCTGTCGTCTACTGAGGGATTTTTTTTTACAATTTTGGAAGATGGCTTTTGAGGGTTTTCCCATGTATTTTGTGACATCTCTTTTTACTGTTGTTTTTATTTTACTCCATTGAATAATGAAGAAAGCACATTTTTTAAAGCAAAGACTATGGCAAAATGCTCCAAAAAATGTGCAGGTGACTCTTGCGCTTTACCAATAGTTTGTACTGTAAAGTACAGAGCGTCTTTCGGAAAACATAGGGGGCACAGGTCACTTTTTGTAATCGCTTGGTGTTTTTAGAAACTTGAAACAGTTAAAAGATGTTTTCAAAAGCAGTGTGGTTCTGTGTGCCCTTTAAATTCTAAAGCAACCCCCTAGAAAACAGTGCCCATATTTTGCCCCCTAGAAAGTTTCCTGTGTACCCCTTTGACAGTCACAGTAACCTGAGTTCCCCTATAACAATAAGTGTCCACTTTACATTTAATAATGTCCCGAGTCTCCCCCTGTAGAGCTCCCCTATACACAGTATGATGCCCCCTCACTGTATACATACTGACCCCTTAGTATACCCCAAACTTTTTGATGGCTCCAACACTGTATGATGACCCCCTCACTGTTATCTCCACACTGTATGATGGCCCCTAGATAGCCTCCATATCATGGGCGTACCCACCGTGGGGCAGGGGGGGGCAGCTGCCCCCCTAGAAGCAGGGGGCGCACAGTGAAAGAACCGGCCCCGCCGACAATGAACTGACAGTTCATTGCCGGCGGGCCCTTTAATCGCGGCGGGCGGAATGTGCAGAGTGAGGAAGGCCTTGCGGCCTTCCATATGCAGCACAGGCGACGTGATCGTTATCACGCCGCCTGCGCGCCCTGATGACGTCACGCCGCCTGTGCCAGGAGAAGACGGAGTCCAGAGCGCGCTTCTTTAGAGTAGCGGGGGAGATAGGTGAGTACTGGTATTTTTTTTTTTTTTTTTTTAACGCCGGGCCCGGCCTATGGGGGACTATGCTGCCTATGGGGGATTATGCTGCCTATGGGGGATTATGCTGGCCATGGGGGACTATGCTGCCTATGGGGGATTATGCTGCCTATGGGGGATTATGCTGCCTATGGGGGATTATGCTGGCTATTGGGGATTATGCTGGCTATGGGGGATTATGTTGGCTATGGGGGATTATGCTGCCTATGGGGATTATGCTGCCTATGGGGGATTATGCTGGCTATCGGGGACTATGCTGCCTATGGGGGATTATGCTGCCTATGGGGGATTATGCTGGCTATTGGGGATTATGCTGGCTATGGGGGACTATGCTGCCTATGGGGGATTCTGCTGACTATGGGGGATTCTGCTGACTATGGGGGATTCTGCTGGCTATGGGGATTATGCTGCCTATTGGGGGATTATGCTGCCTATGGGGGACTATGCTGCTTATGGGGATTATGCTGGCTATGGGGGATTATGCTGCCTATGGGGGATTATGCTGGCTATGGGCGATTATGCTGGCTATGGGGGATTATGCTGCATATTGGGGACTATTATGCTGCCTATGGGGGATTATGCTGCCTATGGGGGACTACTATGCTGCCTACTGGGGACTACTACGATACGATACGATACACTTTATTGATCCCGGGGGGAAATTACTATGCTGCCTATTGGGGACTATTCTGCCTATTGGGACATTTACCTGCCTATTGAGGACATATTCTGTGTATTGGGGACCTATGCTGCCTATTGGGACATTTACCTGCCTATTGGGGACCTATGCTGCCTACTGGGACATTTACCTGCCTATTGGGGACATATGCTGCGTATTGGGGACCTATGCTGCCTATTGGGACATTTACCTGCCTATTGGGGACCTATGCTGCCTATTGGGGACTATGCTGCCTATTGGGACATTTACCTGCCTATTGGGGACTATGCTGCCTATTGAGGACATATGCTGCCTATTGGGGACTATGCTGCGTATTGGGGACATATGCTGCCTATTGGGGACCAATGCTGCCTATTGGGGACATTTACCTGCCTATTAGGGACTCTCGCACCACACTAGTCTGAGCCTGAGCTAAAAGCGGAGTTGCGCCAATATGTGCACTGATGAGGATGAAATGATATGGATTGGCAAGGCTGCAGTGATGGGCAGTGTAGGCTTTTGTCTCTGTGTGGGCAGTTTTATTGCTGGTATATTGTTTTTGTAGCGCTGTATATATATTGGTATTTTACTAATAGCAATTTGGAATCCCTAGGAAATAATGATATCAAGAAAGAGAAAAATTGCTTCACTTGTGACAAATATGGAACCGAACATTGACCATCTCATTAGCCAAAAGCAGGCCCGTAGTTCCCACTGAAATACCAGTAAGTTTGTTGATTTTTAACTTTACTTGTTCTTTATTTTAAGTATTGTATTTGTTCCTGTTTTGTTTTTTTTTTTACTTCAAAATAAGAGTGTAGTATATGGTATATACAGGGTCATACACATTGTGTGCGGTATATAGAGTGTATATACACTGCTGTATTATACTTTTCATATACAGGTTATAATGCCTCTTATTCTTTGTATAGAGGTTAGTGTGCCATGTATAATATATGGTATATACAGCGTAGTGTCGCATACACTGCTGTATTATACAATATACAACAGTTCTAATGCTCCATACCTAATATGCAGTATAATGTACAGTGTATATGATGTAACCTGTATAAAATGCGACATTGGCTTGCCCCCCCCTAGTTTTGATCCTGGGTACGCCCATGCTACATATAGTATAATACACTAGATAGTCCTCAATATAGTATAATGCAGCCCCCATAGACAAACTCTATAAAGTATAATGCAGCCCCCCATAAGCAGACTGTAATGTAAGGCAGCCCCCATAAGCAGACTCTATAGTATAATGCAGCCCCCCGTAAGCAGACTGTAATGTAAGGTAGCCCCCCATAAGCAGACTCTGTAGTATAAGGCAACCCCCCATAAGCAGACTGTAATGTAAGGCAGCCCGCATAGGCAGACTGTAATATAATGCAGCCCCCCATAGACAGACTGTAATATAAGGCAGCCCCCCATAGGCAGACTGTAATATAATGAAGCCCCCATAGACAGACTAATATAATGCACCCCAAGGCAGACTCTAATATAAGGCAGCCCCCATATGCAGACTGTAATATAATGAAGCCCCCCATAGACAGACTGCAATATAATGCAGCCCCAGGCAGACTCTAATATAAGGCAGCCCCCCATAGGCAAAGTGTAATGTAAGGCAGCACCCCCCTATAGGCAGACTGTACTGTAAGGCAGCACCCCCCATAGGAAGACTGTAATGTAAGGCAGCACCCCCCCTATAGGCAGACATTAATGTAAGGCAGCACCCCCCACCTATAGGCAGACTATAATGTAAGGCAGCACACCCCCCCAACTATAGGCAGACAGTAATGTAAGGCACCACCCCCCCACCTATAGGCAGACTGTAATGTAAGGTAGCTCACCTCCCACCTATAGGCAGACTGTAATGTAAGGCAGCACACCCCCCCACCTATAGGCAGACAGTAATGTAAGGCAGCACCCCCCCCCACCTATAGGCAGACAGTAATGTAAGGCAACACCCCCCCCATAGGCAGTCTGTAATGTAATACAGCACCCCACACACCTATAGGCAGACTGTAATGTAAGGTAGCACACCCCCACCTATAGGCAGACAGTAATGTAAGTCAGCGCACCCCCTATAGGCAGACTGTAATGTAAGGTAGCACACCCCCCACCTATAGGCAGACATTAATGTAAGGCAGCAACCCCCTGTAATGCAAGGCAGCACACCCCCCCACCTATGGGCAGACTGTAATATAATGCACCCCCGTAAAAAAATAAATAAATCCAATACTCACCTCTCTTCCTTCGGTCTCCTGTGACCTGCGCTGCTCCCGGCTCTCCTGCTCATCCCCTGACAGTGGGCGCAGGGCGGTGACGTCATCACACCCGCTGTCAGTGAGAGGGGGATGATGGGAGAAGGAGCGTAACGCTCCTCTCATCAATGCGGTCAGCTGTACCGGCTGGATGCCGATACAGCTGACCCTGCAATGACAGGCAGGGGGGGCCCACTGCTGGCACCGGGCCTCCACGCCTGCTCAGGGGCCACATAGCGCGCCGCAGAATGTAACTGTATCTGCACGCTGTGCACCCCGATACAGTTACAGTAGCGTAGCTCCGGGTGGGCCCCCTCAGAGCGGGGGCCATGGCCCCCTCTGCCTCCCGGTAGCTACGCTACTTTTCTTTATGTCTGGTCCTGCATTTCAATCTCAGAATGGTACTAGGCTGTAATACCAGGTGCAGCCACTAGAAAATGCAGGGCGCTGTGTGATAAACAATGAAAGAGACCCTTCAGATTCACATCATTCTGATATTATTTTTTACAATTTTTATCGAAATATGTAAATGGTATAAAATTAAGCAACAATGAAATTTATGAAAAGCCAATCAGATTTACAATGTAAACATTTAATCTGATTTTCATAGACATTCCAAGGAAAATCCAACAATATCAAAGTGTAGGGAAAGACCAACCTGTGACTATGATAACGTGTAAATTCTGGTATCACTATGACAACACAATGTATATCCATTGCTACATGTCTCTAAGACAGTAGCAATCATCATGGCAACATGCACTCATCACAATGCCTGTTTCCATGGCAGCATGTTTCCATAGCAATGTTTTTTTTCTTTTCTTATGGCAATGTAAGGGGGTGATATTGAATTACCGCCTTGCTCTGCTCCCCTGATGGTTGTAAATGTTTTACTGTGTACATATGTTGATTTATGTCATGTCGTCGTTTGTCTATAGTGGCACTGCTACATTGTACAATGCATTGCCACCCCCAGTAATGGTATTGCCACAGGTTATTTGTGTTACTATTTTTCTTATTGTATTCTGTATGTTGTGTGTTTAGCAGATAAGGACAGTTTATAGTGCATGCTTTGGGGACAATAGAGGAGGGCACTTTAGTATAGAGTTCTTCTGGTTGGGTAAGTGTAGTTTCCTTTGGGGCCACTAGATGGGGGCACACTAGTGAGCACTGTTAGATATAGGTATAGGAGGTTTACATAGGGTTAAGAATAGGAGGGGCTGCCGGGTAGTAAGTGAGAGGTTCGAGGGAAGTGTAGTCAGACAGGGCCAGGGTGCCCTGGTGTCCACATGGGCTAAGATCCAGGGCAGACCGGCAGCCACGCAACATTAAAGTACAGCAGCCCATGTTACCCACAGCCGCAGTGTGTCAGGACAGTGGAAAAGGAACAGAAAGGAAGAATGTGGCGACTTATAGCCTGGGTAGAGGCTTTACGGGCAGAAGTTGGATGGCCTAGAGAGTTAAAGGCAGTTGGAGCTTCGAAGGGAACAGTACATATGAGCCAGATGCTTTGCCAGCGGCAGCCCACTTTAGTGACTAATGAATTAGTGTCTGGGGCGAAACAGACTGAAGAAGGTGTCTGTAAGGTTCTTTGTCTCTGTTAACATGTTCCTTGAAACTCAGTTTTCCGTCGGCCATTTTGCTTTCTGTCTTTCTGCAGCTCTTGCCCTCAGTTAATATGGAGTTCCAGTTTTCATGTTCCCGCCCTGATTCTTCCCTCTTGCTTCTTAAGCAGCCTCAGCTGAACAATCAGTGCTCCTGAATCAAGCCTCAGTCAGCCTGTGACCTGACTCCTGGAAACCTAGGATTTTGGACTCCAGCTATTTCCTACTGAGGAACTTTGGAACACTTTTGGACTTTGGAAACCTGCTGTCTGGTGAATCCATGTTTGCAGAGGAATTACGGTACAGAGAAGAGATCCTGAACCTGCTTGGAGAGTTATTGTAGAGCTTGAAGTTACTCTGGCCTGCTGTGTTCTCCTGCCTCTGTTCCTGCAAACTGTGTGACCTTTTCTGCATGCTTGTATGAAGTAATACAAGTCATTTCATATCAACCTATGTCTCATGTGTTTTCCTCGCACCCAAGCACAAGACGCTATAGGAACTGTACACTATACATGACAAGATTCAGGAGCCAATGTTTAGTGTCTGCTGGGTCTGGGAAAGCCGTGTCTGCTGTGACTGTGGATATCAGATGTCCGTTTAATACCTTCTGTGATGACAGTGGTTGTGACTTCTCACAACCATTCCAGGTGAGCGCATTCCCTTAAATGTTACTCTGGAGTGTTACCACAGGTAAACACTATTGTTTTTTTTTTTTCCTTTCCTCTTCTCCTTCCAGCACTTCTGCCTTAAAAGATCTGGAAGATGGAGGCCCGCATAAAGGAGCTTTGCGGAGTGACTGATACAATCCTTGCAGATATACAGACTATAAAGACCCGTTTTGCAAGCCTACAGGACCTCACTAATCATAATTTGCAAGTGTTTGGACAAACTACTCAGGAATTACGAGCCAGGATTGAGGCTCTAGAGGAACGAGTCCAGGCTCCTGCCATAACCCCGAGTTCTGGGATCCCCAAGTTACCTCCTTTTCGTTTTGGCGGTGAACGTGAGAAATTCAGGGGATTTATTAACCAATGCAATCTATTTTTTCTCTGCACATGCTTCACAATTTCCCACTGAACGATCCAAAGTGCTTACTATAATCATGTTGCTTACCAATAAGGCTTTGATGTGGGCAAACCCTCTGATTGAGACTGAGGATGATTGTTTGAATCACCTTGATGCTTTTATTTCAGCCATGGGGCAGGTGTTTGATGACCCCAATCGAGGTGCAACAGCTGAAGCAGCCATGTTAACTTTGCGCCAAGGTAAGCGTTCAGTAGCCGAATATGCCTTGGATTTCAGGAGATGGGCTCTTGATACCACTTGGGACACTTCCGCCAAAAAATCTATTTTTCGGAAAGGGTTGTCTCCACTGATTAAGGATGAACTTGCTCGTGCCGACCCTCCCACTGCGTTAGGTGACTTTATTAACTATTGTATCCGTATTGATGCTCGACTGACTGAACGCAGACAAGAGAGATGGTTCGAAAATAATCGCACTAACCTTTTCCTACCTCCCTCCTCAGCTAAGGAACCTTTGAGTAGGATCACAAGGGAACCAGAACCTGAACCCATGCAGGTGGACTCTTTACAAAGACGGGTTAGTGATGCACGCAAAGAACATCGTATAAAGGAAAATCTATGTTTTTACTGTGGTAAGTCAGGGCACTTCATTATAAACTGCCCCAGCCGTTCTCGTAAGACTACTACAGCAGTCATTCACTGTGAGTGTTGCGAGAGGAGCTCTGTCATGTCCGAGCCTCAGACTCCAGAGAGATCTGCTGCAAGAGATCTTGATTTTTCGGACTTAAACTCTGTTAGTTCTGGGGACAATGACGGTATAAACGCTGCAATTTTTCAAGTTTCCTCAGCGGTGTCCCAGCTGAGTTGTAAAAGAAATAATTCTCATTGCTTCCTTTCCATCAAACTCTGGGTGGACTCAGTCTGGGTGTCTAGCTCTGCTATGATCGACTCAGGAGCAAGTGGAAATTTTATGGATATCTCCTTTGCTCTGAAACAGGGGATACGTTCAGTGAAGAAGGCTACTCCAGTACAGATGGAGACTGTGGATGGCTCCCTGCTGACCTCTGGACCAGTGGATCAGGAAACAGAGCCTTTGAGGGTCCTTATGGGTAAAGATCATCAGGAGAAAATGTATTTTATGCTTATCTCTTCTCCCCACTTTCCCATTATTCTAGGGCTACCATGGCTGCAGGCGCAGAATCCTACGATTAACTGGGAGACCAAGGAATTACACTTTCCGGAGAAACAGATGAGTCAAGGAGTTTCAGCTTGCTCTGTTCCTAAAGGAACCATGTCAGTCCCTGAACTACCAGCTGTATACCAGGACTATGTGGATTTATGTGACAAGAAGAACGCTGATCAGCTTCCTCCTCACCGTCCATATGATTGTCCAATCGAATTATTGCCTGGAGCCGAGATACCTTTTGGTAAGATCTACCCCTAGCGGGGCCCGAGCTAAAAGCTTTGAAGGACTACATAGATGAAAATCTAGCCAAAGGCTTCATACGCCCCTCTTCATCTCCCGCAGGTGCACCCATCTTCTTTGTGAAGAGAAAGATGGATCTCTGAGACCCTGCATAGACTATAGGGAACTCAATAAGGTTACTATTAGAAACCGTTATCCATTGCCTTTAATCCCTGAGTTGTTGGAGAGAGTGCGGCACGCCAAAATTTTCTCTAAACTGGATCTCCGTGGGGATAACTTGGTCCGTATTAGACCTGGGGATGAATGGAAGACTGCATTCAGGTCACGCTATGGACACTTCGAATATCTAGTTATGCCTTTTGGTCTGAGTACCGCCCCAGCCACTTTCCAACACTTGGTGAATGACATCTTCAGGGATCTCCTAGATACATTTGTGGTGATTTATCTGGATGATATTCTAATTTTTTCTAACTCCACAGAGGAACATCATGGACATGTGAGAATGGTCTTAGAACGCCTAAGACAAAACCATCTCTACATCAAACTTGAAAAGTGTGAATTCCATAGGACCGAAATTCAATTTCTGGGGTATGTACTATCTACGCAAGGGATTAGTATGGATGGAAGCAAGACCCAAGCCATCAAGGATTGGCCAATTCCTAGAAATGTGAAGGAGGTGCAGCGCTTCATCGGGTTTGCCAACTTCTATAGACGTTTCATTAAAAAATTTTCTGAGGTAGTGTCACCTATCACCCAACTTACCCGGAAACAGTCTAGGTTCTCCTGGACCCCGCAAGCTCAGGAAGCATTTTCCTGTTTAAAGGATAAATTTACCACCGCACCTATCTTAGTACATCCCAACCCGAGCTTGCCTTCATAATAGAGGTGGATGCTTCAGACTGTGCCGTTGGAGCTATACTCTCTCAGAGAACAGGTGAGAAGAATGTCTTGCATCCCTGTGCCTTCTTTTCCCAGCAGTTGTCTTCAGCTGAGAGGAACTACGATGTGGGCAATAGAGAATTGTTGGCCATTATTGCCGCCTTCAAGGAATGGAGACACCTTCTTCAGGGAACTGCACAGCAAATAGTCGTCCTGACAGACCATCGTAACCTTGAATTTATCAGGTCGGCTAAGTGCCTGACTCCTCGCCAGGCTCGCTGGAATATTTTCCTAAACCAATTTAATTTTGTCATTTCTTATAGACCAGGATCGCGCAATGGAAAGGCTGATGCACTCTCTAGGATTCATTCAGCAGAGACACGTCCACTTACTCCTCCTAAGACTATTCTTCCTGACTCTAGATTCCTGGGAGTGATTCATAATCAAGACCTACTTAAGGACATCAAGGAAGCATACCATGCGGATTCTCTGTTGGCTCAACCCCCAAGGGACGTAAGTCTTGTCTTTAAGAATGGTGTGTGGATTCAGGACAACGTCTGTATATACCTGAAACAGTCAGATTGAGAGTATTGCAACTCATCCACGATTCCAAGATAGCCGGGCATAGGGGAATTCTAAAGACACAAGAATTTCTTTCTCGTTTCTTTTGGTGGCCCACTTACAGGAAAGATGTTTTAAACTATGTCACTTCATGTGAAGTCTGTGCAAGATGCAAAACACCTCGCTCCTCACCAACTGGTCTGTTGCAACCTCTTCCCACCCCGTCCCGCCCGTGGGGATCCATTTCTATGGACTTCATTGTGGAGTTACCAACCTCTCAAGGGAAGAACACCATTCTAGTGGTGGTTGACCGTCTAACAAAGGCAGCTCATTTTATCCCTTGTGTCGGCTTACCCACTGCAAAACAGACATCAGACTTGATGATTAAGAATGTGTTTTGCTTACATGGAGTACCGGATGAGGTCATTTCGGATCGAGGGGTGCAATTCACTTCAAGGTTTTGGCAAAATTTCTGTGCAGCATTGGACATTAAAGTAAACCTTTCTTCTGCTTTTCATCCTCAGACTAATGGACAGACAGAACGAACCAATCAGACCCTGGAGCAGTATCTCCGCTGTTTTATCTGCCACCTACAGGATGATTGGGTGGATCTACTTCCACTGGCTGAGTTCTCTTATAACAACTCTCAGAGCGCCTCCACTAAGCAGTCTCCTTTTTACTCCAATCTAGGTTATCATCCTAACATTCTTCCTCGATTTCCCATAGATAGGCCCTTGCCGGCAGTGGCTGAAAGAATCACTTCTTTACAAAAGAATATGGATCTTCTAAAGGAAAATCTAGAATTGGCTCAGGAAAGGTACAAGAAAGCAGCAGATAAATTTCGTAAACCTGCACCAGCTTTCAAGGTAGGAGATTTGGTCTGGCTGTCAACCAGAAATCTTAAATTAAAGATTCCATCGTCTAAATTGGGACATAAGTACATTGGACCTTATAAGATCAGTAAGATTATAAGTGCTGTTGATTGTCGTCTTCAACTGCCCAGAACTATGAGAATCCACCCTGTCTTTCATGTATCCCTACTAAAGGCTGCAACACCCAATACGTTTCCTGGACGTTCTTCTCCTTGCCCTGACCCAGTGCTGGTCGATGGTCAGGAAGAATTTATGGTGGAAAGGATTCTAGATTCCAGGTTGTACAGAAATCAGTTGCAATATTTGATTAAATGGCAGGGCTACCCAGTGGAGGACAACTCATGGGAACCAGTCAACAATGTAAATGCTCCTCGCCTGCTCCGCCAGTTTCATCAGAGGTACCCTGACAAGCCTGGTCTGAGGTCATCTGGAGGTTGTCCCTAAGGGGGGAGTAATGTAAGGTTCTTTGTCTCTGTTGACATGTTCCTTGAAACTCAGTTTTCCGTCGGCCATTTTGCTTTCTGTCTTTCTGCAGCTCTTGCCCTCAGTTAATATGGAGTTCCAGTTTTCATGTTCCCGCCCTGATTCTTCCTTCTTGCTTCTTAAGCAGCCTCAGCTGAACAATCAGTGCTCCTGAATCAAGCCTCAGTCAGCCTGTGACCTGACTCCTGGAAACCTAGGATTTTGGACTCCAGCTATTTCCTACTGAGGAACTTTGGAACACTTTTGGACTTTGGAAACCTGCTGTCTGGTGAATCCATGTTTGCAGAGGAATTACGGTACAGAGAAGAGATCCTGAACCTGCTTGGAGAGTTATTGTAGAGCTTGAAGTTACTCTGGCCTGCTGTGTTCTCCTGCCTCTGTTCCTGC
Source organism: Oophaga sylvatica (assembly GCA_033576555.1). Classification (NCBI taxonomy): domain Eukaryota; kingdom Metazoa; phylum Chordata; class Amphibia; order Anura; family Dendrobatidae; genus Oophaga; species Oophaga sylvatica. The sequence goes on from JARQOD010000006.1 coordinate 287,818,033, forward strand.
AAACTGTGTGACCTTTTCTGCATGCTTGTATGAAGTAATACAAGTCATTTCATATCAACCTATGTCTCATGTGTTTTCCTCGCACCCAAGCACAAGATGCTATAGGAACTGTACACTATACATGACAGTGTCATTGGAGCGAGGTCAGGTCAGGAGGGAACTGGAGAGACGGTCCGGTTTGGACGTGTGCTATACCGAAGCAGCGTAGGGAAAGCTGAGGAAGACAATGGATGCCCTGATGTACTTGCTGTGGAAGTAATATGTGAAGTTTACAGTAAAGAGTTCGTTATTGTTCATCTGGACTGTGTCTCAGTTACTGAACGTCGGCTGGGAGAGGGGACGGAGATGCCTGAGAAACGTCTGGAGACGCCAGCACCTGCAGATACAGGTATGCCGAGCGAGGAGTCGTGTTTTCCTGTGGAGAAGGGCCCGGGCGCCGAAGCTGAGATGACCGTGGCTATGACTACAGTCCGGTCCCGACCTTACAGCAACATGTTACAACCCCCTAAAACAGATTTACTCATCCATGGCAAAATAGGCATGTCCATGACGTATCCATGGCAGTGACCAGGTACGGACTGGGGCTGAAATTCAGCTCTGGCATTTGAAATGTCACAGGCCCACGTTGTCCCCATCCCAAGAATCAGATGGGATATATTACTAATATTACCCTGGATGGAGGACAGCAAGATTTACTACAAGACCAATATTTCTAATGATACCTGTGGCCTGCTGGGGTAAGTGAATGGAGTCAGCGACTTTGTGTTCCTTCAAAACTCTTAACAGTACGGTTATCTTGTGAACACTGATTCTGTTAGCAACGTAGCAGACAAGGAAGCCCACAACCAGACAGGCCCTTCTGGCATTTCACTACACTAGCCACTAAGGAGACTCAAGGTCTCCAAAAATTCAATATAAACAGCACAAGAAGGCAGCAAAACTCACCTGCCAGATCTCAGAACAAACGCACTACAGGGTGCAGCCAGCCCATAAAGCAAGATGTTAGCAGCACAGGTGCAAAATACCAGATTAAACAGCCACTCTCCACATACCCATTCAAGGAGGGGATGACTGCTCAGTATACAATTGCACAGTAGAGGCCCGCATAGGGTGCCGTTCACACAAGGATACTGCACAGTGTCCGGTTCACAGCCTATTAATTACGCCCCTACTATTCGACTAGGCGGGCTGGCCAGTACACTCTCAATGCGCACCAGTGTGAACACCCCTTATGCGAGACCAAACGTGCCTGGGCTCGGCTGCACCCCGAAAAATGAAGTGCAAAAAATAGTGGGGTATTAGTTAATATTTTGGCCAAAATACGTAAGCTTGTAACCTGCGCCAAAGGTCCCAACGCTTACAAGTACCTACACTACACTCACTAGCCACTAAGGAGACTCAAGGTCTCCAAAAATTCAATATATACAGCACAAGAAGGCAGCAAAACTCACCTGCCCAGATCTCAGAACAAATGCACTACAGGGTGCAGCCAGCCATAAAGCAAGATGTTAGCAGTGCATTTGTTCTAAGATCTGGGCAGGTGAGTTTTGCTGCCCCCTTCTGGCATTTGCCAGAATTGCCAGTCCCGCCCTGGCAGTGACTGTCACCATGGCAACAGGAGTTTCTCTTTCAATGCGTATTTATGAAAATGCATCTTTCTGTGATCACTTTTCTAACATCGTTAGCAAATTAGAATTTTATTAACCCCTAAACACCCAATGACGTGCAATATCCGTCATTGGGTGCGGGCTTTGGCGGTGAGCCCTGCTCTTTGTAGCACAAGCGATCAGATGATCGCAGCTTCTAGTCTCTCATGGAAACTATTGAAGCTAGTGTAAAGTGAAATTTATTTATTTTTTTCAATATAAAAAAATATAAAAGTTCAAATCAACCCCCCTTTCGCCCCATTCAAAATAAAACAATAAATTAAAACTAAAAAATACACATTGGTATTGCTGCGTTCAGAATTGCACGTTGTATCAATATATAAAAATATCCTATTGGCAAACGGCGTAATGCGAAAAAAAAACAAAACACCAGAATTACGTTTTTTGGTCTGCGCAACATTGCATTAAAATGCAATAACGAGCGATCAAAAGATCATATCTACACCAAAATAGTAGAGAAAAAGATTTTGTAAAAGCACCATTTAAATTACTTACAGATGGGTGCCAAGCCTCCAGACAAATATCCAGTTTGTTTCATAGAAAAAAAACAATAAAAGGCAACACTCCAAGCAAGACAAAAATAAAGTGGAAAAAAAGGACTTTTTTTGAGCCCAAATGGCAACGTTTTGGTTGAAAGAGCCTTCCTCAAGAGGATGTGTTCTTTTCTTCCCTGCATGATGCGGTCTGCTTATGATTGGTCAACCTTTTGCAAGGGAAGAAGTACACACCCTCATAGACAAATCTCTAGGAACATGCAGATGAATTTTAACATAATTTATAACCTAAATGTTACAAACTAATATGTCCGCTATGGAGAGGAGAAATTAAAAAATAAAAACTGCGCTTTTCTCAGCTCTACAGCCACAATTGCATGATTGTGGCTGTTCTACCATGCTCAAACTGTTGAAAGGTCCCTTTAAGATATTGCTGAATATCAGTTTGGTGTGGATTCTCTACCTGGCAATCCCACTGATCAGCGGCTATCAGCTCCGGCAGGTGAATGTAAAAAGCAAATGGAATCGGAACAATACCACTTTGATCACTGTGTAGGGACTATTCTCAGGTGCTGCAGCTCAGCTCCTATTGAAGTGAATAGAAGCTGTGGTGCAGTACCCGGGGACAGCCACTACACAATCATATGAACTGTGCTGTTACGACTATGTTCAATGCTTACATTTGACTGCCAGAGCTGATAACAGCTGAATGGGAGCGTTGGGTGTCCAACTCACATTTCTCTAATATTGATTACCTATTTTAATTATAGTACATCACTGTTATGTGACGATAATGTGTGCAAACTGTAAAGTGTTGTGGAATATGTTAGCGCTATATAAAAATAAAGATTATTATTATATGCCTGAATAACTCCTGTATGGTGTTTAGGCATTTTTTGTAAATATGTTATGTATCTAGACCAGGGGTGCACAACCTGCGGTCCTCGAGGCCTTTCTGTGCTGCCTTCAACTAGCTTGTCACAGACATTCCTAGCAATCTCTGGAGGCTGCTAATATGTATTTTTCAAGTAAGGGAGCAGAGTAGTGTCAGGTACAGTAGATACCCTCCACACACAGTAAATACACCCCTTCCACACAGTAATACCCCTGCACACATAAAACACCGCCCACACCAGTAAATACCCCTCCAAACAGTAAAGACACCCCCAGGCAGTAAATATCCCCCACATGCAGTAAATACTCCCCCACACTCAATAAATACCCTCCAAGCAGTATATTCCCACCCACAGCAGTAAATTCCCCCATCTTCAGCTCCACTAACGTGGAGCACTTACCACCAATGCTCTCCGCGCGGCAAATGATGTCACCAGCGTGATCACATGACCTGATCACGCTGCTGCTGACACGGCGGTCAGATCTTCAGTTGTACTTGGGTCTGTGAGATGTGAGTACAGTTGATTTCTGAGAGCGGTGCCCTGCAGCTTCTCTGAGCCAGCTATCAGCTTGACAGCCAGCTCAAAGAACAGCCGACTCCAGTCCGGGGGGCAGCAGAATGCGGCTGCCAGGGGAGACACTTCAGACCGCTGCATTAATCGTCTTGACTGCGCCCCCTGCCGGCTGCGCCCGTGGAACATACCCTGTCTGACCTCCCTAGATACACCTCTGGATGAAGTAATGAGGTGGCAATGCATGAGAGCTGCCATAAATATTGTTTTTTTTTTATGAGAAGGGAAAAACTCGACTGTCAATGTCTCCCATAAACTACAATGGATAAAAGCTTAATCCATGGTCTATTTCTTTATTCCTGATAAGTGGGAGTCCTAAAATTTTTATTAGTATCTAATATTTATGTTGTGATGCTTTATTGTGGCCAAAGGGGTTGGTGTGGCTCTTCGGGCCTCGAACCAAAAGAGGTTGTGTGCCCCTGAGCTAGATATTACATAGGTTTTAGTGTACTGCTTTATTGGTGCAATACTGCCATCTAGTGTTTAGTATTACTAATTACACTTATTTTAGTGATGCATTCTGTACAGTAAGAGTAGAGGGATTATAACATTATTATTAGTAATATTATTACATACAAATAACCCAAAAATTGCAAAGAAAAGTCAATGACTGCCCATCTATCATCTATTGCCTAGTGATCTCAGCTAGCACTTTTTGCTTACCTTTATTAACCCTCCCCGACTTGGCAAATTTACGTGTTTTCATTTTTTTCTCCCTTCTTCCAAGAGCCATAACTTTTTTTAATTTTTTTTTCTGCCCACTTGACCGTAGGAGAGCTTGTTTTTTGCGGGACAAGTCATACATTGCATGACACCATTAATTTTACTCACTGTGTATGGAAAACGGGAGAAAAATTTCAAGTGCGATGAAATTGTAAAAAACCCCACCACAATTCTGACATAGCTTTTTTGGAAATTGTTTTTACGTCGCACGTTCTGTGGTAAAAATAACGCGACAATATGAATCTCCTCATCAGTATGATTACGGCAATACCAATCTTGCTCATTTTTAAAATGTTTTTAATGGTGAAAAATAAAAAACGAACTTCAGAGAACATTTTTTATTTAATTGTGTCTCCGTAATGCTTTTATTTTTCCGTCAGTAGAGCTCTTTTGGTAAGATAAGACAACATTTTTATGAATACTATTTTGTGATAGATTTGTCATTTTTATCGATTCTTACATACCGTACTTTTTTTTTTGCGGTATTGTGACCACCAAAAAAAAAATGCAATTTTGGCATTTTGCATTTTTTTTTTTCTGTATATAGTGTTTACCAATCGGATTAATCTTTTTATATTTTGATAGATCGGACTTTTCTGGGAATGGCGATATCACATTTGTTTGGTTTTTTATTATCTTTATTTTCAGTAGTAAAAAAAGAGGTTGATTTATATATTTTTTTTACTTGTTTCATATTTTTGTAAAATATTTTTTGAACTGAATTTATTAGTCAGTCCCTTTAGGGGACTTGAACCTGTTATTGTCTGCATATAGTAAAAATCACTGTCTGGGGTTTCAAAGGAGCTGTGTAATGATAGACAAGTCTTCAACAGACCCCCGACTGTCATAGCAACCCATCAACTCAGTAAGAGCCGGTCCCTATTTGATTTATACATTATATTTATTGTTTTGGTTCAATTAAATGAATTAATTTTACAAATTATAAAGTGTGTGATATTATTCTTACCTGTCATCTAGATCTATTTTGTAATTTCCTCAGATATTCCCCATATTGTCTTATGATGATGCATAATGTGTAAAACCTTGGCATTGATTAAAACCATTGATTGATTGATTTGACATAGCATTGTGTAAGTTTAAGAATAATCACATGTGACAGATTTGCTGCCAAAGTTTCTGCAGCTAAAATCACTTCCATGGATGTGAGCGGGTTTATTTCGACAACATGTGGATTGATTTTTGCAAACCCTATTGAGATCGATAGGACAATGAAGAGGTTTCTGCACTAAATCGACTGCGTGTAAATAACTCTTACCTTTTTCTTTTTTTTATAGTGTTGAACTGGTCCCTAATTAATGGTTATTTGTCATGAATACTGTTGGTAATAAATAATGCTACTTTTAGTAAAATATACAGTACAGACCAAAAGTTTGGACACACCTTCTCATTTAACGAATTTTCTGTATTTTCATGGCTATGAAAATTGTACATTCACACTGAAGGCATCAAAACTATGAATTAACACATGTGGAATTATATACTTAACAAAAAAGTGTGAAACAACTGAAAATATGTCTTATATTCTAGGTTCTTCAAAGTAGCCACCTTTTGCTTTGATTCCTGCTTTGCACGCAGAAAAGGTGAACGGATGGACTCTACATGCCTGGTTTCCACCGTGAAGCATGGAGGAGGAGGTGTGATGGTGTGGGGGTGCTTTGCTGGTGACACTGTTGGGGATTTATTCAAAATTGAAGGCATAGTGAACCAGCATGGCTACCACAGCATCTTGCAGCAGCATGCTATTCCATCTGGTTTGCGTTTAGTTGGACCATCATTTATTTTTCAACAGGACAATGACCCCAAACACACCTCCAGGCTGTGTGAGGGCTATTTGACCAAGAAGGAGAGTGTTGGGGTGCTGCGCCAGATGACCTGGCCTCCACAGTCACCAGACCTGAACCCAATCGAGATGGTTTGGGGTGAGCTGGACCGCTCACTGCTTCAATTTTGAATAATCCCCAACAGTGTCACAGCAAAGCACCCCCACATCATCACACCACCTCCTCCATGCTTCACGGTGGGAACTAGGCATGTAGAGTCCAGCCGTTCACCTTTTCTGCGTGCAAAGCAGTATTCAAAACAAAATGTGGCTACTTTGAAGAATCTAGAATATAAGACATATTTTCAGTTGTTTCACACTTTTTTGTAAAGTGTAATGTATAATTCCACATGTGTTAATTCATAGTTTTGATGCCTTCAGTGTGATTCTACAATTTTCATAGCCATGAAAATACAGAAAAATCTTTGAATGAGAAGGTGTGTCCAAACTTTTGGTCTGTACTGTATATAATTAAAGATGGTTAATGGATTTGGAATGTTGAATAGCCTTCCATTACATGACGACTACAGGTAGAATGGATAGGATAAATGCTAAAATTGGCTTGAAATATTGTAAAATTATATTTTGAAAACTTTTTTCTTCACTTTTTACCATATTTATTAGTCTTCTTAGGGTACTTGAACCTGCAATCGTCTGGTTGCTTGTACTAATACAGCAATACCTCAGTATTACTGCATATAGTAAAAATCACAGTCACCCTTGAAGCCCGGCCTCAGGCTGGGTTTCAATGAAGATCTGTAATGACAGACAAGGGGGTCTTCAACAGACCCTCTGTTGTCATAGGAACCCAACGGTGGCCCCTGATCGTGTCATGGGAGCACTGATGGGCACATAGAATGATGCACCCCCATGCTGGCGATTTGTTAATGCCGTTGTCAGAGCAGCACTTAACACGATAACAGTCGCAGGCTAAAATTTTCAAAATAAAAAGTGTGTTTTTTTTCTTTTTATATTAAATTTTTTTACGTAGCAATTATTTTACCCTACGCTAATACCTAAAACTAGCACTGTGGGTTGGACAAATGTAAAAGAGGAGGTTGGACAAGAAATGACATCACAAATCTTTTTTTTTTGTTAAATAACATATCTTTATTTAGCTGTCAAAAACACATACAAAAACGCATGAGAAAAAAAGCATGAAAAACCGCGTCAAAAAAGGACATGCGTTTTCTGCCAAGAGGTGCGGATTCGGCGCGGAAAAATCTGCAGGCAAATCCGCAACGTATGCACAGGCCCTAAGCATGAGTTTGCGCAAGAAGATGATACACTGCGCACACAAACGCAAATGTAAACCTAGCCTAAGTCACCAGGATTGTGCTGAGTAACGTACAGTGTCAGGTTGGCGCCGCTATATGATTGAAAGGATACCTTGGTTGATCCCTCACTGACCTGCCTATTTTGCATAATGAATATTATATATATATATATAGGAAAAAAAATCCCCTTCTGCAGGCAAGCGCTGCTGGCGGCGCATGTGCTGCAGCATGATCCCATCTAGAATGTGTATTTAATTATTTTCTTTGATGGTATCCATAAATTAATTAAAAAAAAAATCAGTGTGAAAAAGGCGCCGGCCGGGTCCTAGAAATTGTGTTCACTAAGATGGCTGGCACCGGCCGTGCCTGCACAGTACAATCTGATAGCTGCTACTGTGCAGGCGGCACCATCTTGCTGGAAAAAAAATTTGCTTCCTCAAGATGGCGCTGCATGTGCCTGCGCAGTAGCATCTATTAGATCGCCGATAGATGCTACTGCGCAGGCGTGGCTGGCGTCATCTTAGTGGAGACAATTTTTCTTTCTCTAGCAAGATGACACCACAGGCGCCTGCGCAGTAGCAGCTATCGGATCGCCGATAGATGCTACTGCGCAGGAGCGGTCAACGTCATCGTAGTGGAGAAAATTTTTTTTTCCTCTAGCAAGATGGCGCTGTCGGTGCCTGCGCAGTAACAGCTATCGGATCACCAATAGCTGCAACAGCACAGGTGCGGCCGGCGCCATTTTCAAAACTGATTTTTTTTTTAAATTGATTTATGGATGCCATCAAAGGAAAGTATTAAATACACATTATAGATGCGATCATGCTGCAGTCCAGGTGCCGAAGCCTGCCTGCAGAAGGCGATTTATTTTTTTCCAATATATATATATTATATATATATATATATATATATATATATATATACACAGTCAGGGCCAGAAATATTTGGACAGTGACACAATTTTCGCGAGTTGGCCTCTGCATGCCACCACATTGGATTTGAAATGAAACCTCTACAACAGAATTCAAGTGCAGATTGTAACGTTTAATTTGAAGGGTTGAACAAAAATATGTGTTAGAAAATGTAGGAATTGTACACATTTCTTTACAAACACTCCACATTTTAGGAGGTCAAAAGTAATTGGACAAATAAACATAACCCAAACAAAATATTTTTATTTTCAAAATTTTGTGGCGAATCCTTTGGAGGCAATCACTGCCTTAAGTCTGGAACCCATGGACATCACCAAACGCTGGGTTTCCTCCTTCTTAATGCTTTGCCAGGCCTTAACAGCCGCAGCCTTCAGGTCTTGCTTGTTTGTGGGTCTTTCCCTCTTAAGTCTGGATTTGAGCAAGTGAAATGCATGCTCAATTGGGTTAAGATCTGGTGATTGACTTGGCCATTGAAGAATGTTCCACTTTTTTGCACTCATGAACTCCTGTGTAGCTTTGGCTGTATGCTTGGGGTCATTATCCATCTGTACTATGAAGCGCCGTCCAATCAAGTTTGCAGCATTTGGCTGAATCTGGGCTGAAAGTATATCCCGTACACTTCAGAATTCATCCGGCTACTCTTGTCTGCTGGTATGTCATCAATAAACACAAGTGACCCAGTGCCATTGAAAGCCATGCATGGCCATGCCATCACGTTGCCCCACCATGTTTTACAGAGGATGTGGTGTGCCTTGGATCATGTGCCGTTCCCTTTCTTCTCCAAACTTTTGGCTTCCATCATTCTGGTACAGGTTGATCTTTGTCTCATCTGTCCATAGAATACATTTCCAGAACTGAGCTGGCTTCTGGAGGTGTTTTTCAGCAAATTTAACTCTGGCCTGTTATTTTTGGAATTGATGAATGGTTTGCATCTAGATGTGAACCCTTTGTATTTACTTTCATGGAGTCTTCTCTTTACTGTGACTTAGAGACAGATACACCTACTTCACTGAGAGTGTTCTGGACTTCAGTTGATGTTGTGAACGGGTTCTTCTTCACCAAAGAAAGTATGCGGCGATCATCCACCACTGTTGTCTTCCGTGGGCTCCCAGGTCTTTTTGGATTGATGAGTTCCACCAGTGCTTTCTTTCTCAGGATGTACCAAATTGTAGATTTTGCCACTTCTAATGTTGTAGCAATTTCTTGGATGGGTTTTTTTCTGTTCTTGCAGCTTAAGGATGGCTTGTTTCACCTGCATGGAGAGCTCCTGTGACCACATGTTTCCTTCACAGCAAAACCTTCCAAATGCAAACACCACACCTCAAATCAACTCGGCCCTTTCATCTGCTTAATTGAGAATGACATAACAAAGGGATTGCCCACACCTGTCCATGAAATAGCCTTGGAGTCATTTGTCCAATTACTTTTGGTCCCTTTAAAAACAGGGTGGCACATGTTAAGGAGCTGAAACTCCTAAACCCTTCATCAATTTTTATGTGGATACCCTCAAATGAAAGCTGAAAGTCTGAACTTCAACTGCATCTGATTTGTTTTGTTTCAAAATTCATTGTGGTAATGTCTGAAACCAAAATTAGATAAATGTTGTCTCTGTCCAAATATTTATGGACCTAACTGTATATACACTGCTCAAAAAATAAAGGGAACACTTAAACAACACGATATAACTCCAAGTCAATTACACTTCTGTGAAATCAGCCTGTCCAGTTATGAAGCAACACCGATTGTGAATCAATTTTTCCTGCTGTTGTACAAATGGAAAGACAACAGGTAGAAATGATCGGCAATTAGAAAAGACACCCCCTATAAGGAGTGGTTCTTGCAGGTGGGGACACAGACCATTTCTCTTTTCTCATCCTTTTTGGCTGTTGCTTTGGTCACTTTTGCATTTTGTCATCCTTAGAGGTACTGTACAGTAGCATGAGGCAGTGTCTACAACCCAAGAAGTTGCTCAGGTAGTGTAGCTTATCCAGGATGGCACTTAATGCAAGCTGTGGCAAGGATAGCTGTGTCTTTCAGCGTAGTGTCCAGAGGATGCAGGCGCTACCAGGAGACATGCCAGTACACCAGGAGAGGTGGAGGGGGCCGTAGGAGGGCAACAACCAGCATCAGGACCGCTACCTCCGCCTTTGTGCAAGAAGGAACAGGAGGAGCACTGCCAGAGCCCTGCAAAATGACTCCAGCAGGCCACAAATGTGCATATGTCTGCACAAACGGTTAGAAACCGACTCCATGAGGATGGCCTGAGCGCCCAACGTCCACAGATGGGGGTTATGCTCATAGCCCAACTCCATGCAGAACACTAGGCATTTGCCAGAGAACACCAGGATTGGCAAATTCGCCTCTGGGCCCTGTGCTCTTCACAGATGAGAGCAGGTTCACACTCAGCACATGTGACAGAAGTGACAGAGTCTGGAGACCCGTGGAGAGCAATCTGCTGCCTGCAACATCCTTCAGCATGACGGGTTTGGCAGTGGGTCAGTAATGGTGTGGGTGGCATTTCTTTGGAGGGCCGCAAAGCCTCCATGTGCTCGCCAGAGTAGTCTGACTGCTAATAGGTACCGAGATGAGATCCTCAGACCCTTGTGAGACCATATGCTGGTGCGGTTGGCCCTGGGTTCCTCCTAATGCAAGACATGCCAGACCTCTTGTGTCTGGAGTGTGTCAGCATTTTCCCGCAAGATGAAGGCATTGAAGCTATGGACTGGCCTGCCCGTTCCCCAGACCTGAATCCGATTGAGCACATTAGGACAGCATGTCTCGCTCCATCCACCGTCACGTTGCACCCCAGACTGTCCAGGAGTTGACGGATGCTTTAGTCCAGGTCTGGGAGGAGACCCTAGAACATCCGCAACCTCATCAGGAGCATGCCATGTCATTGTAGGGAGGTCATACAGGCACGTGGAGGCCACACACAATACTGAGCATCATCTTGACTTGTTTCACTTTCATTTTAGGGGTCTCTCCAAATCCAGGCCTCCATTGGTTCAAAAATTTGATTTCCATGATGATTTTTGTGTGATTATGTTGACAGCACATACAACTTTTGTACAGAAGAAAGTATTCAATGAGAATATTTCATTCATTTAGATCTGGATGTGTTGAGTGTTATTATTTTTTGAGCAGTGTATATATATATATAATATATATATTTATATATATATATATAATACATACAGTACAGACCAAAGTTTGGACACACCTTCTCATTCAAAGATTTTCTGTATTTTCATGGCTTTGAAAATTGTATAATCACACTGAAGGCATCAAAACTATGAATTAACACATGTGGAATTATACATTACACTTTACAAAAAAAGTGTGAAACAACTGAAAATATGTCTTATAATTCTAGGTTCTTCAAAGTAGCCACCTTTTGCTTTGATTACTGCTTTGCACGCAGACAAGGTGAACGAATGGATTCTACAAGCCTGGTTCCCACCGTGAGGCATGGAGGAGGTGGTTATGGTGTGGGGGTGCTTTGCTGGTGACATGTTGGGGATTTATTCAAAATTGAAGGCATAGTGAACCAGAATGGCTACTCAGCATCTTGCAGCAGCATGCTATTCATCCGGTTTGCGTTTAGTTGGACCATCATTTATTTTTCAACAGGCCATGACCCAAACACCCCTCCAGGCTGTGTAAGGGCTATTTGACCAAGAAGGAGAGTATTGGGGTGCTACGCCAGATGACCTGGCCTCCACAGTCACCAAAACCTGACCAATCGAGATGGTTTGGGGTGAGTTGGACCGCTCACCGCTTCAATTTTGAATAAATCCCCAACAGTGTCACCAGAAAAGCCCCCCACACCATCACACCACTCCTCCATGCTTCACGGTGGAATAGGCAGTAGAGTCCAGCTGTTCAGTTTTATGCGTGCAAAGCAGTAATCAAAGCAAAAGGTGGGTACTTTGAAGAACCTAGAATATAAGACAAATTTTCAGTTGTTTCACACTTTTTTGTAAAGTGTTAATGTATAATTCCACATGTGTTAATTCATAGCTTTGATGCCTTCAGTGTGATTCTACAATTTTCATAGCCATGAAAATACAGAAAATCTTTGAATGAGAAGGTTGTGTCCAAACATTTGTCGTACTGATATTATATATATATATTATATATAATATATATAATATTCTTTATATAAACTAGGGGCAGGTCATGAGGGATCAGTGACTGTCATAAGCCATACAGATGATAGCTAATCAGAGCACCACATGAAGAACCCCCACAGGCCGCCCCGGACATGAGCATATCATTAACTCAAAACTGAAAATGAAACAACCACAAGCGGATTTTATCAACCAGGTATCATTTTAATCAGTATAACAGTGCCAACCTGACACTGTGTGTAGGTTACTCTACACAGTCCTGCTGACACGTTCCCTTTAAGATTATTATTATAGAACTCCCAGCAAACATGTTAGGCCCAATATCTTATCAATTGCATGCAGCGAAATATGATGTGTTTAAATATTTACCAAAATCAAGTCTGCTTCTAAACCATGTGGACTGCAATTCTGACTAGCTGTCAATCAGCATGACATCTGAGTCATTGCCCCGTCAATGAAGCAACTTGGAAGAAGAGCTTTCCGGACATGAAGCAGCTGAATCGCCTGCAGGAACGTTTGATACCTTTTCAGAACTGGTGCCTGTTAGCAACTACCTGTTATTTTTTTAGGCCCATAGTTAAAGAAAAAAGTCCTAAACAAGCCCTCTAAACAAAATCCACACTATATTTAATATGAAGTCTGTTAAATAAGGAAGATGTCTTTGTTGATGTACTGTAAATGTCCACAGAACTTTCACTTTTCAAAGGAGAGATAGAATTGTGAGTTGGTGTAGAACTTTTGACTTTTGGGTGATTAGCTAAAACACACAGAGGATGGAAAAGAACCTAACTATACAATTAACTGACAATCTACTTCTATATTGAACACTTACAGCACATTGCAATTTACTCATATACCTCAGGAAATATTTTAATAACTCGCTTCTTTATTTTATATTACAGCAACAAAAAACAAGGGATGCCTGTTTCTTTTGTACAATTCTAAAACTCCCCAGAAATTTTTTGAGAAATCTTATAACTATGGTGATAAATTATTGCTTTATGCTTTACATGGCATGACCTTGTGAAGATGTGCTTTGCTAATCTTTAAAGGGGAATGAAAGTCTGCAGTCAATCTATGCCTCTGCAGACTTTTGAATACTTGCACTGTGCACACTGAACATTGTCAGGATTCTCTGGTGACGGCTGTGAGAGCAAAAGTCATGTGACTACATGTAAGCAATTCGCATACTTCCGGCCTCATTTCGATTAGATGTGGGTACCCTTGCTCAATACAACTGAATTAAGCAGGGCCGCACATGTTTTGTTCGGCATGTGACCAAATGTATATGTCTTTTTTTTAAGGAATTTGATCTGCAAACCTTGTGGGGGCATCTGAATACAGAACCAGACCCCAATCATAGGGTAATAAAACTTCACATTCCTTATCTATGAACTGCTCCAATATTTATGGCTATCCCTCCCATAATATTAATTCTGCTTCACGTCACTTGTCTTATCTATGCATTTTTTTTTTGCTATGCATAAATATGTGATTCTTCAGATTTTGTATTAGTGATGCCTGATGAAGAATTGAGTAATCTCAAAAGCTTGCAATTTGTAACCCTCTTTTCAGTTAGGGCCGGGATAACATATGCAAGTAAATCGTCCGACACTCGCATGTGAAATCCCAGTCTGGCGCCGGCACTCGGGAGTGGAGCGCGCGGCTGCATAGAACTACATGCAGCAGCGCACTCCACCCCCAGTGCCAGCGCTGGGATTTCAAAATGTGAGTGTCGGACGATTTACTCGCATGTGTGATCCGGCCTCAGCCATTAAAAAGGGATCAACCACTGACACTCTCAATTCTAAATTTTTTTTGCAGAATTTATTTCACTTGTTTTTTGCGGCAAAGGGGTCTTTGGCCAGATTTTTGTGTAAGGCATAACGGGCATTTTGCCTGTTGAATTTTGCTCCTTTCTAAGAAAAATACATTCAGAAAAACTTGTTTGTAGGTTAAAAAAAAAAAACGCTATAGAAAATGTTTGGGAAAACACTTTAAAATCATGGTGTTTTTTTTACAAGCAAAGTGCGAAGAAATTTTTTTTTATTTTTTATTATAAAATAAAGTTTATCCTATGAGTATTTCATTTTTTTAACATATGAGTCCATATTATCTAATTAGATTTGCGGGTCACCATAAAGCAAAACTATCGACTTAAGATTGGATATTGTTATGTTAATGTAATAGGCTGATCTTTCAATTTTCCACAGTACATAGAAAGAATCAACACGTAAGAAAAGTATTTCTAATACTTGGACCCTAAGCAGCAATAAAAAGTGCAAGAATGACTTAGGTTTGCAGACTTGTAGTCTAAATTTCCTCTAAACAAAGCATTTAAAATAATGACATATTGAATAAACGCAAGCCGCGTTCTTCAGTCCGACATTTCTTATGTAGTCTTACTGCTTTCTCTAAAAGAAGAATTCAAATGAAATTTGTCAACATCAGTAAAATAGTCACAAGTGTTGCCAGCATATTCCACAATGGAAAATCTTCATTTTAATATCTTTTATTACATTTCAAAATGTCAATTTAGTTTATGTTTCTTCGATAATAAAGTAAACACTATGATATCTAAAATTATGATTAATAAGGAAAAGCATCTAATACCGTTTTTTCACATGGCATAAATAATTTTGGTTCCATACATCCTTGACCTGCGACCAATACAAACCCCTTTACACAATTCTCTCTAACCAGCTACCTAATATACCAGTTTGGTGTGCAGAATTTAGCATGTGGCAGCTAAGACCAGCCGTGGATGGTGTCCTGTGCCGTATCTGATATTGGCATACTCCATAAGTGTGCTGTCGTATAATGTACAAATAAGAAAGTGCCGGAATAACAGCATCACACAGTAAGGTGTCTAAATAACAGTGCCATATGTTGGCTAAATACACTTACCATATTATAACCATACTGTACAGTGCATAAGCAACAGCGCCACACAATATCTAAGTAAATACCAACATACAGTGCTCAAATAATACCAACATACAGTGACCAAATAACAATTCTGTATTATCTAATGACAGTGTGTTACAATGTCCAGATTATATTGCTATTGCAAAATGGCATTGGTTACATTCCTTTAGCGGGTACAAATTGTCACAAGTCCGACTACACAGGACGTACAATCCTAAGGCCGACCGACCACCTTCCTGATCACATCTCATAGAAAGTTCAGGTGGAGTTCTCACATAAAGAAATGGTTATGGTTCATGTCCTATACTCCTGCCCCTGCTTCGGCAATTCCTAATATATAGATATAATTGATACCTATAATACTAGGCGGTACAGTGCTAAAAACTGTATTCCGTGTGTAAAAATAAGAAAAACTGAATACTGAACATTAGGAAATAACTTTAATAGCTTGATTGATTACAATAGGTAAAACCTATGATTAGTGATGAGCGAGTATACTCATTGCTCGGGTTTTCCCAAGCATGCTCGGGTGTCCTCCGATTATTTAGGTGTGCTCGGAGATTTAGTTTTTGTCGACACAGCTGCATGATTTGCGACTGCCAGACAACCTGAATACAGTCATGGCCAAAAGTTTTGAGAATGACACAAATATTATATTTTCACATGATCTGCTGCCCTCTGGTTTTTATGTGTGTTTGACAGATGTTTTTATCACAGACAGAAATATAATAATTGCAAACATATGAGTAACAAAAGCTTATATTGACAGTTAGAATGAGTTAATGCAGCAAGTCAATATTTGCAGTGTTGACCCTTCTTCTTCATGACCTCTGCAATTCTCCCTGGCATGCTCTCAATCAACTTCTGGACCAAATCCTGACTGATAGCAGTCCATTCTTGCACAATCAATGCTTTCATTTTGTCAGAATATTTAGGTTTTTGTTTGTCCACCCGTCTCTTGATGATTGACCACAAGTTCTCAATGGGATTAAGATCAGGGGAGTTTCCAGGCCATGGACCCAAAATCTCTATGTTTTGATCCCTGAGCCATTTAGTTATCACCTTTACTTTATGGCAAGGTGCTCCATCATGCTGGAAAAGGCATTGTTGATCGCCAAACTGCTCTTGGAGGGTTGGGAGAAGTTGCTCTTGGAGGACATTCTGGTACCATTCTTTATTCATGGTTGTGTTTTTAGGCAAGACTGTGAGAGAGCCGATTCCCTTGGCTGAGAAGCAACCCCACACATGAATGGTTTCAGGATGCTTAACAGTTGGCATGAGACTAGACTGGTGAGGCGTTTTCCTGATGTCCCAAACAATCGAAAAGGGGATTCATCAGAGAAAATAACTTTACCCCAGTCCTCAGCAGTCCACTGCCTGTACCTTTTGCAGAATATCAGTCTGTCCATGATGTTTTTTCTGGAGAGAAGTGGCTTCTTTTCTGCCCTCCTTGAGACCAGGCCTTGCTCCAAGAGTCTCCGCCTCACAGTGCGTGCAGATGCACTCACACCTGCCTGCTGCCATTCCTGAGCAAGCTCTGCACTGCTGGTAGCCCGATCCGCAGCTGAAACACTTTTAAGAGATGGTCCTGGCTCTTGCTGGTGTTTCTTGGGCGCCCTGAAGCCTTTTTGGCAACAATGGAACCTCTCTCCTTGAAGTTCTTGATGATGCGATAGATTGTTGACTGAGGTGCAATCTTTCTAGCTGCGATACTCTTCCCTGTTAGGCCATTTTTGTGCATTGCAATGATGACTGCACGTGTTTCTTTAGAGATAACCATTGTTAACAGAAGAGAAACAATGATGCCAAGCACCAGCCTCCTTTTAAAGTGTCCAGTGGTGTCATTCTTACTTAATCATGACAGATTGATCTCCAGCCATGTCCTCATCAACACCCACACCTGTGTTAATGGAGCAATCACTGAAAAGAGGTTAGCTGGTCCTTTTAAGGCAGGGCTGCAATGATGTTGAAATGTGTTTTGGGGGATAAAGTTCATTTTCTAGCCAAATATTGACTTTGCAAGTAATTGCTGTTAAGCTGATCACTCTTTATAACATTCTGGAGTATATGCAAATTGCCATTAGAAAAAGTGAAGCAGTAGACTTTGTAAAAATTAATATTTGTGTCATTCTCAAAACTTTTGGCCATGACTGTACATGTGAAAAATGCCTTATGTTAGGGAATCCCCACAAGTATTCAGGCTGTCTAGCAATCGCAAATCATGCAGCTGAGGAGACAAAAACTAAATCTCCGAGCACGCCAAAATACTCGGAGGACACCCTGGAATGCTCGGGAAAACCCGAACAACGAGTATACTTGCTCATCACTACCTATGATATGATATTAGATATGTCATACTATCCATCAGTAAAAAAAAAAATTCTCACTGTGATACCGATCTAAAAAGATCCTAGAAGCCATGTAATATTTGATGTATAATCAGAGTTTTTCGTTATGCAAAACTGTTAAAACTGCTTCAATCCATTTATTATAAATTGTTCCTAGGAGGACTTGCTGCCATGTTAAATGCCCACTAGAATAATATTCGGTGATTTTGTTCTGCATACTCCATGAGTACATGCAACGTGTCACAGGCGCAGTCAGCGTTCTCCATCTGGTGAGGCTGCAGCATGAACACAATTTCAGCATTAGATTAGCCCATCATTTCTGCAGGTTCAGTGACCAGCTTGGAGCCATCCCATGAAGTCTTAAACTGTTCAGGAACAGGAAATTCTTTCTGCATAGACAAAACCAACAAAGGAGATTATATAAACCCAGGGATATAACAGGGAGAATGTGAGTGAAACTGTATGAATGACTGGGTCTTTACAAACTGGGATTATGAACCTTTGCCTATGACATCTCCCAGAAGTTGTTATTGTAGGGCATAGCTATATCACACTGGGTTCACACACAGTACAACCACCTCAGGCACACGCTAAGAGATGTCCTGATTTCCTTTTTTATTTATTTTGATCTGTAATAAGTAGTAAAGTTTTAGTAATGCAATAATATGCAAATTTATGAAGAGGCAATTTGCATATTTAAAATCCCAGAGGAGCATGCATGGCGTACAAGTCTCCACACTCTGACATGCCAGGCTTGCCCCTCTCCACAAGGATAAACGTTACCCCAGTAATGCAATAATAAAATATTTTAAGTATCAAGAGTGATACATTAGAAAACTGCAGCATATGTCATTTAACAACCAAAAAATAGACATATCAATAAAGTTGTTCTATGAGTAGTCATCAAAGTAACAAGCTGAAATGCTCTTTTATAGTATAGAAAATGCTCAAAAAGAACAGTTGGATTAACGGAAATATCACCCACCAAATAATAATAAAATATGCTTTTTTTATTGAAATATGATTAAAATTAATAGATAAAAACGGTCAACAAAAGAAGTTTCAAGACAAGGAGGAATACGGACAAAATCCAAAAGGGAGTGTCACTACTAAGCCAATATTACAACAACTCATAAATCATCCAGCAGTCAAATACAACCATGATCAATAAATACGATGTTGAAATAAAAGAAAATGGCATAGAAGGTAACAAAACAGTCATGGTAAAAAGCACATTAATCCAGGTATCATAAAGTACATAGTGATCCAAATCAGTAAGAGCATGAAAATAAAGTATTATTATAAGTTCTATAAGTGAGGATGGGTTCTGATAGTCAGTTCAGTGGCATGATTTGGGCACATGCTCTGACCGAACCATTGACTAAAATACATCTTGCTGCTGCTTCTAATAGGCATATATGACTGAAAATGATGCACGACGAGCACTATGTGGCCCCATCACTCTGAAAAAAAATTTGCATCATTAGTGGAGTCTAGTAAATTTAGATCTATCCTCTTTTTCTTTAAATTGGCTTTAGATCATTACCAGGCTTGGACTGGCCCACAGGAGAACAGGAGAATCCTCTGGTGGGCTCCTGTGCAGGAGTGGGTCACCATCCTCTTATATGAGCAGCACTTGGCACAATATACTTGAATCAATATGTACAGACAAAGACAGCATCGTATTCATTTAACATGCATGTAGTTGAAAAGTGGGCCCTGGATTCGGTACTGGTGGGCCCTTGGCACCCGAGTCCTACAGGGATCATTATACAAAACAAAATACAAAAGTTCATAGAGAGACGACTTTTTGACTTACGTAATCACCAATGTGCGGGACGAGGATATTCATCTCCGAAGATTTGGCACTCACGATCTCACAGTCTATTGAACTTTCACTAAGGTAAACATGGCAGCCATCTGTCTTGTTAATGGAAATGGTTGGCACTTTGCCCCTGACCTGTGTAGCAGCAGAAAATATAGAACACTTTTATATGGAGTTAGAAGAATGGGGTCACTTTAAAAGAAAATATAGTTTGCAAGTATCAAAACCCTCAGATATTTAAAAAATGAAAGGAGCCATAAGAAAGACCGTTGAGTTACTAAGATGCATTGTTCCAAAGAGTAGTCACTATAGTCCTAAACATTTACCGACTCGGTTCCCCACACCATCAAAATGCATAGCTTCAAAATCATTACTTCAGTACTTTCATAGCTAACGCTCAGTTACATCTGTTTATTTACAGTGATCATCATAAATGAGTACACCCACTTTGAAAAGTAAGATTTCATCAATATCTCACTGAACACAAAAACAATTTCCAAAATTATAATAAGATTGAGTTTCTTAAAACATTTTTTAACCCATACCATGAAAGCAAGGTTAATATAATTATCACAACAAAAATCTTCAGTTTTAATCAAATTTTTAGCTGATGCAAAAATGAATACACCCTACATCAAGAACTACTACATATAGTATTTGGTATGACCTACATGATTTTTAAGGACAGCACCAAGTTTTATAGGCAAATAATGGACAAGTTCGCGACATATTGCAACATCTATCTTTTTCCATTCTTTTAGAGACTGGATGCCAGATGGAGAGTGATACTCAACTTGTCTCTTCAGAATTCCCCGTATGGCGAGATCTGTCACTTAAGGGGACCGGCAGGGAGAAGCCATCGGGACCTGCATTTTCAACTAGTCAACTGTGCGGCTTCGACCCTGTCAGCTTTTAAAGTACATTTTTCTTGGAAACACCGCACTGTTTCAGAGTCATTCATACCTGGATGAGATCATATAGCCAGTTCCTGATACATGCTGCATGTGGATCAGACAGCATCAGGTTCCATTAAGCTTTTTTAAGAATGAATGTCTCAATACATTGAGTCAATTCTTATAGCAGGGAGGGGTTCAAATGTTACTGAGTGGTTGAGCGTAATTACTTGCAAAGATATAGGCTCTTTGAGGCAACCACTAAAATTTAATTTTATATAATCGTGTTGGTCTTCTCAAAGAAGCTGGCCAGAAATGCAAAATTTATAGAACTGAAAATCTGATCAGGATGAGAGGAGTGGTGTTCTCAGGGACATGATTTAATGGAGAGGTTTCATTGTATATCTTTAGTAACCTAGCATATAGTTTTAGGTGTATCATAAATAACATTGGCTCTTGGTACACATTATTTTTAGGTTTCCAGAAAACCTAAGGAACCAAATCTTGATGCATATATAGAAAATAACCTAGAAGGAATACAGCTAGAAATGGTATAGATTTACACTAGTATAGTGAAATATTGACTCTCGAAATAAATATTCAGATACTCAAATCTAGTAAAAACATAAAAAAAGTCTCCAAGAATTTATTAATGAAGTATTTGATGAGTGGTTTACAAAGAAATCACAGAGCACAAAAGAAAACTCAGGACTGGCACCAATTATTGCTCTCCCAAATGTGGAACACCCTGTCTATGTTGGGTCAACTGTTTCATGCTGCTAAATATATTTACAGGTATGTCACATTAGGGTTTATGAAAATTGTTTCAAATCCAAGACTGACTGTTTTGTTTTTTTATGCATTTTTCACAAAACGAGTGTGAAACAGAGTATAAGTGAGATGAACAAGAAATGTCTTTATTGTAGCCAAAAATGTATATATTATGTATACGAATGTATTGAACATTTATCCTGCAACTTTATTGGAAATGTATTTTCTGCCTTTTTCTTTTCTGTGGTGAAACATGTACAGGTATTGTAGGGGGAGATATATATATATATATATATATATATATATATATATATATATACACATGTATGACTGGCAGTAAGTACCATTGCTCTAGGCTGCAGGTCTCACAGAGGTCACAGCATATGTTAGCCTGAGAGGCAGTCTTCTGGTCTCCAATCTCTCCAGGATGCCTTCTTGAGACCACATAGAATTGGAGCATTTCACACCTTTGGCTCTTTTGAAGATAGGTGCTAGCTATCTATGAGAAAGTTTACACCAGAGTTTCAGAGAAAAAATAATATATTTATTGGTAAAATAAACCATGGTCCAGTCACAAACCAAGAATTAGAATATTAACATGAGAGGCTGGTCTAGCCATCTGATCTCCGGGCTACATCTATAAATTAGGCCTACACACAAAGAAAATTGTCACATGTGAGGGCAGCCAAGCTGATGTGAGCCATCTCATACTCCCCCTCCCTCGGGGACAGAGTACCAGAATGCAAAGTTTGATATTTCTGTAAGTTTTCTCCATTTTATTTTATACTGTTTTTGCATAATTGTATATAACTTTTTATTTCCATTTTTATATCCTTTTTATTGTAAGCACTGTACCTTTTCTATTAAAGCTTAAAACTTTAATAAGTTTGAACCTTGTATGCTCTAAAGAATCCATAGCCTTATGTGTGTGATCCTGGTGTTGGCAGACAGTAGTAGTGGTATTTTCAGGACTCATCGTCTGTATATCTGGTGAGTGGTGGCAGCGTGAATGAAGCGGGTGTGTGGTCTGTGTCGGGGTGTGATTTATGCTCCCATTGCAGCATAGGACAGAGGTTGAATGCTGGGCTGAGTGAGAGGAGATAGATAAACCCTTTCAGCTGCAACCCCAAATCACGTGCTGAGAAGCGGGCACGTGACATATAGGTGGCAGCGGTGGGATATACGAATATATCCCCATGTAATTCGTGACATTTTCTCTTCAAAGCTTTTCTTGATACCTTTTCTCTTACAGAAGGCCTGCAGATCTTCTCTGTTAAGCATCCAGGAGTAGTCCCCATCATGTTCACGTTCCATCTACCTTGGTATGGTCATTCCAGCTCCTTGATGGCCTGATGAAATCTTTCTCTTTGCTAACAGCACCATGGTTTTCAGGAAAGTAGTCCAACTGGAAATGTAAAAAATGTAACTTCAAATTCAACAGACAACACAGGGCCTTGAAATGATTCAGCATTTTCTCCATGATGGACTTAAATTTTAGATCTTTGTTGTTACCTAGAAATTTCTTCACGACTTCTTTAAAGCAATCCAAGCCCTTTTCTCAACAGCTTTCATTTTTGTTTCAAACACGTCGTCCTTCATGAGTTTCTGAATATCTGGACCCACAAAAATGCCTTCCTCCAGTTTTGCTTTGGACAGTTCCTGAAACTTGGCAAACAGGCACTTAAAAGTCTCTTCTACTTTCGGTAGAGCTTTTCCCAACTGCTTCATCACTCCAAGCTTAATGTGGAGTGGTGGCAGGAGAACTTTAGTGGGATCAAGTAAACTTTCCACAACTATGTTCTTGAGTCCAGGATGCAAAGATGTTCTCGCTGGCCAAATTTTTTGGCTACAGTCATGAGTCCATCCCAGCTGTCCATTCATACTGAGAGCATGGGTACTTTGGGTATTCTCCGTACTGCCCAAGGAGCAAAAAAAAGAGAGACTTTTCAGATGACCACATATTGACCATCCTTGATCCTTGTAGTTAAGTTTCTTAAGAATAATGTCTAAATTCTCATAGCTTTCCTTCAAGTGAACAGAATGCCTTCAGGCATTGAAGCAAACTGGATGCCATTATGCAGTACCACAGCTTTCAGACTTTTTTGGATGAATCAATAGAGTCTCCATTCTCTCACATTGTACTCAATATTAAATTTCTCCATCAGCCCAGGAACATCAATGCAATACATAAAGCACCGTTTTGAGAAAAGTAAGGAAGGAATTCCTTTTCTCTGCTTCTGTACAATGAAAAACAGGTGCCAGAAGCTAACATGTTCCTTTCCTTTAGTCTAGAGCCTAAAGTTTCTGCAGAATGTTTAGGAAGGTCCAAGTCCTTCACTGTGACTAGTGTGAAAGTAAGAATCCTGTTCTTCATGTTCAGAACCCACGTTGCAGGTACAAAAGTAGCAGTCACCACTATGATTTTTTGGCTCCCCCAGATCCTAGACACGCAAAAATGAAAGCTCTTTTTTTTCCCTTTAGACCACTGTTGTAGTTCTTCTATACAAACAGAAACACTCTACATGTGGAGCCACGACTTATCCTGATCACCTAGTTTTACACCAATGTACGCATAATACACTTTTCTAACGAAGTCCATAAGTTCTTTGTTGTTTCTTCACTACAAAACAGGGTGGATAAAAATCAATGATTTTTTTAAAAAAAATAAAAAAATCGGTTTTTTTGATTTAAATCGGATTTTTTTATTTAATCGGGATTTTTTTCAATAAACTGCTTTTTGAGGAAAAATTTTTTTACCATCCAAAGGTTCTTCCATCATGAGATAAAGCTGAGTTGTTTAACTAGTAGAATAAAGGCTGTATATGTGTAACATTCAAAATTTCCCATGCTCTTCCAGAGGTTTCTGTAGGATTAGTGGGCAGTTTCTCTCCTATATTATCACAGACGCTCGCTTTACTTACGCAGTTCTCAAAACTGAATTTGACTCGCAGATGTCCCAGCCTCTTCTTCATGGCAAAAATGTTCAAAAATGAACAGAGTTGAGAAAAAGACCTTAATCCTATTTTTTCTACAAACCTATATGAATACAGAATCAACCCCTTCAGTGCCAAGTTCAAGAGTTAGACAATATGTTTCTGATTGTTTGGAGTGGAATAGATCTGCACAACACAAGAAGAATGTGAATCTAAGTGTGAGGAGGAGGAAGGGCAAGCAGACAAGAAAATGAAAGTGAAAACTTTGAGACAATACTGCAGCATAGCCACAGACAGACAAGTCTGGATCTGTTTGTGTGTACGATCTGAGGTTTATTACATTCTTTCCTTATAATGGCAGCAGGCCGTAAAGAGACCCAGTTTGGGAATATTTTAATGAAGCTCCTTCGCCTATCGGTAAGGCAGGCATGCGTGCAAAATGCAAACGATGCAACAAAGAGATGCAAGGCCTGGTGGCGCGAATGAGGCAAATCATGAGAAGTGCGGTGATGAAGATGACAAAGAAACACTTCTGAACAGGCAGGATCTTCAGGTTGGTAAACATTTTTATTGAATCCTATTTCTAAAGACTGAACTGTCATGTGGGAGAAAAATTATTTTCTTATTATTACTGCATGTTACTGTCATTTTGGTACAGTTATGAAGAAAAACAAATATTTCCTTTTGGGGCAGTGCTGTGTTGTGTACAATAAGAAAGAAATTGTATAAACAATAAAATAACAGCATTGACTTTTTTTGTTTAGGGGAATTCATGGATTCTGGGAAACTTCCCCTCCAAGATCACCATCATCCTGTTCTACAGTTTCAGGGTTATCCATCCAGGATAGTGCTTCATTAGCAGCAGCATCATCATCAGACACCCACAGCCAATATCACCATCACCCAAAAGGAAGAAAAAACCTTTACCTCCTGGAACCACCATAGATAGGTTTGTGATAAGAACTAGCAGATTAGAAAAAGAGTTGATTGATGAAAAAATTGCCCAGTTTATTTATGCAAAACTTTCTTTCCGTCTGACTGGAACCCACATTTCATTAATATGGTTCAGTCACTAAGACCAGGATACAGTCCACCAGCAGAGCTGATGTTGCAGGGAAACTGCTGGATCAAGTGTATGACAAAGAAATGGAGCAATGTGCAACAGCTTGGAGGGTAAAATTGTTAACCTAAGTATTGATGGGTGGAGTAATGTCCACAATGATCCTATTGTATGTGCTTGTATAACAACAGAAGAAGGTAAAGTGTTTTGTTTCGGTAGCTGAGGAGTGCAGGTAAAAAGGCAATACACCAGAGCAGTTGGAATCTATGAGATTGCAGTACCCTGACTAACCCACCAAACTAGAGGCAGCCGTGGAGCGTTCCTACGTTGGTCCTAGACGCCTCGTCACAGCCTGAGAACTAACTACACCTAAAGATAGAAATAGGAAAGCTATTGCCCGAGCAGAACCCCAAAGAATTAACAGAAAGCCCCCAAACATGTAATGGCGGTTAGACAAGAGGAAATACTGACACAGAAAGAAAATAGTATGAGCAAACGCGGGGCCCAAACTATCTAAATAGAAAAGGATAGGAAGGGTATTACTGCAATCCCAGAAAACCCTGGAAAAGCACCAACTCTACTAATTTCAAAATCACCTGAGATCACACGACCTCTACCACCTAAATTAGTTCTCTGGTGTAACAAAATCAAAACAGCAGCCACTAAAAAAGTGGAAAAAGCAAAAGAACAAAAACTCAGTGGCTGAACTAAATGAGAGGGCAGAAGCCCCGGAGGGGGACCCTGAAGGCCCCAAAGAAGTGCAGGACAAAATGCAAAAATATAGCAAAAACACAAAGAAGCAAAAGTCTTATCTGTAAGCAGGAGATGCGACACGACACAG
Source organism: Oophaga sylvatica (assembly GCA_033576555.1). Lineage (NCBI taxonomy): Eukaryota > Metazoa > Chordata > Amphibia > Anura > Dendrobatidae > Oophaga > Oophaga sylvatica. The sequence goes on from JARQOD010000006.1 coordinate 287,844,161, forward strand.
CAGGCTACAAGGGAAACTGGAATGAAGGATTCAGACCAGAACAATTGATCACCGGCAACCCTGATGGGAAAATGACTCCCTTATATAAGACCAGTCAGTAACACCTGATTCCCAGTCCTCACAATCCTCACTAGCACCGCTTGTAACCACCAGAGGGAGCTCTGCTCGAACTCATCTCAAACCCATTCACAACAGTACCCCCCCTTGAGGAGGGGTCACCGAACCCTCATTTGAGCAACCAGGTCGGTCAGGATGAGTTCTTTGATACGCACGGATAAATTCCCTAGCATGGATGTCCGAAGCAAACACCAAGAATGTTTCCTGACCATAAACCTCCATTTAACCAAATAATGGGTTCGCTAGAAAAAAAGAGAATCCATTTTTTTCTCACCACATATCCAGTTGCCTCAACCAAAACAGGGTCAGGAGGCACAGCAGAGGAACCACTGGCTCAACAAACCCTTCAAAAGGACTTGTGGAAAACGTTTGGATCTTAAATGTCCGGGAAGAAGCAAAAGAAAAGAAACAGGATTAATTAATCTCCATGATTTTAAAAGGTCCAATGAAAACCCGGCTTAAATTTAGGAGATGTACTTCATAGGAATATCTTTGAGGACAACAGGACAAGTCCCCACTTTAAACGAGGCCATCACCTATGCCGGTTAGCAAAGCCTGGGCCTTTCTGAGAGAGGGACAACTCTCCATACCTGGTCCCAAATCTGTTGCATACGCTCCAAAACAGAGTCAAACCTGGACAACAGAAGCCTCCGTCTGTCCTGAAGAAAATCGAGGGTGAAACCCCGAATTACAGAAAAACGGAGGACATCAAAGTGGCAAGTAGCCCTATTATTAGAGAAAACTAGCCAAAGGGAAAAAAGGGACCCCGTCAACTGGGTCAGCAGACCAAAAGCATCTTAGATAAGTCTCCAATGTTGGTTTGTTTCTTTCAGTTTGCCATTGGTCTGAGGATGAAATGCCCAGGGAAAGGGCAATTGAAACCAGTTTAGAACAAAAAAGTCCTCCCAAAAACTGGAACAACTTGGCTCTCTGTCAGACACAATGTTTCCAGGAAATGCCGTTTTAAACGAACCAGTGCTGAAGAACAACGGCACCATTCAGAGGAGGAAGGCAAAATTTGGTAA